>CM042438.1:31511310-32111310 GCA_023631565.1 Gymnocephalus cernua | reverse complement strand
ACTTCATTCTTAAGTCCAAGTGGACGGTTCTGCCAAATGTGAAGAGATTCCCTCCAGGGGTCCTGAGATATCACGTTCACGAGAATGGGACGGACCCAGGGTGCGATTTGCCAGGGGGGATGCGTGGGATTTCCCCCTTTCTGGTCTATATATCCCTGCCTCTGCTCCCCAGTGGGGACAAAATGTACCCCCCCCTCAAAATGATCATCTACTTCACCAATATACCCTATATTATATACCTAAAATAGAAGTATTTTAAACTAAGTAAAGCACTGTAACATAAATGCGAGCTGCAGTTGCTGGTTGTATTTAGGCGCTACAGAGCTCCGGTACGCAGGCTACCAGCGGTGGTTGTTTAGCTGTCGATAAGTGACTGTGAGCCGGGTATAGGCACCAGCATCGTAGAGCAGGGAAGGTTTTATTCTGCTCTCAGAAATAATGGAGCAACACACCATTTGTAGCATCTTGGGTTTTCTGGTTCTGCTTTAGTGTTTCTAATATTTTAGAAGAAGGCGAACAATGAGCAGCTGACAGACAGCGAGTGCAGGATAGAGAGAGATAGAGAGAGAGAGAGATGATGATGATGTGTTGTCACACACATTCTCACCTAAAGTGAACCGAACTATGGAGCACTTGGAAGAGAACAGAGACCAACGTTTTCAAGCGGACCAGAGTCCATTTGTTTGGTCCACACAAGAGTTTGAGTTTTACACCTGTAGTTTGTTTGCTTTGGTCCGGTTTGTAAACTTGGAGCGATTTCCCCTCGCTTCAGTTTGGTTTGGTTTGGTTTCACACCTGGAAAAATCCAAGCGTACCAAAATGCGGCATTACAAATCACGCAAGAACGTCCATTCCTCTAATTGGTCGGATGTGTCTGGGGCGGGAGCAAGAAAGTAAATACAGGAAGAAGGTCCTGTGTTCTGGACTAGTGCATATTTCTTACATCTCCATGGTCAAACCAGCTCATTTCATTAAAATGATCAGACATTGTTTTGTGAGAGACGTTACTACGTCTGCTATGGTCACCGAGACTTCCCTCTGCTCTGCCGGCGTCTGTTTTCCATTTTAGCGGCAGCTGGTTTGACCACGGAGATGCGAGCAGGGGCGCCGCCAGGAATTTTGGGCCCCATGACAAAAAATCTAATTGGGCCCCCCTCTGCGCAGCTGTTGTCACCACATCTCTAGGACCTCACTGTCCCATCAGAAGCTTTACAGAACTCTAATTAAAGGCTTGCTTCTTGTAGTTCAATACTAGTACTAGCACAGTATTTACTGCTGGTGATTTGTACATGCATGCAAGTCTAGTATGCAGTTCACTATTTGATGCAAGATTAAAAGCAACCATAAAAAATGTGCTGAAGGCCATCTTTTACAGTCTCAATGTATTTTTATTGTAAAATTTGATAAAATGGAAAATTCTCTTAACAAAATTATTATAAGTATTATTAATTATTATTTTAATTATTAATGAAAGATTTAAAAAAAGAAAAATGAACATGATGCCCTTCATGATGGGAGTAATAAAGTCTGTATCTATAAATGTCATTCCATTAATCAATCTAAATGAACGTATCAAACTGGATTATTTTAATATTGTCTGTATCTTACATGCAGGCTCAGGTAAACTACTCACTGTTTCCAACTGTCCAGCATCAGTACAAATAATTGTATAGGTTGTTGTTTTTTATTTTATTTCATAATTGCAGCATCGGGGGCAACTCGGGGTTCAATGTCTTGCCCAAGGACACTTTGACATGGGACTGCATGCAGGGCCAGGGGTCAAACCACCAACCTTCCAATTGGCAGGCAACCGCTCTACCACTGAGCCACATGGATGTCGGTCAATATGGATATTTACTTTTTGGTCAATGGGGATATTTAACTTTTACTGCCAAAAACAAGTAAAAACAAAGATCATTCATTTAATTATTATATATTCAAATATATATGTATTGAATGATGATGGTTTAATAATTTTATATTAATTTTACCTATTTTTTGGGGCCCCTGTCAGTCATGGGCCCTTGGAATTGTCCTAACTTTTCCCCCCTATACGGCGCCCCTGGATGCGAGTGTCAGACGGCAAGCTTGACCGCAGTCTATTTCTGTGATACAAACACTGCAAGCTGCTACAGTTTGCTGCTCTGCTGCATCGCAGATTGCTAAACAGGAGACATTAGCTCAGACTTGCAGAGTACGTATAGTTGGTGCGGTTCGAGTACGGATCACGTTCTCACCACAAATGAACCACTCCAGAGTTCGATTGAAAGTGTACGGAGACCACCTCTTCAAGCAGGTCTCAGTAAGCTTGTTCGGTCCGCTTTTGGTGCACACCCGAGTGCGAATGCCGCGTTCTCACCTGCACTGACAAACCGCACCAGCGGGACAAACGAACTCTAGTGCGATTCAACCTAACTAAACGAGGCAGGTGTGAAAGCGCCCTGAATGAGGGTTTGATTAAAAAGGACCAAACTGCTCAGGTGTGAAAGCAGCTTAAGTTACCTGTCTGTCTGGAACATCTCAGGGTTAACTCTTTCACTAAACTTGCTTTCTAAAACAAGGCCCAGCTTGTACAAAAGATACAAACATTACAAGGAGCCATTCATTAAAACGTTGGTTCAAGGTGCTGCTAGTGGTCAAAAACTCCACAGTCTCCTTTAAGATGGAGACCTGTCCTGGCGTTCTTTATCTAACTCATTCATATATTGAAGAGCAGCCAGTACCTCTGTACGGAAGCCGAGAACGGCCATGGATTTTCTTTTTTTTTTAATTATTAATTTTTGTATGCACTGTTATCTCGTGATAATGACTTATTAATGCGTTATCTCGATATAACAAAGTTTGTTTTCTCAAGATTTTTTTTGTCTTCGAGATTTTTTTGGGGGGTTTTCTCGAGATTTTGTTTTTTTATGGATTTTTTTTTTTTGCCTAAGACACCCTTCCATTTAACCCGGGGAATGGGGCTCCATAAGCGGATATAAATCTGCTGTTTCTCCCTCCTCTTCTCCGGTCAAATACTTGGAAAAAATCCCACTAAAACAGCCTTCAATTTAACCCGGAGAAGAGGAGGGAGAAACGGCAGATTTCTATCCGCTTATGGAGCCCCATTCCCCGGGTTAAATGGAAGGGTGTCTTAGGCAACAACAAAAAAATCCATAAAATTTTTTTTTAAAAGAAATCGAGAAAACAAAAAAAATCTTGAGAAAACAAATAAAAATGTCAAGAAAACAAACTTTGTTATATCGAGATAACGAATTAATAAGTCGTTATCATGAGATAACAGTGCATAAAAAAAGAAATCCATGGCCATTCTCGGCTTCCATACCTCTGAGTTCCCTTGATATTGGATGAATCTGCAGCTCACAATTATGTCCAGTGTGACCTTTATGTAGAGGCGTGGATTGTGAGGGTGGAGGTTGGGGTGGTGGATGGGCTGTAGTGCACCACCATAACCTCCTTTATAACCATTACCATGCCAGAGATGCAGAGTTGATGTGAAGATATGGAAGAAGGAAAGAGTTTCAAAAATGTTGCGGTGGACATAATCTGGGGTTTTGTATATTCATCAAACATCAACGTTAATGTCTGGTGACAGGGTTGAAAAAGAACACTAGACTGTGTGACGCAATACCACCTGGAAGTTTTCCTGGAGTGAAGTATAAAGACAATCAGGAGAGACTTTGTTGCAGATATGCAAAGATTTATTGTACATATGCATAATATAAAATGTACTTTGGAGTCTTTGGAGATTAGTCTCCATTGTTATGAAATATTTTTTTAAAGGGGTAGAGAAGCCAAGACATATCCACCCGATGGAGCCTAGACACAGGTGATGGTGGAGAAGGAACCCGAAGACTGAACGAAGGAGCTGTCTGCTGGAAGGGGACTCAGGGTGCCGTGGTCAGTGCCGATCCTGACCTCCCTGGGGCCCTAAGCAAAATTCTGCTAAGGGGCCCTCTACCTGACCCGTGATGCCGTGAGCTATGTAAACCATTTGCCACACAGTCACACCTGACACTTCAGTGCTCCCAATACAATCCTCCCTCCTTTAAACAAAACAGTCAAAGAATAAGTACAACAATATAGAACAGAATGAGGTTCAAACAAACAATATTTATTGAATAGAGTATGTTCTATAATATTAAGATAACAAGTGAATATTATTAAATAAGTGAATATTAACGTAAATCTAAATAAGAAGAAAATAATAAATTATAACCCTGAACTTTGGCTTTTGGGATTAACTTTGGTTCTCTCTACAGCCTGGGCATTTTCGGCATCAGTATGGGCACCACCAGACTATTTGGACTGTCTAGAATAAACTGAGAAGAATATCACATAGTTAGTTAAGCAGTCATTTACACTACTCGTTACGTGTTACATGTTTTTATAATATGTGTAAACATTTGAATGTTTGAATTAAAATCTTACCATCAAAATATTCCTTTTCTGCATTTTCTTGTAATATTTAAATAGTGAACTAGTGATGCAGATATCAATAATCCCTGTGAGTGATATCAAGAATTAACTTTTGTACAAGTGAACATGTAATTCCTGATATCAAAAATAGACATTGGTAGGTAAAAATTAACTAAGAGGCCCTACTAATAAAATAATCAAGAATTCACTTTGCAAATAGTAAACTGTGAATGAATAAAAGCTAAAATGGCTTGCCATAGCATGTTAAAGTTTGTATTTATTTATTATTATGCATGTTGAAGCAATTCTTGATTTATGGTTATTATTTACTGAGGGATGTGCATCCATATTGACCAGTATGTCCAGCGAATCAACATTTTAAATTCAATATAGCTTATAAATCAATGTCAAATTGTCAATACATTGCTTTCCATCTTGCATAATTAGTGCAGTTGTTTAGAGTTTTTAACTACACATTGTCTGAGACTAGATAGTCAGTGTCTTAAAAGTATGTATAATGTGTACTTTGATGAGGAGTGCCATCATTCACGGCCATATATTGTAGCCTACAGTCTGTCTGGTCTTCACATATATTTCTGCTTGAAAAATGCGCGTTTCATTTCATGTACGCGCCTAACGCACGATAACACACCCGACGCGGTTATCTTTTCCGAGCTGCAGTAAACAAACACCGTTGCACTTTGTCGTTTATCTAACGTAATAAATAATTGTATTTTACTCTCACTTTTGTCAGGCACAAAGTCACAAAACACAGCCCCGGAAGTGACTGGCGTTAGCAGCTAGACCAGAGATGCACTGCCTGCCTGCCCAGCTAGGTTAGCAAGACCGAAAAAAAAACACAATAGAAATGCACATAAACATAACTTTACTTTTTGACATCAAACTTGGAGAGGAGAGAACACAAGTTTACCTGATTGTTGTTCCCGCAATTCACTCTCATGGTGTTTTTTTCCTCTTTTCGTGACCAGAAGGATAGTGTCGCTTCATTTTGTCATGGATGTGGTAAACATTAATTGACGCGCTAAGACACGAGGGGGAGGCGGGGCCTCGAGTAATTTGCGGGGCCCTACGCAGCTTGCGTAGTGAGTGTATAGGGCGGATCGGCTCTGGCCGTGGTTGACGATGACCAGAGGTGGAAGGGGAGGAGGAGGGTTGCACGTTTGCCTGAAAAGACAGCTGACAGCAACAGAGAGAAGACACTTAAAGCAGGATGACATGCTGTGATTGGATCATGAATTTCATGGCCAATTCTGGTTGGTTTACTGAAAAGTGAATGTCTCTAAACAGCTGAATAGTTTTAGGAAGAGAGAGCGGTGATTTAAGTTATTCTTCCTGAAAGAATACATAATAATAATGCTGAGCTTCATGTGCAGCTGAGGGAAACATTGCACCAGTGAAACACCAGACCAAAACCCCTCCCAGCAATCACTGGGAAGACCACATCAACCAGGAGGGAGTGGACACCTGGAGAACAATCAAGGATGACCTTCCAATCTGAGCCTAGAGAGCTAACACCCCCCGCGTCCCCACCCCCCCCCCCCCCCCCCATGAATTCTCAAGTTATAAAGCAGATAGAACCTATGTGAGCCAGTTTATGTAGCACCAAGAGTCCCAGTAGAGGGATGTTCAGGTTCCTGTTGACCTTATTAGGCAGGGTTTGTTAGTGACCTGTTGGTATTTTACAACTCCAATGTGTTCCCAGTACAGAGGGCTCCTGGCCAGGCTTCCAGTCCAGTCTGACTGAGAGTGAGCTTTGGTTGTCAGCCTGCGATGTCAGTGAAGCATAGCTAAAGACCATTCCAGAGCTGAGTGTTGGACAACATATTCAGTGAAGAGAAACCAGACGCTGGAATGATGGTGTGACGTAGAGCAGGGAACCAGACGATGAGGAATGGTGTTACAAGGGGATTGTGGGGAAATAACAGTACACACAGTGCAGAATCAGGGTGGGGCTCACTGACTGGGAAAATTGGTTTGACCACCTCATCCACCTTCCTTTTCCTCTTTAATTATTTCCAGACGGGCAAAATGTTGAAGCTGGAAGGCCTTCAAGGGCCTCTCCTGTCTGGGTGTGGGGGTGGGGTGGTGGCAATGTGATATGCCACTCCAGACTCTATAAAGGATCTATGGGATTGTTTTCAGAAATCCCCTCTCTTGTCAGCTTCCAGCAGCTCTGCTCCCAGCCTGTCAGAGGTAAGGCATGCCTGTCCTCGCTCTGTGCCAGAGGTATTTCCTCTCAGACCAACTCCAGCTCAAATCCAAGGGGACACGTCTAGCTCTGCCAGTTGAAAGCAGTCAAAACAATCCTCAGCTCCAGCCAGTGTGGACAAGGTTCCTTTCAGCTGGCAACTCCATGCATCTATGCCTTCAGCATAACATTGATACTGGCTAGTCCATCCAGGAATGCTGTGTGGACTAGCCAAACCCTCCTACGAAGCACTGTGGAGGAAGGTCTGGCAATGTGAGACTAACAAATGGCTAACCCTGGCAAGATCAGCGAAGCACACAGGTTGTCCAAAATAACCAAAATATACAACCATAATCCAACTTAAAGCTTTAGTTTTATATTAATTAACGTCTGTTTCATACAAGCCATTGCCAAATGAGTGTCTACAAAGCTAATTAAGACTATCAGCTCCACACAACTCTCTCTGGATTTCTCAGTGTGGCTATGTTCAGAAGATTGTGTCGTCCGGCAACTTTCCCGCACAGAAACTCGAGTGAAGATAATGACCTCTTCTGAAGAGTCCATCATGTTTTTTTAATCCTCTGTGTCATCTTTACACAAGCGTGTAACTTACCTTACTGGCAGCATAAGATTCCTAGCAAGAATAGAAAGTTAGACAAAAGAGATGCATGGCAAAAGGAATTAATGTCATATTAATTAAGTTGATATAATAGGGAAGACATGTTAGACCATCAAGCAATAAATTAGGATTAGGTCAATTGGACCACGATGCGGTCTAAAAGGTCACGTTAATCCATCATGCAATGTGTGAAACCTCTTACCACAATACAATAAGTGACGACTTGCCAGATTGTAATGATTAACTCCCTTACCTGATTGGAAGGAACAGGACACCACGACTAAAAGACATGAATGTGTAGTCATTAAGAGAATGCACTGGATATGAAGTACGTAAATCGGAAGCAAAGAAAATGTAGCATTTAGGACAATATGATGAATATGACAACGTTCATCGCTTACCATGATATTATGAGTAATCGCTGAATAGGATGATGTGAGGCAGTTGCTGAATGCATAAATACGATCAATTGCCAAAATAAAACGAATTGCTAGCAATGTCAGAATAATTAATATGACAGCGTACGTAAAAGATACCGAGGTCAGCCAAGACCCAAAGACATTATAATCATGAGGTGACAGTGTACAGCGAGGTAGATGTGACCCAAAACCACCACCATCAGTTATATGCATGTGATCAGTAATGCAACATTTTTGAGAGCAACACCTTTACGCCAAGATGCTTGAGATATGACTGTAATGTTAGAATACGGGTCTCTATTGATTAATGATTGCGATGTTAACGAGAGGCGGAGGTGTGGCGAAGAGAAATTGAGCAAGGTGGTGGGGCACAGACGTGCATGCTGTGGCAGGGGCACAACTCGTAGAAGAGAGATTTACAAGCTGCGAAGATGCGGCAGTACAATTCATAGTCAGGGCCCCGCAGGCTGGCCGGGTAGGAGGTGTTGCTGAGGATACAGCGTAGTTATTGACATGCGGAGAAAAACATTTGGGTGTTAGGGAAGGGAGGGGTTAGGGAGGGGGAGGGAGGGAGACAGGATTGACCAGGTGGATTAGAAAGAGGAGGATTTGGCCTATAGCAGAGCCCCTTGAGTTTCAGCAGAGGGGCCCTGTGCTGCTGTGTTAGCTGTAAAAGAAAAGGGAGGAGCAGAAGCTTCAGCAGAAGCAGACACGGAGATGGCCTGTGATAGGTCGGACACAGAGAGGACCTGTGATAGGTCAGACACAGTGTGAGCAGGCACACGGGGTGAAACAACCTAGCCTAGGAGGGGCGGGGGGGTATGCGGCCTGTGGCATGGGAGGCAGCAGAGGCCCCGTAACGGCAATCCTGACGGCGCTGTTTGACCTATCCAGGAGCCTGGAAACGCCGGCGGCTCTATAATTGTCACCTTTTCTTCCTACTAGGGGGTAATGCTGTGGATAGAGTATTGACATGAAGAGAAAAACATTTGGGTGATGGGGAAGGGTGGGGTTAGGGAGGAGGGAGGGGCAATTGTATAGACCAGTTGGAATTGAAAGAAGAGGGTTAGCCTGTAGCAGAGCTCCATGGGTTTTAGTAGAGGAGCCTTGTGCTGCTGCGTGGCTGTAAATGAAAGGGGGGAGCAGAAGCCCGTGGCTGAAAGCGGCTGAAGGAAGGGTAGAGAAAGGGACGATGGGATGAAAGGATGCATGTGCTTGGAAGTTTCAGTGCAGCCTACTGACACAGGAATGAGAAGAAGGTAGAGATGACCTGTGATAGGTCAGACACAGACACAGAGGGAGCAGGCTAGAATATTTGAAGGAGGTAGGACTATGTGACAACATTTAGTGTTTAGTGTTTTGTTCTATCTTGAGGATTAAATTCCTATGATGTAAGTAGTCTGGTTTATCGTACAACACACTCCGATACAGTAGGTAGCAGTATGCACCTTAAGTAATAGTTGCAACCCAACATTAAATCAAAAGAAGAGGGAACAGTCACTGTGGGTAATACCAGCGATGTATATATAGAGAGTTTGGCCAACTCAAATCATGGAAGCCATTTTGGATACCAACGTCAGATGACTCTACAGTTTAACCCTATGAGGCAAATATGCTATCTTGAAATAAATCGCTTATTTTCACCATAAACGGACATATACATGTTATTATCAATGTTTGTCATTATGTAAAAGGCCCTTACGGAAATATTCCAGTGCATATTTACCTTCTATATCGTAAAATGGGCCTCTAAAAAAATGGCCATTGTAGTGAGTGACCACGTCGCCTAATAAGTCTCTGAGCAGTGTTTACCTTTCTAATGTCTGCTAGCATACGTACAGGCTAACTCAGGGCCGGATTGGGACTCATTTTCAGCCCTGGAGTTTCATGCCTTAGACCGGCCCACTTTAATTCACGACTAAAGGCTTAATTCATATTACTTTTATCCTATTCCCTTTCAATCGTGGGCTTTGTATATTCACTATTGTTTGATTAACAACATAATGGGTCACTAGTAACACTTGGGCATAGAAAGTTGTTATATTGTAACTAATGTGATCACTGCAAAGAAAAAATGCTTTTCTTACTTAGTATTTTTGTCTCGTTTCCAGTCCAAATATCTAAAAGAAAATCTTACATCAAGATGCAATTTACTAAACAAGTATGAAAAAACACCTCAAAATTAAGTGATTTTTGCTTAAAACAAGGCACATTATCTGTCAAAAATAATTGTTTTAGATTTAGCAACAAGAAAAAAACAAAATCACTTAATTTTTAGTTTTTTTTCAGAAAACGAGACATCATTTCTTATGCCATTTCACTTGTCTAGTAAATTTATCTTGAATTAAGAATATTTAGATATTTGAACTGGAAACAAGTAAGATACTAAGTAAGAAAAGCATTTTTTTAGTGATAACGTTTTCTTATTAACACATTATGGTACATCAGCAGCTTCCCTGTGTCTCAGTGAGAGCATTAGTCTCTTCACACCTGGCTCTGTGTCTGACACTAAATTAAATGTTTTACATTTATTTCTCACCACAAATATCCCCTTTTTACAAAGCTTTCAAGTCAAGTCAAGTTAGTTTCATTAATGATTCATTATTATTAATGTATAATAATCTCAGGACATGTTTCATTGAGCAGGGTTCTGGTGTGGTGGGCTCCTGACTGGAGCTCGGTAACGTTACCGGGCCTCGCTGCTCGTCACTGTTAGCAGCAAACCGGACTAGAGGCGGCTGCTGCTGAACAGCTACAAGAAAAACGGTTGATACACGAATGGTGGTTTGCAGACAACGTTGTTTTGCACGGTCGCGAGCATCTTGCACTGCTCCTAACTACCTTTACGTTAGCTTACTGACCGGCCTCGTCGTCTTCATTTGTTTTTTGAGGAAAAATGTGCTCAGCTTAGAAGATTTGGTCGCGTCACTTTCCAAAGCTTTCTTCTTTTTTATTCTGGCCTTTTCAGCGCCGCCTTTGCGCTTTATTGCGCTCAGATATTGTTATCTGACTTTTTTATTTTGAGCAACTTGCAAGGTGCCGTGTTGGGAGGGGGAGGGGGGGGGGGTGTCAAAAGATAATCACGTCATCATTAACCTGCAGGCTGCACTCTGCGAGAAAATATTAAATAAAAAAGTGTAAGACTGCGATAAAATTATGAATAAAAAGAGTGGGGCTGCTGTGAGTGCAGGCAGCCATAGGGACAGCATCCATATTTCAACACAGTACATTACAACAACGGCCCTTGCGGCCAAAAAAATAGACCGGCCCACCGGGAATTTTCCCGGTGCTCCCGATTAGCCAATCCGGGCCTGGGCTAACTATAACCAGTTAGCTTTGTGTGTAACGTAACCCACGTAAGCCCACCCATCTCGTAGGAGCGAAGCTTAATGTTTCATTCAATAAAATGATGGTACAAAAGGAGCACTAATGCCACAGGTCTTATGTTGACAACGTGGACGCAGATAAAGGAAACTCCGAAGGCAGCAAACGTCGGCGTAGCTAGCTGGCTGTCTAAACTTGTGAAAAGCCGAACAACATCCTCAGTCAAGCTGTGTTTCCACTTTCCCTCCAATATTATAATGAACATAATAAAGACACCTGGACTCGGTCGAGACCAAAAGCCATATGACTATGGCAAGATCACAAGCATTTAGGTACAAAGAGTGCTAGCGAAAAAGCTCATTTCTAAAGCAGTGTTAGAACTTTTTTGACAGCATGGTACACATTAACGATGGTATCACTATATTTGTCCTATGTAATTTGTTATAAGTCAAAGAGAGAAATTGACATTTACCTCACACAATAATGAGTGATCACTTGCTCTCCAGCTCCCATACTTTTCGCCTTTTTGGTTCAAAGAGGAACTTGTGAAATCTTTTGCAGCTTCCCAGTCTTTCAGTGCAGTCAAACGCGCAACAGTTGGACATTTTTTCCATGATTTATGCCATTTTTTAAATAATTTATTACATTTTCCACTGTTCCCTGCACTATGTCAATGGGAATCAGACGCGTGTTGGTATCCAACATGGAGTCCACAAAACATGTGACCACCTCGGAACCAATCGCATAACAGGATAGCTCAGAACATTCGATTCCCTAGTTGGCCAACTATATAAACGGCGCTGGGTAATACAACCTGGCCCCAGCCAGGGGGGGTACTGCGGCAGCCTGAGGCGGTGGAGGCCTTGTGACGTTACACCTGACGGTGCATTTTGACCATGGCGAGGAACTCGGACATGTTGAAGGCTCGCTGATTGTTGCCATTGGAGTCGTAATCGAGGTGGAACCGAGTTGGTTTGTTATCATTGCAGTGGAAGGGAATGCCTTTCCTTAGGAGAACCCGTCGGAGGCGGGCAACGGTCCAATCTCTGATGTCGGGCCAGACACCTGACAGCGCTTCTTCTCAGACATTTGCGCTGAGGGAGGCGCCAGTTGAAATCCTCAGTATGGCTTGAAGATAGAAACAAAAAGGCACTTTATTTGAACTAGCTTAAGCTAGCTAGTAGTTAGTAGCTAGTTGCTTAGCCTAACTTAGCTTGCTCACTTTGCCGCAAAGTCTGGTGGCCGGGTTTGCCACGGAGCCCGGCCGGGCACAAGCCCGAAAAAGCTACGTGGCACCTCTCTCTACATCCCATGGGCCCACCATCTGTGGGAGGAACCGCTGGGGTCGGGTGCGCTGCCACACAGGTGGCGGTGAAGGTCAGGGGCCTCGACGGACCAGACCCGGGCAGCAGAGGCTGGCTCTGGGGACGTGGAATGTCACCTCGCTGTGGGGGAAGGAGCCGGAACTTGTGCGTGAGGTGGAGCGCTACCAGTTGGATCTGGTGGGGCTTACTTCTACGCATAGTCTCGGTTCTGGAACCGTACTCCTGGAGAGGGGTTGGACTCTTTTCTTCTCCGGAGTTGCCCAGGGTGTGAGGCGTCAGGCAGGTGTGCTGAGAGCCGCTACGTTGGAGTTTACCCGGTGGACGAGAGCGTCGCCTCCCTTCACCTGCGGGTTGTGGGGGGGAAAACTCTGACTGTTTTTTGTGCATATGCACCAAACAAGAGTTTGGAGTATTCGGCCTTCTTGGAGACCCTGAATGGAGTCCTGTATGGGGCTCCAGTGGGGGACTCCATAGTTCTGCTGGGGGACTTCAACGCGCACGTGGGCAATGATGGAGACACATGGAGAGGCGTGATTGGGAGGAACGGCCTCCCTGATCTAAACCAGAGTGGTTGTCTGTTGTTGGACTTCTGTGCTAGTCATGGATTGTCTGTAACAAACACCATGTTCGAACATAGTGCGGCGACACGAGAGCGAACAGAATAGAGAAGGTGGTATTCTAAATGAAACCCACCTCAAACACACCGACAACGCCACCCTGGGAATTTCACCCAGAGAATGATTTCAATTACTAATGAATGATTTTACTTCCAATTGCAAGATTGATATATTTAAAGGTCACATAGGTCAGTATACAACGCAGCCAGAGACGAGGTTCAATTTTTAAAAGAAGCACATTTTATTTCAATCAATTCAAAAACAAAACAGTTTAAAACACATTCTTACCAAAAAGGGGGAGAAAATAATTGTGCTGAGGCTTACCAGTGGAGGAGATGGAAATACGAGGGCAGTGAGGGATCCCAGGGAAAGTCACTTGTGAACACACACAAAAACACAACAGTGGACACAGCAAATGAAAACGGGGAGACACAGCACACAAGGAGGGAAATACCACCACCCGAACACCAGCACCACCACCGTCGGCTCTCAGCAACTAAAATGGGGACAAAAATGGGGAACACACACACACACACACACACACACACACACACACACACACACACACACACACACACACACACACACACAATTAGCAGGGTTCACTCCAAAAAGAACATCAAAATCAATATACAAGGTTATAAAGAAAAGAACATACTGAAAGAAATTGAACACAATATAGACACAATATAAACTGCCAGAACCACTAGTGGTTCCAGGAGGCAGTACAAAACAAAAATATAAATTCAAAAGAAAAGATTTGGCAATAAATCCCAAAAAGAACAAAACAAAACCCTAATTATAATTAAACATAACCAAAGAAACTCAATTTTTAAGTAGAAAACTCACTAATGAACAGAAAACTAAACAAAATATGATTGACACTTCTAACTAAATTGAAAACAAAACAAACTAAAAGCATAAATCCGACCCCATTTAGCCCACATACCGTTCAAGCAGTTTTAGTAGACCCAGAAGGAGGCCGCTCCGAGTATGCCAACCGCAGCAGCTATCAGTGTTACTCGCTTCTCCTTCACGGCATTCAACCGGCAGGGTGGGAGGTAACACGCCAACCGAAGATCTACAAGCGTTCAGTACATCATAAAATAACGGCAACGAAATAACAGTGAAAGTGAGTGCGGAGGCAGTAAAGCCGCTACCCTACCTGTAGCGTAGCAGAGCAACACACCGAAGAGAGCGACGCGGAAGTATGACACACTTCCGTCACCAACGAGCAAGAGAGGGCGGAAGGGGGACAACTAGGTGTTTTTATACGGGGCGCTGCGACAGTGATTGGCCAACAGAGCGCCAGGTAGTTAAGAGTTAAACTCATACTGCTACAATAGGGATGCTCATAAGTGTACTTGGTACCAGAGCACCCTAGGCCGAAGGTCAATGATCGATTTTATAATCATTTCATCTGATCTGAGGCCGTATGTTTTGGACACTCGGGTGAAGAGAGGGGCGGAGCTGTCAACTGATCACCATCTGGTGGTGAGTTGGGTCAGGGGGTGGGGGAAGACTCTGGACAGACCTGGTAAGCCCAAACGGGTAGTGCGGGTAAATTGGCTTGGAACGTCTGGAGGAGGCCCCTGTCCGACAGACCTTCAACTCACACCTCCGGCGGAGCTTTTCGTGCATCCCTGTGGAGGCTGGGGGCATTGAACCTGAGTGGACAATGTTCAAAGTTTCCATTGCTGAAGCTGCGGCGGGGAGCTCTGGTCTTAGGGTCTTAGGTGCCTCAAGGGGCGGTAACCCTCGAACACCGTGGTGGACACCGGTGGTCAGGGAAGCCGTCCGACTGAAGAAGGAATCTTTCCGGGATATGTTATCCCAGAGGACTCCGGAGGCAGTTGCAAGGAACGGACGGGCCTGAAGAACTGCAGCCTCAGCCGTGAAAGAGGCAAAGCAGCGGGTGTGGGAGAAGTTCGGAGAAGACATGGAGAAGGACTTTCGGTCGGCACCAAGGCGCTTCTGGAAAACCGTTCGCCACCTCAGGTGGGGGAAGCAGGGAACCATCCAAGCTGTGTACAGCAAGGATGGGACGTTGCTGACCTCAACTGAGGAGGTAATAGGACGGTGGAAGGAACACTTTGAGGAACTCCTAAATCCAGCTGATGCGCCCTCTTTGTTAGAGGCAGAGCTGGAGGATGACAGGGGATTGTCGTCAATTTCCCTGGTGGAGGTCACTGAGGTAGTCAAACAACTCCACAGTGGCAAAGCCCCAGGGATTGATGAGATCCGTCCAGAAATGCTGAAAGCTCTGGGTGTGGAGGGGCTGTCTCGGTTGACACGCCTCTTCAACATTGCGTGGAAGTCTGGGATGGTGCCTAAGGAGTGGCAGACCGGGGTGGTGGTTCCCCTGTTCAAAAAGGGGGACCAGAGGGTGTGTGCAAATTACAGGGGTATCACACTTCTCAGCCTCCCTGGTAAAGTCTACTCCAAGGTGCTGGAAAGGAGGGTTCGGCCGATAGTCAAACCTCAGGGTGAAGAGGAACAATGCGGATTCCGTCCGTGGCCTTAACCAACTGCCACTTTGGAATCTTGCTTGTTATGACCTCATAAAGAGGAGATTCCAGAACGGCTCATCTGAGCTTTCATTTTCTTAAAGGCAGAGCAGGATACCCAGGGCTCGGTTTACACCTATCACCATTTCAAGCCAATTGGGGACCATAGGCAGGCTGGGGGACTCATATTAATGTTAAAAAACCTCATAAAGTGAAATGTTCATGCCATGGGACCTTTAAGGCGAGACACTACAGGTGAATAGAGAAATTTTTTTACCTAGCAGATATCACCATTAAACTCTGCCAGTTGATTATGTACATTAAGATGAGAAAATGTATTACAAGTTTTCTGTAATTTAATGTTTAAATATGCAAATTAGGCATTATCTAATGAAATATGAGCTAATTTGCATATATTTTAAAAAACGAAATCTGAGTATTGGATAAATTAAATGCTCAATTGCACATCTTGTTTTGCAATGAGCAGTGTTGAAGCCTGCCTGAAAAGGAGTCATCAACCAGTCACAAAGCACTGGTAATCTGGATTTGGTAATCTTGAAAACTGTGTATCTGGATCAGGGTGATCCAGTCCAATGTTGCTTTGAAAAACCGGCATGCAAGTAAAACAGATTATCTAATCCTAAATAGCAAAAAATGGGATTTCCAAATCCGGATCATTTTGATCCAGATTAAATATTTTGAACAACTGGCCCCTGGTGTCTTACTGTTACAATCCTCATGTTTACATGGGTGTATGCACATGCATGTGTACAGTTTTTTTCTATACAATCTGTGCATAGTATAAACATGTTTGTTTGCCTTGTTCAGCTTTGTTGTCCTTGTTTTTAGCTATATATCTATTTCTGTGTACTTTGAGAGCAACCAAAATCCCGAGTCAAATTCCCTGTTTGTGTTCACACTTAATTGTCCATTAAACCGGATTCTAATTCTGGTTCTAAACAGCAGCAGGAAGTCTTTATTTAGCAGCTTACATCCAACCAAATTAAATGTACTGTATTTACTTTTCTGGTCTTACCAACTACTCAAAGCACTTTACACATTACAGGCACCATTAACACACATCAAATTCATACACTGTTGCCATCTATAGTTCCACCATCAGATAAACATTCACACACATTCACACTAGAGTTGAAGACGGACCCGACAGGTTCGTCTTAATTTCTATCATTTTACACGGGGTTGGGCTTGCGCTCCGGGTTGCGCGGTAAATGAGTGGTCAGGTTATGCGTTTCAATTAGCAAGAAAATGGATGCTGAGGAGGTGAAACAGAGGCTGGAGCCTCTGGAGGACTTCTTTTATTTCTTTGTTCCAACTTCCAAGTGACCTATAGCCTACATTAGTCATGAATAATGATGTTAAAACATTTATAAATGACTCACTCTTGACAAAAGGCAAAAGAGCTGTGTGTGTACGTGCGCACATTTGAATAATGTCGGGCTCTAAACAGGTTCAGGCTTTTAAAAAGCTATCAATCAAAATTTACTTGTCAGACTTGGGCCGAATTCTGTCGTGCTTGGGCCTTGTCGGGCCAAAAGTTTAAGGCCAGATTCACACACCCATGGAACGTGGAAATGTGCTGTGGTTCTCTGTGGGTCATGCACTACCTCCTGGCAATGTTGGAAGGTCATCATAAATAAACGAACATACCAAGTATTTATGAAGATGTACCATGACACTAAAAAAAAACTTCCTGTGTAGGTTGTTACCAGGTAAGCTTTAATGTAATTTCTCAACTTAAGTAAAAACCATTCCATAGTTTCTAAGGTAAATCTAATAAAGCCTTTGTAAATGGGTTTTCTAGCTAGTACATACCCAGCCATGTTGTTGTAAACATTGACAGACAATGCTTCAGACACTGTGTGACCACAGCTGGGCCCTATTTCAGAAAGCAGGTTTAGTGAAAACTCTGAGTTTGTTAACCCTGAAATGAGAGAAACTCTGGGTTTTCTGTTTCAGAAAGAGAGGTAAGTTAACCTCAGAGTCAGTAACTATGGCCAGGGTTAGACTCAGACATCAGGGTTAGACTCAGAGTTTGTTTAACCTCCTTCCTGAAATAGGGCCCTGGTAGTGTTCTCAGGCCATGACAAGGTGGATGGAAAAACACAGACAGAAGTGGAAGAGGCAAGTATGAGCTGGCAAAGCATGTAGGAATGTACCAGACTTAAACAAATCAAATGAAACAAAGTGAAGAGAGGAGGAAGGTAGTATTGTGGTCCAGAAATAGAATCAGGAAAGGATTTATTGCCAACTAAGTAACACTTACAATTAATTTGCCTTTGTGGACTGTGCATACATGAACATATTAAAATGAAATGTGTACAATATAACTGTTTAACAATACGAAAAGAAGGCTGTGTGGTTCAGTGCAGGATGTGCAAAGATGTTGAGGAATGTGCAGGGTTCAGTCCAGGAGTCCCAGCTATTTATATCCCCCCCACCTCAGCTCATTAAAGACGACGTGTTTTGTAACCCCAGCAGGTGACCCAGAGGCCAGCACTGGCATCAAGTCAAACCATCTGTCAGGAAAAGACAGACTTTTTCCGTTAGCCTTTTTCTGGGTGGCTAAAGGTTATTTTTCTGAAGGTGTTGTGCAACCTCTGGAATCAAGTATTAAAAAGCCTCACTTTTCATCATGTTTCTGGACAGCTGACTGAAGTCGACTGGGTGCATACTGTGTCCAGATCATTAGCACAAATTAAACCCTACCTGATTCCACCAAAACTAGATCTCACTTCTTTCTATCTCACACAAACACATACAAAATAGGAAATTTAGAAAAATAGATTTAGAAAACTAACTTAACTATACTAAACTATACTAAAGGAAGGAAGGCTTATACCATGTGGACGCACCGACTGTTGTTGTCATTACTTAGAATTCCTCATGGGGGAGACAGAAACTATGCACTACAGCTTTAATGTGTAAAGGTTCAGCATGGGTGACTTTTTTTCTTTACTAGCGATAAAAGCAATGAAGCATTTCTGTTGACATCATTTAAATATCTGTTTAAAGTGCTGGTGTGACAGGAATATGAGGCTTTTAATCAGCACTATCCCCGTGTTTCCATATGTCAATAACAATAACCCTGGTGAGGTAAATGTTGCTGATAGGAATGATGGCTAAAACTACAGAAAGACGATATCATCTGGAATTGTGGAAGGATGTCTGACAGATGAGAGGGGAAATGCTTCCAGTCCAGTGTCAGTGTGATATGGGAACAGGTGCTTAGATCAGCGCCATCAGCAGAAACATTCCCAGCAGAAGATTAGCTCACTGGGGACACACCTCCAGACGTCCTGCTTTCATTATTTTATCATGTCATACAAAAACAGCAGCAAAACCAGATGCCAGGACACAGACGGATGAAAACAGAAGATAAGGGGGCTGAAGAGTACTGTCTCATGTTACAGACTAGACAATAATAAATATTCGGTTTTCCTGAGTCCATTTTTGCATCTTTTTTGTTCATTACATAATATTGACATGAATTTACAGTGGAAGTTCAAAGAGCTGGTCCTGGGGTTCATTTCAGAAAGCAGGTTTAGTGAAAACTCTGAGTTAGTTAACCCTGAGATGAGGGAGACTCTGGGTTTTCTCTTTCAGGAAGGGAGGTTAATCAAACCTGAGAGAAAGGGGGGGAACTCCAGCCCGTTCAGAAAGAGAGGTAACTTATCTTCAGAGTCAGTTACTATGGTAACTGAGTCTTTCTTCAATAAACCTTGAGTTTCTCTCAGTCTCCTCCCTCTGACACAGCGCTCTTCATTTCCTCATTCATTCAGTCTGTATCTGGCGCGTTTTAGCGCAGTTTGTTATTTGCATGAATAAAAAAACAGGGTTGGTTTATTAACTGTTAGCTTTTTTCTCAAAACATGGCATTTCCGTTTGTTGATAATCCCGTTGATGAAGAAGCTGTATTACTTTGCAGGGAGTTGAACATACGTACGTTGGGAGATGATATTGATTCCCCGGCCATTGTCATTTTCAGATACTAGCCTACCTGTTTAAGTGGTATCGTTTTTCTTCCCAATCCATCAGTTATGTAGCCTACATAACTTGATCCGTCCTCATATCACCAATATGGGTGTCACGATTCTCCCAATCTCTAAATCGATTCGATTACATTTTCGATTTTAAGGTCACGGTTCGATTCTTGATTTTTACATTATTCATTTTTAGACTAAACTTTTATACAATATAATATCTGACCTTTGTCTGCAATGTACCACACTAAATTTAATTCAAATTTAAAACATTTAACATAATGTAACAATACCATATCTTCAGTCAATGGGAAACTTGACAGTTTATCAATAAAGTAAAAAAAAGAAGAAAAAAAAAGATTGTGACTTAATTGATATTGTGACACCCTTAATCACTAACGTCACCCGTCATGGACATGCTCTTACATCCCAGCAGATTTGTGTCGCATTACGTTTTTTTGCAAACGGCAGTTTTCTTTACAACACCGGTGATGCGGAGCATATTAGTAAAGCCACTGTATAGCAAAGCGCGGTCAAAAGAATGTGACTCGCTCTGAAATGTTTAACGCTTTTGTAGTGTTCCCTGGACACAAACCAGTGAGAGCCATTAAAAAGGAGTTCCACAGGATTGCAGGTGAATGATGTAAACCCTTTGAAATAAAAGATTATGAATTTTCAGAAGAAAACAACTTCATTAATTTGACAACACATGCGCAGCATTCAGCAAACGCGCTGCAAATACATACAACACAACACAACAAAAACACGACGGCTGATAAATGTCACATGCTTAGGGGAAGGCTTTCTTAGAAAAACAAACAAACACAAACAACAAACGCAGGATGCAATCTCGGCTCTCCCAGGTGAAAGTCCTGCACTTTACCCATCCACCATCGGAATATCTTGCACTTGTGTAAAAGTCAAGCTGTTCCACTGCTGCTCCCCCTACAGGTCTGGAGAACTTCCGTTGTGTAATAACTTCCATTGTGTTGTGTGTATTTGCAGCTCGTTTTCTGAATGATGCACATGTGTTGTCAAATTAATGAAGTTGTTTTCTTAATTTGCTTGTGTTTTGTCCATTTGTATGTGTTTTCTTAAGTTGCAGGGCGTTTGCCCGTCGGCCACCGTACATAGCCAATAACATTCGCCTAGTTTTAGATCTTATTGAATACAAAGACTTTCTAGATGATGAACACCTTATTTTATTCTTAGAATTTCAAAATGCCTTTATTAATGCTGTAAAAACTCTGTACATGGGAGGAAACAGTTGTGTTAAATTGGCTAATGGAACCTCACCCAGATTTTACATAAACAAAGGTATCCACCAAGGCTGCCCCACCTCGACTCTTCTATTTTTGATTGTGGCTCAAACTCTCTGTGATTTAATTCACGAGAGTTCATTCAAAGGAATTAGTTTAAATGAAAGAGAAATACAAATTTCACAGCTGGCTGATGACACTACCCTGTTTCTAAAAGATTAATCCCAAATAGAAGGTGCACTAAATGTTGTGAACCAATTTTCTGAAAGCTCAGGCTTGAATCTAAATCTCTCAAAATGTGAGCTGTTTTCTCTTAAAAATAAACATTTGGGTCAAATACGTGGCATAAATATAAATAATTTAGTAACTTATCTTGGAATAAAAATCAGTCATAATCACAAATTGATGACAGAGAGTAATATATCTTTACTACACGACTCTATTAATAAAAAGTTTGATTCTTGGCTTGCAAGAGATTTATCTATGTATGGCAGGGTTCTTCTTTCTAAAGCATAAGGTCTCTCAAGAGCAGCATATTTATTTACTTCAATTGAAATACCTAAGTTACAATGTGCCAATCTAGACAAAATACTATATAACTTTATATGGAGGAAGAAGCCACATAAAATTAGGAAAAACATCTTGACTAATACAATTGAGGAGGGGGGTTTATCGGTAATTGACTTCTCACTCATCAATGAGATATTAAAAATCTACTGGATTAAAAGGTTTTTGAAAAATCCAAACAGTTTGTGGAACATTGTGCCAAACTTTATCTTTGAAAAGCTTGGTAAAATCACATTCTTGCTTCAATGTCCATACACCATCAACAGACTGCCTGTCAAACTGTCAAACTTCCATAAACAGGCTCTAACTTATTGGTCTCTTCTATACAAACACAATTTCTCCCCTCATAAATGTTTTATCTGGAACAACATGAACAACATATATACAACCCCAAATCAGAAAAAGTTGGGACAGTATGGAAAACACAAATAAAAAAAGAAAGTAGTGATTTCTAAATGTACTTTGACTTGTATTTCATTGCAGACAATGTGAACACAAAATATTTCATGTTTTGTCTGGTAAACTTATTTTCATTTGTAAATATACATCCTTTCCTGTCATTCAGACCTGCAACACACTCCAAAAAAGGTTGGGACAGGAGCAATTTAGGGCTAGTAATCAGGTAAATTGGTTAAATAATGATGTGATGTCAACAGGTGATTGTGATTATGATTTGGTACAAAAGCAGCATCCAAGAAAGGTCTAGTCCTTTAGGAGCAAAGATGGGCCAAGGATCACCAGTTTGCCAACAAATACATGAGAAAATTATTGAAATGTTTAAAAACAATGTTCCTCAAAGAAAGATAGGAAGACATTTGCTTATTTCACCTTCAACAGTGCATAACATAATTAAAAGATTCAAGGAATGTGGAGGAATTTCAGTGCGTAAAGGACAAGGGCACAAGCCTAAGCTGAACAACCGTGATCTCCGATCCCTCAGGAGGCACTGCATCAAGAATCGTCATTCATCTATAAGCGATATCACCACATTGGCTCAGGACTACTTTGGCAAACCTTTGTCAAGTACCACAATACGTAGTTACAGCCACAAATGGCAGTTAAAACTGTACTGTGCCAAAAGGAAGCCCTATGTTAACAGTGTCCAGAAGCGCCGTCGACTTCTCTGGGCTCGGAGGCATCTGGGATGGACCATCACACAGTGGAAACGTGTACTGTGGTCAGATGAATCAGTATTTCAGGTATTTTTTGGGAGAAATGGACACCGTGTGCTCCGGACCAAAGAAGAAAAGGATCATCCAGACTGTTACCAGCAACAAGTCCAAAAGCCAGGGTCTGTCATGGGTTGTGTCAGTGCCCTTGGCAAAGGTAACTTGCACTTCTGTGATGGCACCATTAATGCTGAAAAGTACATAGAGATTTTGGAGCACAATATGCTGCCTTCAAGAAGACATCTTTTCCAGGGACGTCCATGCATATTTCAACAAGATAATGCAAAACCACATTCTGCACACATTACAAAGTCCTGGCTGCGGAGGAAGAGGATACGGGTACTTGACTGGCCTGCCTGCAGTCCCGACCTGTCTCCAATAGAGAATGTGTGGCGCATTTTGAAGCTCAAAATGCGACAACGAAGGCCCCGTACTGTTGCCCACCTTAAGACTTGTTTGCAGCAAGAATGGGACAAAATTACACCTGAAACACTTCATCACTTGGTGTCTTCAGTCCCTAAACGTCTTTTAAGTGTTGTGAAAAGGAATGGCAACATTACAAAGTGGTAAATGCTTTACTGTTCCAACTTTTTTTGAAATGTGTTGCAAGAACCAAAATAGGAATTTTGTTTTTTTGAAACAAAAACAATAAAAATCATGAGGAACACATTCAATTATGTGTTCTTCTAATGTCTGCAATGAAATACAAGTCAAAGTACATTTAGAAATCACTACTTTCTTTTTTTATTTGTGTTTTCCATACTGTCCCAACTTTTTCTGATTTGGGGTTGTAGAAATAAGACTCTCTTTATAGAAAACTGGGTTAAACATGATATTCTATTGGTATCCCAATTATTAAATAACTCAAATCAAATTTTAGCTTACGACGACTTTACTCATAAATTTAATTTCCATCCTCCAAGAAAATAATTTAATATTGTAACCAGAGCTATACCCACCCTACTTAGGGATGAGACAAGTTTGGTTCAATTTAATGCATCTTTCCCCAGCAGTATTTCAATAAATAGTCTATCTTTTCTAGACAGAAAAGTCAACAACAAAGTAATAAAAGACCTATGTGCAAAATCTATCCCTGCCTCCAGATACAAATGGTCCCCCTTATATGAAAAAATTGACTGGAATAGAGCATGGAATAACCCACATACATTTTTAATTACAAAGTAAAAGAAATATCATTGTATTTCTTGATTAGAGGGTAAATCAGCATCAAAATGTATGCAATGCTTATCTGATTTAACCTTATAATTATTTTAACTTATATTTACTGTCTGATACTCTGGCTATGTGTTTTTTTTTGTTGATAACTGTTTTTTTAACTGACCACCTGTTATATGATATTTATTTCTCCTGTCTATCTATTGTCTGATATGTATTATCTTTTTTTTGTTATTTATGAAAACATGTCCTGTATCATAATGAGTTGTGTTCTATAAGATCAATTTATTTCTTTGACAAATTGTAACAAATGTATTCTGCAATAATTAAAAAATTCAATAAAAAAAAAATTCAATAAAAAAAAAATTCAATAAAAAAAAATTATTGCAGCGCGCTAGCTAGCAGAGCTAACGTTGGCACGTTGAATTGCGGGTTGACCGCGATTTCACTTGGTTGTATATATGAGAGGTTGTAGTGAGCTCACTTTTGCTGCTAGGATGAAGACTATGGTATTGAATTAAACGGGAAAACATCAGGCATGCACTGGTACCACTCTAAGCGTGCTAACAAACAGGGAATGAGGCTAAATAATTCACCAAATATAACCAAAAGTTTAACTAAAAAATCCTAGCTTGCACTTTCTGTCTGTCTTCCATCAGAGTGCAGTTTTTCCTCGTCTTTCATATTTGCGTTTACTATTGTGGAACTGGCAAAGACCTGGTGGTTGTTTGTGAAAGGTTCACTGACAAAATTGATAGGGCCTAGTCATTTTCATCATTTCACAGCCTTAATATGAATCAAACGTGTAATATGACATTGACAAAATATTGAATAGGTTATTCAATGCTAATTCTTTAACACAAAGCAACACAGGTATTATATTATCAATAATAGCTAATAACCTATCTTTAAAATCATTTGTTTATTCAGGTTGAAGATAGATATCTATCTTCAACCTGAATAAACAAATGATATAGGCCTACAATATATATCTAATCCCCATGTTTAGGCACAGCAAGTAGCCTACTTTATCTCTGAAAGGGTAGTCAGTAATACTTTGTACTGTTAATTACAAGTTTGTGTAATTTGGGGTTTCTGTAGCCAGTGACATTTCATTATTTTTATTTTATTTTCAATGCAGATGTAATGGCATTGTAAATTGTTTGTTTTTATTTGAAGGCTGAGGCTTCATTTGTAAACATAATCCCAATTATCATCATCGGTTTTGAGATGTTACTTGCTGTGAATACCTCGTCTGATAGGCTACAGTATTGTGGCATAGTATCAGGACATCCTGGCTAGTGTCTGTCGCGCATGACTAGGGGTGAATGGCCGGATGATGGGCCTATTTGGGAGAAAGTCCAGGGCTGTTTTTTAGCCCCAGTCCGTCCCTGCGCGGGGGGTTCAACAGGCTGCACAGGAAGTGGAAGGGCACTCCTTACGCAGACTCACGAATGTTTATCACATCACTACACTATTTTAACAACTAAAACACAGCCACAAATCTTTGATCCATGTCATTCATAACTGGAATAAATGGAAGAAACCATTTAACTACTTACTTTTATGGTAGATGCACAAATATTAGATTACAACATGTTCTGTGTTATTGAACGGATCATATTAATGTGCTCATCATGTTTCATTTAAACTCAATTTGCAAAGAAAGTACACTGCCTAACTTGCAAAAATATAATTAATAGCTGGCAACGTTTCATTACTAGACCATCATCAGCAACATGCCTGGCAACATGACACCCAGTAATAGTAAATGGTAAAGTTTATCATCTACAGTAGTCACTTTATTAAACAGCTTGTACAAGGTGAATGAGAACACTGAGGTTCTAAATTCCAAAATTACATTTACAAATAAATGACATCACTTTATCAGAACTTCATCACATGATCCCTTCTATGAAGATGTCCACCTGTTCTCTCAACATTAACTGACCTAACTAGCTAACAGCAGCTAACTACAGTTACCAAGGCCTGCAATCATTTTGCCTCCTTTTTCGAAGACAAGATTCAGAAAATTAGACTAACTGTCAGTGCCTCCATATAAAGTAAGGGATATGTGTTGCCACACTGTCCAGGCAAAACAAATTCCAATATCACACAATTTCATATGATCAACCATAAAAACCTGGAGGACATTATACAACATCTGAAAAACTCCTCCTGTTGCCTTGATATTCTACCAACAGGCCTTTTCAAAAATGTTTCAAATTGTATGTCTTCTGATCTTTTACAGATTGTAAACACGTCTCTACTCTCAGGTATCTTCCCAAAGGCCCTGAAAACTGCAGTCATCACGCCACTGTTAAAAAAGAACAACCTAGACATGGCACTACTGAGCAACTATAGGCCGATATCTAACCTTCCATTCTTAAGTAAAATCATTGAAAAAGCAGTTTTTCAACAACTCAACCTTTTCTTGTCACTAAACAATGGTTTTGATGCCTTCCAGTCGGGTTTTCGACCAGACCACAGCACTGAGACAGCTCTTATTAAAGTATTTAATGACATCCACTTAAACACAGATAGTGGCAAAACTGCAGTCTTAGTATTACTTGATCTCAGTGCTGCATTTGACACGGTCGACCATGACATATTACTACACCGACTGGAAAACTGGGTTGGCCTTTCTGGCTCAGTCCTAAACTGGTCTGAATCCTATTTAAAGAATAGGGACTACTTTGTATCTATAGGTAATTATACATTTGAGCATAAAAATATGCTGTGCGGAGTTCCCCAAGGCTCCGTTCTGGGGCCTCTTCTGTTTAACATCTACATGCTTCCACTGGCTCAGATTATGGAAAACAACAAAATATGTTACCACAGTTATGCGGACGACACACAAATTTACATAACCTTATCGCCAGGAGACTATAGTCCTATACAAACACTAACTAAGTGCATTGAACAAATTAACGACTGGATGTGCCAGAACTTTCTTAAATTAAATGAAGAAAAAACTGAGGTGGTTGTTTTTGGAGCAAAAGAGGAACGATTAAAAGTCAGCGCTCATCTTCAAACGACAATGTTAAAAACAACAGACAAAGCCAGAAATCTTGGTGTAATTATGGACTCAGACCTGAATTTCAACAGCCACATTAAGACAATTACAAAGTCATCCTATTACCACCTTAAGAATATATCAAGGGTAAAGGGACTTATGTCTCAGCAGGACTTGGAAAAACTTGTCCATGCTTTTATCTTCAGTAGACTGGACTACTGTAACGGTGTCTTTACAGGTCTCCCCAAAAAATCACTCAGACAGCTGCAGCTGATCCAGAACGCTGCTGCTCGAGTCCTCACTAAGACCAAGAAAGTGGATCACATCACTCCAGTTCTGAAGTCTTTACACTGGCTTCCTGTGCCTCAGAGAGTTGATTTCAAAATACTTTTGCTGGTTTATAAATCATTAAACGGTTTAGGTCCAAAATACATTTCTGACCTGCTAGTAAACTACGAACCACCCAGACCTCTCAGGTGGTCTGGGACAGGTCTGCTTTCTGTCCCCAGGGTCAGAACTAAACAGGGAGAAGCAGCATTTAGTTTCTATGCTCCACATATTTGGAACCAACTTCCAGAGAATTGCAGGTCTGCTGCAACTCTCAGTTCTTTTAAATCAAGGCTGAAGACCTTTCTTTTTGATGTTGCCTTTCGTTAAATAACTACCCATTTCTTATACTTTCGTTGCTTATTTCATCTGCTTTTATATTTTCAACTGTTTTTAACGGCTCTTTAATGTTTAATTTCTTATACTGCACTGTAACTTATTCTTGTATTTTAATTGTCTTCATGTAAATCACTTTGAATTGCCCTGTTGCTGAAAAGTGCTCTACAAATAAAGCTGCCTTGCCTTGCCTACAGTTTGCAGCAGTTAGCGGTTACTTTAGCAACAAGTAAAGCTATCTCTCCAAAACTCCATAAATCACCTCAGTACTGTATTCACTGTCATAAAACTGGCCTTATTACATTTATGATGTCTTAATAAAAGGCCAAATATTTTGCAAAACATTTTCCCTGAACTACTCATCCCCCCTCTAACGCACCTGTCTCACGTTACAGATGTGCAAAGTATTTTTCTGTTCTCATTTAAATTCAATGAAATAATCGGCCTATCCCTAGTAATTTGTCTCGTGCTTGGTGGGATATCTTGCTCTGGACCAAATATTTAGCTTGAAAGAATATTGTTTTGATATGTCATTAATTGTCTCAAGACCAGTTGATAATGAAACAATCTTGATCCTTGATTCAGGGTTATAGCAATAAATGTTCTGGGTTTTCTTCTCAGGGCGACAGGCATTACGAAAAGCCACAGTCCAGGACCTGCCTTCAATTTCTGATATTTCAGCAGGAAAGTTACCCAATGTAATCAGTTTGTCTGGCCCAATCACACTTGGAGCCAGCACTCCACCCTCCTGGGTCCTGGGCTAATCTAGCTCCAATAACACCAGTCAGCGCACTAACAGGTGAGGTCATGGCAGCAGGAAATATGAGTCAGCTGAGATAAAGAGTGATGTAAGGTCATGACCTGGACTCAGCAGGAGGTTCAGGAAGTGGATTATAAACCTGTCGGCCCTCACACATCGTCTGGGACATGGGAGCAGGGAAGGAGTCGACATATGTGCGAATCTCTGAATATGTTGATTTCTGTCAGAAAAACAAGACGAGCGTTTGTGTGTTTGAACACAGCAGCTCGGGGCCCCGTTCTTTCTACGTGGATAACTGAGCTCTCCATATTACAATGTTGACCACTGGACACAAATCTGTATTTTTTTGGTTTTTCAAAGCTGTTTTCAGAGCACCTAGTCTTTAAGCCCAAATCTACCAAAGGGCAGCTTATTGACAGGTAGCTGGATCAGATACAAATGGCTCCCTTTCTTTATTCAGTTCTTTATTTATAATGAAAGATTGTGTTGATAAAATATAATTTAAAGCTTTAGTGCGTAACTTTTTGATATTAATGAACGTCCGTTACATTCAAGCCATCACCAAATGAGTTGTTACAAAGCTAATCAAGACTATCGTCTCCACACAACTCTCTCTGTATTTCTCAGTTTGACTATGTTCAGAAGATTGTGTCGTCTGGTGACTTTCCACCGCAGAAACTCGAGTGAAGATAATGACCTCTTCTGAAGAGTCCATCATGTTTTTTTAATCCTCCGTGTCCTCCTTGGCTCCTAGCAACTGCGTAGAGGAGGGGTTGGGGTGGTACGCAATCACGGAAGGCTTGTATCACGTGGACGCGCCGACAGTGTTGTTGTCATTACTTAGAATTCCTCATGGGGGATACAGAAACTAAACACTATAGCTTTACATTCTACATGATGTGAGCTATTGATGCAATTACCCCAATTTAATTTTTATGATAAATAATAATAGCTTGGGTATGACCACAAATTTGTATCTCGGTATTTTTCAAGATTCTGGCGGTTTCACGGTATATCACGGTATTTTCTTTCTTTGCTTGACTGGGTCTTTATATAGGTTTATAATGGCTTATTTTACTGTCAGGAGTACATAGAATATCACTAAAACATTTTAATGTCATGTTTACTAAAAGCTTTGATTACTAAAGGGTTTGCTTGGCTCCACAACAGTATATAATAATAACGTTATATGAAGAAGAATGCATGAAACAGTTACAGAATCTAAACTAGTTTTATTATGCAAACTGCAAAATAGTAAAATAAACTTAAATCGAATAAATACACATACAAACAACTTCAGCATTGTTTCTATGGAATGTCGTTTTATTCAGAATTAAATAAATACATAAATAAATGAATAAATACATAAATACATAAATACATAAATACATAAATAAATAAATAAATAAATAAATAAATAAATAAATAAATAAATATGCCTTTGAAATACATCATTAAATAAATAAATGAGGCAATAAATACATAAATAATTAAATAAATTTAATTATTTCATGGTACTTTTATTTCATAAGTCCACATTTATTTATTTTAAGATACTTTTATTTCATAAGTCCACATTTATTTATTTCAAGACACGTATTTTCCTAATGGCACAGTTATTTATTTCTGTGGACTTTTATTTTCCTAATGCCACATTTATTTCATAATGCCACATTTATTTCATAATGCCACATTTAGTACAAGTTATTATATGCAAATCAGGGGGCGTGGCTATCTCTCACATTCAGAACAGAGCCGTGGGCAAAAAAAGACTGGCGAAGTGAGTTCAACACGACCGGAAGTTTGTGGTGGTCTGTACCCAGCCCACAGTCACCTATTCTGGGGTAACTAGCTAGACCACCAACTAGCTGACCCGACAGAGCACCACAGCTTGCGGTGCTTTGTACCCACTGCGGGTTGACACGACATTAGCTGAGGCGTTGTTACAGTTTTTTACAATCACTTTGCTACTGATTTCAGAACCTTGATGTCATTTTTCAAAACTCTAGACACAAAACTCAAAACAATCAGCACTTGTAACACAGGCTGTCCAATGTTCACAACATTGCATTGTGCATTCATATCTTTAAATAAATCATTGGTTCAAAAAACTAATATATTGTGAAATACTATTGAAACGTTACTTTAGATCACCCACACACAAGCTACCTATAGTTTCACTGGGTCATCGTTCGTACAATCATTAAATATTGTAGTACAAAATAAATGATACATGTTTCATTATGGTACTAGATGCAAATACATCCCTGTAAAAGTACTGCAGTAGTAGAGAGAATACTACATAGTGGAATCATTGAACAAAACCTGAAATGTATTGATGAAAAACAATACAGTATGATCACTACATAGGTTTATTAGAATCAAAGCTAAATTATTGCAGTAGCTACAAAATAGAAAAGAAAAGACAGTACTGTAAAACATCAAATGCAGTATTCACCAACTTGCTTGTACTGTAAAAAGTAAAACAAAGAAGTGATTACTGTACTTCTACATATTTATCAACTCTGTCTTGTAGATTTGGCCGCAGGTTCTCATCTACATCACAATTAGCCAAACATCTTGGAAAAAACCTTTGGGCATGGCGAACAATGTGGTATATATGTATATGTATATATACAGTATATATATAAATATCTCATTCATCAGTAATGAGTTCGCAGAATTGGACAAGCAATTCCAAGGGCCTGCATGCATACAGTGCAGTACTGTCAATACTGTAAATAGTCTCAAAGGTGGTACATAGGACCATAGAACCAGTGTCTGATACTGTAAACAGTAGCACGTTACAGTAAAGAATGATGATGAAATATTACATCCATAGATAATGTAGTCTGATTGGTTCATGCTCAACACTAATTTGTGACAATGAATCTCGTTATCTTGAAACTTTCATGATCTAAACATGGAATATTGTTTGTCTGTTTCCATACAACTATGCATTAAGAGTAATGCAACAGTTACTTATCATTTTGAGTAGTTGTATTGATTGATAGTTAGATCATTGGAATGAAATGAATAAACAATCATCTGAAATGTAATGTGTGAATTGCTTTTTGAAATAGTAGTACTTTGATGTTAAGTTGTGTCATATTGAACAGCTGATCTTTCTTAAATGAACAAATTATCTTTGGTTTATGTGTATTGTATCCAAGCAATTGGAAAAAGTGTTAGAGTTTTGAAAAATGTGTATTTTGATCATTGGTTGTGAGTTTTGTGTCTAGAGATTTGAAAAATGACGTCAAGGTTCTGAAATTAGAAGCAAAGTGATTGTAAAAAACTGTAAGTGAGCTCTAATTCACGTTAAACTGAACATTTCCGTTGAAGGTGAAGTGAGACAAGGTGAATGGGAGTTCTTCTCGAAGAGAAACGGGTATCTCTCTCTCCCCCCTGCCTGTGCCTGCTGCGCTGTGTGTGTGTGTGTGTGTGTGTGTGTGTGTGTGTGTGTGTGTGTGTGTGTGTGTGTGTGTGTGTGTGGCTTACAGCGGGTTCTCCGAGCGTGACTGTTCGAGCGACGAGCTAGCGGCCCTGGCAGGTGCTGGCTGGGTGTACGATCACTTTATGGATCTTCTCAACTCCGAAAACTTTGAAGCAAATTGTCAATTCGGCAACGATTTCCGCAAGACTGCCTATATTCGAAATCTAAACAGTTTATTTCTCGCCTAAAACGTTTTTAGTGATGAATAAGAGTGAAAAGATGAAATAAAAGTCCAAATGTGGACTTATGAAATAAAAGTATCTTGAAATAAATAAATGTGGACTTATAAAATAAAAGTACCATGAAATTAAATGTATTTAATTTTTTTACAACCTGGTCACGGCCGAGTAACGTTAGCACGGCCGAGTAACGTTAGCGCAACCAAGTAATGTTTAGCAACGGCCAACCACAGTGGCTAAATTATGTCTGATTTTTTAGAAACAAAAAACTTGGGAACAACAGACGGCTCCTCTCTTGAGCATACGTTGTTCTGGTGTATCTCCGGTCTTTCTTCATCCTCTAACTTTCTTCTCTGTTCTTGAATGTGCAGTAGCGACCGGAGCCTCTCCCAGCTTAACAGACTGTTATGCTACCTAGCTAGCTAGCAGCTGTAATGTTACCCAGCATGCCGTTCGGCGGTGTAAATGTAAAATTATTAGCGTTAGAAATAGTTTAAGTTACAACTAGTTGTGTGCTATGGTGTTTTATCTTGTAAAAGAGAGTTAGTTGTGGGTTATTAATTGTTGTGATATAAAGTTACTACCATGAGTGAGAAGGGTACGCAGTTAACAGGGCTCCCGTTCTCAATTCACTCACAGATTACTTCGGCCATAGTGCTCTCTGCGGCAATGCATTAGTATTACGGTATATGAAAAATTCATATCATACGGGAAATGAATACCGGTATACGGTACAAACTGGTATACCGCCCGGCACTATAATAGCTTATATTAATATTCACAAAACACACAGGATTACAGAATTACTGGAGAAACAGAGCTTGAAAAGCTGGAAAAGAGTTACTTTTATATATAACAAAATAAAATGCTCTACACTAAAGAAGAACCAAGCCAAATGTAGTTTGAGAAACTGATCAAAAAGCAGAGCGGAGCTGATGGAGGGGTGACTGGACTTGTCTGCGCCTTCTAGAAATATCACAGCAGACATTATGAAAGTGGATGCAGTGTAAGAAAAGTTAATTGCTGTTAAAAGACCAATGGAGCTAGAGCATATGGCATTTAATGTGACGCTAAAATGTCTAGAAGAAACTGCAATCACATGATCAACACACACACACACACACACACGCACACACACACGCACACACACACAGACACACACACAGGTGAAAACAATAGCAGCATGACTGTCACGGCTGGTAATCAGGTGAGGTGAGTCTTTCAGCGGAGCTTCAGTGCTTTGTGTGGACTGAGTCATCCGGCTTCAGCTGCAGCCAAAAGCACCAAGCTGAGCTCTTCCAGTCAAACACCTTCACTTACTTCAGCTAGTGTACCGTAACACAGGATGTAATTAACTTTGCATAGCCTGCTGTGACTAACAAGCTGTGGAGTCAGGTGGGTTGTTTTCATTCTGAGTGCAAATGAACACCAAAGGGGCCGAGGTCAAATAATCGTTGATCACCATGGAAAGTTATACAACAAAGTTCTCCATGAGACCACATTGATGGAGAGTGTTTTTCTGCTTGGGTGCAGCCTGGACTGGAGATTAAGGAGGATTTAAGGTATAGGTTTCTTTCTTTGGAGATAGGAAAATTGCTGCATCAAGACCAAACATCACAATAAAACACATTGAATAAGAACACAAAGCCATTCCCTCTGTTAAGAACTACAGATCTCAGAAATCTGAAGGCATAGATCTCAAACGATACACACCTTAGTAAATAAATAACATGCAGACACATCTTAGTGTACATGTTTAAAAGAAAACACATGATCTGTCTGTTTTCCAGGAGTTGGCAAGACACTGAACCCTGAGTTGCCCCCGATGCTGTGCATCGGAGTGTAAATGTGTGTGAATGTTTATCTGATGAGCAGGTGGCACCTTGTACGGCAGCCTTGGCCACAGTGTATGAATGTGTGTGAATGGTGGATGGTTCCTGTACTATGTTAAAGCGCTTTGAGTAGTCGTTATAAATACAGTCCATTTACATTTAACTGACAGACGGACAAATGTTTAGGGGACCCTGTTCCTCTCCGAGAACCATCACTTTATTGTGGTGGAGAGGTTTGTGTCCCTGTGAACCTGAGGGCTGTGTTGCCTGGAGCCTGGTGCTCCTGGTAGGGTCTCCCATGGCAAAATGGTCTCAGGCAAGGGGCCAAAAGAACTGTTCAAAAAGCCTCATTAATCAGTGAGGAAGAGGAGGAGTTACCCTGCCCAGAGGAAGCCCGTGGCCCCCGTCGGGAGCCAGGCCCAGATGGAGGGCTCATCAGCGAGTGCCTGGTTTGCCACGGAGCCCGAAGAAGCTACACGGCACCACCCTCTCCATCTCATGGACCCACCACCTGTGGGAGGAACCACTGGGGTTGGGTGCGCTGCACACGGGTGGCAGTGAAGGTCAGGGGCCTCAATGGGCCAGACCTGGGCAGCAGAGCAGGTGACGATATGCGTTCAGCATATGGATGAGGTTGTTGAGTGAGAGTACACAAAGAGCAACACTGACAGTCATCACTTTCTCCCCTCCTCTGTTGCTTGAAGAAATGGGGCTCTTTCAGTTGACTCCATTATCTGGCTGATAAGCACAAGCCTTTATGTCCTTTGGCTTCCTGGAGAGAAATTAGGCTTTGGGGATCCAGGTCATTGACTGCCTCCACAAGGCAGAGAGTTCTGTTCCATCGTGTGGATACAGCTGAGGGGATTTGCTCCATACTCCACCTCAAATGCTTCCTTCAGTCCACAAGTAGAATGGAGTAAACTGCAGTATTTTGTCTCCTTTAGTCCATCTCTCACAACAAGCTGCAATGAATGTGCAAAGCACTGTAACCGCTGCTGCCGGAGATACTCTGGATGGATTCCACATCATACGGTATTCCTCACTTACTTCCTCCCACAAGCTGCTGTTTTCCAGGTCATCTTCACCATCATCTTCACTGTCAGTTTTAGCAGAGGGCAAACAAACTATGATGGCTTTCTTCATATTTGAGGTAATGTCGCAGATGATGTATTCTAATTTATGTTTTATATAAAAGTTGATAGGTATTATATCATCCACATAAAGCATAAGTTTGTGTAACACCCCTCCTACCATAACACCTGGGAAGTTAGTCTCCCCTTATGGCTGCTGTCAAAGGCTCTATGGCAAAGCAAAACAACAAAGGAGAAAGAGGTGAGTCCTGTCTTGTTGCCCTTCCAAGAGCAAAATATTCCAAAATGGGTTTTTATATAGCACCTTAATCCACTTTATAAAAATGCTTCCAAACCCATACATTTCCAAAATATAGCCCCATTCAACCATATCAAATGTCTTTTTGGCATCAAGGGAAATAGCAGCTACTGTCTGTCAGCTACAGACCATGCAATATTAATGAGACGCCTGATATTATCTGATGAGCTACGCTTGTTAAAACCCCAGCTGATTAAGACGAATTAAAGAAGTAATAACCTTATTTAATCTATTTGCCAAAATATTTGAAATAATCTTAACTCCTAGGAGCCTTGATATATCTTTTCTTTTTAAGGCCATACTGTGTAAACTGCCTCCTTACTTCTGTTCTCTCCTGACTGAAGTCACCACCAGGAAATGTAATCTTCCATCATACGGGCAAATCATGTATGACATTCCCCGAACGCGAACTGTCTTCGGTTCAAGTGCTTTTAAAGTTTTTGCACCGTCATCCTAAATTGCAGAATCATCTTAAATTAGACTCCCTACCAACAATGACACCATTCAAAATTAGGATAAAGGACTATTTGAGTACTAAATGTGCTGTTACTGAGCGCTGCTGGTAATTATGAGATGATGTTAAATTGCCAGCTCTCTTTTTCTGTTTTATGTTGTTTGCTTTTCACTGTATATTTTAATATGGAACTATTATGCTGCTGTCTTGGCCAGGCCTCCCTTGAAAAAGAGATTCTGAATCTCAATGGGATTATTTCCTGGTAAAATAAAGGTAAAGGAAAAAAGACGGAAAGGAAAGTCAGACGTTGGTTATTAAGAAAGGTAAAGACCAAGGATACTGTAAGAATTACTGCCCAATTTCTTTAATGCAGTTAGATGTTAATTGGACCTCAGAGTTGCATATGATACTGTCGACCACCATATTCAAGTCAACAGGCTATGTCACCTGGGCATTTCAGGGACTGCACTGGAGTGGTTCTCATCCTTTCTCAAAGATAGGACTTCTTCAGTCTCTGTAGGTGAATTTGTGTCAGACAGGGCTGCTTTGCAATGTGACATCCCCCTGGGATTGGTCTTGAGACCCATTTTATTCTCCATATACATGCTGCTATAGATTATCAGTAGTTTTGGTAACATCTATCACTTGATCACTGACAACATCCAGTTGTAACTTTCATTTAAGCCTGATGAGCAACATACACTTACTGAACTGTTTAAATGATATTAGGAGCTGCATGGTAAACAATGTTTTGCAGTTAAATGCAGACAAAACTGAAGTTCAGATTTTTTCTCCTGATAACCTTCAGTCAGTGATACAGTAGAACCTGGGTGCCCTATCCTCTTCTGCATTATGTTATGTTATCCCCTGTTTTCAAGTACACTTTTTTTTCATTACGTTTGTATATAATATTCCACAACCGAGCAGAAGAAACCTTCATGTAACAATAACAACACACCAACTGATGTTTTTGGAAAAACGTTTATTGCGCACTGAGCAAGATGAGCCGATCACAGCCATGATTCTGAGCAGCATGCATGGGAATGAAGCACAATATACTATATCTGAATAAACGTCCTGCCTTTCACTGATGGGCTGAATAAGTCAATACATTTGTAGCTCACCACGTTTCAGAAATAACATCTAAGACTAAGATGGTTTGAAGTGTTGCTAAATCTAGCGAGAAAGTTGCCAAGTTGGCAACACTAGATCCAGCCCAGAACCTGTATGGCACATGATCTTCGGAGGATCATATCCAGCATCACATCTCAATCACTCCTTGTTACACATTTCCTGACAGAAGGAGCAGGAGAAAAAGAAAGAGATGGGTCTTTCTCACACTTTGGGGGTCTCTTGACACACCAGGAACATGTTAATGTTGAAAAGCCATGAAAAAAGTGCACTTTGCATAATATGTCCCTTTGAAGATGTATTCAAAACCTTTTTATTACTTGATAAATAAATAAAGCTTTAGCTACATTCAGCTTAGCAGCCATGGATGTATTAAGAGAACTGGATAAAGTGTTCGGCGGGAAGCCCCGTACGTTCCAATGAGAGTGCCCAAAAGCGCATAAAGATAACATGGAGCTCGGATTTTCCGCATTCTTGGCCCATGACGTCACGATGGACACACGCACTACCAACAATTTGTTTGCATTGTCTTAGCAACCGGTAACAACATGCTCGTTCATGAGCGTGTCTCTTACAAGTGGCGAACTCATGAACTCGTCGTTTTTATTGTCTAAAACATTCACTAACGTTAAACATTGTGTTTTCATTGTTCCCGATCGTTTACATGCTTAGCTAAATAAACAATAGATGTCTTTAGCTATTTAGCTTTAGCCAAGGAGATTTAATAATTACGTCGTGCTACTAGCTAGCTAGCTAGCTACTAACTAGCGCTAGCAGTTAGCCTGCAGTTTGGTGAACAAAGCTCATCCATGGCTTCATCCTTCATCCACGTTACAAGCTTTAGAGCATACAGCCCTCGGGTGTATCATAAGAGAGAACCAAGGCAATGTAATCACTATGTCTGTAGTAACGTTGTGTAGGCATATAGCTAGCACCCCTGATGTTAGCAACTAGCTAGCTAGCCGATAGCCCCACAAGTTTGGGAAACGCTAATGACGTTACATGCACGTAACAGGCTTTACAGCACACACACATCCCTCGGATGTATCATAACTTCATACGATAATACCATGGACGTATTAATATAACACATGGTGAATTACAACCATCAGCTATCGCTATTATTTATTACAGCTACATGACCTCGGGAGAACAGTCATGTGAGCGGGCGGGCGCAGTCCCGCGGGTCTGCTCGTGTCCATTATGCACGTTCATCATTTCTAATTTAATAATTCTGTATTCGCTACTAGTGAATGTTAAAAATGTTAAAAACATGACATTTTCAACAAGGAACCTTTAAGTGTTCGGACTGGTAAGTTTATATACCCTGAAACAAATTATTCACTGAAATATAGACGTTTCTTTCACCATGTAAAGTCTATGTGAAAAGTCTTTCTGGGCCATGCGGGGCAGTACCACCGCTATCCGCTAAGCCCATGGTGGCATATAGACTTGGCGCTCCTCCTGGGGGCTTGTTAGCAGCATGTTGCAGTATCAACCCCTCACCTCATACAACCCTGTTAGCTGCCATTTTGTCCACCAACACCCCTATGAACTAATGATGTAACCGAGGAGTCTGGGAGAAGTTTGATTTGGAATATTTTCACCTCTCAGAGCAGAGTGGCATGGCTCTGGTTTCTCGGGCTACACCCACAGGGCTGGTATTTAAGTCCGTTCCTCCTCCCAGACTTCATCAGTCTGCTGCAGGGAGAATAACAAGAGCGACAGGAACCAGTACTACTGACAAACATGCCTGTGGAAACTTCAGCCACATTCTCTGTTCTCCTGCTTATTATCTCATTGGTAAGTTTTCTTTTAACAAAGATTGTTGAATTAAAAAGTAATTTGGGGATACTCATAGTAAGATTGAGGTGCTGTGCTGCTTTGGAAATCTTCAGAGCATGAGTCGTTAGATTACACCATGAAGAACTGAACCTCTGATAATAAAGTTTGGGATTGTTGTGTTTGGGTAGACATGTAGGGAGCTCCTGCTGGCACCATCTTACATTTACTTACATAAGTATTTTTTGTGTTTTTTGTGTTTTTTCCTCCAAACCTGCTCCCTCTGTGCTGGGCTGATGCTGAACAGTGGGAAGGAAACAAAACATGGAAAATATTTGCTAGACCATGTGATCACAGTCTGGTGTCGCCATCTTGTGGCATTCTGTGGCATTATTAAACCAGACCAAAACAACTCCAGAAGCCTTTATACGTTTGATACAACAAAGAATCTGATCTCTGTGTAAAGTGTGTTCTCATATTATATGTGGCAAGTTTATATATTCATACTTATTTTTATGGTATAAAATACATTTGTTTGCCACTCCATTCACGTGGAGGCTTGAACCCAAATTGAAGCTGTACATTGTAACATGTCCTCATCTAAATGACAAAGAAAACGGTTGTTGTAGTTGCCTAAAACTTGAACAAGTGGTGATAAATATGAGGAAGTGACTGCTTATTCCCTCAAACAATGGAAGTGCTAGACAAAGATGTGTTATATGTGTTGTTTTGGAAGGTAATCCCACCTTGTGGAGGAAGATTGCAGCCCAGCGAGCACGGCTGCAAGACTCTTTTTGGCCACTTTGGGACAGCGCATCACAACAAACACAACACCTGCCGTATCATATACAGGTGTAATGGCAATCGGTTGGCAAATAGTTGTCTATTTACACAGACACAGACCACCACTAGCATTAATTTGGAGTCGTGTTTGTGTCCATCTGATGAATGTGAGCCAATATCCAGCACCATGTTCTCCAGCTAGTCTCGAACTGTCTGCTGTTTGCTGCTGGACAGGAAGTGTACACTGGCTTTATCAGAGCTGATCTAATTGAAAACAGCTGCTGCACTCTTCTAAACAGTTAGTGTACATAATTAGAGAGCTACATTATAGGCCTAGCAATCTCAGTGTGTGTGTGTGTGTGTGTGTGTGTGTGTGTGTGTGTGTGTGTGTGTGTGTGTGTGTGTGTGTGCATTTCAATATCTCCGACGTTTCATTTCATGCTCATACAAAGAGTTGAAGCCTGGAACCGGGCCAACCAGCTACGAGATGAGTCGTGACCATTGTGTGTGTAAATGAATGAGAGACAGAGAGAGAGAGAGAGAGAGAGAGAGAGAGAGAGAGAGAGAGAGAGAGAGAGAGAGATGGTGGCGTGACCACGTGGAGAGTCCAAGATGGCGGGGAAACCGCGAGAGTTGAGACTCATATGTTGTAGACAAAGGGTACAAAATGGCTAATGTGGCGCCAAGATGGCATGGAATTAAACTAAGTTTCACCTTGTATATACCCACAAGGTCTTTAAGTATGTGTGTGTGTGTGTGTGTGGGTGTGTGTGTGTGTGTGTGTGTGTGTGTCGGTTGGTTAGTGAGAGAAAAGGGGACAGGAAAGACACAGAAGCCAAGGCAAAGCAACAGCTGAGATCTTAACTCCTGGCGGGCGAAATAATCAGTCTTTTAGCTCCGTAATAATACAGTAGTAGTAATAATAGCTCCGTTATTTCGGAGGTCTGAACTTTTGAAAGTTTATTAACCTCACAGCAGCATGTGACTAGCCCGTCCCATCAGCCTGGGACACAATGAATGCAGCCATACAGGCAAACTTAACAGAACAGCAAACACAGTGATCATGGCTCTTTAACAGCAATAAACTAAAGGACGCAGCTTACTACAGTAAGACTTACGCAACATCAGAGCTAACTAAATAACACACTAACTGATCCCTGCCCAGAACTAGACTGCCTCTAGATGCTTCTCCTAAAGCGTTTATTGGCGTGTGTGTCCGTCAGTTGGTAAATGAAGAAAAGGGCAGTTTATGGTGTTGTCCTCCTTCTCTGTGAAGAAACTGTTTCTTCCTTCTGCAGGTTAAATGGAACACTGATTGGACAGTGTTTCCACATGTTCCAGAATGTGTTACCGTGAACATAATAAAACTGTCTGTTATTCATCCAGCCAGGTGAAAACTGCTATTTAAAGGTACAAACTTTAGCAGAGCAGTATGTCCCCTGTAGCAAAGACACAGAGATGTGTCCTGTGTTAGTTTTCATCTTCTGGGTCACGTGACCAGGAACACCTGGGTTTCCTTGATTTCCTTCGAATGAAAAGCCAGAGTTTGGATTCAGACTTAAAGTTAGCACATGGACCCCAGTGTCCGTGGTTTTGGCCCTTCAGGCTGTGGTTCCTACATGTAGCCTGTTGGTGTAGCCTTTCCTTTCTTACAGGAGCCACATGGCTACAGAGTTTCTCTTTGTTGGAAAGGGCCACATGGTTCAGGTTCCAACACCTTCGTTTCACAACCTCACACCTCGTGGTCAGTCTGCTTTGGATAGTTTAGACTTTATGACTAATAATCAAAATCTTTAAATCTTTATGGAGAAAATGAACAGAAAGTTTCACATCTGGAACCACACTGTTGATCTACCACCCTTGATGGGGGTGTCCATCTCTAGCCTTCACTCATTAACCTGTGCTTTGTGTGTGTGTGTGTGTGTGTGTGTGTATGTGCATGTGTGTGTTGCAGACAGCGGGCCAGGACTGTTCCCATCCCTGTGCCTGCTCTGCAGAGCCCCCCCCCTGCCCGCTGGGCACCAGTCTGGTCCTGGATGGCTGTGGCTGCTGTAAGGTGTGTGCCAGGCAGCTGGGAGAGCCCTGCTCCCTGCTGGAGCCCTGCGACCATCACAAGGAGCTCTACTGTGACTACACACTGCTGAGTGACAGTGAGACTGGCATCTGCATGGGTAATCCATTCTCCTTCACACACACACACACACACACACACACACACACACACACACACACACACAGACACACACACACACACACACACACACACACACACACACACACGGCCATTTAATATCTCTATCCATTCTCCCCTTACACACAAACACACACACACACACACACACACACACACACACACACACACACACACACACACACACGGCCATTTAACATCTCTAACCATTCTCCTTCACACACACACACACACACACACACACACACACACACACACACACACACACACACACACACACACACAGCCATTTAACATCTCTATCCATTCTCCCCTCACACACACACACACACACAGACACACACACACACACACACACACACACACACACACACACACACACACACACACACACACACACACACACACACACACATCCATTTAACATATCTATCCATTCTCCTCACACACACACACACACACACACACACACACACACACACACACACACACACACACACACACACACACACACACACACACACCGCCATTTAACATTTTTATCCATACCCATACTGGTCAAACTCTAAAATACTAATAATGTCATTTAGAATGTCCTTCTGCTCTAGGTTATTCTAAAGTGCAGAACATTGCATTGCAATAAGATAGATAGATAGATAGATAGATAGATAGATAGATAGATAGATAGATAGATAGATAGATAGATAGATAGATAGATAGATAGATAGATAGATAGATAGATAGATAGATAGATAGATAGATACTTTATTGATCCCCAAGGGGAAATTCAAGGTCCCAGTAGTTTACAGTAAAGACATCACACACAACATACACATACATCATAAACAGGATGATAAAATAACAAATCCACATGAATAATATGGGCAATAAAATAAAAGATACTAAATAGAAAATCCATATGAATTACTAAGGTAAAAGTACTAAGGGATGTATAAGCATGAGACACTTGCAGTGACAGGGCCGGGACTAAGTGCAAGGATAAAGTCTAGAGACCAGCATTAAATATGGACAATATAAGAGAATAATGTAGACATAGTAATATAAAAACTATAGCAGTGCGAGGATAAAGTTAAAAAAAGACAGCATTAAATATGGATATTATAAGGGAATAAAGTAGACAGTATGATAGATACAAATCAACAGTCACTATTAGAGGTTTGAAGTAATAGGGTTACAGCCATTGTTGAAGTTCAAGTTAGACCTCAGTCCAGGCTGGGGGAAGGAGGGAGGGAGGGGTTGTGCATATGGGCTAATATAGCCTGTAAACAGTGTAAACAAGTGTAAGCAGTAAACAGTGGGCCAGTGGACAGTCAGTACATAACTGTTGTTATAGGAGTAGTGGAAGTGGTGGAGAGGAAGGAGAGGCAAACACTACAATGCTTCACAAAAGGGAAGAGGAGAGATATAGTCTCTCCTCTTCCCTTTTGTGAAGCATTGTAGCGTTGTACGGCCCTGGAGACAAATGACTTTCTCAGTCTGTCAGTTGTGCATGGCAGTGTGCGCAGTCTTGAGCTGATCATGCTCTTCTGCTTTGTGATAGTGCTGTGGAATCAGTGTTGGGAGTAACGGCGTTACTAACGCAGTTATTTTTTCAGTAACGGAGTAATCTAATTAATTACTTTTCCCATCGTTGCAACGCCGTTATCGTTACTGATAATGTAACGTGGCGCGTTACTACAATTTGGTTGAATGAAGCGCGGGGTGTCGGCTTCGGCTACACATCAGCTGCCTGGAGAAAGCAGGAGGGGGGGAATGATGACATCGTTGCAAATGTGACGATTGGCTGGGTGGGCGGATGACCTGCTCACGCTGTCTCACTGCACGCTCTGACTACCTATCACTAAACACAAGACAGCGACAATGGTGACGAGCCAGGGAAATTCAAAGGTAGCGTTCTGGAACTGGAAGTACCGACACCACTTCTCGCTCACTGAAATTAAAGGCAAGGATGTTCATGTAACATGAACGCTATGCCCAGGAAAAAAGACTTCATCCACGTCTGCCCCAAGCAACTCAAATCTCAAACACACGCTAACAGCGAAGGAGACGGAGCCACTCTGTTAAAACAAACAACGCTCCATTTTGGGGTCAGCAACAGGTGACCAAGGCCGAGCTGAACACATTGATTGCTGATTGGTATGTTGTTGAAAACATGCCCCCCCCCCCCCTGTCCACTGTGGAGTCTGAGTCATTAAGAGCTGTCAGCTTGCATATCATATGGCCGGCTGCAATCTATTGAGTTCAGATAAATACCAAATGTTCTAAAATACTGTATATAGTGTTTTTATTCTTCAATCAGTTAACGTAATATAAACATCTTTGATGTTAAAAATGTTATAGAACGTAATAACGTTATAGAACATAAACAATAACGTCACAGTTACTTTGATGAGTAACTAATTACTTTTACAATGTGGTAACTGAGTTACTAACTCAATTACTTTTTGGGATAAGTAATTTGTAACTGTAACTAATTACTTTTTTAAAGTAAGATGACCAACACTGTGTGGAATAAGAAAAAAATGACTCAAATAGTTTATAATAATAATAATAATAATAATAATAATAATAATAATAATAATAATAATAATAATAATAATAATAAATGTTATTTATAAAGCACCTTTCCAAACCTGGTTACAAGGTGCTGTACAGAGCAACATTAATTAACATGAATAAGAACAATAAAAACTAGAAAAGGCTCAAACAATAACACAATAAAACCCATCCAACACACATTACTGGACAAAGTGCATACGCAACAAATGAGTTATTCACAGCTTCTTGAAACCATTGACTGACGCTTCATTTGTTATAACCAGAGGAAGAATGTTCCAGAGGGTGGGAGGGTAGGAGACTGTTTGAGAGGATGGGAGACTGTTCTTTTGTTTTAAAACCTACTTTTGGGTACAGCCAGAAGACCTTGGTCAGCAGATCTCAGTGATCTCACTCAGGGCAGCTGACACAGAAATATAACATGGGGCCAGCCCATGCTTTCCAGGTGATAAAAATTATTTTAAAATAGTATTTTAAAGAGTATAGCACTCTATAGTTGGCCAATGCAGATTGGCCAGCACTGGTGTATTGTAATCAATGTATAATTTTTGCAATGTTTCTTGTTTGGAAAAAAGACGATTGGACCACTTTCTTTATGTGCGACTCAAAGTTCATATGTTGGTTGAACAGGTGATCAGGCCACAGGAACTATAGCTGTATTTACTTTCTTTGTCCCGCCCCAGACACATCTAACCAATAAGCAGAGTAATCGTTCTTGCATGGTTTGTAGTGATAAATTTTGCTTCTCTTGGATTTTTCCAAGAAAAAACAAAACCAAACCAAGGGGAAACGCTTCAAGTTCACAAACTCATCAACTAATATGGAGCATAGCAAACCAACTACAGGTGTGAAAAAGCCTTAAGTATGAGCAGGGCAAAGAGACGTGGGCTAGAAATTCAATTCTAGCAAGGCTACCAGGAAACGTTTCTTTATAACAGTAACTATACTGAAAGAAAAAGGAAAAATTGCTATATATTTTATTGTATTAAACTCACTATATAAATAAAGCACATAATATGTAGTATCACTAACTGTTCATAAACACAGTGTTCAGAGTTGGCCCCTCCTCCCGGCTCAACTGCTAGAGAGAGAGAGAGAGAGAGAGAGAGAGAGAGAGAGAGAGAGAGAGAGAGAGAGAGAGAGAGAGAGAGAGAGAGAGATAAACAGAGATGGGAAAAGTACTCACTTCTCATACTTAAGTAGAAGTACAGATACTTGTGTTAAAAAATACTCTGGTAAAAGTAGAAGTACTGATTTAACTTATTTACTCAAGTAAAAGTAACAAAGTACAGGCTTGGAAATGTACTTAAAGTATAAAAGTAAAAGTAGACTTGCGAATGACAACCATTTTTTATGCAAAGCTACCTGGACCACAAATGTTACTAGAGAGCAAGCTGAGAAACTTCAGTAGCCATGGAGACAAGGCTCTTTATGTATATATGCCATGTCTACATTTTAAATGGATGTCTGCCAAAAGGTCTAAAACATCACATATATGATTATTGTGACAGAGACTGGGACTCCAGGTTAATAAGATTCTGACTGAGTAACAATATATTAATTCAACTGTGATTCTGTAATAATTCACAGATCCAGTTCCATTTTTAATCAACATTTAAAGGAATCTACATGTAAGTTCTGCATACTTTTAGAGTACAACTAACCAGTGGTGTAGTCTATTTTTTTGTAGTGAGTATACTGTGATTTTCCCCTCCCAGCCTCATACTCGCCTGTCCCAGAGCGACACCCCAGACAGTCGGTACTGTGACGTTTCTGAATACGAACTGTACACGGGCAACAGATGTTTAAGTACTGATGGCGTTAATTTAAAGTCCTGGAAAAACAACACTTCGAGTTGAGAAAAGATGAGACAGATTTAACTTTTTGAGAAACGCAACCGAACCTGAACGCAACAGGACATCACATCACACAAATAAGCCGTTTAACCGACACCCCCCCCACTGCCACACAAAACCATGACTAATAATTAGCATCATCATACAACTTTTGTATCGATTAGCAGTAAAATCTGCTGATAAGGGCCTACATTTACTCAAAAGTATTTAATAAACTGTTTACAATCTTCAACACCATGGCTAACAAATGCATAAAAAGCAGACGAAAGGAGAAAAAGCTCCACTCTTTCTATTTTAGTTAATTATCTGACCATTGCTAACTAACATTACTATATAGTCATTTAATTGTGTAAAGAAATGCATATTTAAGATTTAAGAATTTACTCTAATGTTGCATAGTCATTGACCTTATGAAGGCCAGGAGTTCTCACTGTCTCTCATCATCTGAAACAAGGAAATATACACATTGTATTCTGTTTACTGCTGTACTCAGACGCAGGTACACACACACATAGACACACAGACACACACACAGGCACGCACACACACACACAGGCACGTGCACGCACGCACGCACGCACGCACGCACACACACACACACACACGCGCGGTATCATATAAGCTAGGCTACTCTCACTTACCAGGTAACAGTAGGCTAACGTTGGTGGCAGCTGCAGTATCACCCGACGTGGCAGCAGCTTCAGGGACAGACGGTTGACAGACTTAGTTCAAACTCTAGATAACTAACTAGTTGTGAGAAAGGAAAGACCGCGCAAAGAATGCAACTTCTTGTTGCTTAGTAACGTTAAGTGACCTCACGTCAGATCCAGGGCCACGGAAGCCCCCACAGTCCAAATGTCAGAGCTTCCCAACACAGACGGAGTGAATTTATGAATGAAAATGAGAACGTTCTGTCACAAACAATGTTGTTACGTATCATCGCGCTTTTGTAAGTGGGTAAGTAACGAGACACTTTTGTAAAACGTAAGGAGTAGAAAGTACCGGTATTTGTGTTAAAAATGTAAGGAGTAAAAGTAAAAAGTCGGCACAAAAATAAATAGTAAAGTAAAGTAAAAATACCTAAAAAATCTACTTAAGTACAGTAACGAAGTATTTGTACTTCGTTACTTCCCATCTCTGGAGATAAAGAGAAAGATTTGTTTTACAGTTTTCAGTAGTGATCCAGAATGAAAATCTGCAAACTGTTTTTTTGCTTGGGGTGTGTTAACATTCTGAGTTTATGAGTAGTAGTGATGATTGTGAAGCATTACTTTTGTATTAGTCTATACATTGTTTTTAGGAAAATCCTACATATTTTACCTTTAATGTGTGCCCGATAATCTGTATACTTCTAAGTCCTCCTATAGCTATTATTGACATGTGTCTGCTGTGTATGTATTGTGTTGTATGTATGAGTGAGAGTGCTGCGTGTCTTGTGTCTGTCTGCAGCTCAGGAGGGTCAGACGTGTGACCTGGGGGGCAGGATCTACAGCAGCGGGGAGTCCTTCCGGCCCAGCTGTAAGCACCACTGTGTGTGTATGAACGGAGAGATTGGCTGTGTTCCGATGTGTGCTAGCGACTTCCTGCTGCCCTCCCCTGACTGCCCGTACCCCCGCCGGGTCCACATCCCTGGGCGGTGCTGTGAGGAGTGGCAGTGTGAGCAGTCGCCTCCGGACCACCACTACCAGTCAGTGCTGGCCGGTCAGTCAGGACTTTTACTGTAACAGAGTGTGGTATTAGTACTTTTACTTTTACTTAAGGAAAAGATCTGAATACTTCTTCCACTGCTGGAGATTTTACAGAAACCTAAATATGGGTTAGAATGATGCTGGAACAACCAACCTATGGTGGTGTTTTTTAGGGGAGGACAGTCTCCTTTGACCTAGTCTATATCCTTGACGTTCCACTTCCGTGATTGATCCGTGGCCGACAAAAATTCCGCCGGATTTCACTCATATCCGATGTCTTGGGCTTTCTTTGTGTTAGCATTTTAAACTCCGGTGGATTTATGAGGACTATGGTTAACTGCTCCTCAGATCTCTGCAGGGTAAATCCAGACAGCTAGATAGACTATCTGTCCAATCTGAGTTTTCTGTTGCACGACTAAAACTACTTTTGAACGTACACACCCAAGGCTATTTTGCAGAGGCACCGCGGCTTTTCCCAGTGCTTAGCTCCACCCAAGACGATTGTGATCGGTTTAAAGAAATGCCAATAAACCAGAGCACGTTTTTCTCCCATCCCAGAATGCTGTGTGGACTAGCCAGACCTTCCTTTGCAGTGCCACGGTGGAGGAAGGTCTGGCAAAGCGGGAATACCTTTGACCTGATGATGGCACAAGATGAAATTGCAGGGGAAGCTGGAAGAAAAATGTCTGCAGTGACTCCTCTTGCCTGCCAGCTCGGTCACCCACTGTCTTCTTTTTGTGAAAAAGATAAGACCACTCACCATTTGCCCTTCTTCATCCCTTTTTTCTCCCCACGTCTCATTACTCTTGTTGCAGGAGCCTCTCAGATTCGTCCCTTGCCCTCTTCCAATCCCGTCTCAGTCTTCAGACGAATGTCTCCTCATGGACCACAGGCAGAGAGTCCCAGAGATAACTGTATCGTCCAGACTACAGAGTGGAGTGAGTGCTCGGCCACCTGCGACATGGGCATCTCCTCTCGCATCACCAACGACAACCAGCGCTGCCAGCTGGAGAGGCAGAGCAGGATCTGCATGCTCCGACCCTGCAGCAGCCAGCAGCACAAAGACATCAAGGTCAGTGTTCCCTTCAACAAACACAAGTCCAACAATATTCCACAACATGTTCCATACATGTTCTGATTTCTTTAGGGCAGGGGTTCTCAAAGTGGGGTCCTTCAGGCCAGGTTGGAGATATAATCCCTCCACCTAGTCCTGGGTCTTCCCCGAGGCCTCCTCCCAGCTGGACGTGCCTGGAACACCTGCCTAGGGAGGCATCCAGGGGGCATCCTTACCAGATGCCCGAACCACCTCAACTGGCTCCTTTCGACGCAAAGGAGCAGCGGCTCTACTCCGAGCTCCTCATGGATGACTGTGCTTCTCACAGGGTAGAACGAAAACTGACCGGTAGATCGAGAGCTTTGCCTTCTGGCTCAGCTCTCTTTTCGTCACAACGGTGCGATACACTGAACGTAATACCGCCCCCGCTGCGCCGATTCTCCGACCAATCTCCCGCTCCATTGTCCCCTCACTCGCGAACAAGACCCCAAGGTACTTAAACTCCTTCACTTGGGGTAAGGACTCATTCCCTACCTGGAGAAGGCACTCCATCGTTTTCCTGCTGAGAACCATGGCCTCAGATTTAGAGGTGCTGATCCTCATCCCAGCCGCTTCACACTTGGCTGCAAACCGATCCATTGAGTGCTGAAGGTCACAGGCCGATGATGCCATCAGGACCACATCATCTGCAAAGAGCAGCGATGAGATCCCCAGCCCACCAAACTGCAACCCCTCCCCACCACGACTACGCCTCGATATCCTGTCCATAAATACTACAAACAGGATTGGTGACAAAGCGCAGCCCTGGCGGAGGCCAAACTTCACCTGAAACGAGTCCGACTTACTGCCGAGAACCCGGACACAGCTCTCTCTGGATGGCCTTGAGAAGGGACCCCCTCACCCCATACTCCCGCAGCACTTCCCACAGTATCTCCCGGGGGACCCGGTCATACGCCTTCTCCAGATCCACAAAACACATGTAGACCGGATGGGCATACTCCCAGGCTCCCTCCAGGATCCACGACCAGGATGGAATCCGCATTGTTCCTCTTCAACCTGAGGTTCGACTATCGGCCGAACCCTCCTTCTCAGCACCTTGGAGTAGACTTTACCGGGGAGGCTGAGAAGTGTGATACCCCTGTAATTGGCACACACCCTCTGGTCCCCCTTTTTGAACAGGGGAACCACTAACCCGGTCTGCCACTCCTTTGGCAATGTCCCAGATTTCCACGCAATGTTGAAGAGGCGTGTCAACCAAGACAGCCCCTCCACACCCAGAGCTGGCTAGAGTAGCTAGAGCTACACTGGCTCCAAAAAGAAGTGTGATTGAGAAAATGAGCCTCCTACTCATTTGATTTATTACCTCAGTAAACATTGTCCTAACAAATGTATGGACTCAATCGCTAGTTTCAAGTCTTCTTCAATGCAGCATGGTGTTCATTATGTAAATTATTGTCCCATTTATTTTAAAATTGATGATAAAGCAAAACATTAACCATCTCACTGTATGTTTTCACTTCATCAAAGTTAGTTTTTACATTTTGGTTGCCTAAAAATGTCTTATTCAGCGTAGGGTTGCACCTTGCTAACCAAGCTAGCTAGCTAGCGCTAGCCAGGAAAGTCTGGTAAGAGCGACGAGGAAGAAGTCAAGTGACGTAATTCCTGTCCTACAGTAAACATTGCCAAAAAAACATGCAAAGCATGTAATAAACTAAAGCCTCATTACCATAACAAAATGGCAGCTGCATGGAATGCTGCATAACTCCCACTAGTGAGAGGGATTTATATATATTAATATATTAATATATCAAATATCCGTCCGACAGCCAAGCTTCCTTGCACCAGCAGGAATATAACATGTAACAATATAACATGTTTGTCAAACTAATCTGAAAAATCATTGCCAATTATTTTTTATAATCAATTAACGTTATATTTATTGTGGCTGTTTCTGTACCATGTTATACTATACATCACTACAGCGATAACTAATATTACCAAGTATATTGACTCCATGATGATCCTGACATATCATTCACTGATTATTGTCTCTGTCCCACAGAAGGGGAAGAAATGTGTCCGTACTCCAAAGGTCCAGCACGGGATGCGCTTCGAGCTCTCGGGCTGCTCCAGCACCAGGCTGTACAAACCAAAGTTCTGCGGTGTCTGCACAGACAATCGCTGCTGCACGCCGCACACCACCATCACAACCCCGGTGGAGTTCCATTGTCCAGACGGGGAAGTCTTCACCAAGAACATGATGTTCATCAAGACATGCTCATGCCATCATGACTGTCCACATGATAATGACATCTTCCTGGCGTCCAACACCCGGAGGATGATTGGAGACTATGATAATGATATGTGATGAAAGGTTTTACACACACACACACACACACACACACACACACACACACACACACACACACACACACACACACACACACACACACACACACACACACACAAATCAAGACTGCACCAAACCCTTACAACTAACTAACCTTCGGTGTAATCAAGCCTTAAAGTAAAAAGTAATTCATTACTTTTTCTCACAGAGATAAAACATTTTTTGCTGAAGTGTTTTTTTGTTTCAACACAATTGAAAAGATGAGTAGTCATCAAGCCAATGTTTCTATGGGATGTTGGTCTGGAAAACATCCACAGAGAGGCGATTCAACTCGATGAATTTAATTTAACCTAGCTAACCCCAATCCAGCCAAGATTTACACAAATTAGTCTGGAGGACATTCATCATTACATCTTGACTCATCTTGGACATTACATTTTGGTTTGAGAGTCAGTGTCAGTATGGGTCTGGGGCCTTCTTAACTTCTTCACCTAACCCAGTTGGGGTAGTCCAGCTGCCAGGTCTGGTCAACAGTTATACAGAGAAATGTATCATGAAGTAACAAAGATAAGTATGTAGTTTGTAGCTTGTAGTTTTCCATAACATTCCATGTGATAACAGGCAGTTGCATATGGGGGAGATCATAACACCTCTGTTCAAAAGTGTTGTTGGCATCATTGGAAGGTCGGAGAAAGATGGCAGTCAAAACAGCTGTCATAACAGCAGGACAGTCAAGTGTATGTTATCTAAAGTGCTAAGTCAGTTAAACATGTGAAGTGAAAATAACATTGTCGGTAGCCTGCTAGTGTTGGTAGCTGAGCTCGACCAGAGAATATTCGGTTAAAACAGATCTGTGATGCTGTTTGGCCCTCGTTGTTTTCTGTGAATTGCTGGAAGTGGTGTAATGTACATTGCTGGGGAAAAGCCTGGCATCCCCTTCTGGACCTTTGAGTTTAGATTATTTTGTTACAAATACTATTTCCAAGGATGAAAAATTAATTTTGATGCCTAAAGATAAATGCGTTTTTACTAACAACAGAGCAGAATACAATGCAGCCATGTTTTGGTTTTCTATTTAATAGGATTCAGCATGTTGAATGAGCAGACATGGCAGCAAATATAGATACTCAAATATTCATAAACTAAACGAAAGCCAAGAGCTTGATTTTCTTGATTTTGTCTGTAATCTTGGAATAATGGTTTTTAAAGCATTATGTTTGTCACTATCTTGACAGAACTGACAGAATGACAATATGACCATTGTGTGTTATCTTGAGACAAGTAAAAGTCTTTAAAGATGAACTGGAAGATCTTTACAGCACAATCTACGATGTGAGATAACCAGATCATTAAAGTACAGTTACAGTTCACTCTGACAGCCTCAGCAATGAACACCTGAGCTACATGTTGACATCAAATATTTGTATTACACACACATACATATATATTTATGTATTACATATTTCTGAAGGTATGACGATTCAAGAATTCTTGGGATGTGTATTTTAAAGTCCAACTGAAATCACATTTAGTCAGTGTGCTTTTTGAATGTATTAACCTCTTTACAAAAAACTGGGTTACAGCATCAAAATATTCCTTTTATGTCATTTTTTAATATCTCCAGATTAATACAGTGTAGAGACTTGTGTTTCTTTTTTCTTAGCAGAGAAATGAACCGATTCAACGAGGTCTTCTGTCACTTGTAGGCCTTTCAGAAGCTTTTTAATCCAGCGTGAATCTATAGTGTCTTTGTACAATAAATCAATCAATAAAAGGAAAAGGGATTTATAGAGCAGATATGTGTGCTGTAGTAGACAAAAAAGCTATGTATTTCAGTTGGACTTTAATTTGAGATTGTGCTTTTATTCTGACAGTGATGTGGGTTAGGGTCTCCATGGTGACAGTTTGGCCTAAAGACAAATGGAGGAAAAAACCATAAGATGACTTAAGAATTGCTGTTGCTATTATTTGCTGCATATTTAAAAAGAAAAGAACGACGGACAAATTTGGCATTTGGCAAATATGGCTTATGTAAATACTGTAAGACTGTGTACAGTTTTGTACTATAATTTATGCAACACAGTTATAGTTCTGTATCATATTGTTTTGTCTTTTCACTGTAACCACCTGACTGAGATAAGATGGCGTTATTCTCTGTTGCACTTTTGCCTTTATTCCAATAAACTAAGTATATTTTTTATAGAAATACTGCATGTTGGTCTGTTCCTGTAGCTGAGAAAATATTGCTTGTGCTCGCTGTTGTCTAAAAAAAGCAGCAGCAGCACACACACACACACACACACACACACACACACACACACACACACACACACACACACACACACACACACACACACACACACACACACACACACACACACACACACACAGTTTTGGATGACCACCTGTGCAGCAGCTCTAGGCCCAAGTTCACTGTAGGTTAACAGTCCTGTTTGAGAAGCAGCCTAGGCCAGAATTGAATACTTCACATGCACATACATATATGCTGACCATTGATAAATTTGCTGACCTAGTGACCTATTTATTGATTACTTACTTGACTTTCGTAACAAACTGCCTTAATGCATTTTGCCTCCACCTGTCTTAACCTCTTCATTTATGTTATTGGCACCTTGTTGTAGAAACTTCAAGTTAACGTCACAAAGTTGGGATAAATAGGTTTGCTTGTTACGAAAGTTAAGTTAATAATAAATATGTAATGTAACGCTAGTTATTGTTAGCGTTAACTATTAACTTGCATTATTACATACAAGTAGGCCTACTTTCGGGACGTACATAGAGTAAGAGCGCGGAGACAGTTTCGACTGTGTAACTTGGTCCAATTTAATGACACTTCACAAGCGTAGGACAACTCAAGACTAATAACAAAACGTGCTTCATCATCTCATCATCATATCCCTCCGCCAACCTAACTGTTACTGAATTACAGACAGGGTACAACATGTTAGATAGCTCCCTTGTTAACTCAAGGAACAGAATACACTATGAAACTACAATTATTGGAAATATGTGACTTATTTCAGTAACCCAAAAAAGGTCATCTGTTAACTAAACATTCACAAAATAAATCTCATCTTACAGTAACAAGGTCAGCAAATTGCCCTATGGCGTTGATCTCCTGAGTGAAAGTTCTGTGTTTATGTGGACCTCCATCCTCGCCAACCGCCAACCCCATGCACAGATGTAAATACTTATGCACACATACATACTTACACATGTTATGCATGCATGTGCAAGTGAAGTATATATGTATGTGCAAGTAAAGTATGTGCAAAACTGAAGTAGGTATGTATGTGCAAGTGTTTAGTAGCCTACCAGCAGATATGTATGTGCCGTGGTGGGGACATTCTAAAACGCTTAATGTGAAAAAGCTTAACGTAGTTTAATGTATCTAAACAACGATCAATCATCACCAAATTTCTCATGATCATATCTTGTCATGAACAATTAAGCCTGTCAAAAAAACTAAATCGAAATCCAAAGATTACAGAACTTATCTCACGTTAATGTTTTATTCGTCATTGGCCCCTATGGCGAGGAAAAAGCTTAACGTAGTTTAATGTACCTAAACAACGATCAATCATCACCAAATTTCTCTCTCATATTGCTCATCATAACCACTGAAAACTGTCAAAAAATCTAACCCAAAGTCCAATTATTATGGACGATATCTGACATTAAGGTGAGCAATATGAGAGATAAATTTGGTGATGATTGATCGTTGTTTAGGTACATTAAACCACGTTAAGCTTTTTCACGTTAAGCTTTTTCCTTAAATGAACAGAAACGCTTAATGTCAGATATCGTCCATAATAATTGGACTTTGGGTTAGATTTTTTGACAGTTTTCAGTGGTTATGATGAGCAATATGAGAGATAAATTTGGTGATTGATCGTTGTTTAGATACATTAAACTACGTTAAGCTTTTTCACGTTAAGCGTTTTAGAATGTCCCGCCGTGGTGCTGCAGACGAGGGTCTGGCTAGTCCACACAGCATTCTGGGATGGGAGAAAAACGTGCTCTGGTTTACTGGCATTTTTTTAAACCAATCACAATCGTCTTGAGTGGTGCTGCTACAAAATAGCCTCAGGAAGGAACTTGTTCTGGTGGAACTTGTTCAAAGTAGTTTTAGTCGTGCAACAGAAAACTCAGATTGGACAGATAGTCTAGCTAATTAAAATATAAATAGGTAATGATCATTTAAAGATCAAATAAGGAAATGGAATAATTGATACAGATTTAATCATTTTCAGTTATATATGCATTAATGCGTCATTATATTGCACAATTAAATTAGGCCTACCGGTAAGCTAATTATTTAAGCTAATATTGTTTCTAGTTTTTTTTTAATGGTAATATGTCTGTAATATCATGACTTTTATTTTCTGTGATTGTGCACAGATGTGACAGTTTACAGGAGCACGAGCTTTCTCTCACATGTCTATGATCTTTGTATACATGATTACACAATCATCTTGTGATGGCTCGGCTCTGAAGGCTTCATGTTTCCGGTATGACTGAGGCAGCTTGACGCAGCATTTCCGGAGCCCGAGGTGGCCACTCCTCCGCGGCTCCGCGGCGCGTGGCGGGCGGTGTCGGTGTGCGGAGCTGCTGCTGTCGGCCTGCTGTCGGCCTGATGTCGGTCTGATATCAGCGGGAGTCCGAGCAGCGCAGGCAGATGGAAGAGCGACATCTGTGAGCGGAGGAGGGCCGCGGGAACGCGCTCAGCTGCTGTAAGTGTGTGCATGATCAATACGTGACTGTACATACAGTATGTGCCACAAATAGACATTCTGCCTGGCACTGCTGCAGGAGTTTGAAGGCAGCCTGTCTAATTGGATTTGTATGGGAAGGTAGTAGGAATGTTCTAGATCTTATGAGTATTAATATTTGGTCTCTCTGACAAAAGTGTTACAGTAAAAGCATACACATGCAGTGAAGGCATATTTCCTCATATTATCATGTGCCACAGCTGAATGCTGTCACTGATGTGGGGAAACCTCGCCAAACTCAACTGAGAAATCAGAGAAAAAATCCTTCCATCATTCTGCCTCTCAGCAAAGACACTTAGGAATCATCGGTTTGTTCAGGTCAAAACAGAAACATATTAAATATATGCCTCAACTTTAAGAATGGCAGTGTGCAGTATATAAGGTGGTTTCATTTTTTGAAAACAACAATTAAGATGATTGTAAATGGTGTTATTTTTGTACTGAACTGAGGCTCTGTGTAAGTGTGAGTGTACGCCTGAAACAGCAGAATGTGTGGGGCTTCCATAGCACGGTCCTGATAAACAGCCCTGACACATTTCTGTGTAGAGAACAGGAATCCTGTGAGTCTGACTGAGCAGAAATATCATTTATTGTTGGTTATTATGATGAAAGCCCAGTGCTGAGGAGGCTGCTCTCAGCAGGCAGACTCATGCTGCACTTCCAAACACAGCCAACTCAAAAACAGAATGATACAATGTACTTACATTACTGCACATAACTATACATGCCGCTTTATTTAGACCTTATATCTTCTGCCAAATGGGTGAAGTTGAAACAGGATCTGAGTACGAAAACTTTGTATAAAATCCTACGAAATTAGGCTGGTCACGTGATGAACGGTCACATGACAGTTAAGTTTAGCGGTCTTTACAGTTGGACACCAAAACTAGTAGTTAAGATTATAAAAAAAGTTTGTGATTTGGATTCAAACACTTCTGGGACATGAACACCTGTTTCCTGGGTGAAAGTCTTGTGTTTTCTCCTTAACTTCTTCAGGACATGAACAGCTTGAAAACCCTGTGTCTTAGGAGCCAAACATCCCCCCCGACCTCCTCCCTACGAGGATCTTCATTCTTCACGCTCTTATACAGCAGCAGTCAATGTGCTGCGGACAGTAATAAAAACATTGAATACATACCAATTATAGAGCTTTACTTTTCACATCTATTTGCACCAATGCTTGATCAGAACAGGCTGTTGTAGGATGTGTAGTAAGACCCTGCTCACAGAACATCTGGTAAAGCCTATAATCCACCCTAGTTGGGGAAGTTTATGACCAGATTGTTCTGAGTTCCACGACTCTGAGTTTACAGTAGAGCCGTTTGTAGAGCCTAGTGGATGCTGATGTTTTATGGTGATGCATTACCACCACTCCCTGCTACAGAGTGTCTTTGGTGTCTTTTATTTCCCCTCAGAACCTTTGTTCACACCTGGTCATAACACAGATGTGATGGTTACTGACTATTTTTATTCAGCAGGCAGCACTACGAGGCTCAGCCTCAGACTGCTGAACTTTCCTACACCATAAAAATAACATATAGGAATTTATTTTTAGGTGCTGTTTCCCTGACGCTTGTCAGCAACTGCAAAGGAGAACACTTGTATGATTATGTAAAGGATGAAAAAAGGACAGGGAGCCCACAAAGATGGCTGAACATGCTGTTTCTCTGTGCCTCTGATTGGCTGGATATATCCCATGATTCAGAGCTGTACTGGGCTTTGTCTGGGTGCCTGATCGTAGCTGTGCTCTGTATTACGTGGGATGTTTTCTTTCATGCTTTGTGAAAGTGATGTATTATTTACATGACTGGCATGCAGATTTTGTTTTTACATTATTGGAGGATGAATAGTTTATGATGTACATGGTATGCATAGAGAAAAATAAAGTTCAAATGTACTTCATGTCATATCTGAAACTAATTAGCACAACTGCACTGGGGGGGAGAAAACGCTCTGTTTCCAGAAGTCTCTCTGTGTCCAGCTCTCCATTCCCGTCGCCACTCGTCGGTTTTTGTCAGCCTTTTTTTAGCCGATTCATCGGCATCCATTAGTACGATGAATCCGTCGGTTGGCTATTCAGCATAACAATTAGTCCTCTGTAGGCCTGGGTGAGAGGGCGACGACTCAGTCCTGCTTTCCTGAGCAGCCTGATGAAGTACAGCTGCGTCTGGACCTTTTTCACTGGGACATTTGTGTTCAAGGTCCAGTTCAGGTCAGATGTTAATGCAGGCTCAGAAACTTGTAGTTGTTGGCCCTCTCCACCTCAGTCCCTCTGACGGTGAGAGGATGCAGAGGAGGAGGATTCTTCCTGAAGTCTATTATTATTTCTTTTGTCGTGTCTCCGTTGAGGATGAGGTCATTCTCCTCTCCATGAACAAGAATGTCCTTTACCAGACTCCTGCAACCTGACTCACCTTTTAATCATAAGATATGGCTAATTCATGATCGTCAGTCGGTATCTGCGACAGAAACACCGTGATTGAGGCACAGGTGAGTGCCACTGCGTGGACGTCATTCAGTCAGGATGGTCTTGTTTTCTATGACACAGGAATGATGGTGGGCTTGTTGAAGCATGTGGGTATGACAGACTGAGCAGTGACAGGTTGAATATCACTGTGAATACTGTTGCTGTTTGGTCAGCACACATTGTGAGGACCCGCCCACTGATACCATCAACTCCTGCTGCTTTCTTGGTATTCACATGCTTGAAGCCCTGTGGACGTCATGCTCAGAAAGGGAGAAAGAGAGGTGCATCCACCCATCCATTAACCTCTGCTTCAGCTGCTTCTGCTTGTTGGCTGCCGAGCAAGCATAAAATGCGTTTTTATCACCTGATAGACGTATCAGCACTTGACAATCTGGAGGGGGTGTGCTTGTGATCCGTCATAGTTCTCAGACCTTGCCACGTGCTTCTGGGGTTGCCCTCCTGAAACTGTAGTTCCATTTCTTCCCTTAGTCCCTTTTTGCCTCCTTTACTGCTCTTTACTTCTCACATAGTAGGCTGCTGCTTTTATTGTCCATGTTTCTGGACTGCAGTCCTAACTTGTACTTGTTGGCAGTGTGTGTTTATGGCCTCCCGGATGGTTCTGGTAATCAATGGTTTCTGGTTGCGGGATGATTGAACTATAGTTTTGGGTACAGTTGCTTCTGCTACCACAGACTGAGTGACTCTATCAGTGATGTCGACAGTGGTGTCCTGGATGCGATATTACGAATCCCACTATGGCCACGCCAAGACCCGCCCTTCAATCGCAGTTATTGGCCAGGAGTCCGGCTATCCTAACCTTAATCACTCAAGGTCAAATGCCTAACCCCAACCAATCGAGCTGCTTCGTAGGGCGGGTCTTGGCGTGGCCATAGTGGGATTCGTAATTTTGCGTCCTGGAACCTGCTGCAGACTGCTTCCTGTAGTGCAGACTGTAGGGGAGCCTCTGGTTGGCTTAACCATTTTTATAGCGTAATGCACAAAATGGCCATCATGGCGTTAGACAACACCCACTTAACATGCATAATGTTGCTCTGTATCGAGTGTAGACCACACAATGTAAATGTCATATAAATCAGATGGTTTGTCATGTGAGGTTGGATTCCTGTTGCCAGTAGGTGGTGCCATTGTTGTATCAAACCATGTACACAACATATGCTTTAATATGAATGTTCTTTAATCTCTTCATGAACCTAACCACTGTGCAAAGACTGGAGTCAGGAAGTCTGGTAAAGCCTGAGCCAAAATTCTTAAGTACTTTCCGTTTACAGAAACATCTTCTGACCCTGGACAACCTTGGACACATCATCAGTGTTGTTTCCAGGAGTCACTGGGTGTTTCGGGTCTTGCAACAGACACCCTCGTCCCGGTGACCCGACTGAGGCTGATCAGACCCCGGCCTGTGTCCAAGTGGCATTCTACTGCCCCCACTGCTCTCCCCTCTTTAACCAGAGCCATCTGGATGCTTTTTCTGCTGCCTCCACGTTGTTGCCTATGACTCTTCTTCGGTTAGCACCTGTTATGCCCAGCATGCCGTAGGCCTTGCTCAGGGAGTGACTGGTAAATCCCCTACTGCCCATCTCTGCTGGCATACACCTGGTCCTCCATCCGTTCCTCTGACAATCCTCCACCAGTTCCTGGTATTTCTCCCTCTTTCTCTCTTGAGCCTCCTCCATCCTCTCCTCCCAGGGCACTGTCAGCTCTAACAAGATCAGTTGTTTTGTGGCCTCCGAGACCAAGATGATGTCAGGTCTCAATTTGGACTGGGTGATGTGTGTTGGGATTTTCAGCTGCCTTTCCAGGTCGACTGTCATCGCCCAGTTTCGGGCCGTGAGCAATATTGAGTTAATTAAATGAAGGAACTGTGCAGTTTTTAGAAGCTGTTTTTTTTTGCGCCAAAATGTGCAAAAGTTCACAGTATGAAGCATAGAAAAAAGGATATAAAATGAACAGAGATATAGCACTGCTGTAGGCTGTGGCGGTTCTAATCTTAAATGTCATGACAACTTTGACCATTCCTTTTGTTTTTATTGTCTCTTTTGCAGGACATCGGCTAAGTTTTAGTGATTATTTGATCTTCAAGCGCCTATAAAATATGAATTGCAACCGGATTATGCAAACTGAGAACACATAAAGTGGGGAAGCGTTGTTTCGGTGCGCTACGGCAGCACTACATGCCTGATAACATCACAATATGTCAAGTTTATTTATATAGCCAAAACTCACAAATTTGACCTTTACTACAACATATGACACCCTCTACTAGGGGTGGTACGGTTCACAAAACCCACGGATCGGTTCGTATCCCGGTTTTAAGGTCACGGTTTTCGGTTCTGTACGGTTCTTGTTATTTTTTCTTTTAATCTTTTACATTCCAGAAATATACTTCAGCATATTATATGTATATAGCTGAATTATCCACAATGTAGGATACAGTATTACAAAATAGTTATATCATGTAATCATGCACAAACTGAATGTGATTTGACTTTAAGCCCATTGTTGGGACCATCTCGGAGGAAAGCTAGCTGAGATTCTGATACAGCAAGAGGGAAGACATTGATGATTTCAACAAGCTTTTCATTTATTTGGCAAAAAAGGAGAACGTGTATTGTCATCTACAGGAACTCATGTGCCTTTTTAGCACACGAAGATTGAAATATTACAGAATATCAATTGAAATAACTGCCGACTTCAGTGTAGCTCTTACACAAATGGTAGGCCTATTCTTTAAAACAAAAATAGTGGAACTCTTAAATCTCCGTTGAATAAGTCAGAATACGTTAAACATAAAAAAGCTGCATTTTTTTTTTTAATAGTTCTTTAAAAAATAATAAGGAAACTTGTTTTAGGGAGAATAAAATGACTCTGGGCTGAGTTTTCCCAGTAACCTTACCAAAAAGGTCCAGGATGCTGCAAATGTTGGTAGCCTATAATATGAAAATGGTTGGTGGGTTTAAGGCAAAAAATAATAATTTATTGAATAAATCAAATTTGAACATGTCTGTCAGTGGCTGGTTGATCTTTAGCCTACAATGTTTAGTTAATTTCCTATCCTGGACACATTATACGGTTTGATAAAGTACTTATTGGACTTTAACTCATTGCACTTACAATAATGAGCGTAGCTGTCCTCAATTTAGGTCATCGTGTCATGTTTGTGTGTGCGCGTGTGTGTGCGTGCTTCAGTCGCGGGGGGAACTGAGCAGAACCGACAGAATTGAAACAGCAGGGCTCCGCTTCAGCGGCGTTAGAATGAAAAATCGTTACAGCGTACATTGATGTTAAAATGAATACAGGTTGGCAGGGCGGTCTGAAATGTTTTGCACGGTCTTTAGCCGTATGTTTTGCTGGTAACTTGTTCACACCTCTTCTATCGCGTGGAAGGGAAACACACTGTCATACGGGCACCTGACGGGCACGAGGCTACATTGCGCATGCGTCGAACCGTGCGGCACACATGCGCCCGAACTGAGACAAGTGGACGGTACGGTTCGGATGCTTTTTCATGAACCGTACCACCCCGACCCTCTACATGAAGAAAAAACAATTCTTTAATGGGGCAATAAAAGGAAGAAACTTCAGGAAGAGAACTATAAATAGAGAGGACAGACATAAAAAATAATGGGGTAGCTAAGACCGCTGCCTTGATGGTTGATTGGGGAAAATAACGATGACTGGAGGTCAGAAAAAGAGTTGTGTTCTCAACAGTGAGGATGATAATAACAGTCTGTGTGTTATTGCTCATACTGTGCTAACATTTTGTCTGTTTGTTTCTGGTCTAAATTCTCACACAACTGGACCCATGACTGCTGATCTTCTCAACTTCTGGCTCTGATATAATGGTGAGTAACGTTACATCTAATCTTTGAGAGAGAGAGAGAGAGAGAACTAAAGTCTAAGGTTGGCTGAATTGAAATTGACAACTCTGTGTGTAATGCATACGTATTTGGTTATTTCCCTTAGAATCCTGACATTAACTTTTTTGTGTAATATGTAATAAGTATGTAATTCTTTTGTGGTGCTAATCAAATAAGTAATGTAAAGGCTTTATTGCAAAAGTAACATTCTGAATGAGTTTACAGACATTTGACTTGATACGTACGCATTTATTTTATGTTGAGTAAAACCTCACATCTCAGTCTGTATATGGTCTGTCTCCACATTCAATCAAAGCAGATTGATGTTCAGCAGCAGTAAACTGCACGTGTGTGTGTGTGTGTGTGTGTGTCTGTCTGCCTTTCCGTCTGTCTACCTGCTTGTCTACCTGTCTGTCTGTGCTGACAGACGTCACCATGATACCATTATAACCATCAGGAGGCAGTCAGGAACCTTTACAGGTGTGTGTGGTTGAGATCAGAATAAAGGTGGGTGTGGTCTGAGCGAGGGGCTGGAGTTAGGGGGTAGGAAGTAGGGAAGGGTAGGCTGGGTAAACCCCGGCCACTCTGCTGGCGATTCGATTTCGCCCTGCAGCTCGGTCTGGAAACCTGCATGTTCAATTGTTCTGCTTCAGTTCACAATTTTGCGGGAATAAATCAGAAACTGGCTTATCCATCTTGCGTGCTATTGGTAGGTTTAACACGATGACGATAGAGAAGCGTTGGCAAGCAGCTTTTTGTTTACATTCAACAAGCCGGCCCCCAAAGCGCAGCAACTCGTTGATGCCACTGTCGCTGCTGTCACTCCATTGGCCCGATCGGACATCACGGCTGTTGTGTTGACGGGCTGTAGTGTATACTTAATCTTATTTCCTGCTGATGTCATTTGCCGAAAAGTACACCTGATCTAGGTACTGAGACATCAGAGAATGTGTAGCATAGACGGATTAGGAACTAGGTCGATATTCTGAGCACTGTGGGATTCCAGAGGCAGCGGGTTGTGGTGACACTACTCTCATGGAAAGGCTACACCCTGACACAAACACCAATCATGGGAATACATGATTATGATTGTGTTGTTGATTCAGCTCTGTGGTCAGTGTTGTATTGGTTTCAGGTGTTGGATTATTTCATTGCAGGGCTGCTGTGATAGATTGTATTATACTGTGTACATGTTGTACTCAGAAAGGAGCAGTAACCACCATGGATGAGTGCTGACGTCATTGCATAACAAGTGAACAACACTGTTGCACAGATTTCTTCTGGTTGAAGGTTGGAAGTCTCTGCTCTGTTGTAGGGCTGGGCGATAAAACGATAACGATATGTATCGCGATAGACATGTAATCAATATCAATAAAAAATGCGCTCGATAAAAGTTCGATAATTTTTTTTCTTCGTCGGAAGAAACCAGAGGTTTCAAAGCAAGTTTGGTTGCATGAACAAAGGCACTCGCTCTCTGGTAGCCTAGCAACGTAGGGAGTGACACGCTAACAGCCAATCATGTAACAGTATTGTGTTTGGTTGCGCCATATCGTTGTCTCGTGTTGGATTCTTCAATAACAGAACTGGCGTGGAGTGATAAGTGGAAAATGCGTGCTGCAGTGAGCGCGGAAGTTCTTGATGAAACGGGAAACGTCAGCTCGCCAATATGGCAGTTTTTTGGATTTTATAAGTCTGACTGTAGTCAGACCAATGTTGTCTGCAAATTATGCAAGACCACCGTCCCCACCGCAAACCTGTTTTACCACTTTAGCCGCGCTCACCCTTTGGAGCACAGCCGTGTTCGCCAGCAACGTCCAACAACATCTGCAGCTGGAACCCCGCACAAGCAGCAGAGCACCACGGAGAGGTACTCTCAGTGCCTTATGCAGGGCTCGAGAGTGCGACCATTTTGGTCGCACATGCGCCCAAATTTTGTAAGGGTGCGACTAACATTTTTCCTAGGTTGCACCGGTGCACCTCCGCGCAGCCTCGCCGCACCTCCGCGTAGCCCCGCCGCACCTCCGCGTAGCCCCGCCCCCATTCACACACACGGCCACCGTGCAACACGAGAGACACGGCATCGGTTTACACTGCGACATTTGTCTACAGTTTTAATTGTTATTAACAAAGCTGTATATCGTTAAGCATGAGAGGGGAACCTGTATTTGTAGCAGTGTTTCCGCTGGTAACTGTGTTACTGCGGCCGCCGCACGGCGGAAAACACAGACGAAGTTATTGAATGCAACTAACTTCAGACGGAGCCTGCAAAATGCAGCGCAGTGACGATACAGACATTTCATACACAAGACGTGTGTAACGCCGCTGACCCGCCAAAACATTCGACCCGTTCATAGTGAGTCAGCCGTCACTCTGTGAGTAGCATACGCTTCAGTCTCTCTCTCTCTCTCTCTCTCTCTCTCTCTCCCTCCCCCTCTCTCTCTCTCTCCTTTATTTTGATAGGAAAGCAGACATGAAAGGGGAGAGAGAGGGGGACTGACATGCAGTAAAGGGCCGCAGGTCGGAGTCTAACCTGGCCCGCTGCGTCGAGGACTAAACCTCTATATATACCACCTGAGCTATCCGGGCGCCCTCTTTCTCTTTTAATCTGTTATTGTTGATAACAAGTGAAGGAGCTTTCTCAGAGATATATATATTTTAAATGTATCCTAGGCTATTTATTTCAGATAATCTTCATTTACATGTGTTGCAGCTGTATATTTTCAAACTGAGAAGTAAACCAGCTGTCTTTGCATTTTATTTTAATCACAACCTGTTTTCATAAAAGAGCTTGTGAAAAGTGGCTTTGACTTAAAACGGAACATTTAGCCCACTTAGTCCACAGAGATATGGTTTTGAGTCCTGGACTAGTGGAAGATCTGATAAGAATCAGTGTGTGTGTGTGTGTGTGTGTGTGTGTGTGGGGGGGGGGGGGGGGTAGTTTGGAGAATTTTGATTTTTTTTTTTTTTTTTAATTTTGATGCTAGGGAGTGTGGCAAGCTGGTACTGTCATTGGTTTAGGCAAGGCTAAAGGGGAAGAAGGCCAAATTACAGGTATTACATCTGAGGGGCAGAGGACAGCAGGGGGGGGGCTATAAGACTTTGAGCCATGGAATGTTAGATCTCAGTTCAGGGAAGCACTTTGTTCTATTTTGAAATGTTTTACTTAAAGGTATAGTGGTCGCTGACAGGTCAGCGAGCAGACGGCCATAGACAGTATATAAAAGTTTCCGACCGCGGCGCTGCCTCCCCGCTCTCGGCGATAGCTTGTTTGTTGGCCTGTAGCGTGCTAACGTTAGCTATAGAGATGCTTGTTGTAAATAGATTTCCATTTACCGGTGGCGAGTCTGACATAGTGGAAAAAGTGCAAATCTTCTTTTGGAAAGTCGGCTTGTAGAGCCATGCCGACAGCAACTTGTAAACAGAGCGTGCACGAGGAGAACTAGGCTAGTGCACGCTCTCTCGTGCACACGTTTAATAGGCGTTCCCTCTCGGGAGCAGGTAGGGTGTTGTGCATGTGCATTTTTTCAAAAAGTGGAGAGGGCAGTTCTTTTCTAAAATTCAGGAAAATCCTCCATTATACCTTTTGAAATGGTTTAGTTTGGCAGCTCAGTGAAGCACCAAACTTTTTTTGTTAATATTTTTATTTTTATATGCAGTATGATTGTGTTTCAACTAAAAAGTATTTACCTACACCTTATTCTTGTTTAAAATCATTTACATAATATAAATGAATGTATATGGAGCGTGATAAAAAGGTGACCTTGAAATTGTGGCGTTAACGGCGCCGCGAGGAAAAATGTGGGTGCACCTAAATTGTGTGCTGGTGCACCTAAATTAAAAAGTTAGGCGCACCAGTGCAACCAAGGCAAAAAGTTAGTGTGGAGCCCTGTTATGACTGTAAAAGCTAAACGGTACAAATAAATAACGGAGGCAGTGGCATATCATATAGGCAAAGACATGCTTCCGCTGAGCACCCCCCCACCATGTACGGTTTAGGCTGTACCGTGACTGTTAGACGGAGAAAAATAATAACTGTTACTGTACTGTATCAGGTTTGTTTTTTATGTTACAGATGTAAAGTCTACCTCAGTTTTATTTCAATTTCTCCTACGTTTACAAAACACTGCACATATTTTAAAACACTTGACACTGATTTTAGACTTATGTTTACATTTTAATTATTTGAGTGTTTTCCATGGTTGTGTTGACATTTCTGCTTTTATAACTGAGAGGATTATAATCGGAGGAAGGTTAAGCTTAAAATAAAAACGTTTAAATTGAATACATTTTTTTCTCCTGGTCCTTATTTTAAATAGGTCATAAAAAATATCAATAATTATCGATATCGACTGATATGAAACACTTATATCGTGATACAGTTTTCAGCCATATCGCCCAGCCCTACTCTGTTGCATCATAGCCACATTAGCAATGATGCTGCACTTCAACATCACTGCGCTAGACTTCAGATGCTGTTTGTCATAACCCGGGTTGTGGGCCATGACCAAAACCTGAACGGACACAGGATGCCAAATAATAACTGTTTTAGTATAACAAAAGACTATACATTTAAATTAAAGAACAAATTTGGTTTGGAGGAGTGTTAGTCAGTGACATCAGTAGTCTTTATGTGGATGTGTTTATAGATAATGAAGTGTAAGGTGTTGTGAAGTAAAAGATAAGTAACATGTAAAATAAGCAAAGCAAAAGGGTTGCAGGTGCTGGCGGTAAGAGAGAGACACACACACCACTCCATGCCTTCATATTCTGTGGATCTCCAGATCTTCAAGCTGGAGAACCTGGACTTCCTTCAATGCAGACTGAGCAGGTAACTGATGAGCATATCCACAGAGCACACACGTTCTAGAGCAGCTAGCAGCTTGGTGACCCCACTGTATCAATGTATAGGAAAAAGATGTCGAAATTAGATAAAAAATACAACAAAAATGATGCATCTACACTACAGTATATCATTGAGCTTAGCAGTTTAGAGAGCATGTGTTTTCCCAGTGTCTCCTGCTCCTCCGGTCTGTCTTCAGTGTGTCCAGCAGACTGCAGCAGAGAGCAGACAGATGGACAGCTGCTCTCTGACTCACCGGGGATTACCATCAGCTAATGTCTGCATGCTGATCCCATACTGGCACGGAAAGAGCAGGGTATAGCAAGAGTATTTACTCCTGTGCAGCCTTCATGCAACTGTAGAAACACACCAACACACGCATGATGGAGACATTCAGTGACCTAGTCCTCAAACTATGAAGTCAGTTCTGTGCACTACTTACTAACTATACTGGGTTAGGCTGATGCCAATATGGATGTGTGATACCCTTTAACATAAAGAAAAAGTTTTAATAAGGGCCCTTGAGTTGGCTGATGTATGTTGTTGATTGTATGTGTGTGTGTGTGTGTGTGTGTGTGTGTGTGTGTGTGTGTGTGTGTGTGTGTGTGTGTGTGTGTGTGTGTGTTTGGGTGTGTGTGTGTGAGTACCGTTAGTCCGATGGAGGAATACACATTTCTTTGTTCTAATCAAGTCTGGCCCAGCATGGTGTGGCACCCAAAAGGCTGGGACAGATGTTACCTTCTCTGTGAGGACAATGAGCTTCCTCTTGTATGTAGATTGACTGACATGACCTAATCAATTCCTTAGAAACTTGGCTAAACGTAGCTAGACAAAATGCTGATTAAATATAGCTGCAAGGGGGCATGAAATACATCTAAACCAAAATGTACATTGTTTTCATAACATAAGCATTGTTTTAACGTTTTAAAACCCAACAGAATACAGAAAGTATATTGTCATATTGACAAAATGAAAAGTGAAGACACATGTTCACACATATTTCATTCAAATCAAAGAAACAAGAGGCAACAGGTGGAAGCTAGTATCCAAAGAATGGACTGAATATATCCACTGGCTTCTGGCAGATGTCATGAGGGCTGAGCAGCAGATGCACCAAACACTGTCTGATGTCACATTAGAGACAGAATCAGAATATCCTGGCCATGCCGTGAGGTCATAGTGCCTTTAGAACATTTTGGAGATTATTTTTGTTTACGCAACCGTAACCGTCGTAAAGACTCTGTCTGATAAAATAAGGCATCCAGTGCTGTTAGATTAAGACATCTCTGGAAATGGAAATGCCATTGAATCAGTTATTACAACAAGCTCTCGCATAGCCAGACCTTCCTCCACAGCACTGTGGAGGAGGGTCTGGCTAGTCCACACAGCATTCCTGGATGGGAGAAAAACGTGCTCTGGTTTATTGGCATTTCTTTAAACCAATCACAATCGTCTTGGGTGGCATACAGAGCAACGGTGCCTCTGCAAAATAGCCTCAGGAAGGAACTTGTTTTGGTGGAACATGTGTACATTCAAAAGTTGTTTTAGTCGTGCAACAGAAAACTCAGATTGGACAGATAAGGTGTGTCCCAAACCGCGCACTTCTGTACTTATACTAACTATTTGAGTGCACTCAAAGTGTAACTTGTCGAAGTGTGGTAAATGCAGTGCACTGCAAATACCCGGATGGTGCACTCAAAACGGTCAAAAAGTTGAGTGTGCATCGATGCACACTCAACACACTCAACGGTCGCCATCTTGGCTACGTAGCGGAAGGGGCGGAGCTATCAAAAACTGAAAAACTTTGGATAATGGCGGACTTCTACGCGACAGCGAAACCGACCGAACAACACAAATGTAAGTTGAACATTCATCTTTTGCTGTACTTGTATAAAATATAAGCCACCTGTTTATGTATATGTGGTTAATTTTGCAATCGGTGATGATTTTTTTACCGCGAATTATAACGTTTATATGTACCGTAATTTGACGTGCTATCAAGCTAGCTTTAGCTAACCTTAGCTAGCTAACAGCGGCACAGTTTAACCAACGAGTATAGAAGTTACCGGTACTCTTTGGTTTAACCACTGGCAAATACGTGATAACCTAGCTAGCTAGCGTTACATGTGTTGTGGTATACTGTTTACTGTGTTTAACTATCGTCCTCACTGGAGACATTTTAGCATTAGATGTGTGTGTGTGTGTGTGTGTGTGTGTGTGATCTCGTATGTGTATACAATATACATCAGCTAAGCTGCGAGCGTTAGCAGTAATGTTACAGTACGTTAATGTATGCTATGTTATAACGTATTAACAGCGCTGTTTCTGTCCTGATCTGACTTATATAATCGTTAGGGACACGGACGTGGCAGCCGTCAACGCTGCCAACTTGAGGGAAGTCCTCCTCTGCTGGAAGGCGAACGACCTGGGGGAGGAGAGATAGGATTTCCCTGCTGGTCTTGTGGACAGCACGGTGCACAGTGGCCCGGGGCAGAGCAAAGGCTCTGGCTAAACCACGATAAGAGGTACCGCTGGCTAGCCGAAAGAGGAAGACAAGGGCCTCGATGACGGATCCCCAGCCGTGGTCACACGCCGTGCCGAGGCTGTACCGTTACAGGATCCCCTGGAGAGTCTGAAGTCCCCCCTCATATCACTTTCCCCATCAAAGTACAGGCCCAGCAATGGCACCGTCTTTTAAAATAAAATGTTATTGAATGTATTTAATGGTATGTGATATCTTTAGCGTTGCATGACTGTAGCAAGCATACGTGATATTAATGAATAGAACAATATGATCTATTGAAATGTCTATTGGGTTGCCTCTGCTTTCATTCTTGTATTGTTACTGTAATTAATAGCTATTGCAATAAACACCCTTATATAAACATATAATATGACTATTTTCTATGTTAACGTGTCAGTTGGACACCATTTTAATTGCTCCAATTTTGCTAAAATAACTCAAAATGGCCATTTTTGGTTTCTTACAATGAATTAAAAGCAAAAGTATGAATATCATAAAACCGGTATGTTTATGGTTGCATAAAACAGAGGTCAAATACAAGCAACAATAAAAACAATCACATTCATTTTGATAAACAAAGCAGAAATGTATTTTTCGCGAGTGACAAAAGGTAGTGGGAATGCTCTGCCCGGGGTACAATTCACAATTTCGCAGAAGAAGAAGGAGGAGGACTGAGATGTTGTGATCGTCACTTCCGGTAAGTACATGAGGCAGTGCGCGATTTGAGACAACACTCCCCCGTCAAATTTTACGCACTATGCAAGTAAGTACATAGTGCACGAAGTGCACTTCTCTGAGTGCACTAAGGGAAGTGCGCGATTTGGGACACACCTATAGTCTAGTTAGCTGTCTGGATTTACCCTGCAGAGATCTGAGGAGGAGGAGGATCTGCCAAATATCCTGAAGTTAAAGTCCGAGCAAGAACAATCTTTGCTGAGTTTTGTTGGTGGCCATGATGTCGTGGCCCTCCTCCCCACGGGGTTCAGGAAAAGTTTGATTTCCAGCTCGCTCCATTAGTGGTGAACGCGAACGCTAACGATGCTAAGCCGACGTCACGACCAAACGTTAGCGATTGGTTATGGCAGATCCAGAGTGGCTCTGGGCAGATCCAATAGTTCTAAATCTGCCTTCAAGGAAGTTAACACTTGTCAATGGAGAGTAGCCAGACTCTGTACAAATGAAATGTACGAGAGTCTGGTATGACCAGGCTAGCTCACAGGGCCATGTAGTGAGTTAGTCCCACCATGGTCCTATCTATAACTTGTTAGTTTAGTTATCAACCATAGACGCCTCTGGAAAGGTTGTTTAACAGACCAAGACTAATTAATTTAAGAACTTCCACTGCTACCAACACAGGATGTTCATATGTGAACCCTGCAGGGTTCTCCTTAGGCTCACTTCTTTTCCTGAATTTATGGTGTGTCCATTATTGGTTGGTGATATTCAAAAAGTCTCCCCTGTCTTGTCGTAGGCTTGTACATGTGCTGGCTTGGCTCTGCATGGCAGGGGTTTGCATTTCCATTTCAACCAGGGTAGACCTCATTTTTGAGTGAACAATTACATATTTATATATGTGTACAAAATGACAAATAAAAAAAAGTCCCCATTGTGATGTCATCATATTTTGAAGGCGGTGATGAAGTGGTGGTGCTGGTGATGGATGGAAGAGGAGGCTGAGATCTGATTGGATGAGAGGAGGCACTCAGACCGGAGCGCTGGAGATGAATGGGGAGGAGGAGGGTCTCGACCTTTCATGCTGAAATGAGAGCTGACAGCAACGGGAGGAGCACATTTAAATATTGACAGCAATGATGTGATTAGCTGATAGAGACTGTGGCTAAATCTGGTTGGTTTGACTAAAAGAGTAAACGCCCCTAATCAGCTGATGAGGGGAAGCAGGAGGAGAGAGAGAGAGAGAGGAGAGAGAATGAGAATGAGTAAGTAGTAACACAAGTGGCACGGTGGCTCAGTGGTTAGCACTGCTGCCTCACAGCTCGTAGGTACTGCAGAGTTCAAACCCCGGTCCGATCAGGGCCTTTCTGTGTGGAGTGTGCATGTTCCCCCCATGTTTGCATGGTTTTCCTCCCACCATAAAGATTATGCATGCTTGGTAAGTAGGACTACAGTTGAAAATTAGTCGTCAGGCTTACAGAACAGAAATATTGATTGTCCTGATAAAATAAATAAATACATTTAAAAAAGTCTTAATTCAAGCTTCATTAAACATGGCCGTGCTTGAAGGTGTGTCTTCAGTGCTGGGGAGTCGGTGACACAGCGCTATATTAATGAACAACATTTTTAGGGCCCGAGCGCCGACAGCGGCGAAGGCCCTATTGGAACTGAAGGAATTATTATTATTCTTTCTTTCTTTCTTTCTTTCTTTCTTCCGCGCAATGAATTGCCTTTTTGAGGGGCTTAACATATTCAAAAACTCACCAAATTTGGCGGTCGCGTCAAGTCTGGTGAAAAATTACGTATTTTAAGGGTTTCGGGAATAGACGCACAAAAATGGCTCGCTAGCGCCCCCTACAAAGTCAAAAAAATTGAGCCCCTGCAGTGCGTTTAACGTAGACTCACGAGACTTGGTACACATATGTAGCCTGTAAAGACGTACATAAAACGTCATTGGAGCCATACCTGAAACCCAACAGGAAGTCCGCCATTTTGAATTGAATGGTCGAAATTAGTGCGATTTTGGCCATTTCCACATGTCGTACTTTAACGAACTCCTCCTAGAGATTTCATCCGATCAACTTCAAATTTGGTCTGTGCCATCTGAAGACATGATAGATGAAAAGTTGTAAAAAGAAAAACTTTTGATCATAGGGCATGGCCGTGGCGGGGCGGCCATTTTGTGCATTTCGCCATCGAAACAGGAAGTTGGTGTAACTCAAGTGTCCATTGTCCAATTGGCTCGAAACTTTTCAGGATTCATAATAGTCCAACCCTGAGGACATATGAGGTCCGATATTTACTCAAAGTCATAGCGCCCCCTAGTGGCAGCAGGAAGTAGGCCTAAAAGTCAAGGTGCTATACTTTAACGAACTCCTCCTAGAGATTTCATCCGATGGACTTCAAATTTGGTCTGTACCATCACAACACCTTTCCGATGAAAAGTTGTTAAAAGAAAAACTTTTCGTCAGACGGCGTGGGCGTGGCGTGGCGGCCATTTTGAGCATCCTTTGATGAACAAAGAAGTTGTTGTAACTTTAGTGTACGTTGTCATATTTGTCCGAAACCTCTCACGTTTAACAAGGGTCCAGACCTGAGGACACCTACAGGCCAAAATTGACATTTCGTCATAGCGCCCCCCGCTGGCAACACGAAATCTGCCTTATATGACAAACATCATCCGATTTACATGAAACTTATAATGTGTGGTCTATATGTGATACTGAGCCGCCCCATATATTTTAACCACGCCCACGTACCCAGGCCACGCCCCCTTTTGTAATATTTGAACTGTTTAAGGTACACCCTTGTGTGAGGTATCATTGAACTCAGCAGAGAGTTCCTTCTTCATTGGAGATGGTTTAGCCCGCCCCCTATGCTTAACCCACGCCCCCTTTCATAACTGGTGACCCATTTAAGGTACACTATTGTGTAAGGTATCATTGAACTCAGCAGAGAGTTCCTTCTTCATTGGTGATGGTTTGGCCCGCTCACTATGCTTAAGCCACGCCCCCTTTCATAACTGGTGACCCATTTAAGGTACACTATTGTGTAAGGTATCATTGAACTCAGCAGAGTTCCTTCTTCATTGGTGATGGTTTGGCCCGCCCCCTATGCTTAAGCCACGCCCCCTTCATAACTGGTGACCCATTTAAGGTACACTATTGTGTAAGGTATCATTGAACTCAGCAGAGAGTTCCTTCTTCATTGGAGATGGTTTGACCCGCCCCCTATGCTTTGGCCACGCCCCCTTTCACAAATAATGAACTGTATGACATTGAGTCTTGAGTGAGGTATCGTTGAACTCGTCAGGGAGTTCCCTTTTCATTGGCGACAATTTTCAACGTCTGATTGCCGCGCAGATGCACGGTCGCAAGGAGCGGCGTTCGCCGGTAACCCCGACGCGCGAAGAGAAGCGAGGGCCCGTCCATCGCTGCTTGCAGCTTTAATTATTAGGGCCCGAGCGCCGACAGCGGCGAAGGCCCTATTGGAATTGAAGGAATTATTATTATTATTATTATTATTATTATTCTTTCTTTCTTTCGCGCAATGAATTGCCTTTTTGAGGGGCTTATCATATTCAAAAACTCACCAAATTTGGCGGTCGCGTCAAGTCTGGTGAAAAATTACGTATTTTATGGGTTTCGGGAATAGTCGCACAAAAATGGCTCGCTAGCGCCCCCTACAAAGTTAAAAAAATGTAGCCCCTGCAGTGCGTTTAACGTAGACTCACGAAACTTGGTACACCTATGTATCATTTCAAGACATACAGAAAGCGTCATTAGAGCCATACCCTAAACCCAACAGGAAGTCCGCCATTTTGAATTGAAAGTTCAAAATTAGTGCGATTTTGGCCATTTCCACATGTCGTACTTTAACGAACTCCTCCTAGAGATTTCATCCGATCAACTTCAAATTTGGTCTGTGCCATCTTAAGACATGATAGATGAAAAGTTGTAAAAAGAAAAACTTTTGATCATAGGGCATGGCCGTGGCGGGGCGGCCATTTTGTGCGTTTCGCCATCGAAACAGGAAGTTGGTGTAACTCAAGTGTCCATTGTCCAATTGGCTCGAAACTTTTCAGGATTCATAATAGTCCAACCCTGAGGACATATAACGTCCGATATTTACTCAAAGTCATAGCGCCCCCTAGTGGCAGCAGGAAGTAGGCCAACAAGTCAAGGTGCTATACTTTAACGAACTCCTCCTAGAGATTTCATCCGATGGACTTCAAATTTGGTCTGTACCATCACAACACCTTTCCGATGAAAAGTTGTTAAAAGAAAAACTTTTCGTCAGACGGCGTGGGCGTGGCGTGGCGGCAATTTTGAGCATCCTTTGATGAACAAAGAAGTTGTTGTAACTTTAGTGTACGTTGTCATATCTGCCCGAAACTTCTCACGTTTAACAAGGGTCCAGGCCTGAGGACACCTACAGGCCAAAATTGACATTTCGTCATAGCGCCCCCCACTGGCAACACGAAATCTGCCTTATATGACAAACATCATCCGATTTACATGAAACTTATAATGTGTGGTCTATATGTGATACTGAGCCGCCCCATATACTTTAACCACGCCCACTTACTCAGGCCACGCCCCCTTTCGTAATATTTGAACTGTTTAAGGTACACCCTTGTGTGAGGTATCATTGAACTCAGGAGAGAGTTCCTTCTTCATTGGGGATGTTTGGCCCGCCCCCTATGCTTAAGCCACGCCCCCTTTCATAACTGGTGACCCAATTAAGGTACACTATTGTATAAGGTATCATTGAACTCAGCAGAGAGTTCCTTCTTCATTGGTGATGGTTTGGGCCGCCCCCTATGCTTTGGCCACGCCCCCTTTCATAACTGGTGACCCATTTAAGGTACACTATTGTGTAAGGTATCATTGAACTCAGCAGAGTTCCTTCTTCATTGGAGATGGTTTGACCCGCCCCCTATGATTTGGCCACGCCCCCTTTCACAATTAATTAACTGTACGACATTGAGTCTTGTGTGAGGTATCGTTGAACTTGTCAGGGAGTTCCCTTTTCATTGGCGACAATTTTCAACATCTGATTTCCGCGCAGATGCCCGGTCGCAAGGAGCGGCTTTCGCCGGTAACCCCGACGCGCGCAGAGAAGCGAGGGCCCGTCCATCGCTGCTTGCAGCTTTAATTAGGGCCCGAGCGCCGACAGCGGCGAAGGCCCTATTGGAATTGAAGGAATTATTATTATTATTATTATTATTATTATTCTTTCTTTCTTTCGCGCAATGAATTGCCTTTTTGAGGGGCTTACCATATTCAAAAACTCACCAAATTTGGCGGTCGAGTCAAGACTGGTGAAAAATTACGTATTTTAAGGGTTTCGGGAATAGGCGCACAAAAATGGCTCGCTAGCGCCCCCTACAATGTTAAAAAAATTGAGCCCCTGCAGTACGTTTAACGTAGAGTCACGAAATTTGGTACACAAATGTGGCATGGCAGGACGTACACAAAACGTTATTGGAGCCATACCCTAAACCCAACAGGAAGTCCGCCATTTTGAATTGAAAGTTCGAAATTAGTGCGATTTTGGCCATTTCCACATGTCGTACTTTAACGAACTCCTCCTAGAGATTTCATCCGATCAACTTCAAATTTGGTCTGTGCCATCTTAAGACATGATAGATGAAAAGTTGTAAAAAGGAAAACTTTTGATCATAGGGCATGGCCGTGGCGGGGCGGCCATTTTGTACATTTCGCCATCGAAACAGGAAGTTGGTGTAACTCAGGTGTCCATTGTCCAATTGGCTCGAAACTTTTCACGATTCATAATAGTCCAGCCCTGAGGACATATAAGGGCCGATATTTACTCAAAGTCATAGCGCCCCCTAGTGGCAGCAGGAAGTAGGCCTAAAAGTCAAGGTGCTATACTTTAACGAACTCCTCCTAGAGATTTCATCTGATGGACTTCAAATTTGGTATGTACCATCTCAACACCTTTCCGATGAAAAGTTGTTAAAAGAAAAACTTTTCGTCAGACGGCGTGGGCGTGACGTGGCGGCCATTTTCACCTTTTTTTGATGAACAAAGAAGTTGTTGTAACTTTAGTGTACGTTGTCATATCTGCCCGAAACTTCTCACGTTTAACAAGGGTCCAGACCTGACGACAACTACAGGCCAAAATTGACATTTCATCATAGCGCCCCCCGCTGGCAACACGAAATCTGCCTTATATGACAAACATCATCCGATTTACATGAAACTTATAATGTGTGGTCTATGTGTGATACTGAGCCGCCCCATATAATTTAACCACGCCCACTTACTCAGGCCACGCCCCCTTTCATAACATTTGAACTGTTTAAGGTGCACCCTTGAGTGAGGTATCATTGAACTCAGCAGAGAGTTCCTTCTTCATTGGTGATGGTTTGGCCCGCCCACTATGCTTAAGCCACGCCCCCTTTCATAACCGGTGACCCATTTAAGTTACACTATTGTGTAAGGTATCATTGAACTCAGCAGAGACTTCCTTCTTCATTGTTGATGATTTGGCCCGCCCCCTATGCTTAAGCCACGCCCCCTTTCATAACTGGTGACCCATTTAAGGTACACTATTGTGTAAGGTATCATTGAACTCAGCAGAGAGTTCCTTCTTCATTGGTGATGGTTTAACCCGCCCCCTATGCTTTGGCCACGCCCCCTTTCACAAATAATGAACTGTACGACATTGAGTCCTGTGTGAGGTATCGTTGAACTCGTCAGGGAGTTCCCGTTTCATTGGCGACAATTTTCAACGTCTGATTGCCGCGCAGATGCACGGTCGCAAGGAGCGGCGTTCGCCGGTAACCCTGACGCGCGCAGAGAAGCGAGGGCCCGTCCATCGCTGCTTGCAGCTTTAATTATTATTATTATTCTTTCTTTCTTTCGCGCAATGAATTGCCTTTTTGAGGGGCTTACCATATTCAAAAACTCACCAAATTTGGCGGTCGAGTCAAGACTGGTGAAAAATTACGTATTTTAAGGGTTTCGGGAATAGGCGCACAAAAATGGCTCGCTAGCGCCCCCTACAATGTTAAAAAAATTGAGCCCCTGCAGTACGTTTAACGTAGAGTCACGAAATTTGGTACACAAATGTGGCATGGCAGGACGTACACAAAACGTTATTGGTGCCATACCCTAAACCCAACAGGAAGTCCGCCATTTTGAATTGAAAGTTCGAAATTAGTGCGATTTTGGCCATTTCCACATGTCGTACTTTAACGAACTCCTCCTAGAGATTTCATCCGATCAACTTCAAATTTGGTCTGTGCCATCTTAAGACATGATAGATGAAAAGTTGTAAAAAGAAAAACTTTTGATCATAGGGCATGGCCGTGGCGGGGCGGCCATTTTGTACATTTCGCCATCGAAACAGGAAGTTGGTGTAACTCAGGTGTCCATTGTCCAATTGGCTCGAAACTTTTCACGATTCATAATACTCCAACCCTGAGGACATATAAGGGCCGATATTTACTCAAAGTCATAGCGCCCCCTAGTGGCAGCAGGAAGTAGGCCTAAAAGTCAAGGTGCTATACTTTAACGAACTCCTCCTAGAGATTTCATCTGATGGACTTCAAATTTGGTATGTACCATCTCAACACCTTTCCGATGAAAAGTTGTTAAAAGAAAAACTTTTCGTCAGACGGCGTGGGCGTGACGTGGCGGCCATTTTCACCTTTTTTCGATGAACAAAGAAGTTGTTGTAACTTTAGTGTACGTTGTCATATCTGCCCGAAACTTCTCACGTTTAACAAGGGTCCAGACCTGACGACAACTACAGGCCAAAATTGACATTTCATCATAGCGCCCCCCGCTGGCAACACGAAATCTGCCTTATATGACAAACATCATCCGATTTACATGAAACTTATAATGTGTGGTCTATGTGTGATACTGAGCCGCCCCATATAATTTAACCACGCCCACTTACTCAGGCCACGCCCCCTTTCATAACATTTGAACTGTTTAAGGTGCACCCTTGAGTGAGGTATCATTGAACTCAGCAGAGAGTTCCTTCTTCATTGGTGATGGTTTGGCCCGCCCACTATGCTTAAGCCACGCCCCCTTTCATAACTGGTGACCCATTTAAGTTACACTATTGTGTAAGGTATCATTGAACTCAGCAGAGACTTCCTTCTTCATTGTTGATGATTTGGCCCGCCCCCTATGCTTAAGCCACGCCCCCTTTCATAACTGGTGACCCATTTAAGGTACACTATTGTGTAAGGTATCATTGAACTCAGCAGAGAGTTCCTTCTTCATTGGTGATGGTTTAACCCGCCCCCTATGCTTTGGCCACGCCCCCTTTCACAAATAATGAACTGTACGACATTGAGTCCTGTGTGAGGTATCGTTGAACTCGTCAGGGAGTTCCCGTTTCATTGGCGACAATTTTCAACGTCTGATTGCCGCGCAGATGCACGGTCGCAAGGAGCGGCGTTCGCCGGTAACCCCGACGCGCGCAGAGAAGCGAGGGCCCGTCCATCGCTGCTTGCAGCTTTAATTATTATTATTATTCCTCTTCCGCGCAATGAATTGCCTTTTTGAGGGGCTTGACATATTCAAAAACTCACCAAATTTGGCGGTCGCGTCAAGTCTGGTGAAAAATTACGTATTTTATGGGTTTCGGGAATAGGCGCACAAAAATGGCTCGCTAGCGCCCCCTACAAAGTTAAAAAAATTGAGCCCCTGCAGTACGTTTAACGTAGACTCACGAAACTTGGTACACCTATGTATCATGTCAAGACGTACAGAAAGCGTCATTAGAGCCATACGCTAAACCCAACAGGAAGTCCGCCATTTTGAATTGAAAGTTCGAAATTAGTGCGATTTTGGCCATTTCCACATGTCGTACTTTAACGAACTCCTCCTAGAGATTTCATCCGATCAACTTCAGATTTGGTCTGTGCCATCTTAAGACATGATAGATGAAAAGTTGTAAAAAGAAAAACTTTTGATCATAGGGCATGGTCGTGGCGGGGCGGCCATTTTGTGCGTTTCGCCATCGAAACAGGAAGTTGGTGTAACTCAAGTGTCCATTGTCCAATTGGCTCGAAACTTTTCAAGATTCATAAGAGTCCAACCCTGAGGACATATAACGTCCGATATTTACTCAAAGTCATAGCGCCCCCTAGTGGCAGCAGGAAGTAGGCCTAAAAGTCAAGGTGCTATACTTTAACAAACTCCTCCTAGAGATTTGATCCGATGGACTTCAAATTTGGTCTGTACCATCACAACACCTTACCGATGAAAAGTTGTTAAAAGAAAAACTTTTCGTCAGACGGCGTGGGCGTGGCGTGGCGGCCATTTTGAGCATCCTTCGATGAACAAAGAAGTTGTTGTAACTTTGGTGTACGTTGTCATATCTGCCTGAAACTTCTCACGTTTAACAAGGGTCCAGACCTGAGGACACCTACAGGCCAAAATTGACATTTCGTCATAGCGCCCCCCACTGGCAACACGAAATCTGCCTTATATGACAAACATCATCCGATTTACATGAAACTTATAATGTGTGGTCTATATGTGATACTGAGCCGCCCCATATACGTTAACCACGCCCACGTACTCAGGCCACGCCCCCTTTCATAACATTTGAACTGTTTAAGGTACACCCTTGAGTGAGGTATCATTGAACTCAGCAGAGAGTTCCTTCTTCACTGGTGATGGTTTGGCTCGCCCCCTATGCGTAAGACACGCCCCCTTTCATAACTGGTGACCCATTTCAGGTACACTATTGTGTAAGGTATCATTGAACTCAGCAGAGAGTTCCTTCTTCATTGGTGATGGTTTGACCCGCCCCCTATGCTTTGGCCACGCCTCCTTTCACAAATAATGAACTGTACGACATTGAGTCTTGTGTGAGGTATCGTTGAACTCGTCAGGGAGTTCCCTTTTCATTGGCGACGATTTGCAACATCTGATTGCCGAGCAGATGCACGGTCGCAAGGAGCGGCGTTCGCCGGTAACCCCGACGCGCGCAGAGAAGCGAGGGCCCGTCCATCGCTGCTTGCAGCTTTAATTTTTTTTGTGTTTCCATGTGCGCTTTTTATTCCAGTCCCTCCAGAAAAACGCGGAGTTTTTTTGTGATTGTTGCGGGCAAAAATCCTTGATTATGCGGCACGTTTTCTTAAAAAATGCGATGGAATATGCGGGATATTTATGCCATTTTATGCGATGAAAATGCGGGAACTTGCAAAAATTGCGGGAACTTGCGGGAACTTGCGGGAACTTGCGGGAACTTGCGGGAACTTGCAAAAACTGCGGTTTGATGAAAAAGAGAAAAGAAGTGATTCCCCCAACACAGTGTTCTCAGTAGGTGAAATTACGTCACTTCATAACGTTCCCATGGCAACAGGGGAAAATGGCTGCTCTTGTGTGAAGTAAACGCAACATTTTTCATCTTTCTGCTGAGATATATGTGACTTTTTTGCAACGAAAATGCGGGGATTATGAAATCATGCAAGCCCTGCATATTTTGGGCGGAAATCGCGGAAAAATTATGCATTGAATTCTGCGATCGCATAATCGCGTTTTTCTGGAGGGACTGTTATTCACTTTCAGTTTTATTCAGTGTTGTGGTCTGTAACACTGAAGTAAAGCACACACACCTCTCAGGTAATAGTGCTTAAAATAAAACATCTTAACGTACAAACAGAGAGTAACCAAACTTCAAACCACTGAGATTCAGAACAGCACTGAGAGCTGAACACAGACTTTTACAAACATCTCCAGCACAGACATGACTTGTGTCTCGCAGCATGAGAGGAGGAAGTGGATCATCATGGCATGGCAACGGTCTGCGAGACATCACCGCTGCCCGCTTGGAGGCGGGTCCAGCCAGTTTTAGACCTACACAATAGGCTTACACAATATACAGACAAATTTGGTAACTTTGGAAACTTTTGGATCTGCACTCAAATGTTCAACAAGGGTCTGCAGGGTTTCCAGTGCAGCATGAGTTCCGGTGTTGGAAGGTTAACTGAGGGTGTTGCTGTCATCTTTGCCTGGCTCCTCTACACCAGGCATCACTTATGTTTGAAATGTTGGGGGGTAGACAGCAGGGAGGGAGGGGGCTGCTTTTCTCTGTGCTCCTTCAGCGCAGCAGATGCTCTGGCTCAGCACCTGCTCTTCACACCGGAGGGGGGGGGGGGGGGGGGGGCTGCCAGTGATAGTGAAGGGGGGAGGGGCTGCGATGGCAAAAGCTGGCCTTTGTGTATCAATGGGGGAAGGAGTGTCTGTATGAATGAGTGAGATGTGACTGTACATACTGCTGGTGCAGCGAGCGCGTTGCTGAGCAGACAAAGCCCTGCGAGGGGCTTAGATATGCCCATTACAACATGCTGCTGGAGGCAGACGGCTGTACCCATGGGCTGCTGGGCTACGAGTTTCTTTTGTGCTTCTTATGTTGCTACTGATTTTAATGTTTTTTTTAAATTTTTGCCAAAGGTGGGAGCCTTTAGTCAACAATGGTTTAATTCAGCTGGTACTTTTAAGATAACATAATCATTTATCAGTCCAACAACGGGGAAATTTGCGGTGTTATAGCAGCAAGGGGGTTATGCAAAAACAGGATATAATTTGTTATATATACACACATATATTTTAGGTCCATCAATCCATTGTCCATAGTTAACATATGATAAGTCACACCTGTTTCTTGCAGATTGTCACGTCACTGAGAATCCAGCTGTTAGAAGGTAATATATGAAGTCGAAGCTAACTCTGACAGCTGTAGGTTAGCTAACATTAACTTTAGCTGTCTGCATGAAGCTCCTAAGCTCCTATAACTCGCGACACAGTTAGAAACCAGAACGAGCTAACGATAACATAAGCACTTTGGATATCAATTTTAAAGTCATGTTAAAACTATTTACCATCCTTCTTCCGATTTCCAGCCACAGCCTGTCACTCCCTCTGTACTAACATTACGTGCTCCGTGATGTTAAGACCTCACAATGCCTTGTGTTTCTCACTCCCGCTAACCTATTGTTCATCAGACGTGACATGACAAAAGCATTTTGTTTTCACATGTAGGCCAGGGTAAGAAGAGGGAGATTAGCTAATGTTAGCCAACATAGTTATAAAAAAAATCACATTTGATTTGTAATTTCAGCATTCAAATAGTATTGATTTCTTTACTATTAGAATTATATTCGACTTTCAGAATTAATTCCAACAGCCCTACTGTGAAGACATCTGCCAGTTGGTCTGCATACACCTTGAGAGCTGGGCCAGGGATGCCATCAGGTCCAGGTGCCTTGTGTGGGTCCATCCTTTTGAAAGATCTGCACACATCCACCCTGGATATGATTAGTGGGCAGCGGTCCTGGGCCTTTTGTACTTTCTCAGCTGCGGAGTTGATCTCAAAGCGTCCATAGAAGTTCAGTTCATCTGGGAGAGATGCAGACATTATCTCAGCACTGCTGATTTTCCTTTTGTAGTCTGTGATGGTTCTTAGTTCAGCCCACATGTTTCTGGTGTTGAAGTTTTAAGTCCAAACTTAAAGGTCCGTGCTTTATGTTGGGCACAGACTTTACTGTATTCTAATTTGGGAATGTCCGTACAGTAATCCTTGGTACAACGTCATTGATGCATTTGCCGATGTAGACAAAACCCGCTTTTGTGTATGTGTCTTTGGTGCTGTCCCTAAACACACACCACTCTGTTCTGCTGAAGCAGTGTCGTAGAGCTGAGTCTGATAGGTCGGACCCGTGCTGAATGGTTCGTGTCACCGGTGGGTCACGTTTGAGTTTGTGCCTAAGAAGGAAAAAGCAGAAATGAGATGTGATCTGATTTGCTGATGGGAGGGCCGGGGAGGGCCTTATATCCGTTTTGGAAAGTTGGCACTGTTAAAAATCTCCAGCCACAATAAGCATCCCCCTGCCATGAGGTTTCTGCTCTGTCATAACTTCATACAGCCCATCCAGGGCTCGGCTGGTGTCAGGTAATCCCAGCCATGAAAATTCCCCACTGTTTGTTGGTTGTGGTGAAAAAGGGCTGTCAACCAACGATCTAATGTGCAGAAGTAGTTCTCTATCATACCGTATGATAGTTCTCGCTTTGGCCTTGCGCATGTTGTGAAAAACTCAAAATAAGTAAAAGATAGAACCAATTAAAACAAAAAAGAGCAAAGTTGCGGAGAAGCTCGAGACACAGCAGCCGTCCACACCCAGCGTGCTGTTGCAAAAAACATCTCACTTTCACAGAGACAGTGAAGCATTAGCATAATTCCCAAAATATTGAACTATTCCTTTAAGAACCTGGGTAATTCCCTCCTCTACAGTATGCTGTAGCAACAACATCTTCCTAAAAGATTGCATTCTTGTTAATCATTAAAGGTTCTAAGTGTTGCCAGATCTGATCAGAATGTAGGCCTACTACAGTCTGTTATGTAACAAATAGTGCCCAAACACGAGTGGGATTGTACCTCGCTGTGGAATCATAACAGCTAAAGACTGAACAGGGACCTGAATTCACATTTAAATGACTTCCGCCTACATGCTCTCCTCTCTCACTGATGCTGAGTGGAAATGGATGCATTGTTTTTTATGGCACAGCGATCCTTGGTTACTGATGGTGGGGCTCTGCCATCAGCAGCAGCTCTGAGTTGGGATTGAAGCAGGCTGCTCCCTGCACTGCTCCCATTGGCTGCTTCCACAAATACACTTGCCTCCGTGCAAATGAAGGGAAACCAAAGGGTGTGTAACAGGGTATGTATGCCCTACGCGCTGTCTTACAGGCTGGATGTTGCATCCATCAGCTTGGCTATTTTGTTCCTTTTAGAGCTGTTCTACCCATTCCAGGATTTTGGTATTAGAAAACATGTATGCATGGGCTCAGAGGCAGACACTGATACTCAAATCTAATGCACAATCAAGTGGGAAACATGGGAAACCTTTTCAGTGTATAGCCTACATACTGCTGGAGTACCTTTTTATGACAAATGGACTATCTATTGTTTAATATATCCATGCACATAAGTATTTACAAAAATCCTAAGCGACCTCTGTATACTACCTGGATGTGTAACGGCAACACGGGAAGAAAATAGCCGACCGCTGAATCTCTAGATGAGCTCTAGAGTAATGTGTTACAGCTTGAGTTTTATAAAAAAAAAAAAAAAACACAACTTAGCGAGGCCCTTTACCTATGCCTGTTACTGCACGGTACGAGTTCTGCATTATCAGCACAATTTATTAAATGTACTTAACGTCTGTTCGAGGTGGAGCTTTCAACTCCGATTCAATCCCCAGACCGGCAGTATAAAATCTGGGTGGGGAAAGTGAAAGAGCGGTGCTTCTCCCTCCCTCATTACCACCACTGAGGTGCCCTTGAGCAAGGCCTTTAACCCCAACGGCTCCAGTGGAGCTGCTCATTGTGGTTGTACTGGGCAGCTTCCAGGTATGAGTAGGCTCGTTGGAGATGAGCCAGGTCTGCGCAGAATCAATCTCCGGCAATCGTCGTTGAGACGCAGGCGGCGCAGTTCACCGACTGCAAGACCCAGGCGGGGGAGCTGGGAATCAGCTGATCTAACATCTGATTGGTTCAGAATCTACTCAACATGATGACGTTTTATATACACTTTTTATTCATTTTGAATTGGAGGGATTTTAACTGCTATTTGTCTGATTTTGTCTGAAGGCTTATTCTGTACAAACAACATGTTAGAAGGCAGAGAGACTAAATCTGTTCAAATTACGGAATTAAAATCAGCAACTGATCGCATGTAGAGCATTTTGAGAGCTACTCTGTCATAATAAAAACAACTGGAGACATGGGTGGGTTGCTTTGAGAGCCTTCTGTAAGTATTTCAGGGTAATGCTTCTGGAGAAAGTTACAAGGAGCAATAGATCTGTTTTGCTCCCTGTAACTTTCTGGAGGCCATTTTGAACGGCCACTGCACTAGTTCATCTAAAAGCCATGTTTGATGCTTTCATATGTCAACACTTTGACTAACCTTAACTTGAAGAGCTAATTTACCTGTTGGGCCACAGACTAAAGAAAACGACACCACCCAAACTACCAGTCAGTCCGACCGGCGGTGACATGTTGCTGTTCTTAACGCTAGATTTGGTTTATCAAAGACGCTAGCAAAGCAACACAGGACAGAAAATAAGACAGCAGAGACGAGAATATCTTTAAACATTACAGTTACGGCTGATTTCACATATCTCCGCGATTCAAATCAATGGCCATTTGTCTACAGGAAGTGATTTTTGTGTTACAGTAATGTCTTGGTGATTCGATCCACAGATATATATATATATATATATATATATATATATATATATATATATATATACATTTCACAGATGGTGTATTACAATATTTTACTGTTACAAACGTGTTGAATTTAATATCACAGAGGTAGACTTGCACAGACCTTCCTCCACAGCACTGCGGAGGAGGGTCTGGCTAGTCCACACAGCATTCCGGGATGGGAGAAAAACATGCTCTGGTTAATTGGCATTTCTTTAAACCAGTCACAATCGTCCTGATCGGTGCTAAGCGCCGGACAGCGCCTCTGCAAAATAGCCTCGGGAAGGAATTTGTTTTGGTGGAACATGTGTACATTCAAAAGTAGTTTTAGTCGTGCAACAGAAAACTCAGACTGGACAGATAGTCTAGCTAGCTGTATGGATTTACCCTGCAGAGATCTGAGGAGCAGTTAACCAGAGTCCTCACAAATCAGAAATACTGACATAACATGAGGGGGCGTGTGTGTGTGTGTGAGGCTGATGATGACGGTGATCCATTTAGAAGTGTGAGGAACAGAGGCAACGCCACACCACAGACACGCTGAAGAGAAACACTGGGAGAAAAACTGTTCGGACGGAAAAGACTTTGCTTTCTTGTTTTCCAACAACCAGTCTTCATGAAATACAATCAAAACAATAATAATAATTTATACCTTATTAATCCTGCAAGGGAAATTCCAATGTTTTCATTCTGTTGTTCTTATTATATACAGGCCTGAATTATACACACATGCTCAGTACATGCACTAATGGAGAGATGTCAGAGTGGGGGGGGGGGGGGCTGCTCATGGAAAGGCGCCCCAAGCAGTTGGGGGTTTGGTGGCTTGCTCATGAGCCCAGGAGGTGCACTGGCACCTTTCCAGCTACCATACAGACCATTTGGTCTGTACATGCACCACATGGACCATTTGGTCTGTATGGGGACAGCATGGGGACCCTCCTGCTCCCAACACAGCTCCCTACTGACTGAGCTACTGCCACCCCAACCTGAACTAACGCAACGCTGGCACACCCCAGAGAAATGACGCTGGAGCAGCTCACGAGGAAGCTGCGCCTTGTCCACTTTCGATTGCAATCAAAGTATTGATTGATTGAAGGTAAACATTATAAAAGTCTAGCCTGAAAGTTCACTCTTGGTCTTTGAACCAAGAATTTGACAAAAAAATAAAAAGTTGAACTCAAGGTTCAATTAGGCTACTATCTTTTTCTGTAGCTTTTTTTTCTCTCTCCATCCGCTGAGAAAAAACTACTGTGCAGCTTCAGCGGCTGAGCACAGCTAGGGAGGGATCATGCATATTGCACCTCTCCTGGCTGTCTGTCAGACAACACTGAGGGCACAGGAACCCACAGTGCGCCGTCTGCTCGGCTGGTACCTCAACACATTGTTAAAGCCGCTGGGAACCGCTCGTGAATCCCCGCTCTGTTTGTCTCAAGCCGGACAGGACTAGTGACCACGGAGCATCTTTTCTTCTGCTGGCGGAGCGGAACACTGGGTGAGTGTCTGCGGCCAGCACACTGGCAGCTGCTCACACTCCATTTGTTGACATTTTCACATTCAGCGCCATTTGCAGACAGGTACACCTACCGCCACTGTTATTGTTCCACTCTCGCGCGCACTGCTTTCATTCCTGCCCGCAACCCGGGATACAGTGTTTAAATGGATCTTATATGTTAGAGGTATTGAGCGATAGCAGATGTGATGCTTAGGTCTTTGTAAACAGCGATGGTTTTCATATTTTTATTACAGAATGAACGTATTGAAAGGATAAATTGTAGCTAACGTTGTAAATGGTTTGGTATATCAGACATAAGGTGTACAGCGGCTGCTTCAGTCTCCATGTTGTCCAGCAGTCACACTGTAGAACCCTGACGGAGACGGTTGGCTGTGGACAGTCAGCAGGGCTGCTTCTAGTCGCTCGGCCATGCTAAAGATTCTTTTTATATTGTGATTAAAGCTGGGCGATTTGGAAATAAATCAAATATCACAATATTTTTGACCAAATACATCAATGTCGATATTGTGGCGGTATTGTAGGGTTGACTGTTGGTGCTTTGACAAAATACTAACACAATGAGAGTTTTGATAAATAATCACCAATAATGTGGATACAATGACTAAATGGGTAAAGGCAAATAAAAAAAGCAGTCTAGCAAGTCTGGAAAAGATCACTTTACTGTAATGCATCCTTTAAAACAGTGTCATGTCACCCTTTTTTTGGAGTGGAGGGGTGTGAGTGGAGGGGGCAGGGGAGTGAGATTTCCTTTTAATGTGGAGAAAAGGTCAGTGTTCTGGACCCCCAGCCTGCTGCTCAGAAGCCTGACATCAGCACACAGCCAGCGTACGCTAACCTCTTCATGAGTTCACCTCCACTCCCAGACAGCAAGCATGTTCAGTCTGTTTCTCTCTGCCGTTGTTGTTTTCACATAGAACTGGGCTGCTTAAAGTTAACTAAACTGATGTTGTAGAGGTCCGCTAAAACAAACGCTAAAGTTAGCAAATAGTCAGTAGCTATCGTAACTAACGTTAGGCTCTATGTGAAAAACGAGGGCAGAGAGAAACAGACTTACCCACGCTGTCAGTGAGCCTGGTGCGCAGAGACGATAGTGCGCTTCATTCACCTAGGAACTGGATGTGATGTCACACTCGCATTGCTAGACCTTCCTCCACAGCGCTGCAAAGGAGGGTCTGGCTAGTCCACACAGCATTCTGGGATGGGAGAAAAACATGCTCTGGTTAATTGGCATTTCTTAAAACCAATCACAATCATCTTGGGCGGTGCTAAGTGCAGGACGGAGCAACGGTGCCTCTGCAAAATAGTCTCGGGAAGGAACTTGTTTTGGTGGAACGTGTACGTTCAAAAGTTGTTTGAGTCGTGCAACAGAAAACTCAGATTGGACAGATAGTATCCAGCGAAACGGAGCAAGTGGAACGTCGTGGATATAGACTACACCCGAGTTGATCGCTTTCCATTAAAACAAGTCGGATTTCACTCTAGCCAGGTTTAGCCATTGTTAGCAATACCAGTTTATAACAATGCATTGTGCTGTTTTTTGTGCATACAAACAGTGTAACAACATGTCCACTAGGGGTAATTTTCTAATAAAGTAACTAGTAACTCATTTTCTTTATAAACTATTAGTATTGTTATTATTACTGTAAACGCACAGTTAACTGGCAAAATAGTAGGTCTTATCCTAATGTAAGCCTATATGAAACCACAGTTTTTTCTTCCTTTGTCCATGCAAGGAATGCTTGTGTCGCCACGCCCCCGAGTTTAGAAGCCACTGAGCTTTTTTCTGATTTTACACCAGGTCCCGAGACTATTTGGTGCTCCAAATGTATCACGTTAATACTGAGTATGGGAAAGTGAATCTTCCAATGCTGCGCACAAGTGGACCAATCTACAGAAGCATGAACAATAAGACAAGCTTATCCCTTCACCAGAGATGTGCTTGTAGGTTTATTGGAAATGAATCATTCAGCATGAAAAAGTATAAAAAAATGACTAATCGAATAATCGATTGTGATTAGTTGACTAAGAGGGTGCAAGCCCTGTCAGAGTAGCATCACACAGACTGATCTCCTGGAATGGCGTATGTATGCCAATTCCTATGGCATGATTTGTGTGTTATTAAGACACATACTCGCATTTTAGCGTGTTTTTCCACGCCGTTTGGTGTCCATTTACCTACAGTATGTTGCTATTGCATTGCCTTGGTGACTAGTATATAAAGACAAAAGTCCGCGTAAGGACATTGGTTGGGGTGGCGGATGGATAAGACACAGGACTTTCACCTGGAAGAGTGGAGATCGCGTGCCGTTTGTCAGTTGTTTTTTTAGAAAGCCTTCCCCAATGTTCTTTTCCTAAACCCAACCATTTAATGTTTTCCTAAGCGTGTGACATTTGTCAGCCATCGTGTTTTTGTCGTTTTTTCGTTTTACTAAAGCCTTCCCCAATATTCTTTTCCTAACCCCAACCTTTTTGTTTTTTCACGCCTGACGTTGTTCTCGCGATAGTACGGCCCGTTCTCGTGATAATGCGGCACGTGGCAAGTGGCGTGTATGTTTACATCCGCTGTATACAGCGTAGATATACACGCAGATAGCTCAACGCAGATAGCTCAAAATGCATACAGATAACACGGCACTTGGCTTTAGGAAAGTGGCGTGTATGTTACTTAAACTCATGATGCCACGTTGCATCACAATGATTTTGAAGCTGTTATTTTAAGTTAAAATAGTTACAAAATGTTGCTTTAAATGGCAATAAGATAATATTTTGGTATTCTCCTAATAACATGGCTGCAAGCAGCCAGTCAGAATGCAAATGGTTCCCTAAAACTGCCTAACCCTAACCTTTCAGTGTATTTTTTCTTTAATCACAGATGTGTAGACTCTGGATATTGATTGCTTCCATCACAGGACATCTGAATCCCTGAGGCCTAGTTAGAGGGGTGACCTGGCACAGATGCTGTGTTAGAGCTCAGCCCTCTGTTTTTGTGTTTTAGGGCTTTTTTTCTTCACTTGTGTCTTTCATCAAATATCCCCACCTCTGATTTCATGTGGGTCAGGCCAACTCAGTTTGTGGCTTGTTTGCAGAGCTGGTGTGTGGATCCAGCGGTGACTGATAGACATCCAGCTTCCTGTGGCCTCCGCAGCAGCCTTTAATCCCACACAGGGCCCGATTAATTTTAAAGCCGCTTTCAGTCCTTAAGCTCATTTTCAGCACTCTGACTCAGGCTATCACGCAGCCAGAAATACAGATGCTGAAGTATGTTTTCACTTTTTACAAATGCATTTTAGTTTTATCCCTTGAACCTTGAGTCCAAATCTAAGAATTGATTTGAAATATAAAAACTGGTTGGCCTTCATCAAATACTGTCATCATATCGCTACTTTGACCCCCAGAAAGCCAGTGAGGGTTTGGATGTTTTGGTGCTCAATGATGAAATGAATATATTTTCTATCAGCTGAGAGTCAGAAGATTGTCTGAATGTTAACCGAGGAGATGGATAAAGATGGAAAGCAGTGATGTGTGTTGTGTGCTCTGTGGATGTTTGTATAGGGCTGGGTAGACATTTTTTAACCTTTAGCATGTGGAGCATCAGAGCAGCTTTGTTTAATTCCCATCAGTGAGAATCTGTCTTGTGGTCAGTCAGTGTGTTTCTCTGTCCAGATATCTCGACAACGTCTTTAGATTGTCATGGAATTTGGTTATGGAGTAATGGTCCCATCCATCCATCCATCGTCTTCCGCTTATCCGTTGTCGGGTCGCGGGGGGAGCAGCTCCAGCAGGGGACCCCAAACTTCCCTTTCCCGAGCCACATTAACCAGCTCTGACTGGGGGATCCCGAGGCGTTCCCAAGCCAGGTTGGAGATATAATCCCTCCACCTAGTCCTGGGTCTTCCCCGAGGCCTCCTCCCAGCTGGCCGTGCCTGGAACACCTCCCTAGGGAGGCGCCCAGGGGGCATCCTTACCAGATGCTCGAACCACCTCAACTGGCTCCTTTCGACGCGAAGGAGCAGCGGCTCTACTCCGAGCTCCTCACGGATGACTGAGCTTCTCACCCTATCTCTAAGGGAGACGCCAGCCACCCTCCTGAGGAAACCCATTTTGGCCGCTTGTACCCTGGATCTCGTTCTTTCGGTCATGACCCAGCCTTCATGACCATAGGTGAGGGTAGGAACGAAAACTGACCGGTAGATCGAGAGCTTTGCCTTCTGGCTCAGCTCTCTTTTCGTCACAACCAGGGCTGGACTGGCCATCGGGCACACCGGGCATTTTCCCGGTGGGCCGACGCACTTTTGGGCCGAATCGCCGATATAATTTATAGGCCTTTGTTTTAATTTTTTATTTTTTTGGCCCGCGCCGGCCCATAGATAACTGACAGCGGCCCATTCGGTAATTGTACAAAAGTCCGTCTGTCAGGACTGATTGTGGCTGCATGCCGGGGGGTTGCGCGGACACGCGCTGAGCGGGCGCACGCGCCACACGGAGAGAAAAGTGGGGAAAGAGAAAAGAGACTGTGTGCGTCCAGAGGATAATCAGTTGAGCTCGCGTGTGTGCGTCTTTGAGAAGTGTAAGTCCCATAGCTTACGTTGTCAGTTGATTTGGGCCTGTTGTTGTATTGGTCTGTAGTTCTTTTACATTGAAGTAAGTTAGCTGGTAATTTAGATGTTTGTGTTAATCACCTGTTAGCTACTTTGCACGTGGCTGTTGATTTATAATGCAGATTGTTGGAAGCTCTTGCTCACGTTTGTATTTAGCTACATTATTGTATTATTATTGTATTGTATTATGCTGCAGTAGTTACATTACATTGATATAGTGTAATTAATAGTGGGTTTGTTGTTTGCTAGCCTATATGTATACTCCATATGCATTGTGTATGGTAGCCTTCACAATGTTATTTGTTTCTTTGCAGAACCACACACAAATACACAGCCATAGCAGAGCTACCCATGCCCATTTTGTACTGTTGCCTTATGTAATAAAGCGCCAAGAGCAATAATTGTCTCTGTCCGTGTTTTAGCTGACATCCCTGGGGTGAAGTTGGAAACCGGAATCAGCTCAACTACAGTCCTAAGCTAGACCTAACCCAATCAAATCCAGGAACACCCTTCCCCACTCTCGGCCCTGAGACACGAGCTGTAAACGTTATAATATGCTGGAAGTTTAGCATCCACGTTAAAATGGACAAACGACCACGGAACCCCATACGCAAGCGATGTGTACAGAAATTACGGGAGAAAAAGATTAAGTATCTACAGGCGAATGCCTCAAAATGTGCCAACATGTCTGACATGTTTGGGGCTGTAGTAGCTGCTTCAACATCAGCATTAGGCTACCTGAAGTAGAGGAAGGAGGAGAGGTGACTGGCTATACAGAGAAGCAGAAACAACATCATGATGACAGGGAAGAGGCCGAGGAGGAGGAGAGCGACCATGACAGGGCCACGGGAGAGAGAGGGAGGAACAGATGGAAGAGAGAGTAGGCCTAGTTGACGACGGTAAGAAGTACGTGAATTAACAGGTTGTGTGTGTGTGTGTGTGTGTGTGTGTGTGTGTGTGTGTGTGTGTGTGTGTGTGTGTGTGTGCGCGCCTCACGTCATAATGACAACAAGCAGTTTGGCAGTAACATTAAAGTTAGTGGCTGTCAGGTAACCTAACTGTTTAAGGGTTGGCCTGTTGGGTAGCTGAAGTCTGTGATCTATACAGCCTGTTCTACTAGGCTCATGTATACTATGTATACAGCCTGTTCTACTAGGCTCATGTATACTATGTATACAGCCTGTTCTACTAGGCTCATGTATACTATGTATACAGCCTGTTCTACTAGGCTCATGTATACTATGTATACAGCCTGTTCTACTAGACTCATGTATACTATGTACAGCCTGTTCTACTAGACTCATGTATACTATGTACAGCCTGTTCTACTAGGCTCATGTATACTATGTATACAGCCTGTTCTACTAGGCTCATGTATACTATGTATACAGCCTGTTCTACTAGGCTCATGTATACTATGTATACAGCCTGTTCTACTAGGCTCATGTATACTATGTATACAGCCTGTTCTACTAGGCTCATGTATACTATGTGTACAGCTGTCTCTCTACATTGCCCAGAGATTTAAGCTAAATGAATTATACCTTAACTTAGCTGACATTTCTCTCTGTTTCTCACTCTTTTAAAGGTTACCTTGTTAGAGTAAATCTTTCTTGTTCATTGGTGTGGGCCAAGGCAACATTTTGATTGACTTTACTGACAATACACTTGTATACTTAAATGTTGTTAAATAATTTGAAATTATACTTTAAACTTTATCTTTGGCAATGACTTCCACTTGAGTATGGACATTGTGTAGGCTACCCTATGGCCTCCAGGTCGCCAATCTAAAGTGAGTGAGTACACTGCTTCTCTTTTCCAGGGCATATACTACTCCCAGCTTTATTGTAGCTTTTGGGAAGGGTTATGGTTATGGTTATTGTAGTTAGCAGACACTTTTGTCCAAAGCGACAAAATATGAATCTTACAATGGTTAAAATTAACAGTAAACAGTTTTTTAAAGTTGCTAAGCCAATATTAAGCAAAATAGTAATAATAACAATAATGGCAATACAATATCAAATATCAATAATAATAATAAAAAATACCATAAATATACAAATCATAACTCTAAGAATGAATTAATTATGTAAAAGATCAACAGATAGGTCTTGAGACCTCTTGAAGGATCCAAAACTATCACATGAACGCAGAACACTAGGCAACACATATCATAGAATGGATGCATATTTTAAGAGGACTGTCTGCAGGGAATGTCTCTGACCAATCACGGGGGGTGTGGGCCGCCTGGGCCAAAAATGCCCGGGCCGATTTTTTGTCCCAGTCCAGCCCTGGTCACAACGGTGCGATAAACTGAATGTAATACCGCCCCCGCTGCGCCGATTCTCCGACCAATCTCCAGCTCCATTGTCCCCTCACTCGCAAACAAGACCCCCAGGTATTTAAACTCCTTCACTTGCGGTAAGGACTCATTCCCCAACTGGAGAAGGCACTCTATCAGTTTCCTACTGAGAACCATGGCCTCAGATTTAGAGGTGCTGATCCTCATCCCAGCCGCTTCACACTCGGCTGCAAACCGATCCATTGAGTGCTGAAGGTCACAGGCCGATGATGCCATCAGGACCATATCATCTGCAAAGAGCAGCGATGAGATCCCCAGCCCACCGAACTGCAACCCCTCCCCACCACGACTACGCCTCGATATCCTGTCCATAAATACTACAAACAGGATTGGTGACAAAGCGCAGCCCTGGCGGAGGCCAACCCTCACCTGAAACGAGTCTGACTTACTGCCGAGAACCCGGACACAGCTCTCGCTTTGGTCATACAGAGATTGGATGGCCCTGAGAAGGGACCCCCTCACCCCATACTCCCGCAGCACCTCCCACAGTATCTCCCAGGGGACCCGGTCATACGCCTTCTCCAAATCCACAAAACACATGTAGACTGGATGGGCATACTCCCAGGCTCCCTCCAGGATCCTTGCGAGAGTGAAGATCAGATCCGTTGTTCCATGACCAGGACGGAATCCGCATTGTTCCTCTTCAACCTGAGGTTCGACTATCAGCCGAACCCTCCTTTCCAGCACCTTGGAGTAGACTTTACCAGGGAGGCTGAGAAGTGTGATACCCCTGTAATTAGCACACACCCTCTGGTCCCCCTTTTTGAACAGGGGAACCACAACCCCGGTCTGCCACTCCTTTGGCACTGTCCTAGACTTCTACGCAATATTGAGTAGGCGTGTCAACCAAGACAGCCCCTCCACACCCAGAACTTTCAGCATTTCCGGACGGATCTCATCAATCCCTGGGGCTTTGCCACTGTGGAGTTGTTTGACTACCTCAGTGACTTCCACCAAGGAAATTGATGACAAACCCCCATCATCCTCCAGCTCTGCCTCTAACATAGAGGGCGCATCAGCTGGATTTAGGAGTTCCTCAAAGTGCTCCTTCCACCGCCCTATTACCTCCTCAGTTGAGGTCAACAACGTCCCATTCTTACTGTACACAGCTTCGATTGGTTCCCCGCTTCCCCCTCCTGAGGTGGCAAACAGTTTTCCAGAAGCGCCTTGGTGCCGACCGAAAGTCCTTCTCCATGTCTTCTCCGAACTTCTCCCACACCCGCTGCTTTGCCTCTTTCACGGCAGAGGCTGCAGTTCTTCGGGCCCTTCGGTACTTTGCAACTGCCTCTGGAGTCCTCCGGGATAACATATCCCGGAAAGACTCCTTCTTCAGTCGGACGGCTTCCCTGACCACCGTAGTCCACCACGGTGTTCGTGGGTTAACGCCCCTTGAGGCACCCAAGACCCTAAGACCACAGCTCCCCGCCGCAGCTTCAGCAATGGAAACTTTGAACATTGTCCACTCAGGTTCAATGCCCCCAGCCTCCACAGGGATGCACGAAAAGCTCCGCCGGAGGTGTGAGTTGAATGTCTGTCGGACAGGGGCCTCCTCCAGACGTTCCCAATTTACCCGCACTACCCGTTTGGGCTTACCAGGTCTGTCCAGAGTCTTCCCCCACCCCCTGACCCAACTCATCACCAGATGGTGATCAGTTGACAGCTCCGCCCCTCTCTTTACCCAAGTGTCCAAAACATACGACCTCAGATCAGATGAAACGATTATAAAATCAATCATTGACCTTCAGCCTAGGGTGCTCTGGTACCAAGTACACTTATGAGCATCCCTATGTTCGAACATGGTGTTTGTTACAGACAATCAATGACTAGCACAGAAGTCCAACAACAGACAACCACTCTGGTTTAGATCAGGGAGGCTGTTCCTCCCAATCACGCCTCTCCATGTGTCTCCATCATTGCCCACATGCGCGTTGAAGTCCCCCAGCAGAACTATGGAGTCCCCCACCGGAGCCCCATACAGGACTCCATTCAAGGTCTCCAAGAAGGCCGAATACTCCGAACTCTTGTTTGGTGCATATGCACAAACAACAGTCAGAGTTTCCCCCCCCCCCACAACCCGCAGGCGCAGGGAGGCGACACTCTCGTCCACTGGGGTAAACTCCAACGTAGCGGCGCTCAGCCGGGGGCTTGTGAGTATCTCCACACCCGCCCGCCGCCTCACACCCTGGGCAACTCCGGAGAAGAAAAGAGTCCAACCCCTCTCCAGGAGTACGGTTCCAGAACCGAGACTGTGCGTAGAGGTAAGCGCCACCAGATCCAACTGGTAGCACTCCACCTCCCGCACAAGTTCCGGCTCCTTCCCCCACAGAGAGGTGACATTCCACGTCCCAAGAGCCAGCCTCTGCTGCCCGGGTCTGGTCCGTCGAGGCCCCTGACCTCCACCGCAACCGACCTCAGCGGTTTCTCCCACAGGTGGTGGACCCATGGGATGGAGAGAGAGGTGCCACGTAGCTTTTTCAGGCTGTGCCCGGCCGGGCTCCGTGGCAAACCCGGCCACCAGACGGGGGGCCCCGGGCTTCCTCCGGGCAGGGTCTCTCTATCTCTTCCTCGATGTGTCATAGATGGAGTAATGGTCCCTAGATACATAAATACTTCTAGACAAATTTCAGCCCAACCACTTATAAGCCTTAAAGAATAGCAAAACTGTCAGTGTGCTGTCTGTTACACAGTTGCAGATGCATTCTGGGATAGGAGAAAAAAAAATCTTGAAACCAATCCCAATCGTCTTGGGCAGCGCTAAGTTCCAGACGCAGCAAACGGTGGTTCTGCTAAATAGTCTCAGGAAGGAACAGAGTTTGAGAACGGCAACACACAAAGAGAGGGAGGGGAAATGTACTTCTGTTGACACAGACTAGCTCTGTGTAACTAGGGTTGGGCACCAAGCCCCGGTGCTAATACGGCCCCGGTGCCTATACGACCGGTATCTACTGGACTGGATAGCAACAGGGATTTCAGTTTGGTGCCACTTTAATGCTTGCTCTGGTCTCTGATGCTCAGACGTTAGAGGCAACAGAAGCATTGCTGCATGTCACCTTAGTAAATACTACATTTGGCAGCAGGTAACGTTAGCTAGCAGCTAGGTTAAACACGGTTAAAATGCTGACAGCTATACGGTGTAAAGTGTGACCATACTTTTACTTTAGAGGATTCCAAAACAGGGACGTTAAAAGTGTGCAGCTGCTGCTGTCGAAACAACCACACAGACGGTGCGTTCACTTGAAACTCATTCATTATTGTACAATACCCTTTTCCCATACAGTGGTTGTTTTTGTTGTTTACCAGCAATTTACTCCTGAAATAAGTTATTGTTATAAGTTACTGTTATGCACTGATCCACATTTTTTCCACTTCCAATCCGATCCCGATACCTGAATTTGGATATCGGCCGATACCGATACTATTCCGATACCAGAGTTTGCTTTAATATTATTATTATCATTATTGTTGATTTTATATGATGCTGAAATAAACTCCTCTCAACAGGCAAATGTGATATGTACGTATGTATGCATGTATGTCCCAAAAGGCAACTTGAGGTAAGTATAAGGTCAGAAAAGGAAGTCAGAAAAACAGGAAAGCCTGTTAACAGGAAAAATCCCATTCTGAAAACAAATATGCAACTGTAAGGGTTTTCAAATTGATTGTCATGTCAATATTTATTACATTCCCAAAATGTCAAATACTTGAGTCTTGAAATATAAGAAAAGTGCAAGTGTAAACATCTTACACACACATGCTATTAATAAAACAGTGTGCATCTCAACAGCACAAATCAAGTACACTGGCTTTTGTAGCATCAACAAATCAAGGTTTTAAAATGTCAAATATAAGAAAAGTGCAATAACTGTAAACATCTCACACACACACACACACACACACACACACACACACACACACACACACACACACACTCACTCAATAATTTCACAAACTGCCATGAGACTGGGCTGCAGCCTACAGCCGCTGCAGCCTGCTCTGAAACACCAGCCGCCGGGACATTATCCCGCCGGCCGCCAGGACCCGAGGTCTCTGGGGGACGCTACAACAGGGAAATGAAACGCCACAAGCAGGCGACAAACCGGGACAGACGGTTGTGGTTTAGGATAAAAGCAGGGAAAGGCGACAACCAAAAACCCGGAACAACGGGGAAATCAAACGCCACACGCTGGCAAAAACACTGGGGAAAGGTGACAACAAAAAACGCGGAAAGGAACTGCCACACATGGGACCCAATCTCCGCTCTCCGGGGTAAAAGTCCTGTTTTGTTTTTGCATTTTGCTGTCTTGCTCTGCGGTGTTTCCAGTATGAAGTTTTTCCACACAGCGGACATGTTGGCTAGCCACAATGCTGCTCAATGCTATCCTGCTAGCTGGCTGCAAACTGCGGAATGGATTTCCTGAGCAGGGCCGTGTGTGTGTCTCATTGAGCCGCGCCTCCATTCAGGAAATTCATTCCACAGTTTGCAGACAGCTAGCAGACTAGCTGGCGGGAATCACTTTTGGAGTCATTTCAGCAGACAACGTTAATCATGGATATCGGATATCTCCGCAGGTTGGATCGGGAAAATCCAATACGTGAATTACGCTGGTATCGGTCCCGATAATGGTAATAAATCATTAAATGTTGACCATATGGCCTTAGCAATAAACAAGCCCTTCTTAAATGTCATGACTGTCGTTTTGTGTTCCTCCTTTTTTTTATACAGTATATATATATATATATATATATATATATATATATATATAAAATCTTTTTAAAGTATTGTTTCAGGCACCGTTTAGGCACCAGCACCGTTTTCAAAGTATTGTTTTAGCGACGGTATCGGAAAAAAAATCCAAAAGATACCCAACCCTATGTGTAACGCTTTGATAATGCTGCCTGTAGAGGTCTCTTGGCGCTCTTCTGACGTTCCGCTCTTCCTACGCAGCCTGTGTGCACATGGTGTAACATGTATTGTTATAGAGTTTGTGCGAGACAGCTGCTCTGTAATATAACTTGCTAACCCACATTGAGTCTATTTTGAACCTGTGATTTGTTAGTGTGTTCTGGTTAAGGTGCTTTGAAGCATCCGCCCAAAATAAAACCGAGGCCTTCAGCTAGCTAACTTAGAACGTTTCTGTGTTAGAGATTCCTGCCTGCAAACACTTTATAGTTCAGCTGAATAGTTAATCACTTTTTACTCTTTCATGACACAGAAATATAATAGTCATAATCCATAACCATAGGGCTGCTCCTCTGAGTCCATGAGTCAACTAATTGGTTGATTAGTCAATTTGTATCCTTTCTCATGCTGAATGATTTATTTCAAAGAAATTTATAGGCACATCTCTGGTAAAGAACAAGATTTAAAGTGTTGTAGTTCTGGTTTCAGGTAAAACGGAGAAGTGTGAGAAGGTGGACAAGCTGTTTGTAGGTGAAGTTGTTGTTGTGCACTTGTTGGTACACCTGGAGCTCTCCCTGTTCTCTGCCCTGTCAGCAGTGTGCGGCTGTGCCAGTGTCCACTCAGCACTGCGCGCTGCCAGCAGTGTCTCTAACTTCATGTGGTGGCGAGCTGTGTTTCTACCGCCACAGCTTCCATCCTATCAGTGCCTGAGCATATAAAACATTTCAGGCTACACAGTAATGGCTCTCAAAATATTGTTGCACCACGTTTGAAGGCAATAGTATTCATAGCTGTTAAGGAAAGTCCCACTCAAAGACATTGCCTTGTCTCACTGCCCATCTGCTCCTTGTTATCTTAGGGGTGGAGGGGGGATCGATTCACGTTTGTATCATGACTTTGTTTGTGATGATTTTTAAAATCGATTCTTTTCCTCAGATTCAATATCTTTTATTTGTTATTTTACCAATGATTGACCCAAATATTTTCTGTTTATACGGTACTGCCGACAGCGACTACATCATATCCGTTTCCAGAGAAACAGAGCGAAAGCAGAAACATGTTATGTTCTTCTTTACAAAGTAAATAAATGTCAGACTGACTGACTGACATGTGATGTCATTCTTAGAAAATTATCAGTTTTTAGAAATGTCTCACGATATATTGTCTCTAGAAGGGTTTTATTCAACTTCAGTTTTGGTTAAAGAAGGAAAAGAAAATCCCAATACTCAATAAATCGAATCACAATACTTCTAGAATCACAATAAATGAAAATCACAATACAAAAACAATCGGGAGCCATGTATCGGGAAAGAATCGTATCGGGACAAAAGCATATCGTCCCAGCACTTATCTTAATATGATGAATGGTACAAAAGGAGATAAGTGCGCATACGTGAAGCTCACTGAGTCCCCAGCTGATACACATACGTCACCTGTACATAAACAAAGATGTGGGAAAATGACACACACAACCGATAATGTTAACTAGGGCTGCAACTAACTATTACTTTTAGTGTGGATTAATCTGTGGATTATATTCTGGATGAATAGATTAGTGGTTTGGTCTATTGTCACAGAATAACCCTGGGAAAACGTACTATGGATAGGTCTAGGGCCGTCCAGCAGGTCTAGCAGCCGTGCACATTAAACCACAGAGCTAAGCACCAGGCTAAAGGTAAAGGTGGAATGGCCTACCTGCTCGTAGCCCTGGCGCCGCTGCGCTCCGTCTGTCCAGTAGCTCACTCTTTGTCCCGGTCAGCCTCCATGCTTCGTTGACAGTTCACTCGTAGAACCCTAAGACACGGACATCAAACACCAGCACAACCTGATGGGGGAGAGGGACTCTTGGTCTCAACACTCAGCAACACAGTTACTGTTTTCCGTCAGATGGTTTATAGATCTGGACGTTTCGGAGCGCACTTGAAGGCAGCTTCATTTCCCGGAGAAAGAGAGAAAGAAATGAGACGGAGGGACTGAGGAAACAGCTGTTCCACAAACCCCCGGGCAGTTCAGTGCTCGTGTTTGGTGTTTTAAAACTCTCTTGTGGCAGAGATAGAGGCAGTGATGTTTCCTGTGAAAACGCTTCAGAGGAAAGGACATCTCATCCCTCTAAAACACGTGCTTGTTGCCTCTCTCCTCCGATGATTATCTTACGTCTCTCCCGTGCCTCCTCGGTGGGAGGGGCTAAGACACAAGGAAGGCAAGGACTCTGGGATGCAATTTATGCGACATGAGATGCACTGTCAGTCTCAATTTTTTCGCCACAGGCCGCTGTGTCTGGCAGCCAGCACAGGCTGTGTGAATGCAGACTAAGCCACACCCTCCTCAGCCTGGTGGCCAATAGGAACAATTGTGCCATGACACTATAACATGTCAGAAAATGGTGAAAGATATGGATCAGTGTTTCCTTAAGCCCAAGATGACGTCCTCAAATGTCTTGTTTTGTCTACAACTCAAAGATATTCCGTTTACTGTCACAGAGGAGAGAAGAAACTAGAACATATTCACATTTGACAAGCTGCAGGTTTTTCATAAAAATGACTCAAAGCAATTAAACAATTATCAAAATAGTTGATATATATAAATGTAATAGTTGATGACTAATCCATCATTCAATTAATCTTTGCAGCTCTGTTTAACCACCAGTACTTGCAAATTCATTGTTTCTCAAAACTGAAATATGGACCATCTTTCTTTTTTTCTTTTTTCTTTTTCGTTGCTTATTTTATTTTCGTTGCTTATTTTATCTGCTTTTATATAACTGTTTTTAACTGCTCTTTAATGTTTAATTTCTTATACTGCACTGTCACTTTTATTCTTGTATTTTTATTGTCTTCATGTAAAGCACTTTGAATTGCCCTGTTGCTGAAAAGTGCTCTACAAATAAAGCTGCCTTGCCTTACAATAAACCTCACAAGAGAAACACTGAAGAGAAAAAAACATCTGCCTCCCTACAGCCAATCGAAAAAATACATGCCCCCTCTCTTTTCATACTAATACTAATGTGTATGTGTATATATATATATATATATATATATATATATATATATATATATATATATATATATATATATATATATATATATATATATATATATACTTGAATTCACCAACACAGGGTTAACTCTTGTGTTTTGAGAAATGGATTGCATGTACTGTTTTAGAGCAGCATTATGCACAGTTCCATCTGGTGGCTTAGGGAGTAGAGAAACAGAACAGACCAGAACCCACCCAGCCCCACACACACCACACACAGCTAGGTGGATGATCAACAGCTTGAACCCACACTAAACCAGGGCTCTTAGCACTGTCAAATGTGCTATTTTGCATCTATTTTTAGAAACAGTATTTTCAAGCTACCACCTGATGCAGTAATGATCCAGTGACGGTCACACAACGTCAAATAGTGTTTCATGAGAAAAAAAAAATTGTTGGGTTTGATGCTGTTCTGAGTTGTTCACAGAGTATGACCTGCAGTGTCACATACAACGGCAGGAAACATTGATATCAAGTCGCTTTTTAACACAGAGCTGACGCCATTTCATTTCAACAATGTTTTCTTTTCTTCAGTACCTATTCTCCCATCTTTTGGTTTGTGTGACAGAGCTGGTGGATCTCCAGCATGGGGGGGTGCGCTAGCTGGCTACTTCTTGTCTCATTCGTGGTCTGATAAACACTACATTCATCAATTTCAGTGCCACATACTGCCCTATTTCCCCATGGTTTAATTCTGAAAAATCACCATATCTTTGTTGTACTGCACATTGTTGCTGCTCCTCTTTTCAGCTCTGTTCAGGTCTCTGTGTTAGCTACAGAGTGAGACATCTCACCTCTATACCATCTTTGTAGGGTTTCGCACATGCACAGTAGCTAGGTAAGGCAAATCAGCTAGGTAAGGCAAATCAGCTAGGTAAGGCAAATCAGCTAGCTAGCGTTTTTCTCTAACTTCAAGGCAGGATTAGCCGGGAGACTTCTTCTAAACAGGATGCACTTCCAACTTTGCGTGGAATACCTGCAGAACAGGGACATGGAAGTAGATTATGGTGAACTAGTGTGTTGTAGGAGTGTTTTGCCATTGAGAACGAGCTAGCATGCTACGGTTAGCCACCTCATCTCGGCTTCTGATATAAAAAGCCCTGTCGATTTTGAACAGCTCACCCGGAGACTGAAGGCAGGAATCATTCAGAAACCATATCTCACTCAAAACAGCATGGATGTTTTTTTTCAAAGTTTGTATGCTTGTGGAAGCAACAGAGACACAAAATAACACCCCAAATCCCTATCTGCCTGAGCCACACTCATGTTTTTACTTTTCTGTCTCTTTCCTTTCGCTCCACACACTCGCTTCGCAGTTCACTCTGTCCTTTTTCATTTCTTTCGCTATCTCCCTCTTCACTCACGCTGTCTCTATCTCCCTCTTCACTCACGCTGTCTCTATCTCCCTCTTCACTCACACTGTCTCTATCTCCCTCTTCACTCACACTGTCTCTATCTCCCTCTTCACTCACGCTGTCTCCACAAAGTAAGCGGAATATCACATACTTTTTGGGACATTTTCAATATTGATATTGCAAAAACGATATTGAGTCGATATACTGTGCACCCCTAAAATTAGGGAGAGAAAATGTTAAATGAAAATGATAACTGATATATGATTTTATGGCCAACAACAAATATTTCACAATGTCGATATGATCCGTACAGAAGAAGTCTCTATGATAAACATATTTTGTAAATCCTGAAAACACGTGTAAACACAGTGAATTTAAAAAAGGAGTAAAAAAAACAACATAAAAGAATATCCAAATCCTGAAATTAAATTTGGCCTACGTACTGTAGCTGTCAGCACACACCTGGACTGTGAATGTGAGCACACATTACCCACAGGAGCAGTCGTGATGCACATGCACACACACACACACACACACACACACACACACACACACACACACACACACACACACACACACACACACACACACACACACACACACACACAAAGACACACTCCAAAGCTACAGCTGTGTAAACCTGGGATGTGTATTTCCCTTCATGGGTGCAAGACAATATTATACTATGAAATAGTTTTCTGCTTTTTGTTTGCTTTCTGTTTTTAGTGAATAAAGTTGCATTCATTAATTTTGACCGGGGGATATCTTGGCTAAACTTTGACATACCAGTCTGGTAATCCAAAAGTTATATTCCTCTGATCTTAATTATACTGCAAACAATTGAGAATGTTTTACTGTGTGTGTGAATGTGAGTGTGAGTGTGAGTGTGAGTGTGAGTGTGTGTGTGTGTGTGTGTGTGTGTGTGTGTGTGTGTGTGTGTGTGTGTGTGTGTGTGTGTGTGATTTGAAAGGAAATGGTGGAAGAGACTAATCATTACAGTAGGAGGACATGTTGGGTCCAGCAGTTATACTTTTTAAATGCAACAAAGTGCCTACCTGCCAACAATTCATGTTTCATTTATGCTATTTTAGTTATTTTTACCATTTTTCCTGGACTGGAATTGTACCTCGTATGATGTCATGTGACACATACATTGATTGATTGATTGATTGATTGATTGATTGATTGATTGATTGATTGGAGGTTTGTCTTAAGGCAAGATACTGAACCCAAAAAAACCATTCCAGGTTCCTTCTATCCATGTGTCGAGTGTTTTAGAACAAGACACTAAAAGTCTCCAAATGTAAGTAACTTAAGCATAAAATTTAAATATTACACCTTGCTGACTCACACGGTTAAGTTGAAAATGTGCTCAAATGTCCAGTTTTCTGCAGTTTACCATTGTTTCTCTCGTTAGAATCAGCATCATAGTTGAGTGTTTGCGCTCTAAGATGGGGGGTAAGTCAAAGACCCCGCGTCCACCTGCTGTTATCATATTCTTGGCTTGTCTGATCTGATTAGCATATATACAGAGTTGCTTCTAGATTTTAACTTGATTTTGTCCTGTGTCTCCACAGCTGTTGCCATGACAACAGACGAGGCCGAGAGTCAGCAGAAGAAGCCGAGGCAGCAGGAGGAAGCAGGCCAGGACGCCGGGCCGCCCCCCTCCCCGGAGGAGCAGCCGTTCCGGCCTCGGAACCGCCACTCTGCCGGCCGCGGCCTCTCCCGCCTCTTCTCCTCCTTCCTGAAGAGGCGCTCGCAGTGCGACAGTGAGGCGGGAGACAAGGACGACAAGGAAGAAGAAGAAGCTAAAGCCCCCATCGCTGACCCCGAACCTGAGCTTAGGACGGAGGGGGAGACAGCGCTGGACCAGCACTCAGTCAGCAGCGCCGAGCATCAGGTCGGTCTGTCTGTCTGTATGTGTGTGTGTGTGTGTGTGTGTGTGTGTGTGTGTGTGTGTGTCTGTGTCTGTGTCTGTGTGTGTGTGTGTGTGTGTGTGTGCCTCTCAGTCTGCCTGTGTGTCTCTCTGTCTCTCTGTCTGTCTGTGTCCACAGCACATCTCTATATGTTCAATAAAGACAGAGGAGACCTCACAGTTTGATTCACACAAGAGAAAGAGAGAGTGGTGAATCTTAAAGGGTCATTTCATAATTATATTTCCATTAAATTAGGCTACGTCTTTATTCTCCACTTCTTAGAGAACACAGAAAAAGGTTACTTCCCCAAAACAAGAGACACAAAGGCAATTAAAATTTAAAAAACAATTTCAAAGCGAACAGAAGGTGCAGTGTGCTGCTGTAGCATTTCTCTGTTCCCTGATCAGTGTGGGCCAGTGACAACTCATGAGGCTGAGCAGAAACCTTTGTTCTAGCCATCCGTTGGATCATTCTACAAAAGTAACTGGACAACAATTTTCTTAAGGCTTAAAAACCTTAATTTTTATTTAATAATAGTGATATTTCCAAAATAGTTCCAAACAGTCATGGATGTAATTCAGGCATCAATTGATGAATGTGTCAGAGCTGCAGCAGCTGTTGAATCAATGTTTCTATGTGATCTCTACTGTCCATAATCACTTAACAACCATTGTTAAAAGGACCAGTACATATGCATGTAAGTAAGTAAGTAATTAAGTAAAATGTATTTATATAGCTATTTTCACAGATAAAAATCAAAAAGTGCTTTAAATAAAACATACATTATGATACAAATTAAAACACAGCGCACAATTAAAATTATAAAGTAATACATACATTTAATAAAGTGCAGACAGGTCAACCAAACGCCTGTTTAACAAAAGTCGGTCTTTAAGTGAATGTATGCCAGTTTAACCTGACAGTAAAGAGATTGATGTCTTTAATGGTAACATATAGTCTAATTCTAAATATATCTAAATATATAAGACTAAATCTGCCACAAGGACACAACATTAGAGTGTAGGCTGCAACATAATCACAGTGTCTCTGTCAGGCTGTGCAGGTAGAGAAGAAAGAAGCTGAGGAGGAGGAGGAGGAGGAGGAGAAGGAGGAGGAGGAGGAGGAGGGTGGAAAGGACAAAGACAACACCACGGAGAAAGTAGACGAAGCTGCCCTGGAGAAGGAGGCCAAGGAGCAGGAGGAGGAGCAGGAGGAGGAGCAGGAGTGTGGCGGTGAAAGAGAGGAGGAGGGCGAGAAAATGGCCGAGGACGAGGCCAAAGTTCCCAGAGCTCCACGCCAAGCCAAGAGCATGCAGATCACTGTCGCACTGCTGGACGACACACTCTACCAGTGTGAGCTGGATGTAAGAGCGCTTTATTTTTTATTCTTGTGACAGTATGCACACACTAAAGGAAAATTGCATTTCAGCTGGTTAAATGATTTTATTTTGATATAACAAAAGTATCAGGACATATCAGTTTAAAAATATTCACATGTCATAAATGTGGTCATATACACATTATAAAGCATCTAGTGTTCCAGCAGCACGATTATGCATCTTTATTTTAATATATGTGTAATTTTTATTAGGCCTGCAGCTTATGATTATTTCTAGGGCTGTCAATCGATTAAAAAATGTAATCAAATGAATTACATACTCTGTGATTAATTAATCTAAATTTAATCACATACATACTTTTTGCTGTGAAAGTATTTTAAATATTTCAATTCAAATGAATCAATGAATAATCAGCATTAGTGACATTAAAGTTAAAAAACTCTTTTTATTATTATTTTCACTGTTCAAATAATGACCATAACAATCAACAATATGGCCTAATATGCTGAGGAAATACATTCAAAAGTGCTTCAGGAATAGGGTTATTTCACTAGTAAATTGCTATTGAACGACAAAAACATCCACCAGATGGGAAAATGGTATTTTACAATAACTTTGAATGCACCACGAGGTTGTAGGTTACCAGTTTCATAGAACGCACCGTCTGTGTTTTTCCGACAACGGCTGCAGCTACAGAGGTGTCAGAATACTCTACAGCAGGGGTCATCAACTACATTTTTCCAAGGGCCAGAGTTTTTCTAAGCAGACACTCCGGGGGCCGGACTTTCAAATATAGAAAATAAAATGAATGTATACCTAATACGCCTATTCTTGTTCAAAATGTTCACTTTCTTACTGAATTAATGCTATTTTTTTTTACATAGAGTACATTAGTGTGAGCAAACTCCTAAAATACATGGAAACTCCCTAATGATAACTGGCTCTTTAACTAGAAAAACTTCTCTGGTGACTGAGGAGTGATGGTTAAAGTCTGTGATTAGGGAAACATGGCTGTAGTATGCAGCGTCCTGATTGGTGAAAAATGCTTGGAGAAAGAAAGGCTGTTGTCAGGTAAACATGTCACAGTCAAAGAGGCTGAAGGGGAAATTGACGTGGAAAAGCCGCTTTAATGATGAATGGACTGATAAGCAGGCTACCATTCATACTGTATGCCTCATCTGCAATGAAATGATGCTGTTGCAAAATAATACAACTAGCATCATCATCAAGAATGAAGAACGCGAACATAACGATTGCGTCATTCACGTGCATATTAAGTAGCCACATGTATCTGTTTTGGTCTTATAATACATCCACAGATATACCGCTCCAGGAGAGAGGATGGTTCAGCCAGCATTAAGTTTATAAGAATTTGTCCAAATTTCAAGATTAAACAGTAAACAGCAAACAAGATAAACAGTTAGACTACAAACCGACAGCTTTTGTTTTAGCTTGTTGGTAAAAATTGGCTATTTGCAGAGTAGAGCTGTGTTTGCGTAAAACAGCATGGTGGACAAGAGTGGACTGAGCAGACAGAGCAGATTGAAATATCGTTTATGCCGGTCTATACAGGTGACGGCATTGATAAGTATTGACTTTTTACTCACGAAGGTTTTATTGTAGTCTACTTACAGTAACGAGACTAGCGTTAGTTCATCTGCCCCAGTGGCCATTGGTAATCCTCGGTATCGTTCCCAGTCAGGTGCTGCGTGTTTTAACGCACACACATCTCGGCTCAGCTGTGTGTGTGTGTGGAGCGCGGGCATCGCTGTACAGTGTTAAAAACCTGATGGCTGTGGGAATAAAGGATCTTCTGAACCTCTCTGTCCTACAGTACAAGCATTCGCTGCATTAGCTGCTCATCTGTCCAACCAGGACGTTGTAGAGTGGGTGGTTGTCATTACCCATTATGGCGTACAGTTTGTTAGATGCACGCCCCTCTACTATAGTTCTCAGTGAGTCCAATCTTCTGCCCAGCACTGAGCTGGCCTTTTCGACTAGCTTGTTGAGTCGTCTGCTGTTCTTGTCTGTCATGTTGCCTCCCCAACAAACTACACCATAAAACAGGACACTCACCACCACAGTCTGATAAAACATGTGCAGCAAGTCGCTACAAACATCAAAGGATCTGAGCCTCCTGAGGAAGAAGAGACGGCTCTGCCCATTTTTGCTATCCAGGAGTACACCCAAGTACTTGTAGGTCTGCACAGCCTCAATGGCCTCTTCCTTTATGCAGACCGGCCGGCAGGTTGGCTTAGACTTCCTAAAATCTACCACCATCTCTTTAGTCTTGTTGGTGTTCAGGAGGAGGCAGTTCCTATTGTCTATCCACTATCCTGATCACCCTGTCGAGGTTGTATTCGCTATAATAACCGCCTCGCTCTACATTATCCCTTACTTACTGCAGCTTTTGATACGGTTGACTATAATATATTAATAGACCGACTTGAACACTGGGTTGAATTGGTTTAAGTCCTACTTTCAAGACAGAGACTATTGTGTATTAATTGATAGCTGTAAATCAGAGAATTCCACAACAATGTGTGGAGTTCAGCAAGGGTCGATTCTCGGACCTCTGTTATTTAATCTTGACATGCTCCTGTTAGCTGAAATGTTACAAAAGGTTCCATATCACATGTACGCCTGTCCGGGAACCATCACCTTATCGTGGTGAAGAGGTTTGTGTGTTCCTGTGAACCTGAGGGCTGTGTTGCCTGGATCCTGGTGCTCCTGGTAGGGTCTCCCATGGCAAAGTGGTCTCAGGCAAGGGGCCAGACTAAGAATGGTTCAAAGTCCTTATGAATCATCGAGGAAGAGGAGGAGTTACCCTGCCTGGAGGAAGCCCGGGCCAGGGCTCTTCAGCGAGTGCCTGGTGGCACCCCCCTCTCCATCCCATGGGCCCACCACCTGTGAGAGGAACTGCTGGGGTCGGGTGCACTGCCACACAGGTGGCAGTGAAGATCAAGGGCCTCAAAGGACCAGATCCGGGCAGCAAAGGCTGGCTCTGGGGACGTGGAACGTCACCTGTCTCTGGGGGAAGGAGCCAGAACTTGTGCTGGAGGTGGAGCGCTACCAATTAGATCTGGTGGGGAAAATCATAACAACAGTTATATCAAGACACTTTACAGATAATAAAAATAAATAAAAATTCCCCCAAGAGCATGCATTTAGTGCAACAGGTTCTGGAACCGTACTCCTGGATAGGGGTTCGGACTTTTTTCTTCTCTGGAGTTTCCCAGGGTGACGTGCCTGTGGGATGCTGTTGACTTCAACTGAGGAGGTAATTAGGCGGTGGAAGGAGCACTTTGAAGAACTCCTGAATCCAACTAACACGCCCTCTATGGTAGAGCTGAGCTGGAGGATGATGGGGGATTGTTGGCAATTTCCCTGTTGGAAGTCACTGAGGTAGTCAAACAACTCAGAGATCCGTCCAGAAGTGCTGAAAGCTCTGGGTGTGGAGGGGCTGTCTTGGATGACATGCCTCTTCAACATTGCATGGAAGTCTAGGACAGTGCTAAAGCAGTGGCAGACCAGGGTGGTGGTTCCCCTGTTCAAAAAGGGGGACCAAAGAGTGTGTATCACACTTTTCAGCCTCCCTGGTGTTAAATATGTCTTGTTCTCTGTATGTCAGAAACATGCCAAAGGCCAGGAGCTGTTCCTGAAGGTGTGTGACCACCTCAACCTGCTGGAGAAAGACTACTACGGCCTGGTCGTCACGGAGACAGCCACCATGAAGGTCAGCTGGATTAATAATGAGTCATTAGCTAGTATTACAAGCAATTGATTAAGACTCTTTCTATGTATTTTATGTCATCAATGGTTCGATTAGATGAAATTAGATGAGACCAACCTGTAGTGTTGAAGGACTTGTTACACTGAACAGTGTTTTATGATCAATCGCTCATTTTTTCGATCAGACTTGGATGGACCTAACCAAGGAAATCCGCCGGCAGGTACGAGGTGAGTGGAACTTTCTGTTCTCATTTTCATGTTTCTCATACATGTTTACATGTATTCATCACATCTTCCTTTTCTCCCACAGGGGCCAACTATAACTTCACCTTCAATGTGAAATTCTACCCACCAGATCCGGCCCAGCTGTCTGAAGACATAACCAGGTACTGCATGGTTCAGCTGCTACCTACAAACAGAGTTTTATTATATCAGAAGCCCAATGTGGACAGGATGAGAGGAGGACAGGAAAGGAAAACACAGCATTTTATTGTGATTTTTACGTGATTTTAAGAGTGCATGTACTTTTTTGCAACATATTTGATTGAAAACTGAATCAAGTTACATGCAAATATTCATTCTGTACAGTTTAGATTTAAAGCAACACTATGTAACTTTTCCCGCTTCGGTTCCCCTACAGGTTGGAAGCGGAATTGTCCATTACATTACATTATGCAAGTTTGCCAGATTGGGTAGCGGATCTGTAGTTCAAATGAACGGGACAATGTAATGTAATGGACAATTCTGCTTCCAACCTGTAGGGGAACCGAAGCGGGAAAAGTTACATAGTGTTGCTTAATAGGAGAAAAAAGAAATCAACAAAACCAGAGCAACACAGAACACAACAAGCTATATACAGAAGGCAAAGAAAAAAATGAAAAGTACACAACCAACCCCCAACCGACATCAGGCCGAAATGAGGGACATCCGGCGGAATTTCCAGCTGTACCGGAGCAATCCCGGAAATGGAACGTTGTCTATATAGACGAGGTGAAATCTGCTAATTAAAAGTACAAACTTTAGCAGAGTGGTGTGCCTTTTTCAGCGACGGAGTCACAGTGGAAAGACACAGAGATGTCCTTGTGTCCTTTTATTCCGCTGGGTCACATGGTTAGGGACCCCTGTGGTTTCCTTGAGCTCCCTCCAAGGGAACACCAGTGTTTGGATTCAAACTAGTAGCATCTGGGATACAACTTCACCGTCCTGCATTTCAGTCAGGGGTTTCTCCATATAGGCCTTTCTTTGGTCAGAGGCCACACGGCTGTGAAGTTTCCCTTTGTTTAAAAAGAGCCACACTGTTCAGGCTCCAACACCTGACCTGGACAGACTCGTCCAGGGGATTAAATATAAGATCCCAACCAACCCTGATGAATCAGAGAGCAGAGTTATGTGCAGCTGAGAGAGGAATTGAGCATGAAAGCTCATTGCTGACCTTTGATTAGTAGTTTGGTTTGCGCTCTACAGGTACTACCTGTGTCTCCAGCTGCGGAAGGACATCCTGCAGGGCCGCCTGCCCTGCTCCTTTGTCACCCTGTCCCTGCTGGGCTCCTACGCCTTGCAGTCGGAGCTGGGCGAGTACGACCCCGAGGTGCACGGCAGCCACTACGCTAAGGAGATGAAGATGGCCCAGGGTCAGACCAAGGAGCTGGAGGACAAAATGATGGAGCTGCACCGTACCTACAGGTCAGACCACTGGGCTTCTCTCTCTTTACCCTGGATTCAAAATGTACGGAAAAGTACATACATAGTGCCTGCAAATTGCAATTGGGTATCTGAAGTAAAATTACTAACGAAATTATTAACGAGTATAGTTCATTATAGTTATAAACCTTAATTTCAATCTCTACTACATCAGCATTTATGTGTAAATACAATTTAAATGTGAATGTAACTAGTAAATATGGCAGTAAGATCCATGTAGTGAAGTACGAAGAGAGGTTTTAAAGGAGCATAAATGGAGTCACAAAGTAATTTTGAAAAATTACAGCGCTTATGTAAATGCACTTGATTTCACAGAAGTAACTCCATGTAATTATTAACAAGAGAGGCTTAACTAAGAATGAATCAGAGGTTTGGTTGAATGGTTTGAATGGAGGTGCTGTGGTTGCTGATTGTTCCTGTCTGGATTCCTCGATGTAAATGATCTCCATAGTCTCAGTAACTCTAGCTTGTGTGTGATTGGCGCTGTGGTGTTGTGCAGGTCAATGAGTCCGGCGCAGGCAGACCTGATGTTCCTGGAGAACGCCAAGAAACTGTCCATGTACGGAGTGGACCTGCACCAGGCCAAGGTGAGCCTTCAGCTGCTCTCAAATGCTCGACAAAATGCCTCATAAGTAACGGAACTGTGTCTACACTCGGACACGTTTTGGCTAAAGTTCAATCAAGTGTTACCTTTCTAACAGTATATGGTTTTAACTATTTACTTTAGCGTTGTTTTTACAAGAGTCAGCAACAGGAAGGTAACAACGGTGAATTAGCCGTATGCTACCGTCGGCCATACTCGGACCCCCCAATCTCCCCGCTGTAAAAACTCTCTGGGCGCTTCAAATACAACATACATTACACTTAATGTGGGTGTGATAGGATTCAGTCTTCCAATGCTCCATGAAAACTAAGTGCATAAGATGTCTGTTAGTACTTTACCACTGATGCATCAGAGGAGCATACACACCTGGCCTGGAAAGCAGGACGACATGTGACTTATGAGCTTTAACAGTGGAAATCAGGTCAATGTGTTTACGTCAGAGAGGGATTGTGGCCCCTGTGGTAGAGGGCTGTACTGCCCTCCGGCGGAGGATGCTGACGCTGCACTATAAAACAGCTGCTGAGCATGCAAACACAGCAGAGTACAACTTCTGTCCTCCCATAGAGCTAACAATAGAAAACACATTAAACACATGCTGGTGTACCACTGGTATATTATCAACACTTTGACTGAGTCTGAGAATAAAGGGTTCAAATGTAAAATGTACTTGTGTAAATAAAAATGCACTTTATAATAACTTAAATTGGTACATTGATAGTTATTAAACTTAGTTAATAGTTATTGTACTGTTAACAAACAATGACATGATGGTTAATAATGTTTACTAATTATTAGTAATGTTATTTTAGTTTAGTGTAATATAAAATCAATGTAAATATGTAGTTATACATAATTTGTCAGTGGTTAATAATTGTTTTGTAAACATCTATAAACATTATTTGGATGGCTTTTATAAAGTTGAACATGAAACAGCCCCTAAATCACCATCACCAAACCCACCAGACTCCATGTACATAATCAGTTATTTTAGCATGGTAAAACACACTTCATTCAAAGTGGACAGAAACTAAAATAAAACTATAAAAAACTGTCTTGGTTCGTCTTTCCACTGTTCCAACAATCACTCTGGTTTGGTTAAAATAAACCCTTAATTCACCCATTTACATGTGGAAATATGCTGGATCTATACACGCTAAAAGTACTGATTATTTACATGGAGTCTGGTGAGTTTGGTGATTTTGGGGCTGTTTCATGTTAAACAAAAAGGATCTTACTCTTTAACAAAAAGGTCTATCTCTGTAGGGATCATTTCCATAATGTTGTCAAACACTTAGAATAATAATCTGAGTCTGTCAGCAGCAAAAACAGAACTTTTAGTGGACACTAACTGACGCTGAACATTTGTCCTATAGGGTTACATTACAGCCCGGTTTACAGCTGCTAGTTACGGAGTTCTTGCTCCCATTAGACACCAATGCATGGTAAAAGTTGAGAAAGTTGAAAATAAAAAATTAAGTTACCAATTTCAGTGCAACACACCTTTGTTGCAAGGTTACACTTCATTTGAGGCGTGTTAATTGAATTGAATGGACATCTTTCTGCCAGGATCTGGACGGTGTTGACATCATGCTGGGGGTTTGCTCCAGTGGTCTGATGGTTTACAAAGACAAACTGAGGATCAACCGTTTCCCTTGGCCCAAAGTCCTCAAGGTCTCATACAAACGCAGCAGCTTCTTCATCAAAATCCGACCGTCCGAGGTACAGCATGTTCTCATATCACCTGTAAAATGTGTAGTCCATTGCAACACTCAACTCACCCTAACCATGAAGGGAACCATACTGCTCATTTCATCAGTCATCTTTCTAGCAGGTCTGTGTTTCTCATTTCAACAGGTGGAACAATATGAGAGTGCCATTGGCTTCAAACTACCCAATTACAAGGCAGCCAAGAAGCTGTGGAAGGTGTGTGTGGAGCATCACACCTTCTTCAGGTAGGTGTTGTGTGTTCCTATGGCTGTGCAGTGTTTTAGTTGAAGGAACTGAATGTGCTTGCTGCTGTCTGACCCAGAGTCAGCTCAGAAGATCAGTCTCAATGATCTGTGTCCGTAGGCTGACTTCCACTGAGATGGTCACCACTCCCAGGAAGTTCCTGGCGTTGGGCTCCAAGTTCCGCTACAGCGGCCGGACTCAGGCTCAGAGCAGACAGGCCAGCTCTCTGATCGACAGACCGGCTCCTCTGTTCCAGCGCTCGTCCAGCAAGAGGAACTCCCGCAGCCTGGATGGAGGTACACTGCTCCCCCTGCTGTTGGTGCAGGTGTAGGCCTGTGACATCATGGCTACCGCCTGTTCTTCTTTTAAGCCCAGTTCGGACTAGGGATGCAACGATTATAGATTTTGCTTGATACGATTATAGTCTTAAAAATAATCACGGTTTCACAATTATTACACGTTAATTAATTTCACTGCTAATGTATGAAATCACATGAATACTCTAGGCGTGTTATTTATTGCTGCCTTTTGAAACAGAAATAACACAGTAGTTTTGAGCATTTTGAAAATGATTATATGATCAATCATCAACCTTTTTATTTAAATTCATCTGAAAAGATTAGAGACTAGAGGTGAATCAGTCACACCACAAACAAAGGCCCAGTTGGCAACAACAGTGCTCTCCTTTTGGCCCTCAAAAAGCTAGAATCAGCCCTGCTAGCTGGTGTGTCTAGAAGTTGGAGGAGCTGCTAGACAAGATGCATCTGTCACAGGGAGATTTGCAGCATGTTGCCAAGGTATAAATGCGATAGATAGATTTATGTCCCATAGGGGATGAAGAGGAGTAAGTCAGTAACGTTAAGTGGTAACATCAGGGACATGATTGAGCAGGGGGCAAACGCAACCTGTTCCTCTTTTATCGTGTGAAATGGATTGGTGTAAACGTGTTTAATAATGTTTTTGTTAATCGCATGTTCAAACAAATGGTCATGCTTTGTTCATCATAATGTAAAACAAAGTAAACGATTCATTCATTCATTCATTTATATAGCCCATCTAGACTGGTAAGTCTCAGGGGCCACCATACACTTCTCCCAGATGGGTTTAGTGAATCTATCTCACTGGGCCACATGACCAACAGCAGTAAGAAGTGCTGATAAGTGTGAAAATAAATAGATGGACATGATCAGTTGTTAATGTTTGGAGGTGAATGAAACTGAATGACATCTTAACGCAGCGTCAGACAGCAGCATGCAGAAATCTGCAGGAAGTTTAAGGAGGGCATGCTTGGAAATGAGTCTAACACGTATTGGTCAGAGTTAACTTGGATTTTTCTCCATCCACTCCAGCCATGGCATCAACTCCCGACAATAAATCCACTCGTCCGGTCAGCGCCCCTGTTATGTGTGCGGTGTCTCCAGGGGAGGGGAGTCCCTCGCCGCTGCTGCCCGCCCTGCCACGCTCTGACCACCATGACGGCTCCACGGCCAAAGGCCAGCGCTCGGCACACAGGAAGGCAGCGGGGAAGGCAGAGGGTCAGCCAGCCGAACACACCAAGAGCCACAGCCCCAGACCAGAGGCCACTCCAGACATCAAGGTAGGGGACACACACCTGTACGCCAGCACATGGGCTTTAGGTGCCATCAAGTTTTCACTCTGTACATTATTTAACAAAAAGGGGAGGGGACAGGGACAGGGTATTAATAAAGAAATACAATCCCGCTGGTCAAATTAGGTCATGCAAATATACAATTGTCCTATGTATGCTCACTGTATGGGTGCCATACGGTTACAGTAAAATGTAAGGAATGTGCCTGGCCCCATGAGAGTGACTGCGTTTGACTTTGAAGGTGCAGCAAGATGGAAAGTCATGTGGTCTTGCATGTGTGAAGTGAGGCTACCGTTTACGGAAATGTAATTTGCCTAAAAATGAATTCTTCCCGACCACCAGAGGCAGTGCTTTATAGCTGTTACCCATCCTGCGTAGGTCAAGTATTTAAACTTCCTTTGTCGCGTTTGTCGCTCCACATCGTTTGCTCGCTCATTCTGTCAGTATAGCAAGTGTCAGTACTATTCACCTGTGTCTGGTTACTGAAGGAGCTGATTGGATCGGAGTGTTGCTCACCCTGTTTAGCAGTTGGCTCTGTTATGGAGTGCTTTCACTCCCCATTAACATGTTGTCTTTGAAGAGAGAAACAATTGAGTATTAAAAGAAAGATAGAAAAATAAAACATACATACATAAAAAAAACACAATTGCATACATAACTCTTGCTTCATTGCTACAGGTTTTTAACATTACCTCTCTTTTTAGCAAGTCACAGCTAATGGCTGATCTCAAAGCAAGTTCTCCACATTTTAATAAATGCACTCATGTCATTCTTCGTAAAAGAATGTTGAACTACTGCTAACTATAACTATTGCTTTAAGTGTTCACATGGAGCCTGTTCCTCACTGTAGTGTATATGATGGGAGGAACATTCTGCATGTGATTTAGTGTCAGTGTAGCCGGACAGCTTTTAGCCCTGGCTGTGCTAGGAATGGATCCTGATGTGTGAGCTTTGTCTGTGCTAGCAGACAGTGGCCCGGAGAGAGCGCAGACACTCGCCCTCTGTCACCACCGCCAACGGGAAGAGAGAGAAAAAGAGCCAGGTTTGTTTACTTGATGCATGATCAGCCTGAAACTGTGTTGGAACCGCTTGGAACTAGACAAAACTAAAGCTACATTATAGTGAGCCAGAAGATTTGGCAAAACAGCATGTGTCTTAGGTAAGGCATCAAAGAAAGAGAAATCTATGTATGATGCATACTGTAAAAGATGATATAGTGGCCTTTATTTAAGAAATGCAGAGATAATCAGGACCTTCTCTCCCTGTTTTCTGCTCTCCATGTTTCCCTGTGTACATGGTGCACTGACTGCTGCAGTCAGCATAATGTTCATCTCCACAGCAGAGCCCAGTCACATGCACTATTCTGCTCATTAGTTCCCAGTGCTTCTTGTTGCTAGTTTTTTTGATTGCTTTGAAAACCTTGTGCACAGGTTTTTCACATTAAAAGCCTTCCGGTGGCTCAAAGCGTATAATCTGTCCTCTACTCTGTAGGAGTCAGCAGTATGGATATAACTCTAAAGTACCATAAATGTGATTGTATATCTTGACATCAGCATATATATTGTGATATAATACATTTTACTGGAGCAGTCACTTCAGTTATTGTTGGCCAGACAAAATGTCTGTTTTTATCAAATCCAGCAAATGGAATGTGAGAAGAATCAAAGTGCAAGATCTCATTCAAATAATCAGATCTTGTAAAATAATGTAAACATCTAATATTGCCATAAATCTTTTCTGATCAGTATAAGATGAGATAAGCCTTTATTGATCCCAGAGGGAACATTCAGCAGCACAGAGACAGAAAGAAGTTCAGGGAAATAGAGACGTCAAAATAAAATGAAATAAGAACAAATAACATACTTTAGAGAGTATAACATATGAACATAGTACAGTATAAGAAGTATTACAGTTAGTATTACATTATAAGACTTACACTATATATCATACCTCATACCATACTGAACTATGTTAATATCTAAATACTCTCTTACCACATCATATACTATGTTATATTTCTCTTTTGCTTGATTTAACACTATTATAACTTAATGACAGTGTCATGGCAGAACCTGATGTTATCTTTAGGTGTCTAGGGGCTTCCAAAGTTTGCCTGCCTGTTACAGATAAACGGATACATGAAAGGGACCTAACTGTCGCCAGTTCGCTCAGCCCAGCCCCTCCCCGCTCAGTCCGCCCAGTCACATGCTCAGCCCTGCCCCGCTCCGCCCAGTCACATGCTCAGCCCTGCCCCGCTCCGCCCAGTCACATGCTCAGCCCTGCCCCGCTCTGCCCAGTCACATGCTCCACCCCGCCCTGCTCCGCCCCATTCCGCCCAGTCACTTCTTCAGCCCCGCTCTGCCCCGCTCTGCCCAGTCACATGCTCAGCCCCACTCCGCCCAGTCACATGCTCAGCCCCACTCCGCCCAGTCACATGCTCAGCCCCACTCAGCCCAGTCAGATGCTTAGCCCCATCCAGCTCTGCCCCGTCACCTGCTTAGCCCCGCTCCGATCAAAAGGTAGAAAACCTACAACTACCAGAATGCACTGCGGCACACCTGCCTAGTAACTCTCCCGCTGCTGGCTGACGTTACCCATCGTAATACTTCAAGCTTGTCTGTATTGACTTGAATGGAGGCTGGCTGGTAACCATCAGTCTCAGGTTCAACAGTTAAACGGAGAGCTGGAATATATTTCGGTCAACTATTAAATTAATGTCCAACTATTTTGATAATCCATTAATCAGTTGGAGTCATTTTTATGTATAAACAGTGAAACTTGTGTAATGTCAGTGTGTTAAATGTGAATATGTTCTAGTTTGTCTGTTTGTCTGAAGCAACAGGCCCACAGCTGGCAGCAAAGCAACGCCTCACTTGGAGTTGTTGTGCTGTCCTGTGAGCGGGGAGGTCTGGGCCCTGGTAAGATGGATGGAAGTTAACCATTGTCCATTTACACATACTACCAACACTATGATACAGAACTGGTTGAATAAAAGTATCCATTTAACACCAGTCAAAACAAAAGGCAAAGTAGAAGTGACTGGAATTCATTGGTGAATTCACACTGTGTTTCATCTAAAAGGAGAAATGCTAAAATGATGTGAAAATGTCCATTATGCTGACTTTATCATAAGCAGTCTTAGTACATATAATATCTCTTTTTTTCTGAGGAACCTGCCTTTATTTGTTCACGTTGGTCATCTGGCCATCATTTTGAATTTATGCTATACAACTGGAAATGTTTTTGCATGAATATCAGTTTTTGACTAAAACTGAACTATTTTTATTTCTTCAGCATAGTTGAGATGATGAAGTCCTATGTTCCATCAGTTGTCTATAGTGTCACGTGAAGTCTATGACATGTTTTTTACTGTGTAACAAATGCTTTGTTGCTGAGTGGACTGGGGTGGGAGCCTAACAAACAGTAACTGTGTCTCTCCTGTGATGGTGGAGCAGCACTCTCCTCAGGACAGAACAAAGACGGAGATGGTGCGGGTGAGGAAGGTTAGCATCATCCTCATCCCTTCATCACTTCCACATGAAGAGACTTTTCACTTGCTCTTCCATTGCAGAGACACCGGTGCTTTAGTCTCCTGATTGCTTTATGATTTCAGGCTGTGTGTCTTTCTGTGAAGGCTTGTACGTGTCCCATACATGTACAAGAGCCTGGCCAAACCATAGTGCAAGTTATTATTTTGTCACTGCCATTCCCTGCAGCTGTTTTGTTGTTTAAAACATGGTTTCTCCTTCTCCAGAAGCAAACATGCAGCTATATTGTTCACAACATAGCTTGTTGGATCTCTGTTTAAGAAAAGAGCTATTTTTGCTGATTGAATCGTACCGTCCAGTAATTGGCAGATGTTTCTGGTTATTGTGACCAAAAATTATTTTGTTGTGGCTTTGTGTGTGTGAGGCAGGTTGTAGCTTTGTAGTGTAGGAACATAATCCGAATTGGAAAATGATAACAATAAAGCCAACATGGGTTGATGTTTTCATTGATGTTTTCATTGTGCATTATAGTAATGAGCTAGCAGTATCTTCCACATAGAACTCCCAGAGTTAATAAATATGTGTCTGCTGTGATCAACATGGTAATGATATGAGAAGTAAGCCGTAACAGTACAAGAAAATTGCAATATTTTCAGTCATAAAGTCATAATTTTATGCTAAACTTAGTCAGAATAAGAGGTTTATTTGAATTCCCCATCATAGTAGGCAGGTGACAGTCTGTCAGCATATGTGTCCCATGGGGGTGTGAAGACCTGAAGTTAGAGATTTCACAAACAGCATTTTATCGCCATAGATTAGGATAGTGGAATAAAATCAAACGTTGGCATCATGTTTTAGTTCCAGCAGTGCCCTGGTGCATCATGGGAGATGAGCTTCACAGATGCAATTAAAGCCATGTTTATGGGATCAGAAAAGGAGGCACTGTCCCAGCCTGGAGACACTGAGCAGACATTAGACTGTCCCAGCCTGGAGACACTGAGCAGACATTAGACTGTCCCAGCCTGGAGACACTGAGCAGACATTAGACTGTGCAGCCCAGACTGATTGTATCAGACACAGCAATTTATTGTTCCTCAGGGCCCTATTTCAGGTAGAAGGTTTAACAAACTCTGAGTCTAACCCTGATGTCTGAGTTGATTTACCCTGAGATGGGAAACTCTGAGTTTTCGGTTTCAGAACAGCTGATATGAGTTGGTTCAATCAACTCAGAGTAGGTTCACCACCACAATAAAAAGGCAGCATGAATGGAGCCATGATTCTACGATTCACCATGGTAACAATCACAAACAAACGGGTTGGCGGAAGTACTCATGCGCACATACAGCGAGTTAAAAAAGCAACACAGCGGCTGCTGTGAAAGAGAGAGAATTTGCGTGGGAGAAAATTGCTAAATTAAATGCGTATATTCCAATATTCAATCATAAGTATAGCCTAATATTACTGGTGAAATGGTATTGAACCTATAATCTATTTCATTTAGGTGCAACACTGCGGACAAAAAAGTCTTAAGCCTACTAATCCCATTCTGAGGCTGCAGCACCATCATTAACAGCATTATAATCCATAATCTTTAATTTCAAAGGGTTTACATCATTCACCTGCAATCCTGTGGAACTCCTTTTAAAAACGTTTAAAACACGTTTCAGAGTCTTCTGACGGCGCTTTGCTACAGTGGCTTTACCAATATGCTCTGCATCACCAACGTTGTAAAGACAAATGCCGTTTGCAAAAAAACGTAATGTGACACAAATAATCTGCTGGGATGTAAGAGCATAGATGGGGGATGTTAGTGATATGAGGACGGATAAGGTTAAGGCTACATAACTGATCGACTGGGAAGAAAAGCGATACTGCTCAAATAGGTTAAGTTATCTGGAATTTAAAATGTCGGGGTTCAATATCATCTCCCGATATATAACACCCTGCGAAGTAGGCTAAAGCAGCTTCTTCATCAACGGGATCGTTGACAAAAGGAAATGCCATGTTTTGAGAAATAAAACGTTTTATAGTTTGCCTAACATGGTTAATAAACCAACATAATTATTTTTTATTCATGCCGATATAACAAACTGCATTAAAATGTGCCTGATACAGAATGAATGAATGAGGAAATAAAAGCGTTGTGTCAGAGGGAGGAGACTGAGAAAACCTGCTCCTGACCAGGTTAGGTTCACAGGCTCAGTTACCATAGTAACTGACTCTGAGGTTAACTTACCTCTCTTTCTGAAACAGAAAACCAGAGTTTCCCTCATCTCAGGGTTAACAAACTCAAGAGTTTCCACTAAACCTGCTTTCTGAAATAGGGCCCAGATATCTGTTCTGGCTGTAAAAATAGCAGCTGGACAGTAGATGTGGACAGTCAGGAAATGCACATGTAGCCTAAACATGTCCAGAACCCCTCAACTGACACAGATTAGACCACAACAGTAATTATTATTATTATTATTATTATTATTATTATTATTATGTCTTTTTCTGGGGAAACTCCGACTTTATTCTCTTAACATTCTGACTTTTTTCTCAACATGTCTCAACTTTTCTCCCTAACAGTAGCTATATTACTTTATGGTGTGGTGATCTGAGGAGACACACTGGTCCAGAGAGCTGAACACATTTAGCAGCTGATGCTCCGTTCATCATACGTTTTACCACAAACACCACTTCAAATGACTCCGTGTGAATAAGAGACCATGTCAGCCTAAAGCTGAGCATTTGCAGATTGAATTTGGATGATAATATTAATCGTGCCATCATATTAAAATTAGGGGTGTCATGATTTTTTATTATAGATTTTCAGAGTGTACAAGATCTAAACAAAATACAAACTATCAAAACTAATGCCGGACATCTGCGCAAAATCTCCTCACATTTCTTGCAGAAAATCCTCTTCACTTTTCTGTGATATGCACACAAAGATTTCTGCAGATAAAATCTGTGAAATGCTCTCTGCAGATCCTCCAGCTTCTCTGAAGTCATGTGACCCTCATTAAACTAATGGTGCATTCAGTTGCGCCTCTAAATAAAACTTTGAGAAACATCTGATGTTGTACCATTCTGCCATTTAGTGGCTCTTAATGTGGCATTGCCCCCCCCCCCTGCTGAAAAAGTTGAAAAAGTGAAAGTCGAATTGAATCATGGATTTGGAGAACCGTGACACCCCTAATTGAAATGTGAAAATAATGAAGGGAAAGGGAATGTCATTTTTTAAAGAATCCAATTCCTGCAGTGATAGCAGACACACAGTGCTGCTCCTGTACACTGCAGCAGCCTGTGCATGCACAGCATGTGACTCCACTCCATCAGCGAGTGTGTGTCTGCTTGGTTGTGGTGTGTGTGTGTGTGTGTGTGTGTGTGTGTGTGTGTGTGTGTGTGTGTGTGTGTGTGTGTGTGTGTGTGTGTGTGTGCGTGTGTGTGTGTGTGTGTGTGTGCGTGAGTGCATGCGTGCGTGCGTGTGTGTGTGGCTGAGTTCCTCACCTTCCCCTGCTGAGCTAGGAACTGCAGCCCCACAGCTATTTTATTTTGTGTGCTTCATGCCATGGCCGGTGCTGCTCATTGGAGTCCATTGCAAATCAAATATTCAAATGTTTGAATGAATTCTGCAATATTTCCAACCAGCTCTTCCTTTTTTCCTGATTTTCCACAGAAAAGAGCTAAGAAACTTGAGGGTGAAACTATTTATATCAGACATAGCAATTTAATGTTGGAGGTTGGTATCTTCACTCTTCATATCTCTGTTCTGGCTGTTTGCTGCATGCTGCTGTTGGTTTCCTTTTTGCTTTGACACGTCTGTTTCTTTTCATTTCTTGCATGTTTCCAGCTTAACCCTAAAGGCTTGGCATGCACTATTTTCCTCTCAGATTCTCATGCAAGTAGCTTAACTTCACATTGACGTTGTCTTTGTCATTTCATGTTTTCATTTCATGAAACATGATTGGAAAAAAGTCTCTTTTTTAAAAGTTTAAACTGGTACTGCAGCTTGGCCGCTGGTGCTGAAACAAACAACACAGCTGCTCTCAATCCTTCCCTCTTAGCTAGCAGTCTTTATCATTAGGTAAGCCGCGCCTGCCCCACCTGACAGCCATGCAGAACAACCAATAGGAAGATAGATGCCATAACATACTAATAGGCTTTCCTCAGATCTAGTGATTGTAGTCGGTCCCCAGTGGACTTCTATAGCAAGTTTTGTCTTTAAGCTTTTTGCGTGTTATTTATGTATTATCTGCTCTAGCTTTTCCAACGTTTTAGACACAGATATGGTAATAATAATTGTCAAAAATGATGTGAAAACGCATTTTTTTAATTGAAAAACGTAACATTTTCTTAAAGGTCCCATGGCATGAAAATTTCACTTTATGAGGTTTTTTAACATTAATATGAGTTCCCCCAGCCTGCCTATGGTCCCCAATTGGCTTGAAATGGTGATAGGTGTAAACCGAGCCCTGGGTATCCTGCTCTGACTTTGAGAAAATGTAATCTCAGATGAGCCGTTCTGGAATTTTGCTTATTATGAGGTCATAACAAGCAAGGTTACCTCCCCTTTCTCTACTTTGCCCGCCCAGAGAATTTGGCCAACCCATGAGAGAGAGACATCATGGCTTTCAAACGAGCAAAGTGGCAGTTGGTTTGCCTTATTGTGGTCAAAAACATACAATTTTAAAAGATGTATGTAGATGTTCAAAATGTATATAAACTATAAGCAACTACTGGTTCTCATCAGTCAGGGGGAATGATTTTAGAAATTAAAACGTCTTTTAAATTCAACAACACCAATTTGAATTCTCGAACCCCAAGCCGAGATAACCCTGAGGACATCATCGGGGTTATTTTCCCAGACTTGATGAAGCTCCTCCAGAACCACAGATGACATCACACAGCGGTTCTTCCAGGCGTAGGAGTTAAAAAACGTGGTGCTTTGTAGGATATGCACAATAGTTAAAGACTGTGTCCCAGCCACAGAGGCGTTTCAGTTTCACTACCTGCTCTGCTGTTCTGCCAGGATGCAGACATTTAGATTCGTCAAAGCAGGAAAAGCACAGGTGTAAACAACATGAATACTGTGTCTCAGTGAGCATGCTCAATACCAGATCCCTGGAACCGGCTGGTCATTATATCTCCTGTTGTGACCAGTCAGACTGTCTGTCCTGACAAGAGTCTGCTGACAGAGAGGATTGAAAAAGACAATACTTCCTTGTTCATTTCCAGTCATGTATGTCTGTGATGTCATCAACAGAGTCGTTCTCACTGGTTTAGTTTCATTTGATTAATGTGCTACATGAACTTAACTCCCCCGCAATGCTTTTACTGTATTCAGTGTGTGTGTGTGTGTGTGTGTGTGTGTGTGTGTGTATGTGTGTGTGCGCGTGTGTGCGTGCGTGCGTGTGTGTGTCTCCAGTTCAGTCTGCCACACATTCTGCCAGCATAGCACCTATAAAAAAAAGTCATTGAAATGTGCAGTAGTTTACCCACTGCTGTTTCAGACTAAAACAACAGTCGGGCATTTTGGGAAATAGCCTGCTAACCATCAAACCCTGAAGAACAGATCAGTTTCCTCTCTGTGTACAGAGATGTTGCTGTATCTCTCTCTGTGGAGCTCCAGGACGGGTTTAGCCTAGCTCAGCTTCCAGCAAGATTGCATCAGAGCATTCAGTCGTTGTTAAGCTGTTCAATCATTAAGGAGAGCATAAGAATATAGCTATGATTCAATGAGGAAGAAGAGGAAGTCTGCACATTGAATACAGCAAACTTCGCCAGGTCAACATCCATGTGAATACAAAGTGGGTGTATATAGAATATAGACAACTCTGCCTGCTGTAAGGAGATCACATGGGGGCTAAATAAAAATACAATGAAACACTGGAGCCTAAACACCATATATATAACCATGAAAACAGCAGGAAATTAATTTGTGTAATGTTGGAGTATATGTTAAAAGCCATAGCCTTTTCAGTTCTTGCACTTTCTTTCTTAATTTTCAGAAATCTTCGTGAGCTTGCAGTATTGAGTGTGCAGACTGCCTGTCCTTTCCCTGGCATGCTGCCTTTGTCCGGCTGTGCACACCATTCACCTTCCCTGCTTTGGTTCCGATACACTCTCTCTATATAAGCAGGTTTTTCAGAGAAACATATGTAACCTGACTCCACCAGATGGATTGCTTCACATTTGCTCAGCATATCCATCTGGGAACTTTCCGTTGGAGAACGTTTGGGAAGCGGCAAAAATACTGGTTAGCTGATTGGATAAACCATCCGTCTATCAGCAACATAGCTGGTGATAGACGGATGGTTTATCCAATCAGCTAACCAGTATTTTTGCCGCGGACCAAACAACCAATCAGATCAACGAAGCGTATGACGTACCAACAGAGCAACGACGACGCCAGGCTCCCCCTGCTGCTGCAGGCAGAGCACAGCTCGTTAGCTCAGCAAGCAACATGTCGGTAAAGGATATTTGCCGTTTGTGTAACGAGAATTTAGGAATAAAAGGCCCCGTTTCAGGTTCCCGGTCCATATTCCAAAAGAAGGATCCAAGAGAAAACAGCATTAGCCAGTCCCTCCAGAAAAACGCGATTATGCGATCGCAGAATTGAATGCATAATCAGCCAATGTCCGCATATTCATGCGGGGGCCGCATTTTTTCAAATACGCCGCACTTTCGCCGCATAAATTGTCGATTTCCGCGCAAAATATGCGGGGCTTGCATGATTTCACAAACCCCGCATTTTCGTTGCAAAAAAGTCACATATATCTAGGGTTGGGTACCGAAACTCGGTGCCAATGGGCCCCCGGATCCGACGTAAACGGTAGTAACGAGACCGAATAAGAACGAAGATTTCGGTGCCTTGTTTTGGTGCCTGACTTTACACTACAATCGACAGCAGGTAACGTTAGCCTATCTTTAGCTAGCAGCGTGATTAAACACGTTAAAATGCTGACAGGTGACGTTAAACAGTGTAAAGTGTGACTGTATATCAACAGTCTGCTCTGCAGCGCAGCAGCTGCCGACGTCGGAGAAACACAGACGGTGCGTTCACTGACACTGGTAACCTACAGCCTCGCGGTGCATTCGAGTTATTGTAAAATACCCTTTTCCAATCTGGTTGCTGTTTTTGTCGTCCAACAGCAATTTAGGCCTACTGGTGAAATAAGTTGTTGTTTATTATAAGTTATAGTTATTACATTACTATTAAATCATTTAATTTTGACCATATGGCCTTAGTAATAAACAATGTGTTAATCTTAAATGTCACCGACTGTTGTTTAGTAGGCCTATCCTTCTTGTTTCTTCTTTTTTAAAAACGTTCTTAAAAAGTATCGGTTCAGGCACCGTTTAGGCACCGGCACCGTTTTAAAAATACCGATTTAGCACCGGTATCAGAAAAAAAAACAAATAACCAACCCTACATATATCTCAGCAGAAAGTTAAAAAAATGTTGCGTTTACTTCACGCAAGATCAGCCATTTTCCCCTGTTGCCATGAGAACGTTATGAATTGACGTAATTTCACCTACTGAGAACACGGTGTTGGGGGAATCACTTTTTTTCTCTTTTTCATCAAACCGCAGTTTTTGCAAGTTCCCGCAATTTTTGCAAGTTCCCGCAATTTCATCGCATAAAATGGCATAAATATCACGCATATTCCATCGCATTTTTTAAGAAAACGTGCCGCATAATCAAGGATTTTTGCCCGCAACAATCACAAAAAAACTCTGCGTTTTTCTGGAGGGACTGATTAGCGAGCGGCTAACAGAATCAGGGCTACCGCTGTCTGAACATGTGTCTAGATCAGGTCAGATCTGCACGCGTTGCTTCCACTTGCTGAGCCTCGTGAGACCATCCTGATCTCGCCAGCTCCTCGTTGCGTCACACCTAAACCCGCCTCAAAACCAACGCTCATTGGCCCGGTCGTTTGGCGAACGGCTCCAAATTTTCTCTGCCTTAAGATGCCAGACTGATCTGCGAGCAGAAAACTGGAGCTCGTGAGATCAGGATGGTCTCACGAGGCTATCAGATATGTGTCATATGTCGCAATAATACATGCTCACGAGCAAATGATATTACATGAGCAGATATTAAAAGCCACTTACACGATTAAAGTCCTCGTGCATCAATTAAACAACTGAGAGTTGTACAGGCAGCTTTGAGCCACAAACAACAGGAGAGACAAAGAATGTCACCTGACGCAAATGGAAATGACTTTGGGGGCAGAAACCAAGGGAGGCACTGGCCCTCTTTTGATTGGTCAGTTTCAAGGCGATCTCACCCACTGAGGTGTACCGGCAGAAGAAGAGTTTCTGGCTGCATCTCATAACCCTTACATTGTCTCCTCGAGTCCTCCACCTGCCTCCCTTCCTCATGGGGTCATGGGGTGAGGTCATGAGGTCATGGGGAGGAGAGAGGCAACGAGCAATTGTGTTTTTAGAGGGATGAGACATCCTTTCCTCTGAAGCGTCACATGAATCTGTGAGTTAGCAACTCCTTCAGCTGCTCGACTTCCAGAAAGGTATCTGTATCCTTGCCTATATGCTCGCTCCTCGGGGCAGGAATAAGAGCTTTGAGATGGCCTTCAAGGAAGAGGGACAGAACAACTTCTGTTGAGGAGCTATCAGATAAGGGTTATGAGATGCAGCCTCTGTCTCTATTACTGATGTAGCGCAAGATAGCAGCGTGAATAAAGGACTGTATAAGTGTCTCTGACTCTCATGACTGGTCCGTGTGGGTGTGATCGTGTTGAAAGTGACCAATCATAAGAGGGCCAGTGCCTACCTAAATAGTCAAAAAGTCAGGGTAATTTGCGCAAGCATACATCAACTTTAAGAGCAGAGTTTACCTGTGAGAGCGTTATGCCCTCCAGCACTTGCCAAGCAGATGCTCTATAACGCCTGGCGGCTGCTCTGTTCGTGTGATGCTTAGTTTTATACATGCAGGCGCCAATCTTTCTCTCTGCTGTTTTCTGTCACGCTCACAGCTGCCTGTATAACTCTGGGTTGTTGAATAGGTGCGTATGATCTAATATAATTTGCTCCTGAGCTTGTTCTATCGCACTTGCAACATACGACACAAATCTGAGGCCATAATGGAGAGCTCCTGTGTTCCCTTTGTCGTTGTGGACATTGATGAAAGCCATAATCTGTGAGCCAGGGAAGTCAGCAGTAATCAGGACACATCCTCTGCACCTCTGCTGCTTCCATTCTGATATCATGACCCAGACGAGGGAGATTTAGAAACTCCAAACGATATGGATCACAGGAGACAGTCCACGGTCTGGTTTGTCTGAAAAATGTCCACGACCTCAGCATGCCATTGGGAGTAGACAGGCTCCATCTAAGTCCAGACTTCTGAAATATCACACATAATCCTTTATCAACATATTGAAAGAGTGGCAGATTGTCCTGGTTTCTTTTTCCAATCTTTGTCACCTTTCTTTACCCATATACTGTATATGTTTGTTTTCTATATGGTCCTGTGTTCTTTTCCCTTTTACTTTCTTTCACATCTGATTCAATCATTGTCTATCATCCTACCGTCATTGTTCCCACTTCCTCTTCTGACTGTTGCGTTCTGGTTGAAGGACCTGGATAAGACCCAGACCGAGATAATGCGTCACCACACTAGCGTCAGTGAGCTGAAGAGGAGTTTCATGGAGTCGGTGCCGGAGCCTCGGCCCAGTGAGTGGGACAAGCGTCTGTCCACCAACTCGCCTTTCCGCACAGTGAGCATCAACGGCCAGCTACAGCCAGCGGTGAGTCCAGGAACACACGCTGCACACGCACTGCTGATAGCATCCACGGTGTCAGGGAATCACATAGAGTCTAGACTGAAATCCCTGTGTCTGTTGGTGTGATATGCTAAGCTAGCAGCTTCCCCTGCTTCCACAGCCCTGTCCTGTCTATGTGCTGGACACATTCTTGTCATCTGACTCATGCTAACATGCTTAAATGTCAGACTGATCCTCTTGGTTTAAATGTTGTTTGCTAGCCAACTAACTAGCAGCCAATTCCCTACTAATAATAGCTTTAGCTAGATTTCCAGGAAGTAAACCCACTTGGACTAAGACAGTGATTGAGTTAGACATCAGGCTCGCAGTAGGAGCTAGTTAGTGTCTCATGCATTTTATCAAACCTGGACAGATCCCTCTGAGGGTCATATAGTAGGGGAAAATAATAACAATAATGAATGCAATCAAATGTAATACTTTATTGCATTATTTAAAAATGTTTTAAAAAATAATTATAATTCCCCATTTTTATTCTGAATGCCCTGGTAAAGATGTTCAGGGATTCCCCTAACCTCGGAGCTCGGTTTGCAGTCTGTTTGCACAGTTTAATCCATGTACACCGGTTCCTAAACAGAGCCAATCTGTACACTCACTTTATTAATGTGTATATTAATTTGGTTTAATAGTCTGTGCTCAGAGATTGTCTCCCCTTTTTTTCCTTTACAAAAATAATCCATGGGGGCCATAGTTTTTTTTTTTTTTTTTTTAAAGATAAATGCCTGATGATTTATCCCTGACTTGCTCAATTTGTATAATGTTAACCATAATTTAAAAAGTGAATCAGTCTTGGATGTGCAAACAGAATGCCTTCAGAGCAGCGTAGTTAAATGATCTCCGGGGGTTTTCATCCAGCTGTGTATCTTTAAGAAAGAATGCTTGCTGAGCTCTGTGACTCCTGACATTACAATCATTCCGCAGATGCTTTTGCCCAAAGCCACTTACAATAGCTGTGGTTACATGGACAATATTCCTTCAGCCCCATTACAATCATTCTGATTAGAGATTCCAACTGAACTGTTTACATAAAAGTGTTTCAAGTTTTAATAAAGTGATCGCCCTAAAGTATTTCATAACAGTTTTTTGACTTGGTTCCACTGGCTGTTCATCTAACCCGCTCTTTAAGGATTGTTGAACTTTAAATCTTTCTTAAATCGTTCTCCAACAACAGCCACGGACCGGTTTAGTTTAGCTCCCACCATGTTTCTGTCTCTCCAGAAGCAACGTCACTAATGTTCCACCCACATGGAGCAAACATTGGATTAGACGTTTACATGGTTATTAGGCGTTAATATTTTTGTATTGAACATATATCAAAGGTTTAGAGGCACCCCTCTAAACCCTTCCGATCAGGCCAGTCTCTTCCCATTCAGCTTGTTACGTGAGGCATTTTGATTGTGATTGGGCTATTATTGGTTATTAGTGGAATATTAGGGTCCATGTAAACACAGCTAATGAGTGCATTTCAACTTAACTCAGGAACAAGAGGTATCCCCAAATATTCCCCCAACCCATTTTGCCCAGGGGGGATGATTAAAGCCGCTCAACAAGTCAAGTCGATTTACTGACATTTGTATGTCACAGGAAAAGCACAGAGGTACATAATCCAACGAATGACGAATGCCATTTAGCTGCATCAGTTTCAGGGTCCTGCTGTTATGCATGCTGCTCACTGTCACACTGTCATGGCTTACTGGGACACTTGAATAGAACAGAGCCAGCGGTAATGTTATTAGTAACACCTGGGCTTTTCCTGCCAGGACAAGTCAAAATGTCTCCTAGGGCTGAACCATTAATGGAATTCAAATTGATATTGCAATGTAATAGAACACATTTTTCAAATCTCAAAGTAGCAATTTATTTGAATGCTACAAAAAGTAACCCAGCGAGGGTTGGAAACTCGTGGCCCCGTGGGCTTTAGGTGCCCTACGCTGCATGTGACATATTCCACTGAGAGCAGAAGAAGAAAATTACTCAAAAGATACCACGCGCAAGCTTTAAAGCTCACAGGGCTGTGGAAATGCTTTCAGTATAATCCACCCTGTTGTAACAGTAGCTAGTGTGGGCGTAGCGAGTGTGTGGTTGAGAGAGAGAGAGAGAGAGAGAGAGAGAGAGAGAGAGAGAGAGAGAGAGGGGGGGGGGATCAGAGCAGACAGCTGTTAAGGTGTGCAGCTGTTTGGGTGTTCAGCTGTTCAGGTGTTTAGGCGTTCAGGTGTTGGGATGAGAGCAGAGAACAGACCAGTGGTAGTGAATGTACAGCATAGCTTTCAGTCTGTGTGAATAAACAGCAGAAGAGTTGCCGTGTCCTGGTTCCCAGCTGCTGGCTGAAGTGAATGTCCCAACCTCGGTATGGAAGCTGCAGCAGGAACAGCCAGGCTTTGAGTTAGAGCCATAGTCAGTGTGACTGTGAGATTTGTCACAACACTGTAACTGACAGGAGTTTCTCATTAACAATGATAATCACAGTAACAATACAGATAAGGAAGAAGATAGAGGAACAAAAGGAACTTTATTTAAAAATCACATACTAAATCGTAATTGCAATATTGGTCTAAAAAAAAAATCACAATTAGATAATTTTCCAAATTGTTCAGCCCTAACGTCTGCTCAGCATTTCTGTACACAATGCTCCAAACAGCCGGTGGGGGGTGGATGCGCTGTGTGTGTGTGTGTGTGTGTGTGTGTGTGTGTGTGTGTGTGTGTGTGTGTGTGTGTGTGTGTGTGTGTGTGTGTGTGTGTGTGTGTGTGTGTGTGTGTGTGTGTGTGTGTGTGTGTGCGTGCGTGTGTGTGTTTGTGCAGGGCCTTTAAAAACATATTTGTTTAAGAACAGGCACTATGTATCCATAATATCAAATTAATTATTTAAGGTATTCAAATTCAATTTGAACTCAAGGGCCCTTCTTAAAATAGTACTTCAACATTTGGTGAAAATATGAGAGTCTTTCAGTTCTTATTAGGTTTTAGAAGTGCACATTACCAAAAATGCATCAAAATTCATCAAATTACTACCCAGTTATCACCACAAAGACAACCTTCTGGGTCCCTGAAGGTCTGCGGCCCTGAAGGTCTGGGACCCAGAAGGACTGCGGCCCTGAAGGTCTGGTACCCAGGCCTGGAGCCCCTGAAGGTATGGGGCCCCTGAAGGTCTGGGGCCCTGACGGTCTGGGGCCCCCAAAAGTATGGGGCCCCTGAAGGTCTGGGACCCAGAAGGTATGGGGCCACTAAAGGTATGGGGCCCCTGAAGCTCTGGGACCCAGAAGGTATGGGGTCCCTGAAGCTCTGGGGCCCATGGGGCAGTTGCTTACTTTGTATGGTTAGTTATCAGGTCTTATCAGGAGTCACACTGTATGTTCCCACTATTTAAAATGTTAATATGTTGCATGGAAGAATATTATAGGCAAGACACACACATATGTGTGTAGTAATGGACATAAATATCTTGTTGTCCATGAGGAATATGGCAGATGTCCACAATGCACTTTATCATCTAGAAGTGTCCACTGAGTGGTGCTGTTGGCTGTCTTCATATCATTCCACTACTGTAGCATGACTGGAAGTGCAGTCTCAGAGATACACACACCTTTTCACACAGTCTTTCTAGATGTGCTGATGTGGAGATGGTGTGTGTGTGTGTGTGTGTGTGTGTGTGTGTGTGTGTGTGTGTGTGTGTGTGTGTGTGTGTGTGTGTGTGTGTGTGTGTGTGTGTGTGTGTGTGTGTGTGTGTGTGTGTGTGTGTGTGTGAGCCTGTGCAGGGGAAGATGTCCTCAGTAGGCATGTCTGAGGTAAAGCTACTGGAGTCTGGCTGCAGTCAATGGACACTGTCCAGCGTTTCTTTATGAGCAATATAAAGAATGGCACCCTGAGGCTATGGCCATGGCCTTCTGTTGACAGGCAGCTCTTTAATATCACCAGATTGTGCTTGGCTGCAACCTAAAGGGTTCAGTATGCTTCAAACCACCTGCGTATAAAGTGTTGTTGGAACAAAAGCGTTCTGAACGGCAACACTTTGACATTCCACAATGTAAAGCTCGCAGCCATAGAGACGGACATAAGGTGATGTTCATATCAATGGGGATAAGTGCGCACACTTTGGGACAGACTGGCTTTCACGTGCTCAGCTGTTCACATGGTGACGGAAATAGTTCTGTAAAAAATTAAAATAAATAGGTTGGGAGAAATGTAAATTCTACATACTCTGTTACTTACATACACCTGTCCATTCGCTTTGTGAAGTGGTGATTGTTAGTTTTGGAAAATTTACAAAAATTGTTGGACACACAAAAACCACATTGGAAAGTGGCACCAGTAAACAGTCTGACAGCCGCTTTGTTTGAAGCATACTGGCGCCTTTGTGCTGAATCTGCCTTCGCTCTCTTAATGGCTGCTGCGAGCTTCGTCATCCTGCTTCATCTGCTGGGTTAATCCTGAAAATGTATTTGCATGACTCTTGTGCCTCAGATGATCAGTGAAAGACTGAAGAGCAAAAGAACACAAGAAAACTAGCTAAAGACCAATGATAAATAGCACTGACCCCCCCTCCTCCCCTCATCTGTCCCACCCTCCAACCCTCCCTGGATGTCTTTTATGTGTTCTTCTGTGTCTCTGTCTTGTTTCTCTGCCACCTCTGTCCTCATCTTCTTTCCCTTTCCCATTAAAGTCTGGGCCTGTTTCCCCAGTCAAATCCCCACCGACTCCCTCCTCTTCCCCACAGCCTCCTCCACCCTTCCCTGTGCGTTCAGACAATGACCCTGACGGTCAGAGAGGATCTCAGTCCTCTGACCTGCAAGTATTTCCCTCAGGCTCTCGGCTCTCCTCCACCCACAACTTGAAGACACAGTTTCTATCCCAGACATTAGGTCCTGCACAATAATCACATATTCCTTTTGAATACTCGAGAATCCAGCCATAACAGCACTTTTTTGCTGAAAGCCTGAGGCACAATTTTAGTAATTTCATATTATTGCTGAATGGTAGGAATTATGATGACATATAAGATGAACAAATAGAAATAGTCTCCATTGCATCACCATCTGTTCCCACATTCTCCCTGAGCTCTTAGATTCTTACCTTGTGTTTTTTTGTTGGTGCTTCTTTCTTCCTTTTGGCATTTAGAAGACTTTGCAGTGCCAACATGGAACGCACTAGCTAGCATTTTAGCTGCCAGAGAATGTCTTTCCTATTCCCACCATGGAGCAGATTTTTCTGTCAAAAGTGATTGGACACTGTCCCTACCTGTCATCGTTTTACAAACGACAGAGTACTTCAGTGGCTGTTTTTCTTAAAGGTTTTAAGTCCCAGACAAAAAGTCAGCATGCTCACCACTTAATAATCCATGTAGAAGTCACAGAAATCAAGAAGCAACATTGTTGTGTTATTGCATAGTAGAGCTAGATCGTCCTAATATTATAGAACAAAAATAGTAACAAAAAAATGCATTATTATTATTATTATCACAAAGCAGAACTTGCACAAGCAACACAGATATTACATCTATGCTTTATTTGACATAATTTATATGATTTTCTTTGAGAATGAGGATGAATCGACATTTAGCAATGCCATCTAGGTAAGAGCCCGACAGATCCACTTTAAATACTGATATAGTAGCATCCGTGGTCATGACCAGCGTCATGTCATAGTTATGACTGTCATGTCAGTCTTATGCACACCCCTTCAGGTACACTAAAGTGTTACCCAGTTGCTTAACTGCGATTGGACAATCGCTCTTTAGGGGAGGGGTTTAGCAAATGGTCTTTAATGTACCCTCAAAATCAGGTGACCCATGGAATGAAAAGTGGTTTACCCCTCCCACCTGTAGCCTCTGCAGCTCTGTTGAATCTGCCTGACAGCTTTCCAACGTGTTCATAGAAAATGCATCCTTCAGGGATGTTGTCATTATAACAAAAGTAATTATCTTACCTGTCTGCAACTCAACACAGTTCATATATATCAACCAGCTCTAACTCAGAGCTGGCCACCTAACTTGCGAGAACAGAAACAGAAGGACTTCTGTGGCAGGATTATTTCTCCAGGCAGCACTTCTTGCACTATGTAATGAACTCCTCTTTACACTGCTCAAATTGTTCTGGTGCTGCTCTTCAAACAAAACAGTTCCAAAAAATGTCACTCACTCCACTCACACAAATAGGATTAGATCCCACTTCTCCAGTTCAATCCGGTCAAAGCTCAGGTCAGTAATCAGGTGATGTACATCATTCAGTAATTGACATTCATCCAAACAAATCAGCTCTTTGTATTTGTTAATTGATGTAGGAACTATAAATTAAGAAAATAAAGAAAACATAGTGAGAGGAAATGTCCACATTTACTAACAAAATATCAAAATGGTTGGTGAGGGAGTTGGTGCTTCCTCACATCCTTGTAAGTTATGGTAATCAATTTACCAAAGAGTCAAGATGATTTTCTACTTTAGTGATGCCATGGCACAAGAGCAGAGATTGTGTAAAAATATAATTAAAACTAGGGTTGGGTATCGTTTGGATTATTTTCCGATCCCGGTATTTTAAAATGGTGCCGGTGCCAAAAAGGAGCAAAGGACATTTTCAGAAGGGTTTGTTTATTGCTAAGGTCATATGGTCAAAATTAAATGATTTATTAAAAGTGTAACAATAACTTATTTCACCAGTAAATTGCTGGTAAACAACAACAAAAAATGACTAGATAGGGAAAAGTTAAAACGAGGGGTCTACTAGCACTAGCATGCTAGCGGTTAGCCCTCATTGTTCTCAATGGCAAAACACTGCTACAACACACACTAGTTCACCATAATCTACAAAAGAACTACTTACATGTCCCTGTTCTGCAGGTATTCCATGGAAAGTTGGTGTGCCCTCGTTTAGAAGAAGTATCCCAGCTAATCCTGCCTTGTACTAACTGTTGTAGAAACAAACCACTAGCTAATGTGACCCTTACCTAGCTACTGCACATGTGTGACTCCCAACAAAGATGGAACAGAAGTGAGATGTCTCACTCTGTAGCTAAAACAGAGAGCTCAACACACAGGGTGAAAAGAGGAGCTGCAGCAATGTGCAGTACAACAAAAAATTGTGTTTTTTGAAAATTAAACCATGTAAACCTACCGTAATTTCCGGACTATAAGCCGCAACATTTTTCCCACGCTTTGAACCTTGCGGCTTATACAATGACGCGGCTAATTAAAAAAAAACACACATTCTGTGACGTGCTCAGTTTTTTGGCGGCATGAAGCTTTTATTAGACCGATGAAATTGCCGAACGGGTTAAACAACTTTTTTGTTTACTGTTTATATTAAATCGAGCGCGCTCAAACTTCCCAGGTACGGTAGTCATATTGTCACCCTCATCATGGCAAAGACACAGAGAAATGCATATGATGCAGCTTTTAAGTTGAAGGCGATTGATCTGGCTGTTGAGCTGCTGCACGGGAGCTTGGTCTTAATGAGTCGACGTTGGAAACAGCAGCGTGAGGAATTGACTCAACTAAAGCTAAAGCTTTCAGAGGGAAGAAAAGCAGATGGCCGAATTAGAAAATGAGCTCGAAGACTGGGTCAACACTCAGAGAGCAGACGGCCGAGGTGTTTCAACTGTGCAGATCTGACTGAAAGCCAAAACAATCGCCACCGCAATGAAGTTTGAGGATTTTAGAGGTGGACCATCGTGGTGTCTCAGATTTATGAGACGTAAAGGCCTGTCCATCAGGGTATGGACGAGTCTGTGTCAGCAGCTCCCTCCCGACTACGAGGAAAAAGTAAGGGTGCTCCGATCAGGATTTTTGGGGCCGATCACCGATTGCTGGAAGACGTATCGGCCGATACCGATCACCGATCACTTTTATGAACTGAAAATTACGCCATTACATAACAGTCACACATGTTTAGAGAATGTATCAGTAACTGTTTGGCTTTCTGTCCTAGCTCAAAATCTAAAAAATGTCCTTTCAATCACTGCAGACATTTCTTCAGCACACACAGACACACACAGTCAGTCACACACACACACACCGTCACACACACACCGATACACACACACACCGACACACACACACACACACACACGGGGAAACAGCTGCTAGCTACACGACTCTGTCTGATGAGGTTGGTGGTGTTGAAATGTCTTTGGAGCTTTCCGCCTCGTGGTATTTCCTCGGTACACACGTTGCTAATCGCTAGTGTATTGTCTTTTTCCCAGATAGCAATGAGTCGGCGGACCACCAGCGGTGCTCCAGAGGCAGTAGAAGCGTCAGAATGGCGTAATTGCAAACACGTTTGCCGGAGCACCACCGGTAGCAGCCGCTTTTTAAAAGCAGTAGCCGTCTTCCTAGCGTCTTCGTTCCGCGGCCGGCCGCGGGCCAACTGCTGTTTTGCCGCCATTCAGACACCTTGTAGAACTGCCAGACCGCAGAATGTAGGGACGCCGCCATTTTGAAAATGTTTTCAGGAGTAGTGCGCTCTTAATACATCCGTGGTAGTGCGTCATCTGATCGGCCTATCTGATCGGCCTTTATGGAGACCACCGATCAAACTATTTAAAGCCATTATCGGCCGATATCGATCGGTGGCCGATCAATCGGAGCACCCTTAGGAAAAAGTTTCAAACTTCCGCAAATTCACTGATGCAAAGATAGCGGAGCACTCCATTGACCCACACAACATCATAAATATGGATGAGGTTCCTCTGATGTTTGACCTGCCTCTCACTCGGACTGTCAACAGGAAAGGCGAATCATCCGTCACGCTGAAAACAACTGGGCATGAAAAAACGCACTTCACCTGTGTTCTGAGCTGCACGGCATCGGGAGAAAAGCTTCCACCGATGGTGATTTTTAAACGCACGACGATGCCAAAAGAAAAATTCCCGAGAGGAATTGTTGTGAAAGTCAACAAGAAAGGATGGATGACGGATGATGTATCATGAATGGCATACGGAGTGTTACGGCAAGCGACCGGGAGGATTCTTTCACAGGAACAAGGCATTGCTCGTTTTGGACAGCATGAGGGCCCACATAACAGATTCGGTGAAAGAGGGCAAACTCAATTCCGTGTAAATTGTGCATTTAAGGTGGCGCTCCATGTTCAGTGGGAGGCTTGGATGACAAGTGGTTAGAAATCCTTCACTAAAACGGGCCGCATGCGAAGAGCAACTTATGGTCAAGTCTGCCAGTGGGTCCTGACAGCGTGGAGCATTGTCAAAAAATCCACTATCATCAACGGGTTTCGAAAGGCTGGACTGCTGCGTGTTGAAGAGGGCTCAGCGGGGGATTTGCCTCCGGATGAAAGTGACGAGAGTGACAATGAAAAGGATCCAATATCGGATGAAGCAATTCTGAGGCTATTCAACTCCGACACCGAAGGAGATGACTTCAGTGGTTTCAGTGCACAGGAGGAGGAAGATAGTGATCAATGACTTTCTTGGTAGGCTAATGTTTACTGCTAATTTTTTATTTTTTGTTACAAGCCGTGTTTCGTTCGTTAAAGCCTATTTGTTACAAGCCGTGTTTCGTTAAAGCCTGTGTAGTTCATTTGTTTCAATGTACCGGTACCGGTAGGCACCTGCGGCTTATAGACATGTGCGGCTTATTTATGTTCAAAATAATATATTTTTTTTAAATTCAGTGGGTGCGGCTTATATTCAGGTGCGTTCAATAGTCCGGAAATTACGGTATTCTGGTACAACTTCAAAATACAATAATGAACCTGAAAATGAGCATAATATGGGCACTTTTAATTAAATTAAACTAACATTTAATTGAAATTGTCTATGTGGTTTTTTTCAACAGCTGCAGACTGTTACATCCTGCTGTTGGAGTCCTCTACAGTAAAAGTACAGTCACACTGTACACCGTTTAGCTGTCAGCATTTTACTGTGTTTAACCTAGCTGCTAGCTAACATTACCTGCTGCCAAGTGTAGTGTTAACTAGCGTGACATGCAGCAATGTTTCTGTTGCCTCTAACATCTGTTTCAGAGCATCAGAGAGCAGAGCATGCATTTGAAAGGCTATTGTGCTATATGTCGTTATTCGGTCCGGTAGATACCGGTCGTTAAGGCACCGGTGCTGTATTAGCACTGGGTCTCGGTACTCAACCCTTTACATTACATGTTTAAAAGCAAACTGTTGTTTCATGCTGCATGTGAAAAATGATGTAATTGTAGCCTGACTAATAGAGCTATCGGGCCTGAAATCCTAAAAAGAACTTCATATAATTGCATAATTCCAGTTTGTTACAATTAATAACTTTGTATTCAACAAGTTAATTGGTGAGATCTATAAATGGGGCGACATTACTAAAAAGAGTCTAACAAGTCAAGACATAGAAGCTGTCAGATGACCAGACAGGTTGGAAACAAACCACAAGGTTAGCCAAACTTATTTGGAAGAGAACCCATACATCATCTGTAAAATTATTATCCAAATTGCAAACAATTATAGTTTAGAGACATAACTCTGGTTCTTTCAAGTAAGGTCAATTTTATTTATACAGCCCAATATCACTCAAGGGGCTTTACAATCTGTAAATCTGTAATCAGACACTCACAGTATTAGTGTGCAATAAGCAATTATTAGCAACAATACTATTTCAAAGTCAGGATTAGGGTTTTACCCTGGGTAACCCCTATTTGAAGGTTAGGGCAGGGTTAGCCAAAGCTAATCCTTTCTGTTTTACCGACACATTAAGCGGTTTGGATAATCTGGCATGTTAGTAACTTGTCTAATCATCTGATGTTTCTTGCCCTTTCAGGCTCTTTTTGTGCAGTGTCACAGTATTCTCAGATTCTGGAAATTACTTTGGGGAATACAATGTTTTTTGATAGAATAACTACGAATAAGATACGAAAATCCAAGTTGATATAAACCAGAAATGTCTCTTAGTCTCTTAGTTTCATTTTAAGACAAATTCTAAAACTCCTTTTTCTGTTGTAGTAATTGTGTAACTGTGAAAAGAAAAGAACGTTCAGCAGTCAACTGTGACACTACTGTCACAGTAGTAACACATAGAAGTAAGAACCAGATATATATTTAGTTTGATATGATTGCAAGCCACCCAGCATCCTAACCTTGTCATAATGCGAGTTTGAGCTTACTTGACTTCCCAAAGCTAACAGACTGCAGTGAAACGTGAATTGTCTGTTCATGTTAATGTTCTTCTTTCAGACAACACCACAAACAACTTAATTTAAAAGCTGCAGAGGATATCTTGCCAAAGCATGTCCCCTCCATACTACACAGCCTCTCTTTCCTGTGCCTTCCCTCCTCATCCCCTTCCTCCATTCCCTCATCCTTCTATCCCCTTTCCTCCTCCTGTCAATTGACCATATCCCACGTGTCTGTTCATTGTTATCTGTCTCTCTTGGCCTGCTGCTGCTGCTGCTGAGCACAGCGAGGGAGGCCGACTCTGTTCAGACACAAGGTAAGAGCATGTAGTCTGTCCCCAGCGCCAGTGGGACCCTCCCCGCTGTACACAAGGGACTGCCTGCTGGAAGAAGAGGATGAGGACAGTGAGGTTGATTGGGTTGATGATGATGATGATGATGATGATGATGGGGAGGAGGAGGAAGAACAAGCTCAGGCTCACACTCTAAAGGTGGCTATCAATGTGCCAGATGAGCGGAGGAGCTTGGTTAACCCATGTGAGCTGAACCCAGCCAGGCTCAAGCATTCCCGGATGTCTTTCTTTCTGTCAGGGCTGCTGGTGATGGCCCTGACCATGCTGTGGCTCGCCTTCATTTAAAGACAAATACATCCCTAGATCCCTGAACATTTATCCTGCAAGGTGCCCTCAGCCATCTACAGACTGCTTCATTCAACTTCTGTTTTGTTCCTCTACCTTGAAGTCATTATTTCTATCTGTTCTATGCGCAGTTTCCTTTCTTAGCCTTCATGCGCCTCAGTTCAGCCTGAAATGGCACTAATAAATTTTAGTCTTTAAAGCGAGTCTATGTAACTTTTCCTGGACAACAGTCACTGTAGCCACAGGTGGCAGTTGACTCTTGCTAAGCTCCGCTTCAGCTTAGTTACTGTTGCCACGCCTATCAAGTGTTTTACAATGATAATGGAGGCAGATTTCTAATTGAAAATAGTTATAGTAATTTTTGAGACAGCGGGTCCTTTACAACAGAGCAACAGGCATGTCAGTCTTGTCAGTTTTAACCAAAACCATAAATGTTGCTGTCCCAGGCAGATTTGATCTGCTCCAGCAGGCTCACTGATGAACTTTACCTGAGGTGGTTGAGGTGGTGTCTTCTTCTGACTTCTTTTTGATCAAGGACACATCCATACCTACATACACAATACTGTATCATGCTCAAAACCTGAAGCTACAGCTGCATGTCATAGGCAAAAAGTCAGCATTCTAAGCAGGTATTGAACACTGTAGATGACATAGAAACTAATGAGTAGCATTGCTGTTGTGTTGTGGAGTAGATGGTTACCCTGACAATACAGTACAGCTTGATACGTTGTTCTAACATAACCCTGTTCAGCTGCTTACGATAGAAAAACATACTTGGACAAGCAAGACAGAGGCTTGTAGAGGTGGAAATTACAAATCACTGTGTTCCGTTTGGTTCAAAGATTCACAGTCAGTGACTGTGTAGTTTGTTCCCTTTTTTAAGTCAAGTGCAAGTGTCAAAACCGCTCACACCGCTGCAACATTCTGCACTGATTCGAATTTGTCACATTTCGTTCAGTACAAAACTAGCATATACAATCATTATCTATAGGGTTCATGGCTTAGCAGCCTATTATTTTGGACAGCCTTATCAGATTATTATAGATTCTTTTTTTAGTAAGTTTTCATCAAGGAAGTAACGTACTGTCATCAGTCACCAGTGAGGGGAGCACTACTTTGAGAATGAGTTGTTAGAGATTCATTCCTACATCTCTGCAGGCTCTGGGAATGAAGACTACATTTTTCCAAAATTCAACAGCAGGACAGGGACAAACAGATACCATTGTATCTGGGACCAGCTCACACAGGATGTTTTTTCTCATGTAACCTATTACCCAACAAAATGTAGTAAAAGACATGTTTTGCTGATTTAAATCCAGCTCTGTGTCATAGCAGTGAGTGCAGATGAAGAGTGCTTGGCTTCCCTCCGTGGCGCTAGTGCATGAAGCAGAACAGCAAAGAACTTTCCAAACACACAAAGATGACACAGAGCTGGTTTCAAATCGGCAAAGTATCCCTTTAATGATATGCTACTTTCCCTTGAAAATAACTCTAAGTCACTACTGTAAGTTTGCCAGGCATGCTAACATTAACTGTATGTTGGAGCAGACAGACACACTGGTTAATCTACTTCTTATACTTTTTCTCTTGGGTTTCTGGTTGGTAAACAAAAAGAAAAAAAATTACACATCTTCCAGACTCTTTATTCTTCCCAGAGCCTTGAACACTCTGCTTCATCATGTGGAGAGTCCAAAGGTTAACAGACCTGCCAAACTGCCAAATGCTACTGGGCATACCAGACCAAGTAAGACTGTAACAGCTAAAGTGAATTACATGTAAGCATTTATTGCCAGGACTTGCTACTTGCAGGAAGTGCTATTTCCTATCTCAAAAGTTACATCGTCTCGCTTAAAGAAATGAAACATGATTATACAACCTTCACGATTGCATTGTGCAGGAAAAGGAAAAGATTGTTACTAATACCTTCCATTTAGTGCTTGCATTGTACATATTTTCTTCTTAGGAGTTAGCATTCCTGCTGTTGAGTAGATTTCCAGTGACTATACTACAGTTGCATGATCAATTTCAAAATATAGTATACTAAGATCTCACATTGGACATTTCTGTTATGCAGCCCCTGGACAACACTAGCAAATATCTATAGTCAGTCAGTTGACCAAAGCTCTCAGACTGTGTTAAGAATCTGTGTGCAGTTTAGTAGAGACTGATATGCGTTAGCCCTGTTAATGTTGGACCAAGTATCAGCAGACAATCAGGCCAAGTGTAAGTTAGGAATCCATTAGTGGAGAAAAGGAATTACTCAGGAATGCATCACAACAATTTTATACTTTTTCCAGATCCATGATTGGGCCAACCATGTAGACACAACTATGATGTGATGCTGAGATGATAATACAACAATGTCAGAATGGGATAATAAAAGCAGTCCAGAGGATGAGAACAGTGATGACTGGCAATTGTTTTGCTGCCTGTAGTTTAAGTAATTACTGAGCCATCAGTCTTTCAAGGCTACAGATAAGAAGACAGTATTGGGAGTGCAGTTGTAATTCTGACAAAATTCAGTGGGTTTTGAAAGGGTTTTGTGAGCCTAACAGGATAATTGTTGCTTGCATGACTGTTGAAGGTATTCTTTGATTGCGTAGCTATAATATGCAACTTTTCTTTTTGGCACAGACTGAGCTTGTTGAAATCCTGCCCAAAGACTCATGATTCAAGTGTCAGCATTCATGACAGCAAAATGTTTGATTATTCAGTTAATTTGAATGAAATAATGATTATGAGCAGATCCTATTGCAGAAGCAAAGCCAACTTTGGTGATCTTTGGCATTCAAATTTGTGCTGTTTAACAATTGTATACAATATTGACAGAGCTGTAATGGAATGGAACAGACACATTGAGTCCAGAAAGAAAGAACCCATCATATTAACTGTCTCATCCGATCCGATTTTGATTAAACCTGCTCAGAGTAACTGATCCACAATAGAGATGTTCAGACCAAACATAAAACGAATGGTCACCTTGTATTATTCACACAAATCTGACTGCTGGGCTGTTTGTGCAGTCTGTGTTATTCACCCCAAACAGCCAATATAGCGATGGTACAGCGATAGCGATTGGCTCAGAATCAGAACTCACCAGAAACTCCAGGTCTTTCTGTCTCTAGTCTGTATGTTTATGATGTGGATTCCACAGGTTAAGTTCATTGTCCACTAAATCAGTTTACTTTGAATGCACTTTTATCTAAAATTTTAGTTAAGTTCTGTGTGGACACACCATAATAACTACATGCTTAGTGACCAGTGTAACTATAATCTCCCAAAATGCAAATTGCTATTGTGGACCAAAGAGAACTACCACTGGAGTTTGGTCTTTGTCTAAAAAGCCAGAAGAATGTTTGACATTGACATGTCTTGATACATGGTGACAAGAGGCAGTGAGGTGCATGTGGAACTGTAGAATAACGGCTTCAAGTCAACTTTCTTGGTGTAGTTGCTGTCTCCAGAAGTGAGCAGTAACAGGACTGGCTTTAAAGATAAACAAATGATTCTCTGGCAAGTTTGATTCTCACCAGGTCTACACTGGTACTACCTCCAGGAAATAGCCATATGTTCGCACTCAAACACTGACAAAGGCTCCTGCCTTCTCCCATCTATTCAGCTTTTGTTATTACCAACTAACTGCCAGTCATCTAAATGGAAGCAATACAGCCTTAAACAGTGTTACAGACTCTCCTGGCTACTGGCTGACAAACTTAACTTGGTTTAAGAAGTGCAGGTGGAGACTAACTGATGCATGCTTTCCTTCTGGGGCTTACCATTCCATAGCTGTATGTGTACCCTGTTGAGACGCTTCGGTAGTAGAAAGCTGTATACTCGGGCGGCCTGACTCAACTCGGCTGCTGCCGATACGCTGATTGTACGATAGTCCAACCTATCGATGTATAAATACAGTACATTCCAGATACTATTTGAGACCGGAAGTAATTTAAAACCTGACAGCAGCAGAACAGCAGCCATATGATCTGAGGTTAAAAGTGAACTTGGGCTACATAGAAGACTTAGCTGACAGAGTTATCCGTTGCCTGGTTGATCTCTTCTCTTACTTCTTCCTTTACTCTTGTTGTTCCTGGTTTCCTGTTGTATGATAAGCAGGCAGAACCCAGCTGATGGCTGGCCAGGTCCATAAGGGACACAGTATGAACTGTGACCAAGCACATGTGAGGACCTATTATCTGCAATACATTTTACAATATGAAACTACAACATGACATTTGTTAATGTTCAGTGCCAATGTTTTTAAAAAGTTTGTCTTTCTATGTGCATGTGGCAACCAAGGTATGGGTAGGCAACTAATGCACTTGGTAAAGATTAGGGAAAGACCATGGTTATTGTTAAATCTATTGGAAGTAAATGGTGGACTGCAGATGTATCCAGTGTGAATGCAGTTCCTGGGGATACTGGCCAGCATCAAGCAGGAGTTCATACAGCATAGAGAATCAGGAACTGCCTAGAATCCAAAGTGGCCTTTGGCATAAATCCATCCATGTTGTTTCTATATATATATATCAGTTCTCCATTTTTTTTTACCAGTTTCTGTCAAGACTATAACCCTCATTTTCCACTGGCCGCATCTGCGCGGTGGTCCAGCTGCATCCGGTTTTGTTCCGTCCTCCGCCACGCACCATACCCCACCGGGAGCGTCTCTGAAGTGGAGCGTCTTGCTGCCCGACTCGCCGATTGTATTGTCTTTAAAAGTCCTTTACAGAACAATCCTGTGTTTATTCAGCTAGTATCTACCTTCCACTCCAAGCACTCCTGCAGTTAAACTCCATGCCTTCTCTTTTCTAACGTCCTTATAAAAAAGATCTGTGTGATGTCTGGTATGTTGTTCCACCTCCAAGATGAATCTCTCATCGTCCGTGGTGTTGTAGAGGAGACCTATACCATATTGTGGGGGTGTGTTTTGGTAAACTGACTGGATGCTTTCGCTGTTTCTCTTCCTGCCCGGCTCTCTGAACGCCCCCCGGCTCCGGTGAAAATAAACCTGGCGCGTATCTTTATCGGAGCGGAGAGGGAAATGCCGTGGCGTGGCTGGTGGAATATCGAGCATTGACTTGAATGGCCGCGATTGCTTCCAGGGCCGTGGCACCGGAATGCAGCGAAGGCACGCCCGGTAAAGAATAGGGGTAAGGAAATTAGGAAGTACTCATGAAGTCTTAGGGCAACTAGGGCTGGTTATAAACCCTCAGTGTGATTATAGACCTTGGCACCAAATAGCAAAAACTACAGAAAAGTACTGAAAGTTGGCATTGGATGTATGGTCAGATTTGAAACCTTGTTGCTTATTCTTTGATCAAATATTTCCTCATTTAAATCACAATTTTGCTAATTTTACACTTTTTTATTAAGACAAAGTCCAAGTATTGCTACTTGTATTTAACAATTAGAACTTTGGCTTCTAAAAACATTTAGTAAAAAAAACATGTTATCAAGTGTTGTTTTGATAATTACCAAAATTTGGGTTATTTTTCTGGCACTGCTTACAATAAAGGCTCTCTTGGCTATGTTTTCACAGCCTCCTCTTAACTATCGATCCAGTTATTGGCTTCTTTAGAAAGTAGCAATGTTGTCACATGGTGGATGCTGCAGGATACTGCAATTCTCATTCTTCTAATAGTAGCTATATTTCAATTGTTATTCGGTGTGAAAAGTTGCATATTTAGCTTTAGCCCTCCTCTGTGTAGTATGTGTCCAAACAGCACAGCCTGATCAGTGGACACTGAAAGACCGTTGGAAATCTTTAACTGCATGGTTACAGTACATGTGGTGAAGTTTTATTGTGGTCTGTTTGTTAATGCTGGAAGTACTGTATGTTGATGCACTTGTATGTGGTCCACTAAGATAAGTAGAGTCATCTCAGTGGACCATGTCATCTTTCATTTTAGTTCCCTCTTACACCTGATCATTTTACTGAGATGTGTGACTTCCACAATACCAAGGCCAAACCAAACGTCTCTCTAGTTTCCTGAGAAATGTTTCAGGTTTTGTTTTAGCCATTCAAATGATGACAGGAAATGTTGACCATTTGCTTATTTTTGACAAAGTGTGACTGGATCTAAATGAACTCTGGGAAAGTATAATGTTTACCCTTTGAAATGTTGGTGGAATAATACAAGCTGTAATGTGTCTTTACTACTTTTACAACACTGCTGTTCAACTAAATAAGTCCATAGAATACTGTGCATGTTTAGTACACATACTTAGCCAATAGGAGGGTGTGTGCACATCTGTATGAGCTGCTGATGATTCAGTGTCATTGGACTTTTGGATAATTCTGAATCTATAAGCCTGTACTGTTCACTGTGATCCTAAAGAAACATTTCAGTTATTTTTCATTGTCTACTGATGGATTTTCTCTTACTCAGCCAATGGATTTATCTGATCTTTCTATTATTTAGAGATACAGTAAGGTTGTCATAGGTACTATAAAATAATAAATGCATCAAGTCGTGTACATGACGTGTACATTGGAATGTCCATAATACAATTGTGGTCATCTGGTCAGAACGAACCAATTTATAAATTTGTTGTCTTGCATGCATGCTATGATGATGGGTCTAGAGTGTACAGGGTATGCACATGACACCCCCATGTGTGAAAGTCACCACTGTCACCCATTTGTTGTACATCTGATACAACCTCTGCCATTTGCTACAGGTTGCTCTGTCCACCTACTCTATATGTAGCCAAATAATGCAGATCTGATCTTAAAAGGTACAGAAAACTCTGTATTGTATATTTGTAGCTTAAGACTGTATTCTGTGTGTTAATTGTGTACGTTGTCTTGTCATCAACGAGAATGAGAGAGTTGCTTGGAAATTGCTTTTAATGTTGTTACTTTATCTACATCTGAATTTCCGGGTTTCTACGCACAGCACTTTTTTGTATTGGAAGGAAGTAACTTCTCGGCAGCGTTAAGTGTTGGACAGGACTATTACAGCTAACTTTCATTCTGCTGGCTGGCCCCTCACTGAATGTTTGTGCCATTGAGCGTGCTCACTGATCGCTTGTGGCTCGTTATTCAATGTCTGTTATTTGCTTCTTCCAATATGTTTGTTGCTCCAAATTGGTTCCATGATTAATGGTGCGTTCTTTTTGCCTCGGAAGTCGGAGGTCGCAACTGGGAATGATGTCACACACAAGTTGAATGCGTTCTTTTTGAAAGTGGGATTTCCATTGTTAGCTCTAGCCAAGTTAGCCATTGTTAGCAGCGCCAGTTTAAACAACGTATACGCTGTTTTTTTGTGCATACAAACTGCGTGACAACACAGATGGAGGACAGCGCTGCGTGTACAACTGATATAGTGTGACACAAATAACACAGAAGTGCTTATAACTATGTTACTACAGCTTTCACAACTGTCGATACAGGGGGCAGCCATGTTGGATTTTCAGCTCGGGGTACCTCGGTGGATGTACGAGTTCCGAACTCGTAAATACGAGGTCAGGGGGCGTGTTTACGACTTTGACCTCGTAAAATACGAGTTGCGAGGCAAAAAGAACGCACCATTAGCAGTGTAGTGACATTTTTTTTAGGGTTTTGTAGGATTGCTCATAGTGATCATCAGTGTTGGGCAAGTTATTTCCTAAATTTAATACATTATAGATTACTAGTTACTGTCATTTGATAGTAATTAGTTATATTACAATATTACTGAATTATAATGCTTTGCGCTACGTTTGTGTTAACTTTTGATTTACTTAAATAACCGCAGAAGTATGACTTGGCAGGTAGCTTGTGAATTTCACCACAGATGAACAAAAAAACATGTTATCCACTTCAATACATCATAATATATTTATTCACAATATATTCTATTATTATTCTAAATCTACAAAGTAACTTAATAAAACTTACAATACTTGACTCTGAATTGTAGTGCAGTAGAAGTACTGTAAAGTAGGAGAAAATGGAAATACTCTGATAAAATGTAATGCTAGTATTTACGTGTAGCAAGCCTAAACGTTAATTCCCCGACATGTTTCTATCTGTCAGTTGCTCGGACACAACGCTGTCTGTGAAGACGTACCCTTACCTTATGGGACACAGATGTCCGTACCGTTACCTGTTGGGAGATGTTGTCCGTACCGTTACCTGTTGGGAGATGTTGTCCGTACCGTTACCTGTTGGGAGATGTTGTCCGTACCGTTACCTGTTACGGGAACAGTGACGGGACAGAACCTTGCTTCAACGTATCGTAATAACTCCTGAAAATAATGGGAGTAGGCCATCCTGAAATGAAGAATCTACAGTCTCTGCAGTTATCTCAACCACCAAATTCCAGCAACAGGAAATAACGTTATTCTTTCACTCACAGGCCCTTTTTTTCTCTGGTGTTGAAATGTTTCTTTGTGTTGGTGAATTCTTAAAAAAACAAAACACCACTTCATTTCAGATTAAAATGCGTTGTAACTCGCATTACTGACATTGTAACAGGTATAATATTACCAAAGTGTTATTAGTAGTGAGTTAAATAACTGTGTTACAGCAAAAAGCAATACATTACTGTGATTACGTTACTTGTAACTTGTAACGCGTTACTCCCAACACTGGTGATCAGAGTTTCATTAGTCAGTCCCTCCAGAAAAACGTGATTATGCGATTGCATAATTCAATGCATAATCAGCCAAAGTCCGCATATTTTTGCGGGGGCCGCATTTTAAAATACGCCGCACTTTCACTGCATAAATTGCCGATTTTCGTTGCAAAAAATTCACATATATCTCAGCAGAAAGTTCACACAAGAGCAGCCATTTCCACCTGTTGCCATGGGAACATTATGAAGTGACATAATTTCGCCTAGTGAGAACACGGTGTTGGGGGAATCACTTTTTTTCTCTTTTTCATCAAACCGCAGTTTTTGCAAGTTCCCGCAATTTTTGCAAGTTCACGCAATTTCATTGCATAAAATTGCATAAATATTCTGCATATTCCATCACATTTTTTAAGAAAACGTGCCGCATAATCAAGGATTTTTGTCCACAACAATCACAAAAAAATTGCGTTTTTCTGGAGGGACTTATTAGTGAGCTTGAGTATTGATGTAGGCAGGCAGATCACTCTACAGTTCAAAGCATTCATTTGGTTTTAATGACTAGAAATGACTATCAACCTAGTTGATTCACCACAAACGTAACCCAAGTGCAGCTTATCCTGCTGGACACACTTGAACAAAGATCTGCGTAAAATAAATCCTAACTCATTGTATGTAGTCCATAACTAAAGTTACAATAGTAACTTCATGAGTAATCTAGATTTCCTGCCTTCTTTAACACAGCCACAGCTCCAGTAGTTTTAGTCTTGATGGAGCCCTCAGAGAGTTAGTTTGTGACTGTTGATCTGATTCCTCCAGTCTCCTGTGCTAAAGACCCAGACAATCACCATCTCAGATGTCACCAACTCCCTGAGAGGAACTGTGACCTACAAGGACATCCCTTTAGTTCACACTGAGACCAAGACCATCACATACGAGTCAGCACAGGTAAGGGGAATTCTGGGCCTTGATTAATGGCAATAAAAGTCTAAATTGTATGCAATGCAGTTATTTGTAAAGAAGTGCTTGTAAACATGTTTCCATATGTTGACTGTAGAGGACCTCTGCCAGTTTGTTGAAATCAGTCTAAGCTCAGCCAATAAACAGGCAGGAACATTACACAATTTTTCCATCCATGGCTCCTTTAGGTTGGTACAAACGGTCATATATTATGTCCAAAGATGAGCCCACTAAAGGCCCAGGGGCCACACATTGGGCGGCTGTGGCTCCTCCTGTCCTTATGTTATAGTGTCCATACGTCAAAGTGTCCCTAGGCCAGATACTGACCCCTTGCATAGCAGCTCACTGCCATCACTGTGAGTGTGGATGGCTGAATGAGAGACTTATTGTAAAGCCATTTACCATTGGACATTGGACCTGGAGCCTTTGGGTGCCCCGAGGGTCCGGGGCCCTAGGACAGGTGCCCAGTTGGTAATACTGATACGTTACCTGAGTTTCAGAACCAAAACACTATTTTTTGGTACCTAATTAAACATAAAGATGTTTTATTAAAAAGATAGTTTATAAAGACAGTACCGTTCGCGTATACAGGCAGGCGCCATCTTGGGAAAACAGTCACGATCAGTCGAACGACGAACGTCGTGCAACCAGTAACATAGCTCAAGCACGACGTTCATTGTTCAACTGGTCATGACTGTTTTCCCAAGATGGCGCCTGCCTGTGTACATGAATGGTACAGTCTTTATAAACTATCTTTTTCATAAACTGTCTGTACACTTACAAAGCTCTCAATGCTTGTCTTTACATGTAGGGACCCTCGTTATGCTACCGTGGAAGTGTGGTGCTATTTTGAGCCTTGTTAGTGGTGTAGAAATAGAGATTTCTTGTTACTTTACCCGTGCCCCGATGACTAACGTTATAAGCTAATTAGCGGTTTAGGCTAAAACTGGTCACATTCGATTAGCATGAAAACATATCCCAGAGAACAGTCGACTCAGTACAAATGTGTTAGTAAGCCCTAGGTTCATTTTGTGCCGGATTTCTCCTTTAATGACATAAATCACACATACACGTAACAGATAGGAGATCATTGAGTATGTTCAATTGATTGACTTGAGGTTCTTGTGTAACCCTTCAAAAGGTGTCTCTCCCACAGCCAGTGGACAGCCCGGCAGAGAGAGACTCAGCAGTGCTGCTGAGTGCCCAGACCATCACCTCGGAGACCGTCAGCACCACCACCACCACCCAGATCACCAAGGTGTGCAAAGCTCACCAACAGCCCCGAACTCACTCAGTACACATCTGCACAGTCACTCACCACTACGTTGTACACTACTTATCCCTGTTTCATCACTTATTGACCCTTCACTACACCCTGTGTAAGTCCCTGCTGGAGAGTGTCCCGCCCTGCCGGCTATCCTCTGTTCCACTCGCTTCCAATGTGTTTTTCTGTGGATGTCTATTTGAACATTTGAAACGCAGTTCTGTGTTTTTGTCCATATTAGCCAATCTTTGAGTGCACTCAGGGGTTTGAGACAAGAATACACTTGAGGTTCCTTTGTTTATTCTGATATTTTGTTGGTTTGGATAATAAAAGATACACCCAGAAGGCCTCAGCTTTTCAGAAACCTCCATGAAAGACACAAAACTACACTGTGCAAATTGAGTTAAAAAGCACTCTGGTCTTACGGCCGATCAACAAGGCAGTGGATTGGGTGTGGATTCTGTTGTCATCCAAAATTCAGAGGGTTAATAAAGATGGATTTGAATGTGTGCATGTCTTTCCTAGCTTCTAGATATTTATCTTGTGTCATCATGTGTCTGTTGTAGACGGTGAAAGGAGGGATCTCTGAGACTCGCATTGAGAAGAGAATCGTCATCACTGGAGACACTGAAATTGATCACGACAAGGTGAGGAATGTAAATGATGGGAGAAGATGAGTATTGTTTCATGCTTCACTAAACTTCACTGTCACTGAATGATGTAAGAATAGTTTTTTTTCTTCCTTTGAGCTCTGCAGGAAGCAGGTGCTTTATAGATTTTTTGGCTGAAATGCATATGTACCTGATATGTGAAGCAGGAATTATTTGTTGGCTTAATTAGCTTCATAGAGCAATTGTGTTCATATATCAAATAAATCTGTTCTGCATGAAGTCATTTTAATTAAACTCATTAATCATGTTCTCCTTAACTAGCCTGCATTGTTGTCCTTCCTCCGCTGCTCAGGCTTTGGCTCAGGCCATTAAAGAGGCGAAGGAGCAGCACCCAGACATGTCTGTTACCAAAGTGGTTGTGCACCAGGAGACAGAGATCAGCCCAGAGTAAGACACACTGATCCTTTGGAAGGTGAGCGTTGTCACAGCATAAACCCAAACCCTGGGAATACTTGATCCTATCATTACTTGTCATATAGGAATCTCCACAGATTAGCGTTGGGCTGCCAGGCTAAAGGTAAGGTGAAAAAGGCCTACCTGTCGCCTTGTTGCCCGGCGCCGCTCCGATCCGTCAACTCGATCTGCTCGCTCTCCGTGCTCCAACACTGGTTAGTTGGTGCGCCATGGACAGGTCATGTGTAGACATTTCAGACGCGGACAATAACTGTAACACAACTTAATGTAGGAAAAAGAGGATTCTATCGACTTTCTGGCGACACTCAAACACGTCTCCCTTCCTCAAAACTCTAGTGGCTTTGTGACCAGGTAAGCCCCACCTACCCTGCCCTGACAGCCATGCAGAACAGCCAATAGGAAGATAGCATGCCGTGACAGTGTCCACACTGAACCCACCTTCACCATCCTCCCTCTGGTCTGACTCAAACTCTTGACACAACACATCGCTTGCTGATCACGGATCAGTGACATCATGTTGAGCTTACATAGCCTTCCTACAGTCAGTGGGATGCTGAATCCATGCATTCAAACTCATGTTTTATCTTTATTATTGTAAACTTGATACATGATGACTGGTGATGTAATGAAGAGAAGTTTTGCATGGCAAAGGCCATGTACTATAACGGACTGTGTCACGAAGAAACCGACGCCATGTTGGAAATTAAAGGAACTGATTTCTGTAAAAAGGATCAGTTGTGTCTGGAGAAGCTCCAGCTGCAGACTCTAGCTACTGAACATTCACTTGATATCTTCTCCGCTAAACGTTAACTCTCCTCTGCTCTGATCGCTCTCTCTCGTCCGCTCACACTGCGTCTCCCGTTACTTTCTGTCTCTCTTCAGCAGCGGCCCTCAAACCGTCCTACCGACATCCTAACCAGCCGTGGTGAATGAGCTTGCACCTATATTCAAACCTTTTATTGAACAACACAATATTCACAGGAGATTATTTCACATTTTCATGTTCCGTGCAGTTGCAAACTTATTACAGCTGCAGCACATTTGGGCACCCCCATTTTCTTAGTAAATCTGTATGGTAACAGTCTGTGCCAACATCAAGCATGACGTATGTTCCATAATGGAGGCCATGTGGCTTTATTGTCAGCCTGTTTATGTGGTTTAAATGGGTCCATGCTGGGAAAGTGGGGCCATTTAGCCAGCTGACAGGCTGTTATGTAAACACACCTCCCAGTCTAGGTGGGGGTTGAAGCCCTCAGTTGGCATGGTAATGAGCAAACTTGCCAAAAGTAAAAGTAGGAAAGTAATGGTGATAGTAGTCTGTATAATCCCGCGGTTCACACAGGCAGTCAGTGTTAGAAATGCTAAATGAAATGGGTAAATCAAAGTAAAAACAACACGGAACAGCTACATTGTATGATCCCTGGCTGTCATCATGTGATTGGTCATACGGATTTATACATACAACACATCTATGAGCCAGAGCCTTACAAGAGAACAGGTGGAGCTGAGAGGGAGCGCATTGAAAGGACAAAAACCCTGGAGCACCGTGCAGCTGAATGCTGCCAAACTACACACATATTTATGAGAACGGGACATGGTTAGTGTTTTAAGTAAAGAAGAAAAAAAAACCTGCTAACGTGAATGTGTAGCCTGGGCTAAATTATCCCAGTCCGGCCCTGATAGAGCCCTACAGGCCTTTCTCAATTTGTGTTCTTGTCTGTTCTTGTGGATTTGTGTAACGTCATCCGTCATCGCACAATTCCTGTTCCAAGAACACATGCTCACATACATCCAACCAAATAATAGCTTTTGGGGGAATTGTTGGGTCTCTGTAAATTATACTGTGTGGTCTAGACCTGCTCTATCTGTAGAGTCTAGTTCAGACCAAAGATTCCTGACGAGTCTCCGGTCTGTAGCGTTCTGGAAGCTACCAGTTCACACTAATGAGACGAGACCAGACGGTGTATCGTCTCCAGAGCAACCACTCTCTGTACTCCGTTCTAACTTTCGACTTTTCAGGCTTTTTTGTAGATGGATACTATTTGTAGCGACTTAAAATTTGAATGATAGCGATGTGAGATACTTGCTAACGCTGCATTGCTAGTAGAGATGAAATTTATTTCTCTGATTCTCTGCGTTGTCCTAACGCCGTTCCTTCTCTTCAGTCACTCTCGAGCTCGCTCCACCACATAGCGTGCTCGCGGCTCGATGAGCCTCCGTCCAGCTGACTCCTCTATTGGCTGTTGAAAGAGGTGACGTCTCTTAACGTTCTAAAACCAGCCTCTGGAGACCGGACCAGCTGAGTCGCAGCGACACCATCAGCTGTTTGGGTCGAGCTGAGACGGGCCGGTTCAGACCGCTGAAACTTTTCCTAAAACGGGTTTCGTCTCGTCAGTAATCTTTGGTCTGAACTGGGCTTAACATAACTTGACACTATAAATAAAATTGAAAATGAACATGTTGATGTTTGGCTGTTAAAACCCACTAAAAATATCTTTCTTTTCTTTCTCTGGCCATCTGTTCATCTCTCTTTCTGTCAATCTACCAATTCTTCAACCACGCCTCAGTTCTCTTATCTGCCCCCACTTCCCCCCCCCCCCCCCCCCCTCACTTGTGTCCCCCCCCAGCCATCACAGCCACTGCCCTGCCTTGGACATTAACCAGCAGACCATCAGAGGAAACAAGCTTCGATGTTGGACTCTGAACCTTAACCTCCATGAGTGCGGAGTTTGGCCTGAAGGAGAACCGTCCTGGTATTCCCCACAATCCCCTCTGGCTCCACTAAAGATCAACCGCTGGACTGATGAAAAAAACTTTTTAAAGAGAAAAAAGAAAGAAAATAAAGTACAGCATTTGTGGGTTTATTCCTCTCCAATTTGTCTGGGGAGTTTAGGAAAATTTCCAAGGGCATTTGGTCTTTTAATCTTGAGATTACTGGTACTTTATTTTTCTACAGCTTTTCTTACCATCAGAATTGGTTATCAATAACTTGAAGGTCAAGTGCTTTTTAACAGTGTGTTCCAAACAGCATTGACACAGGGATTGTGGGGGATTTTTCTTGGGATTATACTCATCGGGACTCGAGGGTCCCTCTCAAATTTTAGTGCAAGTTTGGTGTCATTTCTTGTACAGTAAATATTTTATTTTCCCTCTCAATGTGAAAAAAAATATTTTTTCAATTTATGTATAAAAAAGATTGATTTTATCAAATCAAATTACTCCTTTCACGGTATCTAAAGTTCTGACTCAATGATTTGTTGGGTGATCTTCCCAACCTTTGGTTGTTTTAGTCGTTCTTGTTGTTCTTGTAGACAGCAGTGTACTGAAATGACTCTGACTTTATTTATTCCTACCTCTGTCTTCTGTTTGTTTCTTTATGTTTTAGATCTACTCAGCACAGTTGTATGTAACTTCAGGATTTTGTACTGAGAGCATTCCAGATCCAGTTTTAGTCTGAGCATGACATCATCTACAGTATTTCTGCACATGTTTCACATTTCTACTTTTCCACCAAATGGGCAGTGTGTACTCATCTACAGAAAGTGAATTCAAATGAAAGTAAACTCCAACATGACAGTGGTTGATTGAGCACAGGATAATAGTTCCTCATTAAACTGCATAAGCCTTGATATGCATCATCAAGCCTTTATTTCCACGCTTGTAATTTGATTATAACCTGATTAAGGCAATACTCCAGTTATTTCAACTGTCACATCAACACATTAACAAGGTTATCTGGGTAATGTAGTTATCGGCACTCATTAATTAGGCCAGTTGTTAACATTCAGCCATCGAGTGAATTTGAGATTTCTGCACAAAGCTCAAAGGATGATTCCAGTTTAACTTGGGTCATATTTTTGTAGTTTTGCCCATCATTTCCATAAGTTATTGTAGCATTTGACACACCCATAAATTAATGAGGTGTGGGAATACGACATCACTATGACATAAAGTCTGAAACATGAGCAGTCAGATTGGAAAGAAGCCAACCGTTTATTTATGATGATGCTGCAGTAACTTCCTGTTTGCACAGCTTTTGATTGGATAGGACTGATGTTTCCTAGCAAACAATTCACAAATTATGTATTATAAGATATACATTCTAATGGTGCAATCTGATTGAGTAAATTACTAGTAGTTTCTAGTAGTTATACACAAACTTAGAAATGGGTTTATGAATAGTTTATGCAACCCAATCCTGGTGTATGTTAGAGAATGGTCAACACCATGAAAATATGACCCAAGTTGTAATAAACTTGAATTATTCATTATAACCGGCCTGTCTTGATATACTGTACATCTTCCAATGTGATTTTGCTAGTCCCAGGAACTAAACTCAGGAATTAGCTCAGAACTAAAAGTCAGTGTGGATGTCATTAGTTGAAACTGTTGGCTGCTGTTTAATTGTTCAATCTACAAGCAGGTGATGATGTATGATAGGAATGAAAAACTAATACATGAATTATAATTGTCAATGCAAAAACAGACATTCATTTTGCTTTTCTAGATTTTTCCTTCAAGCTACAACATGTGTTTAAGAAAATAGCCCCATTGTATAAACTGAGGTTACTGGCTTTTTATTTTATTTAAATAGAAAACGATATTGGATCAAGATAGTTTTGTTCAGACCCCTCAATACAAGAAAAACTGTATAAAAACTTTGACACAATTCACACAACACAAATATTTGTCTTTAAATTGAGAAACGAACACGCATGCAACATTAAGACATTATCATCTGCGAAACAATGTTCATAACAATGTGGAGTAGCAGAGAGCCATTCTATTCATTATAAATAGTGACTAGAAGAAGACCCAGAACAGACCCTTGTTGGTCACCATACAACCTTTAAGAGCACTTGATTTGGAGATATTCCAAACGACTTGAGTTCTTCCTGAGAGGTTGTGGTTCTATTTAACGTGAAGTGTGTAAACACCTTTTAACATTTTTAAAAAGTGACAGTTGACTTTTGGTTTCAAACAGACATGAACCCTGGTCTCCTGGGGAAAAGTCTTGTGTTAGATTGAAACATCCACCACCCTGACCTTTCTCCTGACACGCTTGGCGCTCTTGTACTTCCTCACATTACTTCCTCTTTTGCTTTCATCATAATTTCTACAGCCATAAGAGGTAACCTCAAGAAACGTAACTATGGGTCATTATGAGCTGCTTGCTCACAATCAACCTATGCAGCCGTTTTCTGGGTGAGGACGGTCTGCATATTGAGCTCATGCAAACACACTGAAACATTACATTGGTGATAACAAAACAATATATATGTCTAGGTGGCCAGATTTAACCTCCTCTTGAGTACACACTGCCCATTTAAATTAGACATTTAGTATGGCATATGTAGTTTATATTTTGTCAATTTTTAAACATGATGCTTTTTTACACAATATTCTGTACAGCTCAACATGTTGTAGTTCTTTCACTGTGCCCCATGACACTCCCTTGACTTGTTGGAAACAAACAAGCCAACATTTCTAAGTTCTTTTTTTAATTGTGAACCCTCACTTTACCATCACAGGAAGACATAATAAAAGAGCATCTTGCACCGAATAAATACAAATGGAGACATTGTATTTGATCAAGTTGTGTGTCTAGCTAGTTTTCTCATTCTTGAATTTTATTTCACGGTTTACATTTATCTCATGCTGGACAGAAGGATTGAATATGTAGATAGTGTTCTAATTTTTTTTTTAGAATTTGCTAAAGTTGAAGTAACTTTTACGCTAACATTTCACACATTTTGCCATCAGCCATTTTCATATTATACCAACATTTGCAGCATCCTGGGCCTTTTTGGTAAGGTTACTAGGAAAACTCAGCCCAGAGTAGTTTTATTCTCCCAAAACAACTTTCCTTTTTATTTTTTAAAGAACTATACAAAAAAAATTGAAACTTTTTTTGCAACTTTCTCAGTCTCTCGCAACTTAATTGCAACAAACATACAAAAGACAGTGCAACTTTTATCGCAATTTTTTACAAAAGCTCCCACAAAATCAGGCATTTTGGGTCGCAACAATCTCAAAAAAAGGCCGCAAAAGGGACTGATAAAGACAAATAAATAAATCAAATGCTCCATGAATATCACAGATATATATTGATATCACACACACAGCAATACAACACAAGCATTTATGTTGTCTAAAACAGTTCTATATATCTGGAGGCATCCAGTGCAAAAATAAACATATTAAACAATTATTTACATTTCTTACATACAGTGTATCATTCTTGGATGTAACAGTATGGATTAATTGCGGAAAGACCCCGAAAAAACTCTGGACTTCTAGGCTGAATACAAAACCTTCTGTAAGGGCTAGGAAGACAACAAAGACATCAGCAGAACGGTGCGACTGTTAGCTTTTAGCTCCAAAAGTCTGTATGTTTCTACTAGTTATAATTATAAAGTTATAAAGTTATGAATCAGAAGTGCCGTTTGGCGTCGTATACCACATGCTTGACCTCTCATGGAGTAAAAGGGCCGAAACTGGTCTACGTTGACTTTAGCGCCCCCTAGCGGCCGATATTTGCCAAATTTGGTACAGAGCATCATAGTGGGATGTCGAACAAGGTTCTCAAGATCTTTTGCTGATACCATTTAATTTGGTTGACATATGATTAAGTTTGTGTTTAGTAGCTACAAATGCGCAAACTCTAACATAGCAAAAATCTTTTTACAACTTTTGGTCAAGTCTATTTGGCGGTGCTACCTACCAGGTTTTGTGCAGATCGGTAGCACGGCCTAGGACGAGTTCAAAAAAGTTGGTTTTGCGCATTGCACAATATTCTGAAAAGATTTCTTTGCGGAAATGGCCGTGGCCTACATCCTGTGATTCAGGTTAATTCAAGGAACACGACGATGTAAGGTTTTCTAATGTGTATTGTGGGAGTTAAAGGCAAAAAAAACCATTATAGCGCCACCTAGTGGTCCACATATGTAATTTTTGGTAGGTGAGGTCCATGACCCATTGTACATCTACCCAGTAAATTTAAAGTTGCTCACATCAGTGCAAGTGGTGAATCCAAATGTAAACATAGGCCACGCCCACTTTGAGATATAAACTTTTTGTACTTGTAGCGCCCCCTATTGGCCAATTTTTGTAAAATGTGTGGGGGACCTCCAGAGGTTCATGGCAAACAAGAATCTACAGTTTTGCGTTGATAGCATTTATTTTGGCCGAGATATGGCAATGTTGGTGTTTTCATACACAAATTAGTTTGTGTCTAATATGCGCAATTTTTATCCTATAAAAATTCTTTTAATAACTTTGTCAGGTCGGTCTGCAGGTGGTACCTGCCAAGTTTCGTGCAGATCAGTCGCACAGTCTAGGAGGAGTTCGAAAAAGTAGATTTTTGATAAATCACAATTTTTCACACAAAAAAGTCTAGGCGCAAATGGGCGTGGCCTATATTAGGAGATTCAGTTGGATCCAGGGAACACGTGGATATGTGTATTTTTAATGTGCGATGTACGGTTTGGAAGTTATAGGGCCAAACACGTTTTTTCTTCTGTAGCACCACCTAGTGATGCAAGTGGGTCAATTGTTGAGCCTGAGGTCGTTGCGGAGTTTTGGACCAGTCCTGAAAATGGCATCCCCCCCCCCAATTACGGTTTAGGCTGTAGCGGGACTCCATTGATTAAACTAACCACAGGTATGCTGAGCCAAAGCTTACAGGGAGCTTTCCTGAGACCAAGTGCACTACCTTAGCTAGTGTAATGGTAAGCTAAAAGCTAACCAAACCATTTGCATCTTATCTTGCTGGTCAATCAGGTGAGTAATAAGAGGTGATGAAGGATACATTTTACAGTGAGTATGTTGTGTTGGTGTTGGTGTAGCAGAACTAAAAGTATCAGCCTTTCTTTGCTACCTGAACTTCATGCCAAAGGCTATGCCTAAAAAAGTGTGGTGCACAGGTATAATGTACAAGTGCAGGTATAGAATGGGTCTGAAATGAGGTCCGAAAGGCTTGTTAAATCAAATCAATCAAACTTTATTTGTATATTCAAATATATATTCAAAAAGAAAAAGAAACAAAAGAACCAAAACAAGAAAAAAAATATTTTACAGAGAATGCTTTTACTCTAACCAACTCTTAATGTGGGAAATAAACAGTGACAGTCAATATAGCACTTGAAGACATTCCTATGATAATGAACATGATATTAGACCACTTTCCAGCATATTTTAGGACACAATGTATTTCATAAAATCATCAGACAATATGTCGTATTTTTAAGTCATTTAGGTTTCATTCAGACCAGCAGCATGTTTAATGTTGTGATGACCAATACTAAAAAAAGGAAAAACAAAGACAATACACTAAACATCTCATAGTTTGATTGTAATACATTTGATACATTTCACGGTGCATGCCTTCATTATCCCCACTTCAAGTTTGCACTCGTCTCAACAGCTGACTGGAGGCTTCTTACAGCGGGCCTATACGTCAACCCTTCTCCAATCACTGCAGTATTCTGCGTTCTATGAAAACTAATGCACTTTCTAGTTAAGCAACTTTCCTACACACTCTCACGTTACAAGCTGTAGATGTTTTTAAATTAACACAGCACCTAATGCAAGACAAAATGTTTGGCCTCCATGCATGTACACCCCGCTGCACTTCCTTCTTCTGGAGACCGCTAGTAGAAAGAGAGAGGGAGCGCAGATTACCAGTGTCCTGAAATAACCTTCCCTCCTACCATTTAAAGTGTGAGTAGTCCCATACTTATTATGGTATTTTAGACTGTAATTTCATGTAGCCTAATCAGGGGCGGTTCTACATTGAATGATGCCCTGGGCGAGACCCCCTTCTGGGGTTTCTCCCATTTAGCGGTGGAATTGTATATGACAACCAACTGAATATTACTTTTTACGGCACATATGATTATGTTTATGTTACAAGGTAGACAATCCTTTTTCATCATTGACGTGAGGAAAAGTATCCTAGACGTCGTTCTAGCGGTATGCAACCATGCTATAGTTAGCCAAGCAAGTAGCAACTATAAAACTTTTACACAAATAGGCAGAATTACCTGTTGAGAAGAAAGCAGGCAACTTCGGCGTCCCTTTTAAAATCCTTGCTCCTCATCAGCTCTTTCCATCTTGGAAAAGCCACAACAATATTAACTTTGGTCGCGTTGCTTTGCCTGTCACGTTGTCGTTTTAATTTCCTCGGCGATTCAGTTACATGTCCTCGATAATAGACGCAACAGGCTTTAAAATCTGCTGGCGGTGAGTCGCAGTCTTCTCTCCCTCCCTCCCTGACATACGTCACAGTCTGTGCCACTGAGTGAAAAGCACAAAATGTGGAGCAGTATATCCTGCATGTCCCTTACCGGCTAACGTATTTCAAGATGCCGCATGATTCTGGAGCGTCTACCCCAGTTCATGTAAGCGCAAATGTAAAATTTCAAGCCAATAGGAATACTTGGAATTGATGGTGGTGGTCAATATTCATAAAAAAGGACAAGTTTGTGAAGGGCAATACAGATTTTGATAATGAACTACAAATGTTACACACTGGGGCTTTAAGAGAATCCAGGTATTTAACTATTGCAGTTACAACAGGAAACACACTTTTTAAGGTGCACAAATCTCTACCTCCAACATTGCCAAAAGACAATGAACACAATATAGAATAAATATTCTAAATAGCACAAATCCTTCATCACACAAATGTGAAGACACACTAAAGATAATCTAATTATTACACTATAGCACTAAGAACAGAAAACACAAACTACAACTAAAACCTGACCTTTCTGGCCTTCCTTGATGCAAAATCATCAATGATGTCATTGTATGAAATCTGCTCCCCTATTGAGTGATTGATACTAGGACATGACCTCAGGTATGACTTGATCAACTTTAGTTTGGAAAAGCTCCTCTCTGCTTGAGCCACAAATCAGCCCAGATTTGGCATTTGGGCCCAGACCGTCCCACCACATAAGATCACAAATAGAAAGAGAAAAAAAAGAGACTGCAGCGCGGAGGATTGTCACTGCGCGATGTGAGTCTCAACCAATGACAGCATATAAAAATGGACCCAGTGACTCCGCTGTTTTTGACGGAGACCAGTGAAGTCTAATAGAAGCACTTTTCCGGTGATGGCTGAGCGTTACTGCGCAGCTGCAAACTGAGCTTCCCGCCATAGATGTGACGTGAGCAACGTGTCTGAACGTTGTAAGTCTTCTGGTAGCTGTGCCAAGAGGAATCTCAATCATTCCCAATCTATCAGAGACGGAGAGCGTAGGTATATGTAAGGAGATAACATAGGCACAGGCTAATTATTGCTAACTAAAATGCTAGTTAACATTAGCAATTCAACTAAACAGCTAATGTAAGTTGAAACTGCCTGCGAGCTTCTCCTGTACTATACGGTAATTCCTCTACTATGAGACAGTAACTCGCGTGGTTATGAAGTCAGTGGAAATGAATGGAAGTCAATGGGATGCTAACGGGGGGTGATGGATAGGGGTTAGCAAAATGGCGCCATCGCGGCTTCGCTCAACACGATCTGAGTCGCGTTGAGTTGTGCATGCTCAGATTTAAACGGTTTACAGCATAACGCCAATAACAGAAGATGGAAACAGCAAAGACAGTATATAGGAAACTTTAGCTTGCTAGCTGTTCTACTGTCAAAGTTAGCAACTAGCTAGTAACGTTAGGTTAGCAATCAAAACACAACAAAGACTGTTACTTGAATGGCGTTTTGAGCTAATGTTAGCAATCAAACAATCAGATAGCATTTGAATGGCGTTTTGAGCTAACGTTAGCTAGCATTTGATAACTAAAACGTTTTTGAAATGACTTCCATCTTCTATATCTTCTATTATTGCTGTTTCCATCTTCTGTTATTGTCGTTATGCCGTAAACCGTTTAAATCTGAGCATGCGCAACTCAACGCGACTCAGATCGTGTTGAGACTCACATCGCGCAGTGACAAGGATAATTAACTAGTTGGGATTTGGTTCACTCTTTTTTCTGATGACACCAGTCCTAAGTCTCCTCCTCACTGGGCCACTGCTGCGACACCATCATCGGCCACGGGAGCTGATGAAGGTCCTGCTACTGCCGAAAACATGTCTTTTCGCTTTTTTCTTTTATTTGAGCCGCTTGGGTAACTTTGTTTCATTTTCGCGTTTAGACCATTGACATAAAAGAAAGGTTTTGACTTGTCTTGCTCCGTCTCTGTGTACTTCCCAGTTCTCCTGTCACTGGGTGTTTATCTTTCGCGCCGCGGCGCACTGTTACAGACTAGTCCATTTCATTGTGAAAGTAGGGGGTGTTGACCTCTGTCAGCAAGCAGGGTGCCTGCAGCTGCTGGGGGCGCTGATCTGCCAACTCCCCACACAGTGAAATGATCGATAACAGAAAACTGCTTCGCGGCGCAGAGGATTTATTTTTTTGTTTAAAGTTCTCGTGCCGCCCCATGTGACATGAAAAAATGCCGTACAAAAAAACGCCACTGAGCCTAATTTCTAATCTTGTTTTCCTACTAGACAATACACTGTGTTCCGGATATGCCATCCTCTTTGCACATAAAAGGTAAAAGAAAATGCCAGAATTAGGTAATTTTTCATAGTCTTAAAATGGTCTTAAAATAGCCTACCTGAAAAACATTTTTTTTTAAATGCAGTCGGCTACGTACTGTAATGCCACTCAAACCAAAGATACAGATTAGTATTTCATTGTTCATTTCCCCAAAACATGCTGAGGCACTACATCATTTGTGTTTTTTTTTCTTTTAGGCTGCCACCATCAATCCTACGCGCTGAAAGTCCTTCTCACACCATCACACATGTCACGCAGGGACTGACACAGAAATCAGGTGCCACTGAGTCCCAGGTTGCTGCCCTCACCCAGAGACTCAAAGACCTTGAAGCTCAGCAGTGCAGACCAGCTACCCCCTCAGCACCGCGGGAGCTGCTGGATGTTTGCAGACTGGATGAAGGAGAAGACTCACAGCTCTTAAAGCCAGCATCCCAGCCTTCCAACAGTGGCAGGTCCCTCACCACACGTGTGCACTAGAACCGTATCCGCTGAATGGGAGGGATTACAGGGATTGTTGTGTGCAGGAGAGCATTAGCGTGAGGTCTATGCAGCAAATTTGTTTACGGCTCTAACACCATTTGAGACATATGGGAGCTTGGTGAAGAAGGCAAACTGGGAACGGGGAAATACCCGGCGCTACCGCTGAACTTAGGACAGGATCCCTTCTTATGTGTCCCAAAGGTTCACAGAACTGTTGGGGGAACAGTGGCACAGGATAAGAAACAGGGTCAACAAGAGACTGAGGAGCTGCAACCCTAACCATAGACTGTAAGGGCTCAATATATAGCAATAATATGGAGCAAACTCCATGTTGTGCTTTTTAGTACATGACGTACTTTGAGTTATTTATTTTATTATATTTGGTTTTGTTTATTGTAATTGATAATTAAGCTGTGTGTAATAGAGTATTAACAATGTCATCACCTGAAGAGAGGTGAAAATGTACATCTGTATATCAGTCGTGTTTCAACAGCTGATATACATTTAATGTGATATAATATATACATATATATAACATAATATATTTGTTATGGCCAGAGAGGCAAGCTGGACAACTTCTTTGCTTGTTGCTGTGTTGTGAAGAGAGGTGATAACATGCGTTCATTGCCAAGCAGTTCTGTGGATATATATATATATATATATATATATGGACTGTAGAAAAGGGTTCGTCCAATTTTACCCCGGCTCTAAAAGGCCAGAGTCTTTCTGACCCCTTCGGTCAGCTTCTCCTACTTTACCCTTTTTGTGTTCGTTAAACCAGGAAATGAATAGTCATGATTCGTTCAGTTGATTCGTTCAGTTAAACTATAATATATCTTTAGTAAAATGATTTTGCAAGCAGACAATCATATGCATATGGTTCAGTAGCTCCTTCAAGACTTCACTCACCCTACCACCAACAAGTCTCTCCAGGTCTGACCCTGGACCTTTCATTTCCCTATTCTTTTATTTGTCTTTGGGTGCCTACTTCCGTCCTTGCATCTGGGTCGCCAATCGGTTAGATCACCCTCAGACTTTCTGTCTCCGAGAAGATGTCTCCTCTCATGGCCTAAATATTGTCTGTTACTTTAAGATATTTCATTAGGTGCATTCTGTTCCAAATGTTTATCAAGTGTTTATCAGGAGCACTTTTGCTCCAGTAAATCTGAACACGTCTTATCTTACACATACTAGACATGAGAAGAGAAATCGAGGCCTTCCCAGGCTACATGACATTTTATCTTACAGGACCTGATTTAATGTAATCAGGGGTTTTACAGCTGCGTTGTTCTACAAAGAGCCACGCAGGATAATAGCATGGCAGACTGTAGATATTACTAGCCTACTAACTATTACTATCGACATTTAAACAACTGGTGCAGAACTTTATAACTGAACAATGACCAGAACGCACACTTTTTATTTTTCTGTGTGGAAATGTGATGATCACAGATGATAAACAAAGTCATTAAAACGTTACCTTATAGGTAAAACATGAGGTTCATGTAGGCTGATATAGGAGCTGAGTGTGGGGCTGTTGCTTTGCAGGTGAAGTGAACCGACAATAACTGGGCAGGGAAATTAATAATATATAATATTTGTAGGTAAGGTGTATTGAAGAAATTATTGTTCAATACAGAAGTTATTGAAGAGTAATAAGTAATAATGTTGCGTGTTAAAAAAACGAAAAATATATTTGGATGAGAAAAAGCATGATACTATATATATATATATATATATATATATATATATATATATATATATATATATATATATAACTGGAAAATACATTGAGGTAGAGACCTCACTTACAATATAGCAGAGTAATATACCAAAGTTGATCCCCCAAATTGATGCAATGGAGCAAGAATTGTTTGTACTGCTTTCATTGTAAATAGAAACCGCATTTTAACAGAAATGTTGAGGGTTAACCTTTAAGATACCCAGTGGAGTGTTTGACCACGAGTAGCACTACAGAGCAATGTTTGTGTTGTTTGCAGTGCACTCAGAGTCAACTCTGAAATACGGATTCAGGGACAGCCTTAATCCTGTGCATGCATGCGTGTATGCTGTTGTGGATGTGCATAATGCTCTGCAGCACCCATTACTGAAAATATGTTCCTGCATACAGGCTGTACTCAACTGGTGGCGGTTATGAAACAATCCAATCACGATAGTGTGGTCCTCCTTCTAACACTGTGTCCTCTCTGACTTTCTCTCTTGTTCTCTGGCTCCCCTTCCCGCTGTCTGCGGCTATCCTGCTGTGATTAGGATTGACATACTCCCTGGAGCTGTGCTGTTTGTCTCTGTGATTGAGCATACTGGCTGCTCCCTCATGCACTCACCCCTACTGTCCTCACTTGACAACTTCCACCAGTCAGCAGAACCAGTAAAGCTTACCGATCACTGCCATGAGGAACAGCTCCCCTTTTCACCATGATGGAGCTGCTTTAATATTTGTACAGGGCCAGCACCGGTCTTTTATAGGCACCACACATCGCCTGCCGAGGGTAAGAGCCATGAAGATAAAATGCTACATTTTATTTGCTTAACAGTTGCCTTATATTGATTTCTATTTTGTCTAACAACACATTTTAAGGTTTTAAGATTAACAACCAAATCTGAACTATCCTTAAAAACCAATATGTGTAATATATGTAATGTGCATAATCATAGAATGCAGCTATTTTAAATTATGTTGTAAACCGCCAAACTGTAAGAAATGTTAAAACATTTTCCAGTTTCCTTAATGGTAGCTACAGCCCTGATCTTGCCTGACAACATTTAATCTTCTAATTTTCAGTTTTGTTAAAAACTGTAATTGGTGGTACTAGATGGATTAATGGGCAGCTCTACTGGCTACATAGTGCCACAGCAAGCATGCTTGAAGCTGTATGGCATTTTATCTGGTTACCATGGTTAAATATCCCCATTGACCAAAAAGTAAACATCCATATTGACCAACCACCCCCCTGTATCTGCATGAAATGGTTTGGTCCTGCTTTAGCGCACTCAGTAACGGTGTTTAGTTGCAGTCAGTAGATGCGCCAGAACTACAATGACCACAATGTTGCCAAGTAACGTTAAATCAATTCAAAAAAGGAAAGAGAGAAGAGAGAGAGAGGAAAGACAAAGGAAAGGGTGTCAAACTGTAACCCAGTTTTTCACCAAGAAAGGTGGTAGCCTGTAGTCTGTGAGTGGTATTAACCTGTTGGCTTCATGTCCATAGTGACATAAGCTAGCTAGCTACAGACTTGTGTTAGCCTACATTTAATCACCATTTAATCAGTGCAGGGAAACGTTTAGCAAGATATTCAGGGCGGCCTCTAGCTCACCCAGTAAGAGTGTTCGCCCCATGTTGGCTGAGTCCTGCAGTGGCGTGGGTTTGAATCCAACCTGCTGCCCTTTGCTGCGTGTCATCCCCCATCTCTCTCCCCTTTTCATGCTTATACACTGTCTCTATGTAATAAAGGGAAAAGCTCCCCGTCCTCCCCTCCCCCCCAAAAAATAAGATATCCATATTAAATCATTGTCCCTGCCCCCTTTTAGCAGACTTAACAACAGACGACTCAGCAGTCTCCCCCTAACTGGGCCCCTCCCTGTCCCAGTGAAGAAGGTGAGCAACATTGGGTTCAGTGACATGCCAGTTAGCATCATTGCAGGGAGTCTGTGGGTCTCTTGCTCTTTTTACCATTACAAAAAAGAAAATGAAATATGTATTAATGACAGAAATTCAAACATATTAATAGCAATTATTTTTCTCACATAATGATCATTATGAAATAAAATAAAAAAACAACAACCTACTGTCTGTACAGGTGTCCATTTCAGAAAGCAGGTTTAGTGAAAAGAGTTTGTTAACCCTGAGATGAGGGAAACTCTGGGTTTTCTGTTTCAGAAAGAGAGGTAACTTAACCTCAGAGTCAGTTACTATGGTAATTTAACCTCAGAGTCAGTTTCTATGCTAACTGAGCCTGTGAACCTAACCTGGTCAAGAGCAGGTTTTCTTCAAGAAACCTCGGGTTTCTCTCAGTCTCCTCCCTCTGACACAGCGCTCTTCATTTCCTCATTCATTCATTCAGTCTGGATCAGGCGCATTTTAGCGCAGTTTGTTATATCGGCATGAATAAAATTGATTGATTGATGAGGAAGCTGTATTACTTTGCAGGGAGTTAAACATACGTCAGGCGATGATATTGAGGCCCCGACGCATTTTAATTTCCAGATAACTTCCTATTTGAGCGGTATGGTTTTTCTTCCCAGTCTATCAGTTATGTATCCTACATAACTTTATCCGTCCTCATATCACTAACGTCACCCATTGAGGACATGCTCTACATCCCAGCACATTATTTGTGTCACATTACAGTTTTCTTTACAACCTTGGTGATGCGGAGCATTATAGTAAAGCGCCGTCAGAAGAGATCGCTCTGAAACGTGCTTTAAACATTTTTAGTGTTTTTTATTGTGGTGGTGCACGCGCGTGAACCTACTCCGAGTTGATTGAACCAACTCATATCAGCTGTTCTGGAACCAAAAACTCAGAGTTTCCCATCTCAGGGTAAATCAACTCAGAGGTCAGGGTTAGACTCAGAGTTTGTTGAACCTCCTTCCTGAAACGGATCCCTGATACTGTTGGAAACAGTGAGTAGTTTACCTGAGCCTGCATGCAAGATACAGACAATATTGAAATAATCCAGTTTGATACGTTCATTTAGATTGAATTACGGAATGACATTTATAGATATATACTTTATTATTCCCATCATGAAGGGCAGTTAATATATATTTATATATTTAAGTTTGTTAATTTTTCTTTTTTAAATGTTTCATTAATAATTAATAATAATAATAATAATAATAATTCTCTTAAGAGAATTTTCCATTTTGTAAATTTTACAATAAAAATACATTGAGACTGTAAAAGATGGCCTTCAGCACATTTTTTATGGTTGCTTTTTATCTTGCATCAAATAGTGAACTGCATACTAGACTTGCATGCATGTACAAATCACCAGCAGTAAATACTGTGCTAGTACTAGTATTGAACTACAAGAAGCAAGACAGTTGCAAGCCTTTAATTAGAGTTATGTAAAGCTTTTGATGGGACAGTTAGGTCCTAGAGTAGTGATGACGAACTGACCGAAGAGCCGGTTATTAACCCGATTCGTGTCACTGAGCCGGGAGAATCGAGTGCCATACGTCAATGAACCGACTCACTCCTGTTTTTTACCTCATTAGCGCTTCCACTGGAGTGGTGGTAGAATCAATCAGGAAATGGGCTACCTCGAGCAGCACCATTCATTGGACCGAAAGAGTTGTTAAGAGAGTTGTAGAACCGTGCACCAGGCTACTGACCGAGACCAAACGTAACCGTTAACAACCGCTCAAGTCTATAATCCAACGGGTGTCTAGGTTCGCTGCAAGTTTGAGTTATTAACCAAGCCTTGCTTCTGGTGCATCTTAGGTGATTGTGTTCGGCAATTCACACATTACTGATTTGGAAGTGCATCACATGCAAATACACATGTTATCTTAGTTATGTTAAGTTAAATGTTAGAGAAGTGAATGTTGCAGGCTGTCACAAGCAGACCAGGCGGGCACCAGGCTACTGACCGAGACCGAATGTAACCGTTAACAACCGCTCGAGTCTATGTAATCAAACGGTTGTCTAACGGTTCTCGGCAAGTTTGATCCCAGAAACCTTTATTTCTCGTGCATCTTAGATGATTGTGTACATAGAAATTCATAGGCTACATTACCGATGGACGATCACATACAAATACACGTCATGTTATCTCGGTAGTTATGTTAAGTTAAATGTTTATTACATGGTAGGCAGGCTGACTCGAGGAGAGACCACGGCGCGCACCAGGCTACTGACCGAGACTGAATGCAACCGTGCCTAATGCACAAATCTATAATCAAACGGTTGTCTAAAGGTTCTCGGCAAGTTTGAGTTGTCAACCGATCCCAGAAACCTTTATTTCTCGTGCATCTTAACAAATACACACCATGTTATCTTGGTAGTTATGTATAAATCCCCCCCCCCGCCGCCGCCGCAGGCACGTGAACCGGCGACCGAATCTATAGACTCAGTTCGCCAACCGTCCGGTTGAACCGACTCACGTAAAAGAGCCGGTTGTCACATTACTATCCTAGAGATGTGGTGACAACAGCTGCGCAGAGGGGGCCCAATTAGAGTTTTTGTCATGGGGCCCAAAATTCCTGCCAGTCTCTGCTGTCACAGTCAGGGTTGGTCACAGGACACAGTGACATCATCAAAGCAATAATGAGCTCTGGCTGTGAGCTGCACTCTGAGAGGAGTTCATGCAGAAAACCATCCGTACAGTCCATTTTACATTTAACATCCCCTCCTCCGTAATCAGACTGAAGGACAAAGATGCTCCCTAGGCAAAAAGAACGCCACTGTGAGATAGTGCTGAAAATAGATACTGCAAGGCATGACAGGATACAGAACGTGCCATAATGTGTTCCAGCCTGTAAGACTGCCAACAGTCTGTACACAGTTTAGTAAGGCTCTGTGCACATGCTTTAGTTTTCATTGAAACAGTATTATCTTAATATATATATGATTTATTAAATGTAAGTGAAACATTTTGCAAATTTAAAAGTTTGCTGATCATCATCATCTTTTTTATTCTTACAAGCATAGAGCTGCTTCACAGACAGAACTGGTTGGAGCCTGCCTAGTCCCGCATTGCCTTGTGGAGGATGGTCTGATTACACCACAGATGCATTCTGGGATATGAGAAAAAAAACTAGCTGTGTTGTTTGTATTTCCTTAAACCAATCACAATGGTCTTGGGCAGCGCTAAGCTGCAGACGCAGCGATGGTGGCTCTGCTAAAAAGTATCATGAAGGAACTTGTTTTGGTGGAACATTTTCACCCCGCAAAAGAAAACGCCACATGCAATATTAAATTATTATATATTAAAGTTAACTGTTGACATGTATATGTACGTATATGAGTGTTACCAAGTGGAACATGTGTAATGTCGGCTAACGCTAGCTAACGTTACGTTACGTAATAGCATAAAATGCTATCACTAAGTCAGCTAACAGATAACATTCAAATTGTATAATAATACTTTAAAACAGACTGCAGAGCAGTGTACAAATCAATTTAAAGTTAAATAATGTTAGATGTTGATTTGTGTTTTTCTTTAAAAGACGATTTCACTCCGATCTGGAATAACAAGAAAGATTGAACCGTTTCAGGTAAGGATGGCAAAATTGGAATAGCCTATAATGATATTAACTTAGCAGTTATAATGGATGATAATAATAGGAAAATGTCCAGACTCTCCCAATTGGCACTCCACTACTGGTTAAGTGTATTATTTACATTGCAATATAAATGAAAACATAACTTAATTTATTAATATCAGGGAACATGCCTGCCACACTCGCAGTTACCCACTAACTACTGCTTACCTGGAGCACCACGGCGGCAGCTCGCGATGAAATGTGAAGTGCCAGCATTCCCTGTATAGCCTGGAACACTGCATTTACGACCGTGGTTCATTTTCAGTATCCTTGAAAAACTTCCAAACTTTCTTCTTTGTAATTCCTGTGAAAGTACACAGAGCAGCGCGCAGCTAAACTAGTGTCTGACATCTACTTGACCAACATTGTGTGGCTAGTGACCTGTATTTAAATGTTGGGCGTGACAAAGGCAGGCAGGTAGAGCCAAATAAGGTACAGCCACTGAGTTAAGTCAACTATGAGCTTTGTTGAGATTTGCCCGTTTTCAGAGGCAGTTTCAAATAGTGAGATTTGCAGAGGAAAGAGGTGTCTATGGGACTTTGAGGTTCTATGTATGTCCTATTTACCCACCAAACTGTCATTATTCAACTATGACAAGGTAAACTCGGGTTTGCATTCTTTCACCCCTTTAAGACTGCTTTTATACTTAAGTTTGAAAGTAGGAGTACATTTCATGAATTATCAGCATTTAAGACTAAAATGCTTTGGTCTTGGACTTGACTCTCGATACACTCTGGTCTTGGTGATGGTCTTGGTCTCGGTTTAGGTGGTCTTGACTGCAACATCGCAATTAGCTAACTGTCTTCTGGAAATTGTATTATACTTTTCTCTTTTTGACTATGTCCACTGAGGTTTAGCTGAACCAAAGTATTCATTCTGCATCCAGAGCAGCTCAGTCTCAGAAATAACTGCAGAACTGAAACTCTAATCCCCACATTATCACCTTTCTCGCCCAGCTGGCTTCCACCCAAGCCCTGTTACTGCCAGTTGAATTGTTGACTGAAGATAAAATGGTGATCATTACTGAGAAAATGTCTGCACACACTGCTAGCTTAGATTTGTTTCCATTTCTCCCATCCTCTGTCTCTCAGCCTACAAACACACAAAACACAGGCTTACACTCCCCATAGACAACCCAAAGTTGCCAAAACAACAGAGAAAATGAAGGACAGAGCTCAACAGCAAGTGCCCACTTATTGGACTGTTCTGGGCCTGAAAGTGATTTTCCCCATTCGATATCTCCACTGGCGTTACATTAAATACTTATTTAAAGAATTTGAATTTTTTGGTCATTTTTGGCTTTTATTTGATAGGACAGCTGAAGACAGGAAGGGGAGAGAGACAGGGAACGATGCAGCAAAGGGCCAAGGGCCAGACTTGTTTTAAGCCTGGAACCAAGCCAACCAGCTCCAAGACTAATTGAAAACATGTCTTTTCGCTTTTTTCTTTTATTTGAGCCGCTTGGGTAACTTTGTTTCATTTTCGCGTTTAGACCATTGACATAAAAGAAAGGTTTTGACTTGTCTTGCTCCGTCTCTGTGTACTTCCCAGTTCTCCTGTCACTGGGTGTTTATCTTTCGCGCCGCGGCGCACTGTTACAGACTAGTCCATTTCATTGTGAAAGTAGGGGGTGTTGACCTCTGTCAGCAAGCAGGGTGCCTGCAGCTGCTGGGGGCGCTGATCTGCCAACTCCCCACACAGTGAAATGATCGATAACAGAAAACTGCTTCGCGGCGCAGAGGATTTATTTTTTTGTTTAAAGTTCTCGTGCCGCCCCATGTGACATGAAAAAATGCCGTACAAAAAAACGCCACTGAGCCTAATTTCTAATCTTGTTTTCCTACTAGACAATACACTGTGTTCCGGATATGCCATCCTCTTTGCACATAAAAGGTAAAAGAAAATGCCAGAATTAGGTAATTTTTCATAGTCTTAAAATGGTCTTAAAATAGCCTACCTGAAAAACATTTTTTTTTAAATGCAGTCGGCTACGTACTGTAATGCCACTCAAACCAAAGATACAGATTAGTATTTCATTGTTCATTTCCCCAAAACATGCTGAGGCACTACATCATTTGTGTTTTTTTTTCTTTTAGGCTGCCACCATCAATCCTACGCGCTGAAAGTCCTTCTCACACCATCACACATGTCACGCAGGGACTGACACAGAAATCAGGTGCCACTGAGTCCCAGGTTGCTGCCCTCACCCAGAGACTCAAAGACCTTGAAGCTCAGCAGTGCAGACCAGCTACCCCCTCAGCACCGCGGGAGCTGCTGGATGTTTGCAGACTGGATGAAGGAGAAGACTCACAGCTCTTAAAGCCAGCATCCCAGCCTTCCAACAGTGGCAGGTCCCTCACCACACGTGTGCACTAGAACCGTATCCGCTGAATGGGAGGGATTACAGGGATTGTTGTGTGCAGGAGAGCATTAGCGTGAGGTCTATGCAGCAAATTTGTTTACGGCTCTAACACCATTTGAGACATATGGGAGCTTGGTGAAGAAGGCAAACTGGGAACGGGGAAATACCCGGCGCTACCGCTGAACTTAGGACAGGATCCCTTCTTATGTGTCCCAAAGGTTCACAGAACTGTTGGGGGAACAGTGGCACAGGATAAGAAACAGGGTCAACAAGAGACTGAGGAGCTGCAACCCTAACCATAGACTGTAAGGGCTCAATATATAGCAATAATATGGAGCAAACTCCATGTTGTGCTTTTTAGTACATGACGTACTTTGAGTTATTTATTTTATTATATTTGGTTTTGTTTATTGTAATTGATAATTAAGCTGTGTGTAATAGAGTATTAACAATGTCATCACCTGAAGAGAGGTGAAAATGTACATCTGTATATCAGTCGTGTTTCAACAGCTGATATACATTTAATGTGATATAATATATACATATATATAACATAATATATTTGTTATGGCCAGAGAGGCAAGCTGGACAACTTCTTTGCTTGTTGCTGTGTTGTGAAGAGAGGTGATAACATGCGTTCATTGCCAAGCAGTTCTGTGGATATATATATATATATATATATATATGGACTGTAGAAAAGGGTTCGTCCAATTTTACCCCGGCTCTAAAAGGCCAGAGTCTTTCTGACCCCTTCGGTCAGCTTCTCCTACTTTACCCTTTTTGTGTTCGTTAAACCAGGAAATGAATAGTCATGATTCGTTCAGTTGATTCGTTCAGTTAAACTATAATATATCTTTAGTAAAATGATTTTGCAAGCAGACAATCATATGCATATGGTTCAGTAGCTCCTTCAAGACTTCACTCACCCTACCACCAACAAGTCTCTCCAGGTCTGACCCTGGACCTTTCATTTCCCTATTCTTTTATTTGTCTTTGGGTGCCTACTTCCGTCCTTGCATCTGGGTCGCCAATCGGTTAGATCACCCTCAGACTTTCTGTCTCCGAGAAGATGTCTCCTCTCATGGCCTAAATATTGTCTGTTACTTTAAGATATTTCATTAGGTGCATTCTGTTCCAAATGTTTATCAAGTGTTTATCAGGAGCACTTTTGCTCCAGTAAATCTGAACACGTCTTATCTTACACATACTAGACATGAGAAGAGAAATCGAGGCCTTCCCAGGCTACATGACATTTTATCTTACAGGACCTGATTTAATGTAATCAGGGGTTTTACAGCTGCGTTGTTCTACAAAGAGCCACGCAGGATAATAGCATGGCAGACTGTAGATATTACTAGCCTACTAACTATTACTATCGACATTTAAACAACTGGTGCAGAACTTTATAACTGAACAATGACCAGAACGCACACTTTTTATTTTTCTGTGTGGAAATGTGATGATCACAGATGATAAACAAAGTCATTAAAACGTTACCTTATAGGTAAAACATGAGGTTCATGTAGGCTGATATAGGAGCTGAGTGTGGGGCTGTTGCTTTGCAGGTGAAGTGAACCGACAATAACTGGGCAGGGAAATTAATAATATATAATATTTGTAGGTAAGGTGTATTGAAGAAATTATTGTTCAATACAGAAGTTATTGAAGAGTAATAAGTAATAATGTTGCGTGTTAAAAAAACGAAAAATATATTTGGATGAGAAAAAGCATGATACTATATATATATATATATATATATATATATATATATATATATATATATATATATATATATATAACTGGAAAATACATTGAGGTAGAGACCTCACTTACAATATAGCAGAGTAATATACCAAAGTTGATCCCCCAAATTGATGCAATGGAGCAAGAATTGTTTGTACTGCTTTCATTGTAAATAGAAACCGCATTTTAACAGAAATGTTGAGGGTTAACCTTTAAGATACCCAGTGGAGTGTTTGACCACGAGTAGCACTACAGAGCAATGTTTGTGTTGTTTGCAGTGCACTCAGAGTCAACTCTGAAATACGGATTCAGGGACAGCCTTAATCCTGTGCATGCATGCGTGTATGCTGTTGTGGATGTGCATAATGCTCTGCAGCACCCATTACTGAAAATATGTTCCTGCATACAGGCTGTACTCAACTGGTGGCGGTTATGAAACAATCCAATCACGATAGTGTGGTCCTCCTTCTAACACTGTGTCCTCTCTGACTTTCTCTCTTGTTCTCTGGCTCCCCTTCCCGCTGTCTGCGGCTATCCTGCTGTGATTAGGATTGACATACTCCCTGGAGCTGTGCTGTTTGTCTCTGTGATTGAGCATACTGGCTGCTCCCTCATGCACTCACCCCTACTGTCCTCACTTGACAACTTCCACCAGTCAGCAGAACCAGTAAAGCTTACCGATCACTGCCATGAGGAACAGCTCCCCTTTTCACCATGATGGAGCTGCTTTAATATTTGTACAGGGCCAGCACCGGTCTTTTATAGGCACCACACATCGCCTGCCGAGGGTAAGAGCCATGAAGATAAAATGCTACATTTTATTTGCTTAACAGTTGCCTTATATTGATTTCTATTTTGTCTAACAACACATTTTAAGGTTTTAAGATTAACAACCAAATCTGAACTATCCTTAAAAACCAATATGTGTAATATATGTAATGTGCATAATCATAGAATGCAGCTATTTTAAATTATGTTGTAAACCGCCAAACTGTAAGAAATGTTAAAACATTTTCCAGTTTCCTTAATGGTAGCTACAGCCCTGATCTTGCCTGACAACATTTAATCTTCTAATTTTCAGTTTTGTTAAAAACTGTAATTGGTGGTACTAGATGGATTAATGGGCAGCTCTACTGGCTACATAGTGCCACAGCAAGCATGCTTGAAGCTGTATGGCATTTTATCTGGTTACCATGGTTAAATATCCCCATTGACCAAAAAGTAAACATCCATATTGACCAACCACCCCCCTGTATCTGCATGAAATGGTTTGGTCCTGCTTTAGCGCACTCAGTAACGGTGTTTAGTTGCAGTCAGTAGATGCGCCAGAACTACAATGACCACAATGTTGCCAAGTAACGTTAAATCAATTCAAAAAAGGAAAGAGAGAAGAGAGAGAGAGGAAAGACAAAGGAAAGGGTGTCAAACTGTAACCCAGTTTTTCACCAAGAAAGGTGGTAGCCTGTAGTCTGTGAGTGGTATTAACCTGTTGGCTTCATGTCCATAGTGACATAAGCTAGCTAGCTACAGACTTGTGTTAGCCTACATTTAATCACCATTTAATCAGTGCAGGGAAACGTTTAGCAAGATATTCAGGGCGGCCTCTAGCTCACCCAGTAAGAGTGTTCGCCCCATGTTGGCTGAGTCCTGCAGTGGCGTGGGTTTGAATCCAACCTGCTGCCCTTTGCTGCGTGTCATCCCCCATCTCTCTCCCCTTTTCATGCTTATACACTGTCTCTATGTAATAAAGGGAAAAGCTCCCCGTCCTCCCCTCCCCCCCAAAAAATAAGATATCCATATTAAATCATTGTCCCTGCCCCCTTTTAGCAGACTTAACAACAGACGACTCAGCAGTCTCCCCCTAACTGGGCCCCTCCCTGTCCCAGTGAAGAAGGTGAGCAACATTGGGTTCAGTGACATGCCAGTTAGCATCATTGCAGGGAGTCTGTGGGTCTCTTGCTCTTTTTACCATTACAAAAAAGAAAATGAAATATGTATTAATGACAGAAATTCAAACATATTAATAGCAATTATTTTTCTCACATAATGATCATTATGAAATAAAATAAAAAAACAACAACCTACTGTCTGTACAGGTGTCCATTTCAGAAAGCAGGTTTAGTGAAAAGAGTTTGTTAACCCTGAGATGAGGGAAACTCTGGGTTTTCTGTTTCAGAAAGAGAGGTAACTTAACCTCAGAGTCAGTTACTATGGTAATTTAACCTCAGAGTCAGTTTCTATGCTAACTGAGCCTGTGAACCTAACCTGGTCAAGAGCAGGTTTTCTTCAAGAAACCTCGGGTTTCTCTCAGTCTCCTCCCTCTGACACAGCGCTCTTCATTTCCTCATTCATTCATTCAGTCTGGATCAGGCGCATTTTAGCGCAGTTTGTTATATCGGCATGAATAAAATTGATTGATTGATGAGGAAGCTGTATTACTTTGCAGGGAGTTAAACATACGTCAGGCGATGATATTGAGGCCCCGACGCATTTTAATTTCCAGATAACTTCCTATTTGAGCGGTATGGTTTTTCTTCCCAGTCTATCAGTTATGTATCCTACATAACTTTATCCGTCCTCATATCACTAACGTCACCCATTGAGGACATGCTCTACATCCCAGCACATTATTTGTGTCACATTACAGTTTTCTTTACAACCTTGGTGATGCGGAGCATTATAGTAAAGCGCCGTCAGAAGAGATCGCTCTGAAACGTGCTTTAAACATTTTTAGTGTTTTTTATTGTGGTGGTGCACGCGCGTGAACCTACTCCGAGTTGATTGAACCAACTCATATCAGCTGTTCTGGAACCAAAAACTCAGAGTTTCCCATCTCAGGGTAAATCAACTCAGAGGTCAGGGTTAGACTCAGAGTTTGTTGAACCTCCTTCCTGAAACGGATCCCTGATACTGTTGGAAACAGTGAGTAGTTTACCTGAGCCTGCATGCAAGATACAGACAATATTGAAATAATCCAGTTTGATACGTTCATTTAGATTGAATTACGGAATGACATTTATAGATATATACTTTATTATTCCCATCATGAAGGGCAGTTAATATATATTTATATATTTAAGTTTGTTAATTTTTCTTTTTTAAATGTTTCATTAATAATTAATAATAATAATAATAATAATAATTCTCTTAAGAGAATTTTCCATTTTGTAAATTTTACAATAAAAATACATTGAGACTGTAAAAGATGGCCTTCAGCACATTTTTTATGGTTGCTTTTTATCTTGCATCAAATAGTGAACTGCATACTAGACTTGCATGCATGTACAAATCACCAGCAGTAAATACTGTGCTAGTACTAGTATTGAACTACAAGAAGCAAGACAGTTGCAAGCCTTTAATTAGAGTTATGTAAAGCTTTTGATGGGACAGTTAGGTCCTAGAGTAGTGATGACGAACTGACCGAAGAGCCGGTTATTAACCCGATTCGTGTCACTGAGCCGGGAGAATCGAGTGCCATACGTCAATGAACCGACTCACTCCTGTTTTTTACCTCATTAGCGCTTCCACTGGAGTGGTGGTAGAATCAATCAGGAAATGGGCTACCTCGAGCAGCACCATTCATTGGACCGAAAGAGTTGTTAAGAGAGTTGTAGAACCGTGCACCAGGCTACTGACCGAGACCAAACGTAACCGTTAACAACCGCTCAAGTCTATAATCCAACGGGTGTCTAGGTTCGCTGCAAGTTTGAGTTATTAACCAAGCCTTGCTTCTGGTGCATCTTAGGTGATTGTGTTCGGCAATTCACACATTACTGATTTGGAAGTGCATCACATGCAAATACACATGTTATCTTAGTTATGTTAAGTTAAATGTTAGAGAAGTGAATGTTGCAGGCTGTCACAAGCAGACCAGGCGGGCACCAGGCTACTGACCGAGACCGAATGTAACCGTTAACAACCGCTCGAGTCTATGTAATCAAACGGTTGTCTAACGGTTCTCGGCAAGTTTGATCCCAGAAACCTTTATTTCTCGTGCATCTTAGATGATTGTGTACATAGAAATTCATAGGCTACATTACCGATGGACGATCACATACAAATACACGTCATGTTATCTCGGTAGTTATGTTAAGTTAAATGTTTATTACATGGTAGGCAGGCTGACTCGAGGAGAGACCACGGCGCGCACCAGGCTACTGACCGAGACTGAATGCAACCGTGCCTAATGCACAAATCTATAATCAAACGGTTGTCTAAAGGTTCTCGGCAAGTTTGAGTTGTCAACCGATCCCAGAAACCTTTATTTCTCGTGCATCTTAACAAATACACACCATGTTATCTTGGTAGTTATGTATAAATCCCCCCCCCCGCCGCCGCCGCAGGCACGTGAACCGGCGACCGAATCTATAGACTCAGTTCGCCAACCGTCCGGTTGAACCGACTCACGTAAAAGAGCCGGTTGTCACATTACTATCCTAGAGATGTGGTGACAACAGCTGCGCAGAGGGGGCCCAATTAGAGTTTTTGTCATGGGGCCCAAAATTCCTGCCAGTCTCTGCTGTCACAGTCAGGGTTGGTCACAGGACACAGTGACATCATCAAAGCAATAATGAGCTCTGGCTGTGAGCTGCACTCTGAGAGGAGTTCATGCAGAAAACCATCCGTACAGTCCATTTTACATTTAACATCCCCTCCTCCGTAATCAGACTGAAGGACAAAGATGCTCCCTAGGCAAAAAGAACGCCACTGTGAGATAGTGCTGAAAATAGATACTGCAAGGCATGACAGGATACAGAACGTGCCATAATGTGTTCCAGCCTGTAAGTCTGCCAACAGTCTGTACACAGTTTAGTAAGGCTCTGTGCACATGCTTTAGTTTTCATTGAAACAGTATTATCTTAATATATATATGATTTATTAAATGTAAGTGAAACATTTTGCAAATTTAAAAGTTTGCTGATCATCATCATCTTTTTTATTCTTACAAGCATAGAGCTGCTTCACAGACAGAACTGGTTGGAGCCTGCCTAGTCCCGCATTGCCTTGTGGAGGATGGTCTGATTACACCACAGATGCATTCTGGGATATGAGAAAAAAAACTAGCTGTGTTGTTTGTATTTCCTTAAACCAATCACAATGGTCTTGGGCAGCGCTAAGCTGCAGACGCAGCGATGGTGGCTCTGCTAAAAAGTATCATGAAGGAACTTGTTTTGGTGGAACATTTTCACCCCGCAAAAGAAAACGCCACATGCAATATTAAATTATTATATATTAAAGTTAACTGTTGACATGTATATGTACGTATATGAGTGTTACCAAGTGGAACATGTGTAATGTCGGCTAACGCTAGCTAACGTTACGTTACGTAATAGCATAAAATGCTATCACTAAGTCAGCTAACAGATAACATTCAAATTGTATAATAATACTTTAAAACAGACTGCAGAGCAGTGTACAAATCAATTTAAAGTTAAATAATGTTAGATGTTGATTTGTGTTTTTCTTTAAAAGACGATTTCACTCCGATCTGGAATAACAAGAAAGATTGAACCGTTTCAGGTAAGGATGGCAAAATTGGAATAGCCTATAATGATATTAACTTAGCAGTTATAATGGATGATAATAATAGGAAAATGTCCCGACTCTCCCAATTGGCACTCCACTACTGGTTAAGTGTATTATTTACATTGCAATATAAATGAAAACATAACTTAATTTATTAATATCAGGGAACATGCCTGCCACACTCGCAGTTACCCACTAACTACTGCTTACCTGGAGCACCACGGCGGCAGCTCGCGATGAAATGTGAAGTGCCAGCATTCCCTGTATAGCCTGGAACACTGCATTTACGACCGTGGTTCATTTTCAGTATCCTTGAAAAACTTCCAAACTTTCTTCTTTGTAATTCCTGTGAAAGTACACAGAGCAGCGCGCAGCTAAACTAGTGTCTGACATCTACTTGACCAACATTGTGTGGCTAGTGACCTGTATTTAAATGTTGGGCGTGACAAAGGCAGGCAGGTAGAGCCAAATAAGGTACAGCCACTGAGTTAAGTCAACTATGAGCTTTGTTGAGATTTGCCCGTTTTCAGAGGCAGTTTCAAATAGTGAGATTTGCAGAGGAAAGAGGTGTCTATGGGACTTTGAGGTTCTATGTATGTCCTATTTACCCACCAAACTGTCATTATTCAACTATGACAAGGTAAACTCGGGTTTGCATTCTTTCACCCCTTTAAGACTGCTTTTATACTTAAGTTTGAAAGTAGGAGTACATTTCATGAATTATCAGCATTTAAGACTAAAATGCTTTGGTCTTGGACTTGACTCTCGATACACTCTGGTCTTGGTGATGGTCTTGGTCTCGGTTTAGGTGGTCTTGACTGCAACATCGCAATTAGCTAACTGTCTTCTGGAAATTGTATTATACTTTTCTCTTTTTGACTATGTCCACTGAGGTTTAGCTGAACCAAAGTATTCATTCTGCATCCAGAGCAGCTCAGTCTCAGAAATAACTGCAGAACTGAAACTCTAATCCCCACATTATCACCTTTCTCGCCCAGCTGGCTTCCACCCAAGCCCTGTTACTGCCAGTTGAATTGTTGACTGAAGATAAAATGGTGATCATTACTGAGAAAATGTCTGCACACACTGCTAGCTTAGATTTGTTTCCATTTCTCCCATCCTCTGTCTCTCAGCCTACAAACACACAAAACACAGGCTTACACTCCCCATAGACAACCCAAAGTTGCCAAAACAACAGAGAAAATGAAGGACAGAGCTCAACAGCAAGTGCCCACTTATTGGACTGTTCTGGGCCTGAAAGTGATTTTCCCCATTCGATATCTCCACTGGCGTTACATTAAATACTTATTTAAAGAATTTGAATTTTTTGGTCATTTTTGGCTTTTATTTGATAGGACAGCTGAAGACAGGAAGGGGAGAGAGACAGGGAACGATGCAGCAAAGGGCCAAGGGCCAGACTTGTTTTAAGCCTGGAACCAAGCCAACCAGCTCCAAGACTAATTGTGACCATAAAACATTTGATTCAGGTCAAAAGAACATTTTGAAAACTGAAAAAAGTCAAAGCTACAAAGACTGTACAGAAACGACCAGAGACCTTAGTGGTAGCAGCTCGCTAGCTGTTTGTGGGTTTTGGTGAACATTTCCATGGTAACAGCAAGCTCAACCAATCAGAGTGTCGCTGCTACGCTTGTGAGTAAAAAAAAATAATAATAATGTAATAAAGTAGTGTAGTACTACTCCATGACTTTGTGAATAAAACATCCACCTCAGATGGTTTAGACTTTATGGGGGATAATCAAAAACCTTATGGAGAAAATAAGCAGGTTTTTCACTTCCTGAATCACACTGTACAGTTGAGCTCTATTGGTTTATGCTCATTTCAATCAGGTCTTCCATACATCTGACATTTCTTCCATCCTTATGTCCCACACTATCAAAATCCCTGCACTTTCCTGTCCCATTCAGCCACAGCACAACCAGATATGAATGGTCACACTCGGCCTGTTCACCGCCAAATAAAGCAGCAGCTGGCAGACGAGATACAGCGGGAGCTGTGACACATCTCTGGCCCTCTGCACAACGCTCTCTGACTACACTGAATGTACAGCAGCTAAATGCTGTGCATGTTATCCTCAACTCACTGATTTCATTTAATTATCACATGCCTTTTGAGTCTTTGCACAGGTGGAAAATACTGTGTGTGTGTGTGTGTGTGTGTGTGTGTGTGTGTGTGTGTGTGTGTGTGTGTGCCGCCTGGTGTTTTATTTCCTCTCTGCCCACTGGCAGGGCAGTGGAACAGATTGTCAGCTTTGCATCACTGCTTCAATAATGCAGTCTTTGCAGTATGTATTTTTATCACTTAGCAAAAGAGAGTGTGGCACTGCAGTCTCATGATGTAAGCAGAGGCTGACATGGCACCAGTTCATGTTTGAACAACAACATGCTCAGAATCACAGAAAACTAGATATGTCAATACACGATGTATATCTCTGTATTTTCTACAAAGTGGGATAAATGTTCAGTTGTAAGTCAATGCCAAATATGAGATGTAACAAGCACTTTTATTAAAACAGACAGTGAACAAAATAAAATGCAAAGACAGGGTAAAAAATAAAAGTAAATAGCCTTTATTAAATAAAAAAACAGCCCTATCTGAGAAAGCTCCTTCATTTAATTTCAACAATAATAGAACAATTAAAAGAGACAGAGAGAGCTTTATTTATGTAAAGGAAATATTATTATTATTATTATTATTATTATTATTATTATTATTATTAATTTTATTTTTGTTCAAAACTTTCTGCATATTCAAAACACACATTTCGGGATCTATTGGAGAATGAGACCTTGGTAAAGCCATAAGCTTCAAAGTTTAAATCAACATAAAAGACATGTCAGTCAAAATCATAAGAAATCCCATCTGTAAATGCAACTTCACATGTGCTGTTGTAACAAAAACATTATGTATGAAAACATAAATAAGCAACACAGGTGTCACAAAATAAATGTATATGTTCCTATTTTTGAACTTATTACTTGTCCTGAAGAGTAGTACAAAGTGCAACCCCAATCGGCACAGATCTTTTTCAAAGATTTAAGATGGCAGAATTTTCAGAGAGCACACTTTGTTATTGTCGACTGAGACTCCAGAGTTGCTATTGAAACTTTTAGTCAAGATGCATATATTGTATTTTTAGAAACTCAAGCATCCTTCAATGAAGTTGTTGTTCTCTACAGCTGTTGCCACTTGTAATCCAAATATTGGAGGCCTTGTATAGTCACATTCATTCTTTAGGGATGGGAGTGTGAATGTGGAATTCAGAGCATCATATGGCCCAAAATGGTATTTCTGAACCGAGCATGCAGTTAGTGACAAAGCAAATCTTTTATATTTAGTATTATTGAGCTCCCCTCATGACATGAATAAATGAAAAGTAATCCACTTTCATAGCCCTCTGGGAAATTAAATGAAGCACTCAAAGATGCAATAAATCGGCTTCCTGTTTGATGACCTCCCAGCAACTCTGATGTAATCATTTTGAGAGGTTTGTTAGTTAATAGCCAAGGCAAAACCTGCTTCAGAGAAACATTTGACTATTATTTGTCTGCAGAACCAGAATTTCAACTTCTGTTTGGTTTTTTTGCACCTGTTGTGTATGTGCATCCATTAGTCTCAGCCATGCCAGTAGTATATGTGTCTATGTTCAGGATTCTCCTGTGTGCTGTTTACATTTGCTCTCATCACAAGAGATTGTATTAAATTATGGAATTAACTTTAACTAGGTCTTTTACCTGGGGAGGGAATAAGATACCCAGATAAACGATACTTTTCTTTGTCCACTGAAATGCACCTGGTTGGAAGGCTGTTACGGTGCACTGAGCTGTTAAAGGTAACACTTCTGACTTGGATCAATTTACCCTATAATCTGAAGATTTTAAGAAAGAGTCAATGATCCAGAGTAGACAGGGTATTGATCTGCTAGGTTCGAACACAAAAAGTAATATATCATTTGCATAAAGCATAAGTTTGTGCATTACACCTCCTATGGTGTAAGAAAGCTTTCAAAAAGATGTATGCACAACTTTAAGAATTCGTATTCGTATTTTAAACATTTGTGCGTAAATTAACTCAGGCATGCACAATTACGTTTTCATACACGTGAGTCAATAAAATTACATTTGTATTTTTATGTGAGTGTGACTCTAGAAGCTATGACTGTAAACATTCATGAGTACAACTCTGATTTTTACGACTACGAATTCTTCACTATGAACACAAATTCAAGTTTGTGGGTACGAGTAAAGAACAGTTGAAATGACGTCACTGTCGTCACAGGGCAGGAAATCAAACCTAGATTTCATCTAACGCGCATGCGTCAAAGGTGAAAGATGGAGACGGGTATGGCTGCAGCCTGGAACGTCCCTTTTATATACTGTCTTTGGGAGTACCAATGACAGTATATAAAATGGACCCAGCTACTCCGCTGTTTTTGACGGAGACAAGTGAAGTCTCTTACCAGCACTTTTCCGGTGATGGTTAAGTGTTACTGAGCGTTACTGCGCAGCTGCAAACTGAGCTTCCCGCCGTAGATGTGACGTGACCAACGTGTCTGCAAGTTGTAAGTCTTCTGGTAGCTGTGCCAAGAGAAATCTCAATCATTCCCAATCTATCAGAGACGGAGAGCGTAGGTATATGTAAGGAGATAACATAGGCACAGGCTAATTATTGCTAACTAAAATGCTAGTTAACATTAGTAATTAAATTAAACAGCTAATGTAAGTCCAAACTGCCTGCTAGCTTTTCCTGTACAATACCGTAATTCCTCTACCATGCAACAGTAAGTCACGTGGTTATGACACAATCGTTAGCCTATTTTTATAAAAACGTCTGCTACGGAGCCATAACGTGAGGTACAAGGTAATGGAGCCTTTTATGCATTGCCGTGTTTCTTTAGAAATAAACGATGGACAAATCAAGTCTTTAAACGCTTCAGATGTAAAGTTATTGGCTGTCAAAGTGACGCCAAAATTAATGGCAGTCAATGGGATGCTAACGGGGGTGATGGATAAGTGTTAGCAAAATGGCGCCATCGCGGCTTCGCTCTGAGGAAAGGACACTCTGAGGAAAGTGTCCTTTCAAAGACGAGATGACAACTCTTCCAGCCACCACTGCTGTATACCACTATAGTAGCTACATGCTAACGGCAGTAAACATGTCATCTTGTCGGCCACTGTTGTTAAATTCTCCCCAATTCTGGGTCTCATTCCTGCAATATGTCCGATTGGGTAGTGTTTGGTTCAGAAGCCTTTATCTGAGATTTCTGACGTTAGAAAGTTCTGCTTCGTTCCACTACAATCTAACATTAGCATACTCCTAGCGGCTAACTATTATGTAGCATGCTAACGCGACATAGTAATCTTGGCCAATGCTGGTAATTTCATAATAATTAGCTATAGGAGCATGCTGGGCTCTCACAGAGATCTCATTTGTAGCCCTGTTTTACCTTACATTTTTATAAAAGTACCAACACATGAAGTGAGAGGTGTATACACATGATTAAACTTTATTTAAAGCATGATTAACCTGAAGCAGGACGGAGCAAGGCTCCTAGCTCAGGCTAGCTAGCGTTAGCAAATTACCTTCAAAGTTACAAAGAAATTAAGCAACGTAGCTAAGTCTTTGTTTAATTTGCTATGTGGTGTCGTACTGAATCCCCGGACAACCCTCCGTATATCATTAACAGATACTTTAGGCAACTCCAGCAAACAACTTGTACTGTCAATGTCTAATGTTTTCTTCCAGCAACCGGCAGAATGTCCAAAACAGTGTTGTAAAAGAATGAGCTTCTGCGCATGCGCAGACTTATGCACATGCTCAGAACGGACTGGCAATCACGCAAGCGTAGAACCGATCGGGTAGTGTCGTAAAAAGCATGAGCTTCTGTGCATGCGCAGACTTATGCACATGCGCAGAACGGATCGGGCAGGCGGAACGGATCGGGTACTGACACCCGTCTCATTTTTATATAGGTCTATGGTCTCATGCCGAGGCTGTTCAGAGGGTCAAACACAAAATTCGAAATCGCGAATTATTTAACCATACGTATAGGTTGCTGTTTTCTGGATGTTATTGTTGTGTCCCTGATGTTAACGTGATTTGATCAAGCCTCATTTAAAACTGCATTAGCGTTGGTTGACATTTGTTAGCGAATATTAGCTAACGTTAGCTAGAGCAATTTATGGTTGCAGACTTTGATGGTTTCTTTCTGTTATTGTCCTTAACGTACAGATCAGTGTCTTTAAAAAAAATAACACACCACAGGTGACACGATGCACGGTGTGCTGTTATGTTACGTATGTGTTTGTGACAATGTAGGCGGTGAAGACGTTGTGTAACTGCGTGTTTCCCTGCAGCCGATCCCGATCCTGACACAGCGCGAGGAGCGTCCGGTCAGCTGCTTTGTGTCGGGCTGCGGCCCCATGCAGCCCAACATGGCGGCGCTGGCCCGGGATGCTGCCTCTCTGGTGCGGGACAAACAGCGGCCGCCGGCGCCGAGCAGGATGATCAGCAAAGCGATGGTCTGCCTCGCATTCTCTCACTTTTTCATGACAGCGCCCATGTTTGTTTTTTACAAATAATGTGTTTCAAGTTGTCATACTTCCATAAGAAGCTGCTGCCTGTATAAAGTATGAACAATGTGTTTTCTCCATTTTAACATCTGTAAATCTGTGACCGACCTCTGCACAAACAAGAATACAAAAATAAACATGTTACACTCATTCCAAGACTCCGTTTTTATTTTATATTCTATATTGTTTTCACACTCGATTTGTATGATACTGTTTAGTTAAAAAAAACACCAAAATATATCAAGTAGCATATTCATTAGCATAGTCTGCATTTATACTACTGTTAAGTTAAAAATACCAAATATATGTTTGAGACGGGACGCTCCACGCTGCAGCCATACAGTCTTGGAAAGATGGCTAACAACAGACCTGAGGCTGGCTCAGCATCACAGGTAAAGTAAATAACGTGTTTATTCAACATTTTTTATACGATTTTACTATTTTGATAGCACTTTATAATGATGTACATTTCCGCAACTCATAGACGTTATTGCTTTAGCTTGCAACCTAACTGAGCCAGACGAAGTAATTGCTTTAGCTTGCAAAATAATGATAACGTTAACTAGTTTGCCAAACATACTTCAGTTGTAATGTTTTGAATGTATCTAGCCTAACGTTACATAATGTTGAATTGGTACGGATAAGTTAACGGTACCATGTATTGCATGTAATATATATTTTGTTACTGTATTAGCACATTATGCTCAATAACATTACAGTGACTTGCTGGTTGACGTTAACTCATATCTGGCTCAGTTGTCAACACTACTGATCTGGTCGACATTGCTAAACAATATGATTACAGTGCAGTTTAGTTCTAACATCACTAACTATAATGTTACTTTAACACAGAGCACTTCGTCAATGCTAATGTCGTCTAGCACTAGCTAAAGTTAACAGCGAGTAAATAGCGTTAGGTTGCAAGCTAAAGCAATAACGTCTATGAGTTGCGGAAATGTATATCATTATAAAGTGCTATCAAAATAGTAAAATTGTATAAAAAATGTTGAATAAACACGTTATTTACTTTACCTGTGATGCTGAGCCAGCCTCAGGTCTGTTGTTAGCCATCTTTCACCTTTGACGCATGCGCGTTGGATGAAATCTAGGTTCGATTTCCTGCCCTGTGACAACAGTGACGCCATTTCAACTGTTCTTTACTCGTACCCACAAACTTGAATTTGTGTTCATAGTGAAGAATTCGTAGTCGTAGAAATCAGAGTTGTACTCATGAATGTTTACAGTCGTTGCTTCTAGAGTCACACTCACATAAAAATACAAATGTAATTTTATTGACTCACGTGTATGAAAACGTAATTGTGCATGCCTGAGTTAATTTACGCACAAATGTTTAAAATACGAATACGAATTCTTAAAGTTGTGCATACATCTTTTTGAAAGCTTTCTTACACCATAACCATCAACAGAGATAGCAGCTATTGAGGAAGAAGGTAGTGTTTTAAAGTCTAAAACTGGGCCAAAACTTACTCTACCCAAGGTAGATGGGCTTATTTTTCTCAGCACCAGGCATGTGTGCCTGTTTGAAAAGGCTTGTGATTTCAAACACTCTATTCTTAGCTGTTGGGGAGAGAAAACAGTGGTTGTATACTGTGTGTGTAGGTATTACTGTAGTACAAAGGTTAATGACAAATCCCAGTTGGAGTATACACTCACGTGCTAGTGTACACTAAGCTAAAACTCATGCTGTCTTATACAAAATCCCTGCAATAAAGCTTCATGAAGGTTCATTTTTTGTTGAAACTATTTTAGTTGTTGATTTAACTGTGGTCATTTTGGAGTCTCCAGTTTGTGTTGCTGTTCGACCGCAGCGAACCGTAAAGTTGATTATGACAATTCCAGCGCTGAAACAAAAATGAAGACGCTAGTCCAGCCTTAGCAATGCAATGAGCAAACAGCACGGATACAGAGTGAGAACCTCCATCTCAGACCTTTATCACAGGAACTGGCATTGAGGTTGTAGAACATTATATGTATCTGGGAACAGTCATAAAAAAACCTGAAGCAGCAGCGTTTGAACTTCCTTGGGATCTTGTTTTAGACGCCTATGGAAATCCACTAATCTCCAGGTTCATCACATTTATCTTAAATATCTTTTAATGGAAGGTTAAAGATGCAATGGTGTCTTATTTCGCTAATCTCATCTCCTCTGGAAGGCGGAATCTCAAGGTCCTCTTCGACTCCATTAATAATAAAATGATGGTACTATTGGCAGCCATATGTTTTTGATTTGATCATCTTGTTGCTGCCTTGTGACTTAATATTACAGATCAAAGAGTGTTACTGAACCACATCATCATTCTCCCTCTCAATCCTCTGTTCTCAGGCACTGGTTAGTTAGGCCACTGATACTAGTGATGGCCAAATGAAGCTTCGTGAAGCATTTTCTTTATTTTCTGAGCCCACTAGATGGCGCTCTCTGTTCACAAAAGGTTGAGAATACACTGAATTGCAATACCTTAGGCCTTTCTCTTAAAACCAAGAGCTATCTAGTGGGTTCAGAAAATAAAGAAAATGCTTCATGAAGCTTCAAGTCTGTTCAGTGTGTTCCGTCGGAGGAGCTGTTGGCCTTCATTTTCACTTCAAGCCGGAAATGGCAAGTGGGCCGCCTCTGAAAATCTGACGGAAATCTTTTAAACTGACCTTGTCGATCTGAAATGAAGACAGATTCAGCAACTGCATGGCCTATTTCTCCTTAAAATGTTTTCAGAAACACGTTTCAGTGAACTATTTTAGTACAATATGAGATCGTATTCTGAATGAGCTGCCATTGACAAATCCAAAATCCGGAAGCAGCAGGCAGACCCACGTGATGTGTTCGTCCAATCAGCTGCCGGTTTTCATTTTGTTGGGCGACAATACAGAGTAGTGCCGCCGTATTACGTCTCCATAACAGCGTTGCTTCGGTGTGTTCCGAGGTACTTTTTGGACCTCGGGGAGCCAACTGATCAGTCCAACTGCTTTTTCTGCCAACGGTCGGCCGTCTGGTTAGTGTGTCTTCACCTTTACACTGAGTAACAAACTGAGGGACAAAAGTTCAATAGGCTGGCCTGGAGAGACTCTATATCAAGCCTCATTGACCATTGTAGACAGTTGTACTCGGGAACTGCACTTGTGCTGTAATGAATCTAAGGCATATGTAATATGCTCTCAGGCCTCCTGGCTCTGGGACACAACAAGCTTACTAGTTACAGCAATTTACATCTCCCTCCTTGTCAGGTTGAATTATATAAGACTTTCTGTTGCAACGTGCTGATTCAAACATCTCCTGCTCTCCCTGCCTGCACTTAATTGGCTCTGCAAAGCCTTTTATCAACCCCAACAGCATTTGTGCCGAATTACTCCTTATAATCATGACACCATGTTTTCTGAGCTTCGTGATTAGCTCAAGCTTACAGGTACATTTCAAGAGAGGCTTGACCAGAAGTTTCCTGGAAGACACTCCAGTAGCTGTTGAGGTAAACATCTGGATTGTCCCCCATGTTTTGTTTCTTACATTATTTCAGTTCAAGTGCAGCTCTGCTCTCAATGAAGATAAATCACCCTTCTGTCTTATTTCATTACAGTGTGTCCTGTCACTCCTGGCTTCCATCCGTTGCTCCAAGAACCAGCTCCATTTAAAAACTAAACACCAAGACAGCCACTGTCAAACATAGCCTTTGAAGTTTTTAAAGTTTAAATGACTCATTCTTCTGGCTCCGCTGAGAGCTTTAGGGAAGAAGCATGGTCATTTATTTCCTGTTGTGTTGACACATGAAAGCAGCAGGCTGTCAGAGTGCTGAACGATGAGTGCAGTGTATGAACTCTTCATTTTAAACACACACATGTCCACACTTTGTATGTAGTCACTTTGGAGGCAGGAACTATTTCATTTGTTCAGTTGGACCACAGTGGTTACAAAGGTTACGTAATGTAACTCTAGCTCTATGGAGACAGGTTCAATGCAATTTAATTTATAAAATAATAACAGCAGCTATCTCAAGACACTTTACAGATGGATTAGGTCTAACAGACTGAGACCCAACAATTCCCCCCCAAGAGCAAGTATTTGGTGCGGTGAGGAAAATCTTGCTTTAAACAGGCAGAAACCTTGGACTGAAACTGACAATAGAATATTTAGTTGGGATGTTTTTTCCTGAGGCGGTGTGATGACTCAGTGTGTTCTGTCCCTGTCAGTCACTGACAGGGCAGGGCCTGCTTCTCTTAGCCAGTCTGCAGTCATCTGACCCGGAGCTTCAGTCCAGCCAGCCTGCCTGCTAACACATCTTGACACACACTCAACCCTAAGCCCAGCAGCTCAACTGCCAGGAACCGGCTACCTCTGTTTGATTTATTACCACTGTTTGCTACTTGGGCAGAGTGATGCGCTGCAGCTCTAAGCAGAGCTGCAAGCATATCACTCCGCCCAAGTAGCAGTGCTTCCCTTTCTGAGAATATAGTTCCCAGTTTGTATACAGTTAGAAGATGGCTGTTTCTCAAGTGACGTTATTTGTACACGCTGTGACTATACAAATCACAACATGTAAATAGGAAAATGTTGCCGTTATTTTGTCACTTATTCGGAGCAGTAGGCTAGTTGGAGCCGGTTACCTCCAGGATCTGTGCTAGGCTAAGCTAACGGTGGAGCCGTCAGACAGAGTTACGACACGCACGGAGATGAGAAGGGTATGCATGGACTTGTCTAACTCTCGGGGTTACGGTGAATAAGCTAATGTCCCAATAAGTCGGCGTGTTCCTTTAAATAAACTTATAGCCATACAAAGTAGGACATACTTTAAAGGCAGGCTAATGCAGATCACCAACAACCAGGGCTGATGTCTGCTCAGTATCCAGAAACACCCACTCTACACACAGTACTCATCAATAACCATCCTCCTTTAACTTCTGTCACATTCAGTATGATATATGAAGGGTCATTTTAAAAGGAAAATAGAAAGTCAAAAATGAAAATGACAAAGAACTAGTATTATATTTTAGTTCTCGGGATAGTCAGACCATAATTAATATTTAAAAAGAAAAACGTAAATAAATGATTATATTGAAATGAGAAATTGGTAATTGGTAAAATGGAAATATGAAAAGTGAAATTTAAAATCCAGAAATGGAAATTAGAAATAAATATAAATGCTCAAATTAAAAAAGAAATTAAATGCTAACGTTTGTTGTTTTTCTCCTTTTTTTGCATTTGGCTTCTCTATGTAATCTATATGTACAGTAAATGAGAGGTAACGAGTGGAGGGTGGGCCTGGAGCAGAACACTACAGTCACAGCCTGTGTGTGTGTGTGTGTGTGTGTGTGTGTGTGTGTGTGTGTGTGTGTGTGTGTGTGTGTGTGTGTGTGTGTCATGTTGTTTTGCCTTCAGGCTGTTTGCAGTCTCATAGCATCACTGTGGCCACAGACAGAATGTCTTGGCCAGAGAGCAGCTTTGCCAGGAAGACAATTATAAAGATGCAGAGTGTAGTGGTGAGATCAGGAGTAGATCAGGAGTTTTGGCAGACTGCTCTGCTCCCCTATGATTTAAAGATTCCAGGCTTCCTGTGACTTCCTGTGACTTCCTGGTTCCACCTAACATGGTTGAGTACCTCAGGCCACCTCTAGTGATTAGCTTCTAGTGTTTTGTGTATAAGCTTGTCTTTTCACTACCCTTCACTTTTTGTGTCTGCTTCAAAATGGCCTGGTCGAGTCTTTTGTGCTCAAAGTCAAGTCTGCTCTAAGCTGCTTGACCCCTGCTCACAGCTAACCTGCCCGGCCTTGCCTTCAACAGTCTTTGCAGGGGCGATTCTAGGATCTGACCTTTGGGGGGGCTCAGCCCCTAATGAAAAGTTGATAGCAGTTAAGCAAAGGGGGTCCGGGGGCATGCCCCCGTAAGATTTTTTTTTTTTTTTTAAACCCTTAAATCATGACTTCTGGTTAGTTTTTGGGAAAGAAATAGACAGATTGAGACATGCAATTATGACAAACTATCAACAGATTCAAGGCATCTGCTGTGAAAAAAGATGGCAACTACAAAGCATGATTATTGCACCACATACCCAGGGGCATCGGACTGGGGTGTGTGGGGGTTTGGGGGGGGAGGGGACTGAGTACCCAGGGCCCTCATGTGAGGAGGGCCCAAAAAGATGCTAAAATGAATAGCTGTGGATGCAGGGAGGGGCCCATAGAAAATGCCTTTCTACAGGGCCCAGAATTTTGAGCTACGCCCCTGCACATACGTTGAACTGGTAAAATAAGCCTTAACATATTTTTAGACAGGATTATTCATGTTTTTTCTGCTGTTAATTTTCAACTTTTTCATTTACATCATTGATAGAAACTGATATGGTTATACAGCTAAATGATGAATAATTTAATCTAATAATGTCTCTGAACCTCTCAAGAGCCCAGTCCTCCATGAAATGCATATGTAAATATATATATATATATATATATATATATATATATATATATATATATATATATACACACACATCTTGCTCTCTCTGCCCTTCTCCCTCTCTATTCTCCTCACTCCTTTGTGCTGTCAACCAGAATGTAATCAACTAATCAACAGAGAATGTATCATGTAGGCTACCAAAGGTTATACATTCACCTATTTATAACATGTGAATATGGTGTTGCTGTTCAGTGCAGTGGGATCATGTTAAAGGCTTATCTTATACTTACTCACCTGATCCTGGCTGGTTTCTTTAAAAAAAGAAACGTGTCTATCGGGAAACAGACTGTGGGTCAGGGATAGTTGTTCCAGTGTTTCAGTTCTGATATGAATGAGTCTGATGATCCGTCAGGTCGAATTATTTATTTTTCATTGGCATTGACAGTTAAAATGAATAAAGTGTCTGGTAGGGGGGTAACTGCAGTGGCAGCACTAGGCTATTTTTAGGGGTGTTCAAGCCTACGGCAGGCTATTAATAGCACACTTTAAAAACTTGTAGGCTACTCCTAAGCTACATTTGCCTACAGTTAGCAATTTTGTCTAACGTTGCACAACATAATTGGACTCCGTGGTGAATAAGCTAGGCTAATTCAGATATTATTGCCATTATTGTGATCAGGGAATCACAGATTGGTTCCCCAATACTACACCTGTAGCCTACTTAACGTGTTCATTCGATTATATTTAATTTTCACTCCATTAGTCATACCTTTTCAGTGGTTGAAAGTAGCCATACTCTGACGACCAAATTCCCCAAAGTTATCTGCGCAGACTGAACAGTAGGCTGAGGCGCCCTCGTTCAGGGAATCGCTGATAGGCTGTTGACTTTAGGCTACAATTGAGCCTGTCGTCATTTATCCTACTCCATCGCTAAAATGAGGTTTGCAAAAGTAATAAGGTTTGAGCACTAAACGATTTCACAAAATCACAATGATAAGGACTTTATTTTTCAGGGGAGCTGAGATGATTTTAGGGGTGCTTCACCTATGAGTCTTTGTGAATAAACCTCGTAGACTTCATCTTGGCTCACCTGGGTCCAGATCATACAAAACCTAACAAGAAGTATAACACACAACAAAAACTTCCTTTGATCATGAATCCTAATGTGACTGTGTATTTCTCGGGTATATCAGTGAAACATATGAATTACACTGCAGACTGTTGAAACTGCTGTTGGTGAAAAACAGGGACTTTTCTTCATCTGCTGTTTTGTGCTTCACAGAGACGTGGCTTTGTGGATTAATACCGAACTCTGCGCTGCAGCTGGCAGGCTTCCAGCTTTTCAGAGCGGACAGAGACACGGATCTCTCCGGTGGAGGAATCTGTTTCTACATCAACAGCGGCTGGTGCAACGACGTGACAGTGACTCAGCAGCACTGTTCTCCTGACCTGGAATATTACATCATAAACTGCAAGCCTTTTTATAGGGCTTGGGCGTTGTGACGTCATTACTTGGCGTGGCATGTTGATTGCCTCCTTTACCGCTACTCGGACTACTGCCCACTGTTTATAGACGTAACATCCCTCTTAGTCGTGTGTCTTATTTACTATTTCAACCATGGTAAACCGTTGCTGTATTGTGGGGTGTAACAGCAACATTCAAAATTCATGTAACATTCATCTTTCTGTTGCTGTCCCTCTGCTGACAGCTAAAATTCGTACTACAAAACTGCTGCATTAACTAAGCGAGCTATGTGAAGCTAGATCTAACGTGACTTTGCTTACAGATTGGCGTGAAATGGTGCTCTCACAACAACCACGCTGTTATCTTAAAGAGGCCAACATCACGCTAAGGTTGCTTTCAAGTAAGCAAAACGATGCTTAGAGAACATTTGTTTCGCTGGAAGGGCAACAGGACAACAGTCCAGAGACTGGCAGGTCCGATGGAAGGGCTAACGTTAATGTTATGAGAGTATTATTCAAATACGGGACATTTTACAGGAAAATACTAAAGCGGGAAGACAACGGGAAAAGAGCTCTAATACGTGAGAAACCCGGAAAAAACGGGAGGGTTGACAGCTACTTACTACACTTTTGAAACACATAGTTAAAAGTATTACATGTGTGAATGGTTGTCGGTGCTCCAATCTTTGTTGGGGAGTTCATAGGGATCCAAACCTTTAATAGTGCCGATTTTGTCCACATACTGGCTTCCCTGTTTAAAGTATCCCGGTAAATTCCACATCCTTTTTTGGATTTTAACATCTTTTTTTTCCTTTTCTTTCTCCCAACTCCGCTTTCTTCTCCTCGTTCGACTTGCTATATGTTTACATTCGCGAGGCCATCAACATGGCCGCCACGTCCCAGAATGCAATGCGGCGCCCAAGCCCTATTCACCCCGTGAGTTTGCTTCATTCATTCTGGTCGGTGTTTACATCCCACCGCAGGCCAACGTGCAGGACGGGCAGCGCATGCTCGCCGACCAGATACTGATGGCCAGATGTACGTACATTTGCGAACGTAGCGTTATCAGCGCCATGGCTCACCCGCAGATAGCGAACGCAATGATACCGTAGTTTACGCCATATTTACAAAAACCTGCAGGTCATCCGTAATTAGCGCCTTTCTCCGCCCACTATACCGTAAACTGTAAGTACTTGTGCTATGATACGGCTGAGTGCAGACTGCGATATTCCCACTGCTGATGCTATGACTGTTTGAAATTATCCTGATGCCAATATTTGTAATGTAGCGAGGAGTTTAACAACTGCTGGAATGTGAACTCTGAGTCGGAGATTCGATGTCATCTTTGATTTCTTCCAGTAACTGTAATCTTGCATGACTGCTTAATCTGTGATCCTTGTGGCAAAACTCCTTTCAGCTCGTCTCCTTGGCCTATGTCTTCGTCTTGCTCGGATTACTGCTGTCATTTCACCAGGAGGCATATGTGAGGAAACCCGCTTCCAGGTTTACACCTGCTTTTAAGAGGCGGAGAATTTTCACCGCAAAATAGAGGCGCGCTATCACTGGCGGTGTTTGTACATACCGCGGAATACGTAATTAAGCGCACTTTACGCTTCCCCTCCCATCTCTTTACGGTAAACTCCCACTTTCCCCGCGACCCTCCCATGAATAAATATGCATGACACGAAAAACGCAATTTGCCCTTTTCAGCTCCCACGACATGCAGTTTGCGCTTTTACATCATTGCGGCCTGTTTGTACATACCTCGCCATGATTTTACGCGCACGTTGCGACACAAATACGCCTGAAGTGGGCGCAAAAGCGTTAGTACATCTGGCCCTGAGTGTGGAGCGGACCTACCTGGACTCCCTAGTTATTGTCCTTGGTGACTTTAATAAAGGAAACCTTACTCATGAACTCCCTAAATATAGACAGCATATTAAATGCCTGACCAGAGGAGAACATTCTGGATTACTGTTACACCACAGTCAGGGATGCTTATCACGCCGTCCCCCGTGCTGCACTGGGTCTCTCCTAACACGTCATGGTCCACCTGATACCCGCAGGCAGACACTAATGCGTTCTTTTTGCCTCCAAACTCGTATTTTACGAGGTCAAAGTCGTAAACACGCCCCCTGACCTCGGATTTCCGAGCTCAAAACTCGTACAACCACGGAGTACCCCGAGCTAAAAATGCAACATGGCTGCTCCGTGCATCGACAGTTGTGAAAGATGTAGTAACATAAAGTTATAGCACTTCTGTGTTATTTGTATCACACTAAATCAGTCGTACACGCAGCGCTGTCTTTTAGCTGTGTTGTCACGCAGTTTGAATGCTTGTTGTTATAAACTGGCATTGCTAACAATGGCTAACCTGGCTAGAGCTAATGAAAACAATGAAAATCCGACTTGACAAAAAGAACGCATTCAACTTGGGTGTGACGTCATTCCCAGTTGCAACCTCCGACTTCCAAGGCAAAAAGAACGCACCATAAAGCTCTGAAAACCTGTAGTGAGGACATCAAAGAAGTGGACCAGTGAGGCTGTGGAGGATCTCCAGGCGTGTTTGGACTCTACTGACTGGGATGTGTTCTGCTACCGATAGTCTGGATGAGTACACAGAGGCTGTGACATCATACATCAGCTTCTGTGAGGACTGCTGTGTTCCATCAAGCACCAGGATGAGTTACAACAACGACAAACCCTGGTTCACAGCCAAACTCAGAAGGTTAAGGCTGGCTAAGGAAGAGGCCTTCAGGAGTGGGGACAAAGACAGATTTAAAGAGTCCAAGTACAAGTTTAGTAAGGCAGTGAAGGAGGCTAAACAACGGTACTCTGAGAAGCTCCAACGCCAATTCTCAGCTAACGACTCTGCAACTGTCTGGAAAGGACTTAAGCGTCATTTATGCTTGACGCTTTGGAGGTCGTGACATACCGGCGCGTCCGATTTTCAGCGCGCGAGCAGAGGGCGCGCACCAGTCTATTTTTTTCAGCGGCGCACGACAAACCGGAAACAGGAAGTATGAACGAGCTCCTGGGAAACCGGATGCCAGGACTCGCCGACTAACTGCAAGTCTCTCTTATAAACTTACTGGGTTCTTTTTTTGTGAATGAAAGGCTTGATCCCATCAAGTAGCTCACTGAATCAAATCGAAGCATTGACGGCAGCTGCTGCCTGTTCTGCCGTTGTTTATCTTTTTCTTCTTCTTCTAGTCCTTAGAAAGAAAAACATTAGTAGCCTTTGCTCCTTAGCACCACCGCTGTTCAGCAGAAGACTGCAACTAGTGTCGCGACCACCACGCGCGAGTATAAATACTCACGGCAGTTCCATGACGTCACATTTGGATGCGCCAGCTTGGCTGCGGCTATGTAATTTGGCCTTTAGGCAGATCACCACCTATAAGCCTAAAGCCCCCCACTCCTTCAATGACCGACACCTAGCCAATGACCTGAACGAGTTCTACTGTCGATTTGAAAGACAAAAGGACAGTCCTGAAACCATCCCCCACGACTATAATTGTTTAATATTCCATATAGAGAATGTGTGACGTGCACTAATAAAACCAAAACAAATTCCTTGTATGTGTTAAAAAACGTACTTGGCAATAAAACCCTTTCTGATTCTTCTGATTCTGATTCTTCTGGAGTCTTTGTCTAGTTCTATTCCCTGGGTTAAATTCCCAGGCTGGCATTGTTGGTATTTTCTATAAGTTTAAGGGTCTTTCAGAGCCCACCACTTCCATCTCGCCACACCATCATCTACTGGCTTGACCTCTGTGAGTTGCCTCTGAAAGCAGTTACAAGCGCTCGGAGAACAAAGTGACACAAAGCAGAGTTCCGTTCACAATGTTCTGAAGGTTTAATGAAACATATCCTAACAATGGCTCCAGTCAACAGGAGAGGAACCAAAAGAGAAAGAATAAGTGGTGCTAGATTGGTTCACACAAAATATTCTTCATTGAGGTAAACAATAAAGCACTTTATGAAACAAAATGTCTTGTATGATGTGAGGAAGTGATTCCAGTAGGACTGCAGCTAACATTTTCTGGATGAATGGATTAGTTGTTTGGTCTCTAAAATGTCAGAAAATTGTGAAAAATGTGGATCAGTTTCCCTTTGCAGCTCTACATTCAAGTATGTGCTTTTTAAGATAAGGGTTATGTGGAACATGCATTCAAGTGGACAAAGTAAGTCAGTGTCAGGATCAATCATGTAGCACAGACACACTGACATCAGAATCTGCTCATTTAGCACTATGTCAGATGTCAGCAAAACTAATTACTAATGACTAAATAGCACACAACAGTTTTTGAGACTGGGTAAGCACAGCATTAATATCCCTTTGGCCAATAAGAGTTCATAACTTCTGCAATCTGCTCTATTGCTTATGTAAGAGTAGTCTTATTGTCAGGAAACAGCTGCACAGAGGAATAATTTAAATTGAGTGCATCTAAAAAGGGATGTTGGAGGAACCTAAGGCATAGCGTAATCCTCCACTCTTCTATTATTGCTGTGTTCCTTCGTTATTCTGTCTATCAGAAGAGTTGAGGGCTGGGGATACAGTCCAGGAGAGAGGATGTGTCAGACTTCTGCACAGAATTATTGAGCTGCTTTGTAAGGAGCTTAGTGAGTGTGTTTCCTCTGATGGTCTGCTGGAGTGAGATCAGGGTTTCAGCTGGGTCCCTGCTCACTAAGTGGACAGACTGCTGATCCTTTCCTCTTCTCCCAGGAAATGTCTGACTGCATGTGTTTGATCAAAGTGTGTGCACATTCAAGCTGGGCTGCAAAACAACATCCTTCTATGAAAAAAGATCATCATCAGCTGTTTGTTGAAATTTTTGTTGAAAATTGCTGTTTGTTAAGCATGTTTGTGAGCGGCAGACAGGGCCGGGGCCTAACCTAATGTTAGGCCCCGAGGCTAAGAGGTTTTGTAGGACCCCCATCCCCTCGATTTACAGAGTCTCATTTTAAAAAAGTGTAATATCTAGGTAATCTATATCACAAAATGCATTAGTTTCTTTCGAGGCATACAACATCACCATAATATTATTATTAACATATCACTGAGTCCACTTGAGCATAAACACAAGATACTTTATGTAATAACCACACACAGCAACTTATGGTGATGATAAAACCAAAATGTGTGAAAGTATGATTTCAAGCGATATTATGAAAAACATCACCAACCATCACCTGTCTGCACAAACATTGATAATAACTGATAACAGCATTAGCAAAGAACAGCAACAGATCAAAGTAGGAGCCTCAGCAAGCCCTGTGAACCAATCACATGCACCTGCTGGCAGGAGCTGGATTTTATATTTTTGTATATCAAATAATGAGGCAAATAGCAAAAAACGGTTATGGATAGGTTCTAAAATATAGCTGATAGAGGTGAAAGTGAGTAAAGCGACGTGACTCGCTGAGAAGCGAGCAGGCTGAGACTAGTTGACTGAACGTTAGCTGTAGAAGAGTATGTTGCAGAAAAGGATTCGAGATTTTTTTATCGCATAGTAATGCGGCTAAATTTAGCAAGATTGTATCTGTAGATGTTACAGTTGATGTTTCCTCGTCCACCGCCGAGGCAAACTGTTGATCAGCTGTAGAGCCAGAGTCTGAAATAACGTCAGCAAGCAGCAGCCGAGAGGGCATGAGGTTAAAATATACAATGACTGAGGAAGCCGAGGGTTTTCTACCGGATAGTACTTGTACTTTTTAGAGGAAAAGTACACTTCTAAGCAATTCTAAGAACTACTCTCCCCCAAAATCCTTTTTTCCATTTGCATTCCCACTGGCCTAGGAGGGGTAAGGGGAGTGATGCAAGCACGGCAACGGTCTTTATAGCATTAAAATCAGAAAAGTAATACGCCAAAAAAAGTATGAACTATATACTAAATCTAATGTAGCCTATGTCATAATTTAAACAAGTCTCCCGAAGGTATCTCTCTCTCTCTCTCTCTCTCTCTGCCTGTGGCCATGTGTGTGCGTGCGTGCGTGCATGTGTGTGTGTGTGTGTGTGTGTGTGTGTGTGTGTGTGTGAGACGGCGACCAGGTGCTTGTGGAGTTCAACGCCAAAAAGGCAGTTAACCACACGTTCCCGTTAATCTTATGATGGACAAGTATTGTGATATTTAAACAAACAATCCGTCAACGGCAAAATAAAAGCCTCTTATTTACAAGATCGGTCTGACAGACCGGCAACTTACAGCGGGGCGTCCCAGCATGACAGGCCGGCCGGCGAGCAAGCGATCCTGGGCCGCCACCAGCTGGCTGTCCGTCACTTTATGGAGCTTCTCAACTCCGAAAACTTTGAAGCAAATTGTCAATTTGGCAACGATTTTCGGAAGACTGCCTATATTCGAAATCTAAACAGTTCATTTCTCGCGTAAAACGTTAGAAGTGTCAGAAGTGTCAGAAGTGACTTTAATGATGAATAAGATGGTGAAAATTTTTTAAAAATATCCCGCTGTTCTCAAGTGCAAACCAGTACAGAAGACATCACTCAGTCATAGAGGGACACACCCCAAAACTAACTATAGACATTCTGATAGGTAAGCTCACAGGCCATAGGCGATGGAGCCACGTGGGTCACTCCTAATTTGGATCAATCAGCAGCCATGTAACCTGCAATTAGAGTGATTGACAGAAAACCTGACAAGTTAGAAAACAATATGACCTTTTCAGCTCATCACTAACGTGAATATGGGAGGCCCCTGAACTTGGGAGGCCCCTGGGCTTCAGCCCAGGTAAGCCTGTGCATTAAAGCGGCCTTGGCGGCAGATGTCATGCAACAAAATTATCATTCGAGATGGACACCTGGGCTTTCCAGCACGTTGTTTTATTACTGGCGGTTTCTTCGGCCGTTCTGCGCACTGTAGCGCCTTTACCAGCAGACTAAGCAGGCTCCCCGACCCCCCCTCCCGGGCCACATCGTTGTGAAAGAGGAGGGGCTGCTCGCAATTGGGCAGTTGTGAATGTCAAACACTCTGACCCACCATCGTCATCATATGGTAAACAAGAAGTAAGAAGGAAGCCTTCTTATTGGTCTACGCAGCTGTCATGCAACAAGGCAGGCCTGTTTGGTTATTTCGGGGAATGATTGTAAAGATTTAGGGCGTTTCCTCTCTAACTGTGACATTTTGAGACAGATTGGTGGGATTGCTGTGGACGAAGTACACACGGAGATTCAATTCAATTCAATTCAATTTTATTTATAGTATCAAATCATAACAAGAGTTATCTCGAGACATTGCTAGCCCACACTATAATTTACAAAGACCCAACAATTCTAGTAGTTACCTCAAGAGCAAGACTCCCTTTTAGGACAAAACCTCGGCAGACCCAGGCTCTTGGTAGGCGGTGTCTGACGGAGCCGGTTGGGGGTGTGATGAACAGTGGCAATAACAGTCACAATAAAGATAATGGATCAGTGACTAGAGTTGTAGTAGTTGTAGTAGTTCATGTCATATCAGGGCACTGCAGGGCGTTACAGGATGTATAGCATGGCACAGCAGAGCATAGCTGGACGTTGCAGGGTGCAGCAGGATGCAGCAGGACACTGCAGGGCACCATAAAGAGTAGCAGGGTGTAGCAGGGTGTGGACTTGGAGCAGGACTATGGCAACAGCTGCATCCATGATCTTGGTGCCACTCTAATCCAAGGAAACATGCTGGGTGAGAAAAAACATAAGGACTCTGGGGAATAGACTCCCCAGAGCTAGGTTAGTAACAAGCATTTCTGGGACATGGATGCACACAAATGGAAAGAGAGAGAGGAGAGAGAAGCTCAGTGTGTCAAAGAAAGTCCCCCGGCAGTCTAAAACTAAAACAGCATAACTAACAGAGACAGGTTAAAGAGAGGTGCCTGGTCGGGCTAGAACTCTCCCCAATCGGGCTGTACTGGCCTGCCTCCCTCTACTTTGATTATAACATTGATTATATGGTAGATGAATCTAACGACTATGAAGAGAAGCAGAGAAAAGAAGGGGTGCCTTGTCTGTAGCTATATACCCTCCCCCGCCCGACTACGCGAATGCTGCAACTCCTCACTCCCTAACTATAAGCTTTATCAAAGAGTAGAGTCTTAAGTTTACTCTTGAATGTGGTGACAGTATCTGCCTCCCGGACCAAGACTGGGAGCTAGTTCCACAGGAGAGGAGCCTGATAGCTGAAGGCTCTGGCTCCCATTCTACTTTTAGAGACTCTAGGAACCACAAGTAACTCGGCATTCTGGGAGCGCAGTGCTCTAGTGGGAAAGTAAGGTACTATGAGCTCTTCAAGATATGATGGTGCTTGACCATTTAGAGCTTTGTAGGTCAGGAGGAGGATTTTAAATTCAATCCTGGATTTTACAGGAAGCCAATGCAGAGAAGCTAATACAGGACTGATATGATCTCTTTTCTTAGTTCTTGTCAGAACACGTGCTGCAGCGTTCTGGATCAGCTGGAGAGTCTTAAGTGACTTATTTGAGCATCCTGATAATAAGGAATTACAATAGTCCAGTCTGGAAGTAACAAATGCATGGACTAGTTTTTCAGCATCGTTTTGAGACAGGATGTTCCTAATTTTGGCAATGTTACGAAGGTGAAAAAATGTTCTTGAGGTTTGTTTTAAGTGGGCGTTAAAGGATATAATAACTAGATATAACTCCTAGATTTCTGACAGTAGTGCTGGAGGCCAGGGCAATACCATCCAGAGTAACTATATCTTTGGATAATGAGGTTCAGAGGTGTTTAGGGCCCAGCACAATCACCTCAGAGTTTAACATCAGAAACCTTAGTGCAATTCCTTTAATACCAACTAAGTGTTCCAGTCTCTGTAACAGGATGGTATGGTCAATAGTGTCAAAGGCAGCACTAAGATCTAGTAAGACAAGTACGTAGACAAGTCCTTTGTCTGAAGCAGTTAGAAGGTCGTTAGTAATTTTCACCAGTGCCGTCTCTGTGCTATGACGCTTTCTAAATCCTGACTGAAAGTCCTCAAATAAACTATTGCTATGTAGGAAATCACATAACTGATTGGTGACTAACTTTTCAAGGATTTTGGAGAGGAAGGGAAGATTCGATACAGGTCTATAGTTGGCTAAGACCTCCGGATCGAGGGTGGGTTTTTTCAGAAGAGGTTTTATCACAGCTACTTTAAATGACTGCGGTACATAACCTGTTAATAAAGACATATTAATCATATCTAATAATGAAATTTTAACCATTGGTAGCGCTTCTTTAAGTAGCCTTGTTGGGATGGGGTCTAAGAGACAGGTAGATGGCTTAGCTGAAGAGACCTTTAACATTGATTGTTGAAGGTTTATAGGGTAAAAGCAGTCTAAGTATATGTCAGGTCTTGTCGTTCCTTCTAGCAGTCCTGCGTTTGAAGGTGAACTGTTAGATGTTGAGGGCAAGAGGTGATTCATTTTATCTCTAATTGTTATAATTTTATCTCTAAGAAGCTCATGAAGTTGTCACTACTCAGAGCTATAGGAATAGATGGATCAGTAGAGCTGTGACTGTCTGTCAGCCTGGCTACAGTGCTGAAAAGAATCCTTGGGTTGTTCTTATTTTCTTCTATTAGTGATGAGTAATAGTCTGATCTGGCATTTCTGAGGGCCTTCCTATAGGTTTTCAGACTGTCTTGCCAATCTAAACGAGATTCTTCCAGTTTGGTGGAACGCCATTTAATTTCAAGTTTTCGCGAGATTTGTTTTAGTTTGCGAGTTTGGGAGTTATACCAAGGTGCTAGTTTCCTTTGCTTCCTCGTCTTCTTTTTGAGGGGAGCGACAGAGTCTAAAGTCGTCCGTAGGCAGGTCGTAGCACTGTCTACAAAATTATCAATTTGGGAGGGACTGAAGTTAACATAAAGGTCCTCTGTTATATTAAAGCACGACATTGAGTTAAATGCTGTTGGAATATCTTCCTTAAATTTAGCTATAGAATTGTCAGATAGGCATCTAGTGTAGAAGCTTTTATCTGATTTTGTATAGTCGGGTAGTGGGAATTCAAAAGTTATTAAGAAATGGTCTGATAATAAAGGATTCTGTGGGAATACTATTAAATCTTCAATTTCAATGCCATGTGCCAGCACAAGGTCGAGGGTGTGGTTAAAACAGTGAGTGGCCTTATGCACACTCTGACTAAAACCAATTGAATCTAATAGTGAGTTGAAAGCAATACTAAGGCTGTTGTTGTCAACGTCCATGTGAATATTAAAATCACCTACAATAAGTATTTTGTCTGATTTTAGAACTATACATGATAAAAACTCAGAGAATTCAGATACAAATTCAGAATACGGACCTGGAGATACACTGGTAAGAGCCAACGAGGTTTAACCATGTTTAACCATGATTGCATGAGATACATGTGACTGTTGCTCAGCTGTTGTTTCAGAACAATGAATAGTGCTGCTGTTGGAGGAGATAGACAGACTTTTCCCCCCATTGTAGTAATCCAAGGACAGAAGGGAAACGACTATCTTACAGTATTCTTTCATTTTTTATTTTGAAACAGTAGCCTTATGTTGTTATTAATCAGCCTTTCTTAAGCTTTGCAATGTTTTAACAGCCCTGTCAGTCACTTTATCCTGGCCTGCTAGTGGCCATATAAATGAAGATGATTGGCTATCAGTATCATGATGGGTTTTAGTTTTATTTCCCTGTTTATTTTGTAGGTTCTGCTAATGTGTCATGTCTTGTTTTATGTCCTGCCTTGTGTGTTTTCCGGCCTTTGTGATTGTCTGCCCCGCCCTGAAGTGTTTCGCCTGTTCCCTGTTACCACCCTCCTTTCCTTGTGTGTATTAGTCTTGGGGCAATTCCTAATTCCCAAATTTGTATCTCCTCAACTCCAGGATCCTCAATCATCAGACTTGTCCTGCATATTGCCAGAGAGAGAGGGAGATAATATACAGTATGTTTCAGGGCTGTCAAAATGAACGTAATAATAACGAGTTAACGCAAATTCCTTTCAACGTGATTAACGCACGTACGTTCTGTGATCACGCTCCGTAGTGGGAACTCAGGAAGCTGCAGCAGTAACGTTGTGGACAGTGTTGCCAACTTGCCGACTTTCTTGCTAGATTTTGCGACTTTTCAGATCCTCCTAGCAACTTAAAAATGAATTCAAATATACTTCTACTTTGATTCCAATTAATTGATTCCACAAGACTAAAGTTATCCTCATGTACTGTTGATGTGAACTGAGTTACCAGTACGTCCAGTCTCAAACACCATGTGTGTGTGTGTGTGTGTGTGTGTGTGTGTGTGTGTTTGCACTGCCGAATTCTTTCTGCAGTCTCACAGCATCACTGTAGTAGTTAGGAAGACAATTATAGAGATGCAATGTACAGCTGAGATTAGGGAAACTGGAAGCTAACTTCCTACTGAGAAAGATTTCTGTCATCCTGCTCTGGAGTATTACACAGTTGCAGAGGATTAGACAAATTCAACCGCTAATCACTGCTGGCAGTGACCTATTTCATCTTATCAAGAATTTCCAATGATGTGTAGACTTGTATTGACTGTGCAAAAAGGCAGTTTTAATAACCAAATAGTATCCTTCTGAAAAATGTATGAGAAATGAAATCACAGCATCTGAAGCAGTGTTTCTAACAGCATGTTAAAGACGGGGAGAGCTACTGTAAAAAGTAAATCCACTGCCACTTCTCTCTTTTAACACAAATTGCCCAAATATGTATTTAAACAGCTTAAAATTGGTTCTTATACAACTATGCATTTAGCATGTTTTAGTCTTCATGCAACAAATTATTATCCTGGACTTACATTACTGATAACCTCTTTCCAGAGCATTCCACAGTGTTTAAAGATTTGTCAATGCGTTTTAATTCCTTCCTTAAAGTTTCAGTAGTTACTGTAATGGTAATTTACATTTTTGTTTTGTTTTCATTTTTGTTTTCTATTGCTTAACATTTCACAGTTTCTGCCTTCAGCACAAATGTTTGAAAGGAGATGATGTGTAAGTACACCTTGACCTTGGAATTCCACAAGTTGCTATTCCCTGATAGTCAGAACTGGTTCAGGCTAGACTTCCTCCCCTCCCTTCCTTCACCCTCATACAGCCTTGTAGAAACTAGAAAAGGATGCTGCTCCCCCAAAACTCTTTGTTCATTCTGTCAGACTCTCCTGATGAACTCAACCTCCTTTGCACAAAGAATAAATACTTAAAAGACTTTGTAGAGTGGCCCTTTCCACAGTACCTTCAGTTCATCAGTTTCTCATAACAAACTTGAGACACTGTTTTTCCTTGTTGTGTTGTTAACAGGCGTAAAGCATTGCACCTTTTACTGTTTGTTTTGTTTCCCTTGACTCCAACCAGTAGAATTTGTTGAAACTTAAGTTTCAGTTACTGTTCACTGTAAACATTTTTATTTTTACATTCAAAAGCGATTCTTTCAGTTTTATGACAGGGAATATACAACCAAGATGGTTTTCATTTTGGGTTTGGCTCTTTGCACCCCGGGCCAGAGTCGGCTAATTGGACGTACAGCTAACCGAGCTAACTACGTAACGGCAGCCATGTATATCTAGGACGGCAGCTACCTACAGTTAGCAGTTACAAGCAGCTAATATTATCCGTCCAAATCTCATTAAAGTGTAATTCCAGCGAAAATTGACCAAAAGGTGTTTTTCTGCATTAAAACACATCAAATAAGCCGTGGAGACAGTATTTTTAGTCAATCAACCACTACAGAGCTTGACCCAGCATATGCTACAGCCCCAAATCGCAAACAGTGGACGAGATCGGGGCCGTAAGCCAAACGCTTTTTTTAACCAGTAATATTGTTCAAAACAGCACCAAACCTCATCAGTAACTTGTTCAGGGTCCCTACACATAAAACGAAGCACCAACAACCTAGTTAGCGAACCCAGAGTTTATCACAGATGACTGTTAAGAAAACTTACCAAACTGTCTCCCTACCAGCCCCTCTCAAAGGAAAGTCTGTACAAGTCGATTATCAAATGCAATGCAAAACGAGACAGCAGCCCTATCCCATCAAAATCAAAAAAGTCGCTGGTCTGATTAGACTCCGCCATTTCAGTTCCTATGCAATGATTCTTGCCTTGGCCTTGTCTACTCCGAGCCAGCACCTGACTGCCTGTAGTCCCTTCTGGCAATAGACGAGACAGCAGCCCTATCCTCAGCACCGAAATGTCACGCGAGATCTCGCACGTCTATTGTTGGAAGGGACAACAGGCAGTCAGGTGTCCAAATAGTTTCACTTTACCTGAGGTCAGGAAAAAATATTCATAACCCAATTTTGAGTGGACTCACTGCAGACATTGCAGCAATCACTGTAGAAATTATTGCCAGGTCTAACCTGTGTGCCATTTTTTGTGAGCTTTTGAGCAGCCCAAGCCCCTCAAAAATGTGACAGAAGAATAACCTTAACAAAAGCAATAGGTTCCTGGCACTTTTGTGCTCGGGCCTTAATAATGATCAGCTGGAATCCCTGAAAACATGTATAGCATTACAACAATATGTCAAAATTTGTCAGCCATTGTCATGGCTGGTTGTGTAAATCTGAATCGAATTGTATGGTAAAAAATGTGCGGCCGGCCAGGAGTTATCAACAAGAAAATTTGGCAGAGAAACAGTAAAAGAGGAAAAGGACTTAAGAATAAAAATTTGAAAAGAACCTGTATGAGCGGGAAAGGAGGAGGAAGAGTCTTGTTAACATCAGTGAGGCGTTTCAACGCTGCAGAAACCTCCGTGATTTCAAAGGAATGAAAATTGATGAGGGCTCTGGTTATGGAGAAGTGAGTAATGTTAGCTTTGCTGTTTTCAACAGGTCAGTTTAACCTCGCCCGTTTGCTATTGTTTGTGATGGCTGCTCTCAACTGGTTGGCTTTACAGCAGTATCGACAGTTTGCTAATCCAGCAGAATCAGTCAATAAGTCAGCAGTGACACTAACAGAAGTGCTAGATATGAAATGTGCGTCTAGGGAATCTGGGGGGCCGAAGATTCTGAAGAGGGGAGGGTGTATTTGTTTGGCAGTTGAGTTCAATTATTATCAATCTTCATGCAGCATCGCTTACTACACCTTTAATCAGGCCTTTCTCTTAATCTCCTACGGGAATGGGCAAGTTAATGGCAGAAATGCTTCAAAGTGGAAAAAGTGGGAAGGACATTGATGAAGTGGTTGCAGAAGAAAGGACATCCCAAAGCTAAAAATGCCCTGTGTGTAAGCACTGCATGAGAATGACCACTTCAGGCTCTACAAAAGAGGGTTACAGGTGGTAATGTGAGCAGGTCAAGTGAAAAGGTTATTTTATATGTTTTGTGTTTGCATATTTTTAATTGTGTGTTTTACAGTGCTCATATTTATACGTATATGCATGATTTAAAACCACCTCCATCGTGCCGGTGCCTAAACACTCCACTGCAACAAGCCTTAATGACTTCCGTCCAGTTGCACTCACCCCCATCATAATGAAGTGCTTCGAGAGGCTGGTCCTGGCCCATCTCAAGACCTGCTTATCACCCTCACTGGACCCCTTCCAATCCACCTACTGTCAGAACAGGAGCACAGAGGATGCCACCTATGTGAGAATGCTGTTTGTTGACTTTAGTTCAGCATTCAACACCATCATCCCCTTCAAACTGATCACCAAACTCAGTGAACTGGGCATCAATACCTCCCTCTGTAACTGGATTCTGGACTTCCTAACCAACATACCTCAGTCTGTTAGGTTAGATAATCACACCTCCTCAGCCATCACCCTGAACACCGGCGTACCACAGGGATGTGTGCTGAGCCCTCTCCTCTACTCCCTCTTCACCTACGACTACACACCTGTACATGGCTCTAACACCATTGTCAAGTTTGCAGACGACACTACGGTGATTGGACTCATCAGCAACAACGATGAGACAGCCTACAGGGAGGAGGTCCAGCACCTATCATCGTGGTGCACTGACAACAACCTGGCTCTCAACACCAAGAAGACCAAAGAGCTCTTCAGGAAGACTAAAGCTGGCACACACACCCTCATTCTCATCAATGGGTCTGTGGTGGAGCGTGTCACCAGGTTCAAGTTTCTGGGTGTCCACATCTCTGAGGACCTCTCTTGGACCCTCAACACCTCTACCCTGATCAAGAAGGCTCACCAGCGTCTCTTCTTTCTGAGGAGACTCAAGAAGGTCCACCTGTCTCCTCAGATCCTGGTTAACTTCTACTGCTGCACCATTGAGAGCATCCTCACCAACTGTGTCACAGTCTGGTATGACCACTGCTCTGCCCATGACCGGAAAGCACTGCAGAGGGTGGTGAAGACTGCCCAACGCATCATCGGTTCCTTACTCCCCTCCATCGAGGCCATCCAGGGCAAGCGATGCTTGCATAAGGCGCGCAGCATCATTAAAGACTGCTCTCACCCCAACCACAGACTGTTCACCCCACTCTTTGCACAATTTGCACTACCCTATCCCACCCTTACTGTTCTACTTATTTTATTATTTACAAATGTACATACTGTAATTAGACCTATACATAGCCACACAAATGTACATACTGTAATCACACCTATACATAGCCTTATTCTATTGCTCTTCATACTATTCATCCTGCACATACACTTACTCTACTGCTCTTATATTGTTACCACATTGCACATAGCTGTACATACTGTACATATTTGTCTTCATGGTTCACACAGAATATCCATATTTATTCTGTTTTTCTTATTATATATACTGCTAATACACTGCATATATCTATATTATTCGTACTACTATAATGTCACTGCTACTATATTGCACATATCTGTACATGTTGTTCATACATTGTTCATATTACATAACCATATTTATTCTGCTCTTATAACACTGCAATATATTTCATTATCCTGTCTATGCACAACCTAGCTACACTTGAATATCACATTTGCACTTTTCTGCTGTTTTTGCACTTCTGGTTGGACGCAAACTGCATTTCGTTGTCTTTGTACTTGTACTCTGCACAATAACAATAAAATCTAATCTAATCTAATTTGTCTGTTTTATGGTTGTGGATGTTGTTTTTGTGGATGTTGTTATTTTGTACTATTTTGATCTGTGTATTGATGATAACCGGACCTTTCAAATACGCCGCACTTTCGCCGCATAAATTGCCGATTTCCGCGCAAAATATGCGGGGCTTGCATGATTTCACAATCCCCGCATTTTCGTTGCAAAAAAGTCACATATATCTGGGTTGGGTACCGAAACTCGGTGCCAATAGGCCCCCGGATCCGACGTAAACGGTAGTAACGAGACCGAATAAGAACGAAGAATTTCACCTGCTGTCGGTTGTAGTGTAAAGTCGACTTTACACTACAACCGACAGCAGGTAACGTTAGCTTACCTTTAGCTAGCAGGGTGATTAAACACGTTAAAATGCTGACAGGTGACGTTAACCAGTGTAAAGTGTGACTGTATATCAACAGTCTGCTCTGCAGCGCAGCAGCTGCCGACGTCGGAGAAACACAGACGGTGCATTCACTGACACTGGTAACATACAGCCTCGCGGTGCATTCGAGTTATTGTAAAATACCCTTTTCCCATCTGGTTGCTGTTTTGTCGTCCAACAGCAATTTAGGCCTACTGGTGACCCTACATATATCTCAGCAGAAAGTTAAAAAAAAATTGTGTTTACTTCACACAAGAGCAGCCATTTTCCCCTGTTGCCATGAGAACGTTATGAAGTGATGTAATTTCACCTACTGAGAACACGGTGTTGGGGGAATCACTTTTTTTCTCTTTTTCATCAAACCACAGTTTTTGCAAGTTCCCGCAATTTTTGCAAGTTCCCGCAATTTCATCGCATAAAATGGCATAAATATCCCGCATATTCCATCGCATTTTTTAAAAAAACGTGCCGCATAATCAAGGATTTTTGCCCGCAACAATCACAAAAAAACTCTGCGTTTTTCTGGAGGGACTGACATTAAGACTAATGCGGGCCAACTGTTGCGAGGAGAACAGACTATTTAGGTGCCAATCTGAAGATAACGAAAGAGGCACAGGGACACGAGCAGACGGCAGCTGAGCTAGCAAGGAGAGAAACCAGAAAGACTGGGCAGCACCGACAGAGAACACAGAGATGCAGAGCCAACGGTAGCAGTAGCCCAAAGCCGGAGACGACGAGAGTACAACACACAAGGCAGTTGCAGAGACAGCGGAGACAGCAACACTGCCGTTCCCAGCCACGACCAGGCCGCTAGCGGTAGAAAGTGGGGGAGGATGAAACCTCTCCCTTCCGCGTAAGTCTCCTTACAAACCAGTGTTTGAGCTGTGGATGTGCATGATAGCGGATGTTGTCTGGTGTTAGAAAGGGACGTTTGACTAGCCTGAGTTATCTCTTTTCTACAGGTGGACCTGGAGAAGAGGAGAGCAAGGCTTACAACAGAGGAAGCTAACAGACTCACATACTTTTGTCCTAGCTAGCCGTTTTATAGAGTCCTAGGCTCTTTTAAACCTAGGTGGCATTGTCAACCCTTTTTCTATTTGTGTTCGATTTATCTTTAAAAAACCAAGAGAACCTGAACCCACCCCCCTGTTACAGTAGTGTTGGTGTTAATATTTTTCATATTAGTATTTTGAATAGTCCTTAATTGTAGTCCTTTTCTTCTTAACATCTGCTGCTTCTCCTATGTTTACATGCAGTTGATCAGAGCAGAAAAAAAATCCTGCTGTTTTGTTGCTTGAAAACAGGAAAACCTTTCCAATACTGCAGGAATACTAAATATATGTCTTTCAAATCAGATTTAACTGCATTGGATGTAGTCCTTTCATTGAAAAACAATACACATTTTAACCAAGAATGTTCAGCACACTCTTTTAGGCATAGTCCTGTAAGTACATACAAACTTTCCTACTCAGTATATCACTGATAAGGTTTATGTACCTTTTATGCATTAAATATTTTTTCACACAGGAGATGTAGAAGAAGCTGCCATGGGTACAATTCCAGATCCATTAGGGTAAGGGGTATAAGGGTTCAATTTCTGAAGGTACACACTTGGAACTTCCACCCTGGCTCAACACAACAGCCATTCACCACAACACAACAGCAAATCACCACAACAGGACAGCATTGGTGAGACTGTAACGAAAAGCGTAGGTACATATTGGACACTGATCCTTGTCCTGATTGTTGTGTCGTGTTGTGGTGATTTGTTGTCGTGTTGTGGTGATTTGCTGTCGTGTTGTGGTGATTTGTTGTCGTGTTTTGGTGATTTGCTGTCGTGTTGTGGTGATTTGCTGTCGTGTTGTTGTGATTTGCTGTCGTGTTGTTGTGATTTGCTGTCGTGTTGTGGTGATTTTTTGTCGTGTTGTGGTGATTTGTTGTCGTGTTGTGGTGATTTGTTGTCGTGTTGTGGTGATTTGCTGTCGCGTTGTGGTGATTTGCTGTCGTGTTGTGGTGATTTGTTGTCGTGTTGTGGTGATTTGTTGTCGTGTTGTGGTGATTTGTTGTCGTGTTGTGGTGATTTGTTGTCGTGTTGTGGTGATTTGTTGTCGTGTTGTGGTGATTTGCTGTCGTGTTGTGGTGATTTGCTGTCGTGTTGTGGTGATTTGCTGTCGTGTTGTGGTGATTTGTTGTCGTGTTGTGGTGATTTGTTGTCGTGTTGTGGTGATTTGCTGTCGCGTTGTTGTTATTTGTTGTCGTGTTGTGGTGATTTGTTGTCGTGTTGTGGTGATTTGCTGCACTTCAGGGCCACTGTAAATAATACAGTGAGTTTGTGTGTATATAATATAGCTACTGTATAAATTGTATAGTTATTTTGATACAAACAGTTTTACACTAAAATAGCCTATAAGGGCTATATACAGTATATAGGGTATACATTCATATGCTATATGTGTACATTATTACAGCGTATGTTAAAACAATGAACAGTTGCAGCATGTCATACTTAATTTGCAAAGATGTTTGATGTTTGTTAAAGGCCTGTTCTGTTGCCTCGACTCCTCTCTCCTGTGGGCGGGACTAGGATGCGAAGAGAGGAATCGAGGAGAGGAATTGGGGATGCACAAACTGGGAAATGGCAAAGGGCTATAGTGTCTGTATCCACCTTTGACAAAAACTGAAAAGTATCAGCATTGATTAAGAATTCCCCATGATTAAATTATTTTGTTTGGGTATAAAGTGTAGAAACATAGTAGGGGTGTTTAGCAGGCTGAGGGTTATGTAACCGGAATCCAAACACTGCAAAATGTCAGAAGCATATCTGCAGGCACCCACACACACACACACTCACATACACACAGTCAACAGCCTACACACACACTAACCCAAGTTGCTGTTTCTTTGTAGTAAATTAACCAAATGGAAAACATTTTCCTACCCAACACCGCGGCCTGTGCCTTTTTCCCTACCTCCCTCACTGTTTGGTTTTGCAGGGCAACAATAGAGCAGCTTTTATCAAAAACTAGGATTTGTAAATGCTTTCAGTAAGAGTTAAAGGAGTTGTACTCGATACACAGAACATTAATATAGCTGCTATGTAAAGATATAGTGGAGCCAACACAAAGAAAGCAGAAGGAAACGGACATTGGCGAAAAGACATGCATCCAGCAGAAATTCCTGCTGCACTGAAGCAATCCCGGAAGTGGAACGCCAAGGATATGCCTCAGCGCGGCAAGAGGCATTAGCTGTGTTTGAAACTGCTCCCTCATTCACTCCCTATATAGTTTTTATTAAATAGTAAAATATATAGGGAACAACAAAACAAGATTTCAGACACTCACTAAAAACACATGAGATGCACCGGTTATTTGTGTGGCGGAGGCATCATGTAAACAAACCTAAACTAAAATACTTCTAATACGTCCCTGAAACAAACCGAGCACTCAGGAGGAAAGTAAAAGGTTGTATTTACAGTATGTTGCATGTTACATTTCCACTGTTTAGAAAGGAATCAATCCAAATAACATTGTTTCACTGTATGATTGTAATTTAATGCTGCAACACTGCTGTTGGGCTGGGGCTCGAGCCACGGGTCCTGATCAGAGTAAATGATTGACTTTGTAATGCTGCGAGCAGAGCAGCTTCCCTGCGGGGATAGATCAGAGGAAGCTCAGCCATGGTTATTGTTAAAAAGTCCAACTGCTGCACACAGCCAGCCCTTCTCACATCCTACTGCCAGTCAAACCACAGCAACCACTTCAGTATCACCACTGTGTGGCTGCAATACATAATGTTAATAGTGTGATACATAGGAGATAATGTGAGTAAGCAGCACAGCCTCTGCAAATTGCAAGGTCATATTATTAATCTAAGACAAAATGAAAGTCCAAACTGCAGCCAGGATTTTGGGGCAAATTCATTCCACAATTGTACATGCTGTGAAATATCTTCATTATTATACTGCAGCAGCAGCTCCAGGCTCTCTGACGGTAAACCTGCTGCAGTATACTCTGACTGAGTGCAGATTACGTTTCATGGCACGTTGATATCGCTGCTGTCAAAAATTCTACACCAGTGTAATCCCAGTGTCAGAGCAATGTTGAGCTAATGGTCTTCACGAGGAGGTGAGCACTGGGTGTGCCAAGCAACCTGTCATGCAGTGCATCTCGTCTCCTCGCTAACATCCTGCGAGGCTGAGGAGTGGAGCTGAACAGCGCAGAGGAGATGAGTCAGAGGAGACGACAACTTCAAATTCTGACTTCACGATCACCAGCACAAGCTATTTTCAGAGACACAGCATGGAACAAAGTCATATTACACCAGCACAGGTAGCATGTGTGATAATGACAATTAAGTAATGCTTTCGCTCAGTACTAGTGGTAATTTTCTATTCAATTTTAGATTTAGTCTTAAAATAAAAGTTGACTAAAACTCTGGATATTTTATTCTCGCCTAAGTCATCTTGCTTCATCTATCATAAAATGCCAATCACACTTGCAGTTCCATGTGAAGTCCTATGGGGTTTGTTGCTCGGTGACCAATCCCGGCCCTAGTGAATCTACCTTGTTGTCGTTGAGCAAAGCATGCAAAAGATTCTGTTGTTGGCTGCAAGAACCAACAGAAAAGGCTTTCCATGCTCCCATCATCTGAGTGTGTGAAGACCCAACAATAGGACAACTTTTTTTTTCCTTCACCGCTGTATGTGAACCAACTTCACACTTTGAAGCTGTACATTTTTGCCTCTTTTTTGTTGTAATATGAAAAACATAAGCGTTAAAAAACATCACACACATACCTATTCCAAACTGCTTGCATTAAAATCTAGCTTCTTCTTTCAGAGAAAGGGGTACATGTGGCCCCATTGGCTCGTACAAAATGAATACATAATGTATAATGTATACTTAATTTCATGCAAAATAAAAAACTTAATTGGAAATATAAGAGTGATTGGAAAGGTGCACATAGTTGCTATTGTTCTGTATTGATTTAATTTGTATTCACAGTTAGTAAACTATTAGCCTGACGTTGTCATATTCAGATTCTAGTCAGAATATGAGTCTGATATTGCTCCACTGGGCTGTCATTATGGGGCTTGTTTCAACCGAACCAGAAAAGAAAATGCCTCTGCACTCAATTGGATAGACCTACAACCAATCAGAGCAACGAAGTATGTGACATTTGTTGAGTGACGCATAGTTGTCAACAGAACACAACTGCACGCACGCTGGAAGAAGTAGAAGAAGAAGATGAATGTAAACGATCTTTGGCAGTGTTGTAAAAATAATTTAAGGATACACGGAGTACTTACCAACACAATCATCATTTTTGAGAGAAATAGTAAAGGTGAATGCATATACTAACAAAATCTCCGTTTAGGATTAGAAGTCGACAATACAGCAAACACGTTACTGTTGATCATCTGTCCATCATTGTATAAAGCCCACCCTGACAATCTGATTGGTCCAAACAGCATAGTTGCTCCACAACGGATCAAGTCCAGACCGAACTTCCCGACCTCAAATGTTGTAGGCGGGGCTAAGTTCAGCTGGCAGTTACCAAAGCTTAAGGTAAGCTAACTGGTTTATCTGTGTCACTGTAGAATCCACATACTGAACCATCGCTGGCGTCCAGCACCATGCTGCAGCATCTGCAACACCTTCCATTACCACGCTGCTGGTGCCTGCACAGGGGGACAGAGGATGATTGATTAGGGGTGGCAGTAGTTCAGTCCATAGGGAGTTGGGTTGGGAACCGGAGGGTCGCTGGATCAAGACCCCGTACAGACTAAAGTATGGTGGTGGACTGGTAGCTGGAGAGGTGCCAGTTCACCTCCTGGGCACTGCCAAGTTGCTCTTGAGTAAGCCACCAAACCCCCAACTGCTTGGGACGCCGGTCTATTGACAGCTGCAGCCCCCCCACTCTGACATCTCTCCATTAGTGCATGTAGAGGTACTGAGCATGTGTGTGTAATTCAGGCCTGTGTGTAATGTGTATTCTAACAGAGTGAAAACATTGTAATTTCCCTTGCGGAATTAATAAAGTATACATTTTTATTATTAGAACCGATACTCTTTCCACTCAAACCCCAGAAATAAAACAAAAACTAAAAAACTGATCATGTGGTTTGTTAGTCTCAATCGACACCCAACAGAAGGGCTTTGCAACACAGTCACAGACATTCTTTATGGGGCAAATTCTTTCTTTGTGTTTGACAGTGAGAAGTTAGAGGCCAGCAGTGTTCAGGACATCCAGGGCTGCATGCACGCTGTGATAAAGAATATCCCTTCATTTAATATTGAGGGTGAAGTTCAGCTCAAGCTGACTGATGAAGAAAAATTTCTGACTGAGAAATTCTCCTGCAAATTCTACGGAGACTTCATTCTACAAAGCAACCCTGCAACATTTGAAGATGCAGTGAAGACCTACATACAAATTCCAAAGCTACTAGGAGAAAATTCTGTTACAATGATGGTCCAAAGCTGCTGAGCTGAAGAGACAGATCAGCATTGGACTAGTAAGGAAGGTGCAGGATACTTTTGAATTGATTTAAGGGAAGTAGAAATGAGATGCAACAATTCTCTGGATGACATAGTGGTCAAGAACCTTCCCCAGATTCAAGAAGAATTAAAGAGTTTAAAAAAACTGTGTGATTATTATGAATCTAACCTGCAGCAGATTATGACAGAGAAACTTTCCTCCATCCGTGAAGGTAAAGAAGATGAGGGCTCACTAGACCAACTCTTTAAAGACAGAGACAAGTCACCATTCAGTCATGAAAATCTAAACAAGTGGCTGTATCATAAAGAGAGAGAAATCAACGTCATCAGATCCTGTGTAGATACCATGGAGGGAACAATGATCGTCCCAAACCAGTCAGGGAGGTTCTTGCTCAAGGGTTAGACAATGCTCTGTGCTTTGTTTTCACCTCCATGGAAAGGGGTGATACCAACCTTGATGTGATTAAGTTAGGAAGTACCAATAATGACCAGTGGTACCACTCAGATGAAGTTTTAACTAAAATGAGAAAAAAAGCAAATGCTTACCATCACTTTGCCATATCACAGAAGAACAACAGTTGATTCTGTTTCCTCATTGCAGCAAATGAGAAATACACAGGAGCAACCATCTACCATTAAAAGAACGGCATTCTGGTCACTGAAGATTTTTCAAAGCTTGAACTCCCTCCTGTGGAGACCATCACAGACAGAAGAGATCTGATCTGGTGTCAGTCATTTTCCATATTCTGTACTAATATCTCTGTCTCAGAATATCAGAATGACAAATGAAACATTTTGTTTTGTTCTCTCCATCACCCAGAGAGGTTTGATATATGGCATCAGGTGTTGTGCAAAGAGAGCTTATCTGGGCACCATTACTGGGAGGTAGAGTGGAGTGTTAATGTCCCTGAATCTGTTTATGTTGCTGTTGCATACAGTCAAACTGAAAGAAAAGCAGACAGTTCAGAGAGCGAGTTTGGACGTTATACCTCATTGCGGACATTTGGCAAATATGCTGTTTCTGAATATCACTTTCTTGTTGCATGGCATAATGGTAAGGTGTGGGACACTCCCTTACCCTCTACTTACCCTCTAGAGTTGGGGTGTATCTGCCTGCTGCCACTATGTCCTTCTGCAGAGTCTCTTCTAACACACGGAGTCACCTCTACACCTTTCACACCAAATTCACTGAGGCCAGGCCTCTGGGCTTTTCAGAGATCCAACTATGCGTAACTGCATCCAGTTATATAGGAGCAATGATGAAGACTTGTTGGATTCTTGGTCTGTTATGTTTACATTAAAATTTAATTAGCAACTTCAAGGGGCTCTACTCAAAATACTAAGAAAAAGTGGGTAAGATTGACTTCAGACGGCTCTCACAGACTGTTCCCCAAGCCACATTCAATTACATTATCCCAACCAAGAACAGACTTTACTGCTATATTAATGTTCTGGGTGTCGAGTACAGACCCTTTAATTATCGCACATTAGAACCATAACAGTCAAGGTTAAATTTGGCAAAAATGGTCTTTAAAGTCCACTCAGTGCACATATAATTGGCAGTTTGCCCAGACAACCTGCAAACAGTTCCTGTGTGCATCAGAGATTATAGGTTGATAAAAATTAATTTTGTGTTAACAGGCTCTAGCAACAGAACCATTGTTTGTTGGTCATGTAGTCAACCACTTGGATAACGTGAGGTATAAAGAATATTTGTAGGATTTAGCTCCCCTCTAGGGGCCTTTTCTAGCAGGGAGTTTAAAGGTGAAGCCAGGCAAAGGAGGACACTCACAACCATCTGTTTTCCTCTCTTAGGACTATATATAGGTGGCTCACACCATGATGAAGAGAACATCAGAAGAAAAGTGGAAGAGATTATGTGTGTCAAAGGTAAGACAAATAGATTTATTGCTGAAGAGTTGTTGCTGTTGTTACATAGCAATCTGGTGTTGTAGGAACTAAAAATACTGCCATGCTTCCTCAGTGTCTAATGTCAGAATGAGAGCATATCTAAGTGTTGTTATTTATTTTAACTGCTCATTGTTAAGCCACAAAGTGCTCAAGACTGGAAGAGTTCACTCCTCAGTATCCACAAAGCCAACTCATAAGTGATGTGCAACATCCACTGTGTAGCTCTCTAAAGTTTCACTGCACATCATTATCGCTAACTGCAGGAGGATCCCACAGTGAAATCCAGTCAAACACAGTTGGGCATATACGGACGCCTGTCTTGCTGAACCTAGTTTGTGTGGATGACAATATATGCACTCCTGTATAACATCACACGGTCAGTTGTGTTGTTTTGCATGTCTATAAACATCAAAACTGTGGCATCACACTGAGGAAGCTTGTATGAATTGTAAGAAATGCAACATTGCTACTACTACTACTACTACTACTACTGTGCTCTATACAGAGATTATAATTCTGCTGATGTGCAAGCAAACATCAAATACTGTGATACACAAGTATTAAAGTAACTTGCCATTAAACCTTCCTCGACTCTCAGCTCAATATCTTTTCTCCTTAATTTACCAATGGAAGTGAAGGGGTTGAGCTGATATTTCCTTCTGTTCAGCAGTTTTATTTGTATTTTTAGCTCTTTCTGCAGTTTGCTCAGCATGCAGAAACTAGGGGGAAAGATACTTTGAATCTGTTATTGTAAGGGGATCTATGATCTATCTAACTCTGCAAATGATTCATAGTACAACCGACTGAAATCAGTGTTCTTATTCAACTGTTCACCTGTATTCAGGTGAGATTTTGACCTTATATGAAAGCACTTGAACATCATTTTACTTTATTTCATAAGTTACACAAAACTTAGTCTGGATCAACGGAAGTACATTTCCCTCACCTTCTGCTCTCTGTGTGTTTCCGTTACAATTATGTGATAACATTAGTACTTTTACAATAGCCAAAGTGTCCGCAGCAGCATGTTGCAAAGCAGCGGTAAACAGGCGACGGAAACTGTTAAACTCTCGAACCAAGAACGGACAACCAGCGTTGACTGAATCTCCCCAACCACTTTTTGAATCCACACTGCGTTTCTTTTTTGTCACTACAAAGCATTGTTAACGCTACAGCAAGCTGACACCCCTCGTCAGTCTCCATTCTGTTTACATCTGTTTCTCCGTGATGTTTCTCACCTCGCAGATTTCCTTGGATGGTGGACCCTGCTACGCCCTGCTACTTCTATTATTTCTACTCGATCTGTAAAGTGTCCTGAGATAACTCCTGTTATGATATGACACTATAAATAAAATGTAATGAATTTGAGATCACTTGAGAGAGTGGTGTGAGGTGGTGCATTGATCTTTCTGGCCCGATAATCTCAATAATATCCTATCCCATCATCTACTGGCTTGACTTCTGTGAGTTGATTCTGAAAGCAGTTACAATATCTTGGAGAACAAAGTGACAGGAAGCAGGGTTCAGTTCACAATGTTCTCAAGGTTTAATGAGACACAAGGACACATACATTCTAACAATGGTTCCAGTCACTTAGATGACGTGAGAGTAGGTAGATAAGAAAGAGGCTACAGACGAAAGGAGGATTGGTTCAAGGTAGGTTCATGTAGATAAATCTTCCGGAAGGAAAACATTATTTATGATATGCATGTCCTTATGTGGGTGTTGCAACCCAATTTCAACATAGAATTCCTGTATTCGGAGCCCCGCTAAATGCTGCTTTAGCTTTAGGTTCATTAGCTTAATAAATAACTCTCTTAGGTAGGAGTATTTTTAGTCCTAGCTCAATTCCGAGGAGTGATTCCGAGATGCTTTGATATCTGCTTGATTGGTGCTAACTTTATATAATCCATCCAAAATTGATAGCAGTGGCTTAGGGAGAGACTGCATGGCGCAGAGATAAAGTCTGGCTTGGAAGGCAAACTGGTGAGGCATTCAGCTTGATTATTCTGTTTGAATAGCAGAAATACTCCCCCCCCTCCCCCCCCCCCCCCCCTCATCCTGCCTTGGCAGCTCTGAAGCAGTTTCATGACTGCAACCCTGAGACGGCTGGTAAACAACTCCTCACAGCCTCTTCACACTGGCCACACAAAGAAAGTAAGACCTATAAATGGAGAGATATGTTCATATGCAACTCCAGGTCCACAGTTGCAAACATAAACACAGATCAGCACATAATCTTCCAATTAACACAACTTCAACATGTTTATAAGAGCACAGTGAGAGACCCACTGTCTCTGAACTGGTCTGCAGGAGGCTAGGATATAGAAGCTGGTGTATGAATATATGAATGAAGGACATGCTCAGGGGGAAGTCTTCCTGAGGCTAACACTGACCCGGCATGCTGACTGCATGTTTAAAGCCAAGTCACGCACACAGGAATGTAGCCAATTAAAACTCCAGCACAGAGCTGCATCCAGCACAGAATGTTAAAGGGTCAGTTCACCGAAATGATGGCTCCTTCCCACTTCTTCGAACACACCCATATTCAAACTTGGCCTACATATAATACTTATGATACCTGTTAATAAATACAGAATATGAAAGGAAAAAAAATAAATAAAGAATGTGACTAATAACACAGATACAAAAAGGCCCAAATACAATAATAATAATAATCCCTTTATTTGATATAGCACCTTTTACAGACAAAGTCCCAAAGTGCTTCACATGATAAACATTTGTAAAAAAAAATAATTGAAAAATAATAATTGAAAGACCAATGAAAATCATTTAAAGCTACATTGTGTAAGAATTTCTCCCATCTAGCGGTGAAATTGTATATGACAACCAACTGAATATTACTGTCTAGTAAAGTATCCGTGCTATCGTTATTCTGTATATTGTACCAGAGTAATAGTGTAAGGCGATGTTTACAGCGTAGGAGAGAAGCAACGGAGGTTTGTGTTTTTAATATATTTCTCTGAGCAGCAGAGCATATGAGCAGAGTGGAGCAATGAGAATCTCCGCTCATCGCTCAAGGAACTGTTCCCCCCTCCGCTCCCCCGCTCAAAGCTACATCAGGCCGCTCCGCTCATTATCGCTCAGCGCTCAACGCGGTTTGCTTCGCGCTCCACTCAAATCGCCCTCCGCTCGCTCCAAAAAAGGAAAAAATCTACATGTTTATCACTTTTAGCTTAGACCACAGCCTTACCTCCTAAAGAACTAATGAGCAACAACAACGTTTTACGGATGACACAAATGAAATGAAACAATCTATTAGACCTACTTGAATGACAAAACAAATTTGTTTGTATATTACGCTATATTTAATTTACACTTTGTTACAAGTTACCGTATTCAATTTGCTTACCTTTTGCTTTTTTCCCAGCGTGTTCACGTAGCACACTTTCGAGAGATTTGCCTTTTTAGATTCCAAAAGGAATCTTTACTCACTGAAACGACGTCTCCACATTCGTTTTCTTGTACCACATTATCACTGTTAGTTTTTTAGTTAGTTTTTTAATAGTACACCTGTATGATTTCTCGTTTTCTTTTTTGAAGTACTTTTTGAACTCCATTATTGAGCCGAGTTTTGAATGAAAATATGTGAAATGAAAATAGTCTGTTGATGACAGTGCAAGACAGATGGATTCTGGGTCAGGCGTGACTGAGCATGCTTCAGACTCGTGGTGTGAGCGGAGCGATATTGGAGCGAGAAATAGAGCGACACTCCGCCCTTTTAAAAATGCTGCTCTGCGCTCTAAGACCCGCAGCTTGCGCTCCCCGCTCGCTCGCGCTCCACTCACATGCTCCGCTGAGCAGCATGAACAATGTCAATGAAACAGAAAGGATCTCTTAGTATCTCCATCGTTTCCAAAGCAGGCAACTTCGGCGTCCCTTTTAAAATCCTTGCTCCTCATCAGCTCTTTCCATCTTGGAAAAGCCACACCAATATTAACTTTGGTCTTGTTGCTTCGCCTGTCGCATTGTCGTTTTAATTTCCTTGGCGACACAGTTACATGTCGATAATAGGCGCAACAGGCTTTCAAATCTGCCGGGTCGCAAGTAATCTTCTCCCCCTCAGTCAGTGCCACTGAGTGAAAAGCACGAAATGCGGAGCATTATGTCCTGTATGTCCCTTACCGGCTAACGTATTTCAAGATGGCGCATGATTCTGGAGCGTCTACCCCAGTTCATGTAAGCACAAATGTAAAATTTCAAGCCAATAGGAATACTTGGAATTTATGGTGGTGGTCAATATTCATAAAAAAGGACAAGTTTGTGAAGGGCAACACAGATTTTGATAATAAAGAACTAAATATGTTACACACTGGGGCTTTAAAGGGGTGATAGAATGTAAACCCGAGTTTACCTTGTTATAGTTGAATAACAACAGTTTGGTGGGTAAATAGGACATACATAGAACCTCAAAGTCCCATAGACACCTCTTTCCTCTTCAAATCTCACAATATGAAACTGCCGCTGAAAACGGGCAAATCTCAACAAAGCTCATAGTTGACGTCAACTCGGTGGCTGTACCTTATTTGGCTCTAGTCTGTACCTTTGTCACGCCCCAAAATTTACATAGCTTAAGACCTTAAGGAACAGTGTGAACTACCCTATAATCATCCTATCACCCCTTTAAAATATTAAAACCTAAAACCCAAAGTTACGAACATAAATCAAAAGCGAATTTAAACAAGTGTGTCTTCAGCTGCTTTTTAAAAGCTTCAACAGAGACTGCAGAAGACAATAGGACAGCGACTTTCTGTAGAAAAGATGTCGTATTGTCGAGCATGCAAGGTATTATTCTCCTGTGGCCGCCAAAACAGTCTCTCTCTTCTGTGTTCTGTGGACCTCCCCTCTCTCCTCAAGTTGCAGGTTGTAAACCAACCAATCAGCGCGCAGAACGTAAGACAATAGGATGGGCGTTCCACAGGTTTGGAGCCACCGCTTCAAAGGAACAGTCACCTTTAGTTTTTAAGCGAGTGCATGGGACCACCAGTAATCCCTGGTTAGAAGACCTGAGGGCATACCGTCAAGTACCCCGTTTTGGCCGGGAGAGTTGGTTGGTCGCAAGGTGAGTGTGTGAGGTCAGGTGATGAGTGACAACTTAATTATAGTAATTATAAATACTATTTCGGGGATACTATATTTTTAATGGGTTTGTACTTTTTTTTTTCTTGGCTAGCTAATATGCTTTTTATGTTTTACCGGTATTATTATCTGTACAGCACTTTGGGGCAGTAATGACTGCTTGTAAATGTGCTCTATAAATAAAGTTTGACCTTGACCGTGACAAAAAAAAACAGAGACGGATGATGGATGCTACGACAGAGACGGAAGGCACTCCTGCCAAAAAACCAAAACCCTCATGTAAATACCGAGATCAATGGGACAGCGAATTGACTTTTCTGAAGAGGAGCAGGGTGCGGGACAGTCACGCGTTTTTTGCAAGTTCAGAAAGGGTGTTTAGCATGGTACGAAAGATTGTTACAGAGAATAGGATGACGTTAGACAACAAAACTGTTTGCGCACTACTCTCATGTAAAATGAACCACTCTGGCCCCGCCCACAAATACACTCCTTCCAAAACAGTCTTAAAGAATGCAAAGTCTGCAACAAATTTGTACAATAACTCACTAAAAGAGTAAAGAAAAGTTATGTGAAAAGAAAAACTGTAAAAGAAAAGAAATATGAAATGAAAAGAATGCGTGGAATGAAAATAAAATGTAAATGTAAAGACAAGCAATGTTATAAATTGTAAATGTTTTCAGCATTCTGCATCAAGTGGTGATTTTAGCTTTCTTGTACACCTGTCTGAAAATGTAAGGGATAGCCTACTGGAGCTTGGTTGGGGTGGTGGGACTGCTCGCGGTGAGCGCCGGAAAATTTCCCTTATTTTCAAATCCAAAACTTGACAGGTATGCCTGAGGGACCTGTTAGCTTTATAAGTTAGAACGAGAACTTTAAATTGGATCCTGAACTTGATTGGAAGCCAATGTAATGAGTATTAAATAGGAGTGATGTGCGACATACTGCTGGACCTGGTTAACAGCCTGGCAGAAGAGTTCTGGACCAGTTGTTGCAGACTTGCTGAGACAGGTGAAAATGGAGTTGCAGTAATCAAGCCGTGATGATATAAAACCATGAATGACCACCTCAAGCTCGGAATGTGAAACAACAGCTCTAAGTTTGGCAGTGTTTCTTCACTGAAAGAAACATGGGAGGGTCAGTGATTTCACACTCTCTCTATGACATTGGCAGCATTGGCAGTGCTGCCCAGACTAATGGATTGATTAAGGACAGGTGTGGGTGAAAAGAGACAAGCGAGGAGCAATTAGGGAGAAAGCACGGAGCAGCGACAGAGGGAAGAAGCAAGGAAGGTGCGCAGGAGGGCAGAGGACAATGTGAGCCGACCATACGGGCCAGAACACCGATCACTATGACGGATCGAAGCAAGCACAGCCAGACGAGTAGTGGACGCAGATCTGAGTACAATGCATTAACGGAGATAAGTGAAGGAAAGTGCTCAGCTTACTGTTGTTTGTATGCGTGTGATCCACGCATGGGTGTGTTGTGATCTGAGGGTTTTGTGTCCTCCTCTACAGCGGAGCAGCAGAGGGACGTTCATGTGGTGGATTTAACGCCTGATTTGAGCTAAGTAAAGGAAAGTTATCCTGCCTATCAACTCGTGGGTGTGAGAGAGCCAGTGTTTTGTGTGAGACTAAGGGTTACTCTTGCTCCTCCTCAGTGCTGCTGCTGTTTGTATCGGATCATGGAGTGGCGTGAAGGGACGAAAAGGCCGGACTGCCCCATCTGAATCAGCATTCCCTCCCGTGGCCTGCTCGACTAACAGACTGAAGCCAATAGACCTTAAAGGTCCCATGGCATGAAAATGTCATTTTATGAGTTTTTTTAACATTAATTAGACTTAGACTTCTCTTTATTGATCCTTTTGGGATGACTCCCGCAAGGAAATTGGATTTCCAGCAGCAGATTCCAGCATCTTACAAAAAATACAGTATTGAAAAAAGAGTATAAGATAAAACAATAAACTCTTTCTAAATATAGAAAGTAAACAAGAAACAGTAAACAATAAACTCTTAGCTAAATATATAAAGTAGGGATAAGAAAAAAAATAAAATAAAATTCACAGAAATTAAATCCCTTCTGTTCTGTACTGCCCTCTTTACTCTATTTCCTCCTCCCCCCGAGTGAGGAGTTGTACAATATGATGGCACAAAGGGGTTTTTGAGTCTGTTGGTCCTACACTTAGGAAGAAGCAGCCTTCCACTGAACAGGCTCCCCTTGCTGATGACGGTGTGCAGGGGGTGGCTGGCAATGTCCAGCAGTTTGTCCAGTGTCCTCCTCTCTGCCACCGTCACCAGTGAGTCCAGCTTCATGCCGACCACAGAGCCGGCCCACCAGATCAGTTTAACCAGTCTGGAAGTACAACCTGCTTTGTGTCTTCCTGTACAGGTGGCTGGTGTGTGTTGTCCAGTCCAGTTTATTATCCAGCCACAGCCCGAGGTATTTGTACGATTGCACAGCCTCCACCTCAGCTCCCTCCAGCAGGACTGGTCACGGTCTTGGTCTGGACTTCCCAAAGTCAATGACCAGCTCCTTCGTCTTAGAGGTGTTGAACAGACGTGGTGTCCTTCAGCCTGGCGTACTGTGGCCTGTCAGTAGGGTAATCTTTGATCCAGTCCACCAGATAGGGGTCCACTCCCATCCTGTTCAGTTTGTCCTGAAGTATAGTGGGCTGGATGGTATTAAAGGCACTGGAGAAGTCCAAGAAGAGAATCCTCACTGAACTTGGTGTAGCATGTAGAGGATGGCATCCTCCACACCAACATCTGGCTGGTACGCAAACTGTAGGCGGTCCTGGGCGTGTTGTACCTGTGGTCTGAGGAGGCTGAGGAAGAGCCGCTCCAACGTCTTCATCATGTGTGAAGTGAGTACCACCAGTCAGAAGTCATTCAGGCTCGTTGGGCCTGTTCTTCTTGGGAACCGGAACGATGCAGGATGTCTTCCAGAGGGTGGGCACTCTCCCTAGCTGCAGGCTAAGATCCGTTGTAGTGGTTCCCCCAGTTCTGCAGCGCAGGTCTTCAGTAGTCTCAGACACACTTTATCCAGGCCTGCTGCTTCCTCAGCTATCCTCTGACCTGGTCTGTGGTGATGTGAGGCGGGGATTGTGTTGAGGTGGGGGAGGAAGAGGGGGGTGTTGTAGTGTCAGGGGGGAGGTGTGTAGAGGGAAGAAGGAGAGATGGCCGTGGTGAGGGTGGGGGTGGGAGGTCCTCCGGTCCTCCTCCAGCGGACGCCTGTGGGATTTTTGTCGGCCGCGGCAAGCACTTAGTGCTGGGTGGTAGACCAGTTCACACCGAATAACGGTGTATATTTTCGTTATGATACGAATTTTGAATATATCGCCACACCGGTGTATTTGATTACACAACATTCGGAACGCTACGCTGCACGACACTGTTTCAGACGGACCCTTTTCAATGTTGCGCTTCTTGCCACGCATGGTCACGCCTCCAGTCGCAGGGTAAACAAACAGTAGTGCTCTGGTGTCACATTCCGCTGAAGATGGATAGAATAGACATGGAAAGTTCCGAAAACAAAGCTGCAGAACATGATGACACAGAAGAGGAGCTGTGTCTGTTGTTTGGAAGTTTTTTGGTTTAAAAAAATTGTGCTAACTGTAGGCTACTCGTCACTAACGTTACTCGGCCGTGCTAACGTTAAGACCGGTCACCCCAAGCAGGCAGCGTAGCAACATAATGAACACAATAACAATCCACCTACGGTCCTGCTACTGACCGTTGAGAAAGACAGGTCAGAGCAATGATTAAAACACTGGATTTAAGGAGCTATTGGGAGGAAGTCTGTTACGGCTGTCAAACCAATCATCCGAGTCAGAAACACCACGATTGTTTGGGAAGTATTCCCAGAGCCGATCCGCCCTATACACTCACTACGCAAGCTGCGTAGGGCCCCGCAAATTACTCGAGGCCCCGCCTCCCCCTCGTGTCATAGCGCGTCAATTAATGTTTACAACATCCATGACAAAATGAATCGAAACTATCCTTCTCTCCTCTCCAAGTTTGATGTCAGCAAAGTAAAGTTATGTTTATGTGCATTTCTATTGTGGGGTTTTTTTCGGTCTTGCTAACCTAGCTGGGCAGGCAGGCAGTGCATCTCTTGCCTAGCTGCTAACGCCAGTCACTTCCAGGGCTGTGTTTTGTGACTTTGTGCCAGACAAAATTGAGAGTAAAATACAATTATTTATTACGTTTGATAAACGACAAAGTGCAACGGTGTTTGTTTACTGCAGCTCGGAAAAGATAACCGCGTCGGGTGTGTTATCATGCGTTAGGCGCGTACATGAAATGAAACGCGCATTTTTCAAGCAGAAATATATGTGAAGACCAGACAGACTGTAGGCTACAATATATGGGCGTGAATGATGGCACTCCTCATCAAAGTACACATTATACATACTTTTAAGACACTGATTATCTAGTCTCAGACAATGTGTAGTTAAAAACTCTAAACAACTGCACTAATTATGCAAGATGGAAAGCAATGTTTTGACAATTTGACATTGATTTATAGGCTATATTGAATTTAAAATGTTGATTAGCTGGACATACTGGTCAATATGGATGCACATCCCTCAGTAAATAATAACCATAAATCAAGAATTGCTTCAACATGCATAATACAAACTTTAACATGCTATGGCAAGCCATTTTAGCTTTCATTCATTCACAGTTTATGCATTTCTTCAATTCGATTTTTTTACTATTTGCAAAGTGAATTCTTGATTATGTTTACTAGTAGGGCCCCTTAGTTAATTTTTTACCTAACAATGTCTATTTTGGATATCAGGAATTACATGTTCACTTGTACAATATATCACTAACAGTCAGGATTATTGATATCTGCATCACTAGTTCACTATTTAAATATTACAAGAAAGTGCAGAAAAGGAAGATTTTGATGGTAAGATTTTAATTCAAACATTCAAATGTTTACACATTTGTAACATGTAACGAGTAGTGTAAATGACTGCTTAACTAACTATGTGATATTCTTCTCAGTTTATTCTAGACTGCCCATACTGATGCCAAAAATGCCCAAGCTGTAAAGAGAACCAAAGTAAATCCCAAAAGCCAAAGTTCAGGGTTATAATTTATTATTTTCTTCTTATTTATGTTTACGTTAATATTCACTTATTTAATAATATTCACTTGTTATCTTAATATTATAGAAACTACTCTATTCAATAAATATTGTTGGTTTGAACCCAGGGCTGGACTGGGACAAAAAATTGGCCCGGGCATTTTTGGCCAAGGCGGCCCACACCCACCGTGATTGGTCAGAGACATTCCCTGCAGACAGTCCTCTTAAAATATGCGTGCATTCTATGATATGAGTTGCCTAGTGTTCTGCGTTCATGTGATGGTTTTGGATCCTTCAAGAGGTCTCAAGACTTATCTGTTGATCTTACACTTAAATAATTAATTCATTCTTAGAGTTATGATTTGTATATTTATGGTATTTTTTATTATTATTATTGATATTTGATATTGTATTGCCATTATTGTTATTATTACTATTTTGCTTAATATTGGCTTAGCAACTTTTAAAAACTGTTTACTGTTAATTTTAACCATTGTAAGATTCATATTTTGTCGCTTTGGAAAAAAGTGTCTGCTAACTACAATAACCATAACCATAACCCTTCCCAAAAGCTACAATAAAGCTGGGAGTAGTACATGCGCTGGAAAAGAGAAGCAGTGTACTCACTCACTTTTGATTGGCGACCTGGAGGCCATAGGGTAGCCTACACAATGTCCATACTCAAGTGCAAGTAATTGCCAAAGATAAAGTTTAAAGTATAATTTCAAATTATTTAACAACATTTAAGTATACAAGTGTATTGTCAGTAAAGTCAATCAAAATGTTGCCTTGGCCCACACCAATGAACAAGAAAGATTTACTCTAACAAGGTAACCTTTAAAAGAGTGATAAACAGAGAGAAATGTCAGCTAAGTTAAGGTATAGTTCATTTAGCTTAAATCTCTGGGCAATGTAGAGAGACAGCTGTACACATAGTATACATGAGCCTAGTAGAACAGGCTGTACACATAGCATACATGAGCCTAGTAGAACAGGCTGTATACATAGTATACATGAGCCTAGTAGAACAGGCAGTATACATAGTATACATGAGCCTAGTAGAACAGGCTGTACACATAGTATACATGAGCCTAGTAGAACAGGCTGTACATAGCATACATGAGCCTAGTAGAACAGGCTGTATACATAGTATACATGAGCCTAGTAGAACAGGCTGTATACATAGTATACATGAGCCTAGTAGAACAGGCTGTATAGATCACAGACTTCAGCTACCCAACAGGCCAACCCTTAAACAGTTAGGTTACCTGACAGCCACTAACTTTAATGTTACTGCCAAACTGCTTGTTGTCATTATGACGTGAGGCGCGCACACGCACACACACACACACACACACACACACACACACACACAGACACACACACACACACACACACACACACACACACACACACACAACCACACACACAACCTGTTAATTCACGTACTTCTTACCGTCGTCAACTAGGCCTACTCTCTCTTCCATCTGTTCCTCCCTCTCTCTCCCGTGGCCCTGTCATGGTCGCTCTCCTCCTCCTCGGCCTCTTCCCTGTCATCATGATGTTGTTTCTGCTTCTCTGTATAGCCAGCCACCTCTCCTCCTTTCTCTATTTCAGGTAGCCTAATGCTGATGTTGAAGCAGCTACTACAGCCCCAAACATGTCAGACATGTTGGCATATTTTGAGGCATTCGCCTGTAGATACTTAATCTTTTTCTCCCGTAATTTCTGTACACATTGCTTGCGTATGGGGTTCCGTGGTCGTTTGTCCATTTTAACGTGGATGCTAAACTTCCAGCATGTTATAACGTTTACAGCTCGTGTCTCAGGGCCGGGAGTGGGGAAGGATGTTCCTGGATTTGATTGGGTTAGGTCTAGCTTAGGACTGTAGTTGAGCTGATTCCGGTTTCCAACTTCGCCCCAGGGATGTCAGTTAAAACACGGACGGAGACAATTATCGCTCTTGACGCTTTATTACATAAGGCAACAGTACAAAATGGGCGTGGGTAGCTCTGCTATGGCTGTGTATTTGTGTGTGGTTCTGCAAAGAAACAAATAACATTGTGAAGGCTACCATACACAATGCATATGAAGTATAGGCTACATATAGGCTAGCAAACAACAACAAACCCACTATTAATTACACTATATCAATGTAATGTAACTACTGCAGCATAATACAATACAATAATAATACAATAATGTAGCTAAATACAAACGTGAGCAAGAGCTTCCAACTATCTGCATTATAAATCAACAGCCACGTGCAAAGTAGCTAACAGGTGATTAACACAAACATCGAAATTACCAGCTAACTGACTTAAATGTACAAGAACTACAGACCAATACAACAACAGGCCCAAATCAACTGACAACGTCAGCTATGGGACTTACACTTCTCAAAGACGCACACACGCGAGCTCAACTGATTATCCTCTGGACGCACACAGTCTCTTTTCTCTTTCTCCCACTTTTCTCTCCGTGTGGCGCGTGCGCCCGCTCGCATTGGCGCGTGTCCGCGCTACCCCCCGGCATGCAGCCACAATCAGTCCTGACAGACGGACTTTTGTACAATTACCGAATGGGCCGCTGTCAGTTATCTTTGGGCCGGCGCGGCCCAAAAAAATAAAAAAATTAAAACAAAGGCCTATAAATTATATCGGCGATTCGGCCCAAAAGTGCGTCGGCCCACCAGGAAAATGCCCGGTATGCCCGATGGCCAGTCCAGCCCTGTTTGAACCTCATTCTGTTCTATATTGTTGTACTTATTCTTTGACTGTTTTGTTTAAAGGAGGGAGGATTGTATTGGGAGCACTGAAGTATCAGGTGTGACTGTGTGGCAATGGCAAATGGTTTACATAGCTCATGGCATCACGGGTCAGGTAGAGGGCCCCTTAGCAGAATTTTGCTTAGGGCCCCAGGGAGGTCAGGATCTGCACTGAGTATTCCAGACTGGTTCTACGCAAAACACTTATGAAAAGACTACTGACAGATAAATTCATCTCAGTAGTGCAACGCTTTCTGGCGATGAAACAGCTCTGTGCTAATGGTGCTAGGATCCGTGGGGTAGCAGAAACTGTTTTTTATTAATTGAAAACGGTCGGAGATGTTACAGTAAAAATACGTGAAATCTATAATGATACAGTGGGGGAGGACATTGTCAAAGTGGCTGAAATTCGAGAGATTGGGGATCTGTGGAGAGATTTATATAAGAGAAAAAAAGTAACCGTGTGAAAATATGTGGAATTGTCTATGTTTAATGTATAATCATATCAGGGAGCGATGTGTGATATCTCGCTTATCTGATATTTTAGATCAGACCATAGCCAACAAGGTGAATGATGTTAAAAATTATCAAAGTGAGAGTAATGTAAATAACGATGATGTATGTAGGCTAGAAAAACTGTTGTCCGTTGTAAGAAGCCAAAATAGTACAATACCTTGGGATGATGTGATGCGTATGTTGTTATCAATGCTAACAGCTAGAGAGTGTATAGTTGAGACATTTTGTGATGTCATAAGTAACATTACACACAATTTTAAGTTTAAGTACATACTTACCATGTACGCCATGTAAAAATCATTGCAGCAATGTCTTACGCGATTTGCAAAAAATACATGCATTCATAATTAGTAAAACATCTTTAGCATGCTTAACCAAAACACTATCCGTCATAGAATGTGTTTCACTGTCTTCATGATCTGTTGCATATGTGTGTGTGTGTGTATGTGTGTGTGTGTTTGTGTGTGTGGGTGGGGGGAGGGGGGGGGGGGAATGTTTTGTGAAATAAATAGGTTTGCTACCAAACTAATGTGGTCACTTGAATCTTGAAAGTTATGCATGAAATATATTACGATCTGTCACACCCCGGAGGATTCACGTAGGCTCCATGAAGCCGTCAAAAAATATGCTAGTGAGTCCAGTTCACTCGCTGATGTTAAAAAGTTTTTACGCAGTCAGGATGCATACACGCTACGTGTCCCCGCGTTGAAACATTTTCCAAGAAACAGAGTGTTGGTTAGTGGTATAGATAAACAATTTCAGAATGACCTGGTCGACATGACTGAATATTCAAAGGAAACGATAACATGAAATATCTGCTCACATGCATCGATCTATTTTCTAAATATGCATGGGTTAAATGTCTTAAAAACAAGTCTAGGCTTGTTGTCTCAGGCTTTTAGGGAAATACTAGCCCAAGGACGCGTACCTCTGAAACTGCAAACAGACAAGGGGAAGGAGTTTTATAATAAGGTTTTTCAAAACTTGATGACTCAATATAAAATTCACCATTTTCCACATCGAACGAGACTAAAGCTAGTGTTGTTGAGCGTTTCAATCGGACCTTCAAGACACAGATGTGGAGATACTTGACTGCTGTTAATTCGCGACGGTATATTGATGTTGTTCGATGCTCCAGCAAATGTGAATAAAAACAAGAAGTTTTTAACAATTTGTACAAACTAACCAGCCGGACTAGTAGCTTTTAAGTTTCAAGAAGGCGATACAGTTATAATATCAAAACACCCGAAAGGGTTACAAACAGATGTTTACAGATGAGTTTTTTACAGTATCAAAACTTTACAATAAGGTAACATCAATTAGCATTACTTAATGCATTAATACACATTAATTAACCATTAATTAAGGTTTGTATTAAACATTTATTAACCATGCTTATTTTTGTTCATGTTAACTATGGTATTAATTTATGCATAATTGACCATTAGTTAATGCCTTAACTAACTGTTAATCTCAGTTAAGTAAGGTGTCTTTTGTATGAGAAAACTGTTTTTATTGTTTATTCATGGGCTATGGTGGTCCACGTACCTTTGTCCATCCTCCAACGTACGACTTACTTGTGGTAGAGGGTGCGATCAGTGAAAAGACTCCATAGTCTCCATGCAGAGGTTTGCTTGTTCCTTTGTCTTCATGTAGACATTGCCTTGAAGCCCAACCTATATACATTATTGTGTATGCTTTATAATCATTACTTAACCATAAGTGCTCAATTGATTTATGTATAATAATACTGAATAAGCATTTGTAAACCATTAGTAAACCGTTATTGATGCTCTTTTGTATCCTTATTGTAAAGTAGAGAACATTTCCACCTTAATTAATATTTAATTAATGCATAACAATACTGAATAAGCATTAGTAAACCATAAGTAAACCGTTATTGATGCTTTTTTGTATCCTTATTGTAAAGTAGAGAACTTTTGCACCTTAATTAATACTTAATTAATGTATAACAATACTGAAAAAGCATTAGTAAACCATTAGTAAACCGTTATTTATGCACTTTTGTATCCTTATTGTAAAATAGAGAACATTTCCACCTTAGTTAATACTTAATTAATGTATAACAATACTGAACAAGCATTAGTAAACCATTAGTAAACCGTTATTTATGCACTTTTGTATCCTTATTATAAAGTAGAGAACATTTCCACCATAACTAATACTTAAATAATGTATAACAATACTGAACAAGCATTAGTAAACCATTACTAAACAGTTATTGATGTTTTTTGTATCCTTATTGTAAAGTAGAGAACATTTCCACCTTAACTAATACTTAATTAATGTATAGCAATACTGGATAAGCATTAGTTAATCAGTAGTAAACAGTTATTGATGCTTTTTGTATCCTTATTGTAAAGTAGAGAACATTTCCACCTTAACTAATACTTAATTAATGTATAACAATGCTGAACAAGCATTAGTAAACCATTAGTAAACAGTTATTGATGCCCTTTTGTATCCGTATTGTAAAGGAGAGAACATTTGCACCTTAACTAATATTTAATTAATGTATAACAATACTGAATAAGCATTAGTAAACCATTAATAAACCGTTATTGATGCACTTTTGTATCCTTATTGTAAAGTAGAGAACATTTCCACCTTAACTAATACTTAATTAATGTATAACAATACTGAATAAGCATTAGTAAACCATTAGTAAACAGTTATTGATGCCCTTTTGTATCCATATTGTAAAGGAGAGAACATTTGCACCTTAACTAATATTTAATTAATGTATAACAATACTGAATAAGCATTAGTAAACCATTAATAAACCGTTATTGATGCACTTTTGTATCCTTATTGTAAAGTAGAGAACATTTCCACCTTAATTAATACTTAATTAATGTATAACAATACTGAATAAGCATTAGTAAACCATTAGTAAACTGTTATTAATGCCATTTTGTATCCTTATTGTAAAGTAGAGAACATTTCCACCATAACTAATACTTAAATAATGTATAACAATACTGAACAAGCATTAGTAAACCATTACTAAACAGTTATTGATGTTTTTGTATCCGTATTGTAAAATAGAGAACATTTCCACCTTAGTTAATACTTAATTAATGTATAACAATACTGAACAAGCATTAGTAAACCATTAGTAAACCGTTATATATGAACTTTTGTATCCTTATTATATAGAGAACATTTCCACCATAACTAATACTTAAATAATGTATAACAATACTGAACAAGCATTAGTAAACCATTAGTAAACAGTTATTGATGTTTTGTTGTATCCTTATTGTAAAGTAGAGAACATTTGCACCTTAATTAATATTTAATTAATGTATAACAATACTGAATAAGCATTAGTAAACCATTAAAAATGTTATGGTTTCAGTTTTTTGCTATGTATTTTGTTCTATTTCTTTTGCCTGTTATGTGTGTGTGTTTCCTGTTGTGTTCCTGTGCCCTGTGTATATTTTTTGTGTACAGTTCTGTTCCCTGTTTTGCATTATGTTTAGTTTCCTGTTTTATTGTGAAAGTCTGGTGTTCTGTCTTGTCATGTCTAGTTTTACTTTCTGTGGTTTCCCGCCCCTGTGATTACCTGATGTCTTCCACCTGTTCCCCAGCCCTTGTGTCAACTGCCTCTTGTTTCCTCGTTACCTAGTTTATTTAGCCCCTGAGTTTCCTTTGTTCTTTGTCAGATCATTTTGTTTTTCTCCTGTGAGTTTGTCTCGTGTTTGGTCCTGTCCTTTTGTGCTCCTTATCATTAAATCTTCTAAGAACAAAACTCCAGCTTGCCTCTGCATTTGGGTCCACCCTTTCCTGCCTCCCGACAAATAAACCGTTATTGATGCAGTTTTGTATCCTTATTGTAAAGTAGAGAACATTTCCACCTTAGTTAATACTTAATTAATGTATAACAATACTGAACAAGCATTAGTAAACCATTATTTATGCACTTTTGTATCCTTATTGTAAAGTAGAGAACATTTCCACCTTAACTAATACTTAATTAATGTATAGCAATACTGAATAAGCATTAGTAAACCATTAGTAAACCGTTATTGATGCACTTTTGTATCCTTATTGTAAAATAGAGAACATTTCCACCTTAGTTAATACTTAATTAATGTATAACAATACTGAACAAGCATTAGTAAACCATTAGTAAACCGTTATTGATGCGCTTTTGTATCCTTATTGTAAAATAGAGAACATTTCCACCTTAGTTAATACTTAATGTATAACAATACTGAACAAGCATTAGTAAACCATTAGTAAACCGTTATTTATGCACTTTTGTATCCTTATTGTAAAGTAGAGAACATTTGCACCTTAACGAATACTTAATTAATGTATAACAATACTGAATAAGCATTAGTAAACCATTAGTAAACAGTTAGTAATGCCCTTTTGTATCCTTATTGTAAAGTAGAGAACATTTCCACCTCAACTAATACTTAATTAATGTATAACAATACTGAACAAGCATTAGTAAACCATTAGTAAACAGTTATTGATGTTTTTTATCCTTATTGTAAAGTAGAGAACATTTCCACCTTAACTAATACTTAATTAATGTATAGCAATACTGAATAAGCATTAGTAAACCATTAGTAAACAGTTATTGATGATTTTTGTATCCTTATTGTAAAGTAGAGGACATTTCCACCTTAACTAATACTTAATTAATGTATAGCAATACTGGATAAGCATTAGTTAACCATTAGTAAACAGTTATTGATGCTTTTTTGTATCCTTATTGTAAAGTAGAGAACATTTCCACCTTAACTAATACTTAATTAATGTATAACAATACTGAACAAGCATTAGTAAACCATTAGCAAACAGTTATGGATGCTTTTTGTATCCGTATTGTAAAGTAGAGAACATTTGCACCTTAATTAATACTTAATTAATGTATGACAATACTGAATAAGCATTAGCAAACCATTAGTAAACAGTTATTGATGCCCTTTTGTATCCGTATTGTAAAGTAGAGAACATTTGCACCTTAACTAATATTTAATTAATGTATAACAATACTGAATAAGCATTAGTTAACCATTAGTAAACAGTCATGGATGCTTTTTGTATCCGTATTGTAAAGTAGAGAACATTTGCACCTTAATTAATACTTAATTAATGTATAACAATACTGAATAAGCATTAGTAAACCATTAGTAAACCGTTATTGATGTTTTTTGTATCCTTATTGTAAAGTAGAGAACATTTCCACCTTAAGTCATACTTAATTAATGTATAGCAATACTGGATAAGCATTAGTCAACCATTAGTAAACAGTTATTGATGCTTTTTTGTATCCTTATTGTAAAGTAGAGAATATTTCCACCTTAACCCCCTTAACTAATACTTATATAACTAATAGTATTATTAACTAATAGTAGTGTAGATGTCATATAATATAAAATAAGTGGAGCAGTGTGTTTGAGCTTAGTTTATTTTGTATACTTATTTATTTTTGCTTTAAAATTGTGTGCTGTGATTTTCCTATATTGTTTGCCGTGGTATTCTTATATTGTTTGCTGTGGTTTCCATATATTGTTTGCTGTGATTTTCTTATATCGTTTGCTGTGGTTTTGTGACAGATGGAATAATGCGTATTACCAGTAAGTCACACCAAAAAGTAAAAGTAATGTGTATTAATCTACCAGTAAGCCAGAATAGGTAGTTGGGTAACAGCAGTTGGGGGTTCATATTGAGTAATTTTGGCATTTTCATATTTTAATGGTATATCACAGTTTATGGTTAAAGTTGTTATTGTCAGTTGCAGCGGTTACAGTACAGTACGTTTGTGATTTCTTATTTTTCATGTGCAAAAGTTCATTTCAACACTAGCAGCAGTGTAAACAAGAGTGTTGTAGTTACTGGAGGGCTCCAGCAGGGGGAACATAACACTGTTGAGCTATTTTGTGGTGCACGTTGCTTCCTCTCTTCAGTCATTACACATATGATCCGAGGAAAGTTTGTGTCCGTGCATCTTTCATTCAACTACTCCCCTTTTCAGGTATGAGTCTTGTATAATATGTGTCATTGGTTAACAGAGTGTTATGCGAATGTCTGTATACGCTGAGGAGAGTGTTTTTAACACAGTATGTTCGCACATTGTGGAGTAATGAAGTTAATAACATGACGAAGAGTAAGCTAGCCACATTAGCCTTTAGCAATGCTAACCGCGATGTCGTGGATGAAAGAGCGGCACTTAGTAGCCATGCAGAGACATTGAACGTGCCATAGTATATTCTGTATACCTTTCTGTAGTGTACTGAGTACTGTTAAAGGGTGCAATCGTGAGTGTTATAGGTTATCAGCATAATTGTATTTTGTATCTCTTGTGTATTGCCATATTTGTTTGCTCGGTATATTTCAGTTCTGTTGACATGCAGCAGAAGAATTGTATTATGTATGCTGTATTGTGTCATATTCAGTCATTACACATATGATCCGAGGAAAGTTTGTGTCCGTGCATCTTTCATTCAACTACTCCCCTTTTCAGGGCTATTACAGTTTGACGTTATTATGTTGCTGTGGACTGTATTTTTTCCCCCCTCTCTCTCTCTCTCTCACGAACTGCAACAACAAAACACTAATTGACACACCTGTAGAACCCCGTCCATTAGCTCTGATATGCCAGTTGATCAGACCACTCCCAAATAAAGGGAGGCTAGATCTTTTACCAGAGGGGTGCTGGACGGATGGACGTGCTGTGTGCTGTGCGGAGTAACAGCGGATTGGATTGCTGAGCTTCTGTTTCCGGCTTCTGTTCTCTCGGAGTCACTGCTGGCTGGATCTCCTGTGCCTCTGCTAGAGCCGATCCATAGACTCTGCAATGTCAACGCTCGCAAATTCCTACTGAAGGGAAGTGGTCCTTGTTATCCCGCACTGATACATGTTTAGCTTGTTTTGGCATTTGAGCTAGAGCCATTGTTAATAGATGTCCATTTTCTGTGAAGGTGCCCGATCCAGCAGCTGACGGCAGAGCAGCGGAGCCGCAATATTGTTGATGGCCTACATGAAGTGTATAAAAGGAAAGTCGTCACTTTGAATCACCTGACACTGTTTTGAAGTTGCCGGACTAGGATCAGGCTGCGATTGATTTTTATAAATTCCTTATTGACAGAAGCAGAGCGGCACCCCGGAATTCCTGGTCCCGGACTTCTGGATGTGGAACGGATTATTTGAAGCACCGTGGGAGCGAGACATTCTGTGCCAGCGGCAGAGGAAAACCCGGAGTTAACTCCGGTCTGGACTGAACTTGGATAGGCTTTTACCCCGGGACAGAGCATTGAATCATTCCTTGGGTTTAATTGTCTCCTGGGTTTTTACTTGATGTTTTAATGTTTAAAACTTAACTTTTAATAGCAATAAATTACTATTTTTATACATATATACTTTGTCTGGTCATTTCTCACTGTGCTGGTGTGGCCCGGGAATCTAGATTTATTTAAAAGTAGCAAGCTCCTCTAAAAGCGGCTGTTACATTAGTGGCGTTGTCGGCAGGATTCCCTTTCCACACCACACAGTGTAGAATGGCAGATGAAAATGGAGGGCAGCCTGAAGGTCCAGGGTGTAGTGTGTCACAAGGAACTGGGGCCAGGCTAGAAAATGTTCCACCTAGTCAGCCTGTGATAAATGCAATGATGATGCCTTGGTTTATGGGAGTCCCATGGATACCAAGGTTTAATGGGGACTCAAGTAAAATGAGTTTTTCTGAATGGAGTGGGCAGGTGCAGGCTATGCTGAGGGCACAAGGGTTAAATGAGGAACAGAAAGTTGATTTTATATATGGGGCACTTGAGGGTGACGCAAAGAGAGAGATGAGGCTACTGAACCCAGGAAGACGCTCCACAAGTGTAGACATGCTGCAGGAGCTAAAGAGGCTGTATGGGCGTGTAACACCAGTAGCCCAACTCCGAGCACAATTTTTTAAATTTCTCCAACAGGAAGAGGAATCTGTTGCTGCTTTCATTCTTCGTCTCCGGGAGTTATTCTCCGCATGGAAGGAGCAGGAACCAGCGGGCTCTGCCCAGGACCAGATGACTATTAGGGACCAGCTTGTCCTGGGCTTGAGGGCTGGTGTGGTGCAACAGGAACTCCAAAGGCAGGTGCGTAGAATGCCTACATTGACCTTCACCGAAGTGTGTAGTGAAGTGAAAGCATTAGAAGCTGAGCTTAAGATGGAACCTGTCTGTGCCTCACGTATCTCTGTGCCACAGCCAAACCCATCCATGGTCGCACCTAGCCTAGAGGAGTGGAGGGAGACAGTAAGAGCCGAACTCAGACAAGAATTTACAGACCAATTTTCTGTTCTTAAAGAAACCCTAACTGATGAGATTAAACGCCAATTCTCTTCTCAGACTATGGTGTGTAGAGACCCGCCCTTCTCCCCTAGGGGAGCTGTTCGGGAAGGCCATTACCCTACCTCCCCTAGGCGCCACCACACTCTGGAATGGGACGACCGGGGCAAACCAATCTGCAGAGGCTGTGGGAAAGCTGGTCACATCCAGAGGTACTGTCAACAGGGGAGGAGGCATTTAAACTAGCTGCCCCGACCACTGAGAGCCAGGTGGTAGGGAGGGGGACCAGGGGGACCAAACAGACAAACCATCCCTGGTGGGGACGTGTCCAGGAGTTGAAGTTGTTGTTGCAGGAGTGAAATTGCCCTGCTTGCTTGATACAGGCTCACAAAAAAATGGAAAAGGGGTTATCATTGTAAAAGGATGAGTGCCTGAGTGCTGAAAGGGGTATCCTAGGGATGAATGTCATTTCACATTGCTGGAAAGAGCTGTTTCAGGGGGTCCACCCTGGCCTGACTTTCTTTGGTGCAACTATGTCACGTGAAGCAAAGGGGGAATGGGAGCGTGCTTTTGCTGTCTGTCAAAAAGTTTCACAGGATGAATCATCCGATGGACAGGTTGGAGTTGCCAGGTTAACCCGCCAAGACCCAGTCTATTTGCCTCCTAACAGTGAGATGGTGCTGTGGACACACCTCTATGGTGCGAAAACCAGGTCGGATTTTTGTGCTTTGGTGGAAGGCCCAGAACGAGATGACGAGTGGCAGGTGGCCCGGACTGTTACTACTGTGGTGAAAGGACGCCTCCCTATAACAGTACGTAACCTTAATCCTTACCCCGTATTGATTCCTCAACGGCACCCCCTGGCTAATGTCTTCCAGGTTGACACAAAGCAGATTCGAGGGGAAAAGGACCTTGTCTTGAAGACTGTAGATCCAGGTGTGGTGGAAGTGGATGTGCAAACCAACCACATCCGCACTAAAGAACAGCATCCAGTCGACCTACTGAAAGGTGATGGCTTAACAGCAGACCAACAACAGCAGATGGACTCACTGTTACAGCGCTGGAGAGACATCTTTGCAGCGGGTGATGAGGACTTTGGCCAGACCAGTGCAGTCCTCCACTCAATACCTACAGGTTCTGCACCGCCCAGCAGGGAGCGCTACAGGCCAGTTCCACCAAGCCTTTACCCCGAATTGAGAGAACTTCTGCAAAACATGCTGGATAATGATGTCATAAGGGAAAGCTCCAGCCCATGGGCAGCACCAATTGTCCTTGTAAAGAAGAAGGATGGATCCTGGCGTTTCTGCGTGGACTACAGGAAGCTCAACGCCCTAACCCACAAAGATGCCTACCCCTTGCCAAGGATAGAAGAATCCCTCACCAGTCTCAAGCAAGCTGCTTGGTATTCCACCCTTGACCTGGCCAGTGGATATTGGCAAGTAGATGTGGACCCGAGGGATCGAGAGAAGACTGCATTCACCACACCCCTGGGTTTGTACGAGTTCCAACGGATGCCCTTTGGCCTTTGTAATGCACCGGCAACATTTCAACGTCTGATGCAGCGGTGCCTGGGCGGGCAGGTCCATGACTCTCTTCTGATCTACTTGGATGATGTTGTTGTATACTCCCTGGACTTTGAAACTCACAATAACCACCTAGAGCAGGTTTTTGAGAAGCTGGCATCACATGGCTTAAAGTTGCAGCCCCACAAATGCAGCCTGTTCCAGAGGAAAGTCACTTACCTTGGCCATGTCATCTCCAGTGAGGGGATATCCACAGATCCTGAAAAGACAGCTGTCGTCGAGAACTGGACCATCCCCTCTACCATTAAGCAGGTACGATCATTCCTTGGGTTTGTGGGATACTACAGAAGGTTTGTGAAAGGTTTTTCCAAAATGGCAGCACCCCTGAATGCTCTCCTAGTAGGTTCTGCTAGTGTGCGGAAAGGAAATGCTGCCATTGACTGGACCTCAGACTGCCAGATGGCATTTGACTCCTTGAAGACTGCTCTGGTGAGTGCCCCAATCTTAGCATATGCAGACTTCTCAAAACCCTTCCATCTTTATACTGACGCCAGCCTGGGGGGGTTGGGGGCTGTGTTGGCACAGCTACAGGATGGCAGAGAGAGTTGTAGCTTACACCAGCAGGAGCCTTAATCCCAACGAGAGGAATGATCAAAACTACAGTTCTTTTAAACTGGAGTTTCTGGCCCTTAAATGGGCTGTGACCGAAAAGTTTAAAGACTATTTGTGGGGGAATAAATTCCTGGCCTTTACGGATAATAACCCTCTCGTCCACCTAAATACAGCACACTTGGGGGCTACAGAACAGCGGTGGGCAGCACAACTGGCAAATTTTGATTTTGAACTTAAGTATCGCCCTGGTGCTTCCAATCGTAATGCTGATGTTTTGGAGCCGACTACACATCCAGGAGGGTGTGTTAAAGCGGAAGGCCCAAGAGCGCCATACAGGGTTGAGCCTCCACCAGATCGTGGTTCCCACAGACAAGACTCAGAAGTTGTGGGAGAAGTATCACAACGCCTCAGGCCATATGGGGATAGCCAAGATCGAGGGCTTGCTAAGAAAAACCTTCTACTGGCCCAGGATGGGTGCTGACTTGCAAGAATGGGCATCTAAATGTTCAACTTGCACTCAACAGAAAAGAGGACCAGAGGTAAGGGCACCTTTGGTGCCTATTCTTACATCATATCCTATGGAAACTGTTTCAATTGACTATTTGTCGCTTGGTAGGCATGGTGACGCTTATCCTTATCTGTTGGTAATAACTGATCTGTTCTCCAAGTACGGATGGGCTGTCCCTACAAAGGACCAGACAGCAGCCACTACGACACGCGCTCTTTGGCGACACCTCATCCAGCCATGGGGATGTCCAGAACAAATCCTTTCAGATCAAGGAGCAGCCTTTGAGTCAACCATGATGGCACAGCTGTGCAGGCTGTATGGGTGTACCAAAATCCGAACTACACCCTACAGGCCCCAAGGAAATGGGGCCTGTGAAAGGTTTAACAAGACTGTTTTGTCTCTTTTAGGAGCATTGAGCCCAGAAGACCAAGTGCGGTGGCCAGATCACTTGCCAACTCTCCTGCAGATGTATAACAACACCCCTCATGAGACCACAGGATTGACCCCCACTTTGTCATGTTTGGCCGACACGCCCGCCTGCCAGTGGAAACGGCTGTCAGTGCACCTCCATTGACCCAAAGACAAGACTTGGAGGGTTGGGTTTATCAACACAACCAGACCCTACAGAGGGTCTACAGACAGGTGGCAGCAAAAACCAGAGAGAGCAGAATGCGGGACAAGGCCAGGTATGATCAGAAAACAAAGAATCTCCCCTTGTTGCCCGGAGAGAGAGTGCTCTTGCGCAACTTCCGTCGCAGAGAACAAGGAAAGTTGGCACCTCATTGGCAGCCCCAACTTTATGTGGTTGTTGACCAACTACGCCCAGGCCTGCCAGTTTTTCAGATAAAGCCTGAAGGAAAGGAAGGCCCCATCAGGACAATCCATCGGAATCACCTAAGGCCTTGCCTTTTCAACCCCCCTGAGGAGCCTCAACAAGCCCTAGAGACTGAAATGGTGAACCCCAAAATAGCAAATGCCTTGTATCCTGAGCCTTTGTTGTTCCCTCTGACCCTTGTGCCCATAGCATGTGACCCTCCTGCAGTTTCAGTGGACGATGACCCAGTAGCCCCTATGGTGGGACTTGAGCCAGGAGATGGATCACCCCTGCGTAGGTCCCAGAGACAAAATAGGGGTAGGCCTCCAGACAGGTATGGACACTAAGACTTTGTCGGGACGACAATTGTTAAAGGGGGGAGGAGTGTCATATAATATAAAATAAGTGGAGCAGTGTGTTTGAGCTTAGTTTATTTTGTATACTTATTTATTTTTGCTTTAAAATTGTGTGCTGTGATTTTCCTATATTGTTTGCCGTGGTATTCTTATATTGTTTGCTGTGGTTTCCATATATTGTTTGCTGTGATTTTCTTATATCGTTTGCTGTGGTTTGACGTTATTATGTTGCTGTGGACTGTATTTTTCCCCCCTCTCTGTCTCTCTCACGAACTGCAACAACAAAACACTAATTGACACACCTGTAGAACCCCGTCCATTAGCTCTGATTTGCCAGCTGATCAGACCACTCCCAAATAAAGGCAGGCTAGATCTTTTACCAGAGGGGTGCTGGACGGATGGACGTGCTGTGTGCTGTGCGGAGTAGCAGCGGATTGGATTGCTGAGCTTCTGTTTCCGGCTTCTGTTCTCTCGGAGTCACTGCTGGCTGGATCTCCTGTGCCTCTGCTAGAGCCGATCCATAGACTCTGCAATGTCAACGCTCGCAAATTCCTACTGAAGGGAAGTGGTCCTTGTTATCCCGCACTGATACATGTTTAGCTTGTTTTGGCATTTGAGCTAGAGCCGTTGTTAGTAGATGTCCATTTTCTGTGAAGGTGCCCGATCCAGCAGCTGACGGCAGAGCAGCGGAGCCGCAGTATTGTTGATGGCCTACATGAAGTGTATAAAAGGAAAGTCGTCACTTTGAATCACCTGACACTGTTTTGAAGTTGCCGGACTAGGATCAGGCTGCGATTGATTTTTATAAATTCCTTATTGACAGAAACAGAGCGGCACCCCGGAATTCCTGGTCCCGGACTTCTGGATGTGGAACGGATTATTTGAAGCACCGTGGGAGCGAGACATTCTGTGCCAGCGGCAGAGGAAAACCCGGAGTTAACTCTGGTCTGGACTGAACTTGGATAGGCTTTTACCCCGGGACAGAGCATTGAATCATTCCTTGGGTTTAATTGTCTCCTGGGTTTTTACTTGATGTTTTAATGTTTTAAACTTAACTTTTAATAGCAATAAATTACTATTTTTATACATATATACTTTGTCTGGTCATTTCTCACTGTGCTGGTGTGGCCCGGGAATCTAGATTTATTTAAAAGTAGCAAGCTCCTCTAAAAGCGGCTGTTACATAGACACCTTAGTTAAGGGTTATTAACAGTTAGCCAAGGCTTCTTACTGCATTAACTAATGGTACAAATGACACCTTACTTAACTGAGATGAACAGTTAGTTAAGGCTTTAACTAATGGTAAATAATGCATAAATTAATACCGTAGTTAACATTAACAAAAATAATCATGGTTAATAAATGTTTAATACAAACCTTAATTAATGATTAATTAATGTTTATTAATGCATTAAGTAATGCTAATTGATGTTACCTTATTGTAAAGTGTTACCCAAAACGTATAGGAAGAACACCACCGGTATATGTCCTAAAAGACCAAGGGGGTGATACATTGACTGGGACATTTTACGAGTCAGAGATGCAGCATGTAATCGTTGAGAAAAACAAAGCTTTTAAAATAGAAAGCATTCTGTCAAGGAAGAAAGTAGGTCGTAAAAACATGGTACTTGTGAAATGCTTAGGATGGCCTGAGAAATTTAATTCGTGGGTCTCTGAAAAAGACATAGTCGATGTAAGATAAAAAGGCTTGTATGAAACACTGTATTCACTTAAGACCACGGACGTATAAGACATCGGAGCAATGAATAAGAACGGATTTTTCGTAAAGCTGCCAAGTAATGCTTCAGCAGCGGTCTACCCTAATAATAAAATATGGCAGTACAGAACTAAATTGGCAAAACCTATAATATTACAGCAGCCCTATGAAGTAGGTCTTATAGAAATTCAATACCCTCGGATTTGGAATAGTTTTACAGAGAATGACTGCAAAGTTGAATTCTTTGATACAAAAACAAAACAGATCAATAAGCTAAGGCTAACCACTGGTTGCTATAACACTATATCCAGCATTGTTAAAGAATATAATATGGGGGCGCCCCATGTTGGCTGAGTCCTGCAGCGGCGCAGAGTTCGAATCCAACCTGCTGCCCTTTGCTGCGTGTCATCCCCCATCTCTCTCCCCCTTTCATATCTGTCCGCTTTCAAATAAAGGGAAAAACCCCAAAAAATAATCTAAAAAAAAAAAAAAAAAAAAGAATATAATATGAAATGCATGGTTAATCCTGGCCTAGCACATGTAAATATGGCATACAACGAAATCACTAATAACATTTTTTTTACTGGAGGTGACGGCTGTAATATCATATTTAAAGGACGGCTAGCTGAGATCCTAGGTTTTGTCCCAGACACCACTTTCGAAATACGTATAAGCGCTCATTTAAAATGTATAGCACCTCATCCTGCAGACATCCATGCTGGTCGCTATAATATAGTTGTATATAGCGATATAGTGGATTATCAGCGCGTGGGAGATACTAGCGTACCGCTACTTAGATGCGTGAACTTCGCAGATGAGACCAGACGCCTACCGACGCTGACCTATGATACACCTCATTATATGCCGCTGTCGAGGTCCAATATTACAGATATTCAAATCGAATTACGAGACGATCAGAACAAACTGATCCCATTCTCATACGGTAAAGTTATCACCAAGTTACATTTTAGGCCTATGAAACAGTATTAAAATGGCTCGCAAATCATATAATGGTGATGATGGTCGATATACGACATATTACATGAACCACGCTGGAGGTGATTTACCGGGGTTTATAGATTTGAGTACATAATATGGAAATGGATTAGGAGGTATTTTGAGAAATCTATTCCGCATGGCCATACCTCTTTTTAAAAAGGGATTTAATTTAGCCAAAAATGAAGTGGGCCTACTATAACTATACACAATTAGGCATTTCTTATAGGATCTAAAAAGATCAGTATGTTGGTTAAACCTGTCTATAACAATCTTTTTACCCTATCAATTTGTCCCTAATAGCAAACAAAAAAAACTGTGCATCAGTGCGAAGCATTTCTTCATTGCATGAAGCTGTGTGTGTGTCTGTGTTACCGTCCTCAATCAGCTTTGAGACTCAGTCAGTCAGCATGTTGTTCTCCCTCTGAGATGTTTGTGCTTTCTTCTTCCGGCAGTTACATACCCAATGTCCAAAGTCCTTGCAGTACCAACAGTGGTCTGGGTTGTAGGGCTCATTATTTCGTCCACGGTACCCTTCTCGGCCTCCTCTGGCCTGGCGCGACCACGCTCTTTGTGGCCGCGGCCTTTTTCGGGTCCGCGCTCCATATGTTGCCCACCAGCCTCTTGTTAACATGCAGACATACGCTTCAAACATGGTTTTGTCAAGTCTCTTACTTTGTTTGTTCTTTCTTTGGTCCTGTTGTTCCTTTCCACCTGATGCAGAGTGGACTGCTGTGGCGGTTCTGTCCGGTAGTCGGGTCTGAGGTTTTGGACGGCGGTGCACAGAAATATGTGTCCTCTTCGTCCTCTCTCTTTCCCAGCTCATCCTTCCTGGTTGTATAGGACTGGAAAACTCAGAATATGGACTTCGGTTAGATTGTGGAGCTGATGAGGAGGTTATAGGTGTATGTGTGTTATAGCATTCTTTCCCTGTATCTACTTCCCGTTTCTTTCATCCATACATTGGAACATTCACAATCCTTCTCAATTTGGTTTAAAACCTATTGTTTCAATCGTTCTTCTTTCTTTCAGCTTTCTCTCTGCACCTTCCATTCTTAATTTTACATCACTAAATGAACCATTTTCTGGGGAACCATAAACCTTTTACCAATCAGGCAGACATTTCAAAACAACCTTGTCCATATTTTCTGTTCCATTCCCCCACTATCAGGCCTGAAGGCTCTAGTGACTTTGAACCTTTGTTCCCCATCTTGAGAGAAACAAAAGTTGAAGTAGCTACTTACGTACGATCGGAACCGTCGTCCCAAAAGCTCCGTTTTATTAGTAAAACAGAGGGAAAAAACCTAGACCTGTGCGTTCCTGTGCCAAGAGGAGACGCGTCTTCTCATTTTAAGTCGACAAACTGAGTAAAATCCTGGACAGTATCTTCCCTCTCCCTGAAACTATTTAGGAGAAAAAAAAAAGAAATGTCCTGAACAGGGTCGGTCCCCAATCCCAAATATAAATCTAAATCTAAATATTCAGGACTAGGGCTGTTCTCTTTCGTTTAACAGGGACAGTCCCTTACTCCCAAGAACACTTAGGATCAGGGCTGCTTAAACGTGTTTAGCAGTAACGTTATCTAGTCCCAAGAAACTTGGTTGTTCCATTGATTGTTACTTAGAACCAGAGCTGCTTAGTTTTGATTAACAGGGACGGTCCCTGGTCCCACTATTACTTAGAACCAGGGCTGCTTAATCTGGTCACTCCATTCGTGGGAAAACTTGGAAAATATGTCCGTCTTTTGCCTGAAATGCCTCCTGAAATAGTCCTTATTTTTGATTATTGAGTGGTTAAAATCACCCCTTTAATAAACTAAATAAAACATAAAAACCCAGTTTAATTACTCAAATCCAACCCAGCCTTTGTTTTCCCTGGTCCTTAATCAATCATTATGTTTCTTTACAATTATGATTCTTCTCAATTTGTTTTTAGGGTTCGTTTCAAAAATATTGAATTTCCAATTAAATCCGTTAAAATTTGATCTTACCCGTGTTGGTTGAAATTGTTTTCCGTTCGTTTGGAATGGAGTGGAACAGTCGAGAGTCTCTCCCTTCCCTGACCTCTTTCTCTCAAGAAAACCCTTTTTATGGTCGAGGTTAGAGGCAGGAGATTAATCTCCTGGTTCGCGAGACTTCCGCCCCCGCTGCGCCGATTCTCCGACCAATCTCCCGCTCCATTGTCCCCTCACTCGCAAACAAGACCCCAAGGTATTTAAATTCCTTCACTTGGGGTAAGGACTCATTCCCTACCTGGAGAAGGCACTCCATCGGTTTCCTGCTGAGAACCATGGCCTCAGATTTAGAGGTGCTGATCCTCATCCCAGCCGCTTCACACTCGGCTGCAAACCGATCCAGTGAGTGCTGAAGGTCACAGGCCGATGATGCCATCAGGACCACATCATCTGCAAAGAGCAGTGATGAGATCCCCAGCCCACCGAACTGCAACCCCTCCCTACCACGACTACGCCTCGATATCCTGTCCATAAATACTACGAACATGATTGGTGACAAAGCGCAGCCCTGGCGGAGGCCAACCCTCACCTAGAACGTGTCCGACTTACTGCCGAGAACCCGGACACAGCTCTCGCTTTGGTCATACAGAGATTGGATGGCCCTGAGAAGGGACCCCCTCACCCCATACTCCCGCAGCACCTCCCACAAAGTCTCCCGGGGGACCCGGTCATATGCCTTCTCCAGATCCACAAAACACATGTAGACTGGATGGGCATACTCCCAGGCTCCCTCCAGGATCCTTGCGAGGGTAAAGATCTGATCCGTTGTTCCACAACCAGGACGGAATCCGCATTGTTCCTCTTCAACCTGAGGTTCGACTATCGGCCGAACCCTCCTTTCCAGCACCTTGGAGTAGACTTTACCAGGGAGGCTGAGAAGTGTGATACCCCTGTAATTGGTGCACACCCTCTGGTCCCCCTTTTTGAACTGGGGAACCACCACCCCGGTCTGCCACTCCTTTGGCACTGTCCCAGACTTCCGCGCAATGTTGAGTAGGCGTGTCAACCAAGACAGCCCCTCCACACCCAGAGCTTTCAGCATTTCTGGACGCATTTCATCAATCCCTGGGGCTTTGCCACTGTGGAGTTGTTTGACTACCTCAGTGACCTCCACCAGGGAAATGGACGACAATCCCCCGTCATCCTCCAGCTCTGCCTCTAACAAAGAGGGTGCATCAGCTGGATTTAGGAGTTCCTCAAAGTGCTCCTTCCACCGCCCTATTACCTCCTCAGTTGAGGTCAACAACGTCCCATCCTTACTGTACACAGCTTGGATGGTTCCCCGCTTCCCCCTTCTGAGGTGGCGGATGGTTTTCCAGAAGCGCCTTGGTGCCGACCGAAAGTCCTTCTTCCCCCACCCCCTGACCCAACTCACCACCAGATGGTGATCAGTTGACAGCTCCGCCCCTCTCTTCACCCGAGTGTCCAAAACATACAGCCTCAGATCAGATTATTGACCTTCGGCCTAGGGTGCTCTGGTACCAAGTACACTTATGAGCATCCCTATGTTCGAACATGGTGTTTGTTATAGACAATCCATGACTAGCACAGAAGTCCAATAACAGACAACCACTCTGGTTTAGATCAGGGAGGCCGTTCCTCCCAATCATGCCTCTCCATGTGTCTCCATCATTGCCCACATGTGCGTTGAAGTCCCCCAGCAGAACTATGGAGTCCCCCTCCGGAGCCCCATACAGGACTCCATTCAAGGTCTCCAAGAAGGCCGAATACTCTGAACTCTTGTTTGGTGCATATGCACAAACAACAGTCAGAGTTTTCCCCCCAACAACCCGCAGGCGTAGGGAGGCGACCCTCTCGTCCACCGGGGTAAACTCCAACGTTGCGGCGCTCAGCCGGGGACTTGTGAGTATCCCCACACCTGCCTGGCGCCTCACACCCTGGGCAACTCCGGAGAAGAAAAGAGTCCAACCCCTCTCCAGGAGTACGGTTCCAGAACCGAGACTATGCCTAGAGGTAAGCCCCACCAGATCCAACTGGTAGCGCTCCACCTCAAGCACAAGTTCCGGCTCCTTCCCCTACAGCGAGGTGACATTCCACGTCCCCAGAGCCAGCCTCTGCTCCCCGGGTCTGGTCCGTCAAGGCCTCTGACCTTCACCGCCACCCGTGTGGCAGCGCACCCGACCCCAGCGGTTCCTCCCACAGGTGGTGGGCCCATGGGCTGGAGAGATAGGTGCCACGTAGCTTTTTCGGGCTGTGCCCGGCCGGGCTCCGTGGCAAACCCGGCCACCAGACGCTCGCTGACGAGCCCTCCCTCTGGGCCTGGCTCCAGACGGGGGCCCCGGGCTTCCTCCGGGCAGGGTCTCTCTATCCCTTCCTCGTTTTTTCATAGGTTTTTTGAACCATTCTTCGTCTGGCCCCTCACCTGAGACCACTTTGCCATGGGAGACCCTACCAGGAGCACAAAGCTCCAGACAACACAGCCCTCAGGTTCATAGGGACACCCAAACCTCTCCACCACGATAAGGTGATGGTTCCCGGAGAGGTGAATTAATCATGTTTTATCAAATTAGGCCAAGTTAATTTGATGTCTCTAGCACTTTCCATGTTATTTCAAAGGTCCGAATGTGTTAAGAATGTTCTAATTTGGAAACAATAACCTTTTTTTGTTTTGTTTTTTTAATATTATTTTTTGGGCACTTTTAGGCCTTTATTGTTTGTTTGTTACAGCTGAAGAAATTGAAAGGGGAGAGAAATGACATGCAGCAAAGGGCTGCAATGATAACGATAACATGTTAAATTCAATTATAATTGCAATTGTATTGATACAGTGCAATGGATTAAAAATATGTTTATGTTAAAAAATATGTCAGGAGGCCGCTGGGGACCAACTTCATATGTATTTCAATGGTAAAAGACCCAGTTCCTACCGTTGGCACCCTTTAATGTAAAAAACTCTCAGTTGAGCTCCATTCAGCCTCAAACTTCAAAAGACTCACAGAGACCGTAATACCATGAATCCCAAACCCCAACCTTCTAGCAACTTCTCAAATCCAGTTCTTTAAGTGGCCCCAAAAACCACCATGGCTCAATGTGGCACCACATAGTGGTGAAAAATGAGTTACTGCAGTACTGCGAAGCTGGTGCTGCTCAACCAGGGCCTACTGCAATCCTGGCAGTTGGGTTTCATTGTGCACAATGGTGGAGTTCCGTGGAGTAAGAGAGGTTGGAATTTGGGAACAGCTTCGTATGTACAGCCATTATAAAAACCCAACCATAACCATTGCCTAATCCTAGTGCCTTCCAGGTAGCGCTGCCTCTACTGAGCCATCTATTCCTACAGCTCTGAGTAGTGACGACTTCATGAGCTTCTTTAATGATATAATTATAACAGTTAGAGATAAAATTCATGCCCCCCTGCCCTCAACTTCTAATGGTTTATCTTTAAACGCAGGACTGCTAGAAACAGCTATTAAACCTGACTTATACGTAAACAGCTTTTTTCCTATTGAACTTCACCAATTAACGCAAAAGATTTCTACAGCTAAGCCATCTACCTGTCTCTTAGACCCCATCCCAACGAGGCTACTTAAAGAAGCGTTACTCTTGGTTAACACTTTGTTACTAGATATGATAAATACGTCTCTATTAACAGGTCAGGTACCACAGTCATTTAAAGAGAGGCAGGGAGCTACGGTATGTGACCTGGTACAACGACTGGAAAGGAGGCAGGAAAATAACAGGCAGATGAGAAGCATGGTGACCACCTGTGTTGATGACCAGAATAAATTTGAGTATAAACTAGCTAAAATGGAAGACAGATCCCGGCGTAACAATATACGCATCATTGGACTGAAAGAGGGCAGCGAAAAAGATGACCCAGTTGGGTTCCTGCAAAATCAGCTTCTGGTGTGGATCCCCTCCTTACAGAACAGGGCTACCATCCAAATTGACAGAGCACACCGAATCTACGACAAGGGTACAACGACACGTACGCTGATTTTCAGATGTTTGAGATACCAGGACCGCCAAGCAATCCTTCAGGGGGCGAGACAAGTAGGCTACAGCAGAAAGACCTGATTTGTGATTCCAACGCAACGCTGCGCTTTAAAGGAACACACCGACTTATTGGGACAGTATAGCATAAGTATAGCTTATTCACCGTAACCCCGAGAGTTAGACAAGTCGATACATACCCTTCTCATCTCCGTGCGTGTCGTAACTCTGTCTGACGGCTCCACCGTTAGCTTAGCCTAGCACAGATCCTGGAGGTAACCGGCTCCAACTAGCCTACTGCTCCGAGTAAGTGACAAAATAACGGCAACATGTTAATCTTACTAGCAAGGATTACACCTTTTCCACACGTCACCTCACCCACTCTCGCATTGATTATATTTTGTGCTCCAGGGAGCTTAAGGCAATGTTCCACACGATAGCAATAGAACCAGCAATTCTGTCTGATCACAATGCGCTGATAAACACATTCCATTGTGATTTGTTAGTAGAAAGCTCTAGAAGGTGGCAATTTAATAACTCCCTTCTCCAGAACACAGCTTTTGATGCAGAGTATAGAGCCAAACTGGCTGAGTTTATATATACTGACTCAGTTTCGGACACGGCGTACATTTGGCAAGCAACTAAAGGATTTATTAGAGATTTCACATCTTCTTTTGTGGTCAATTTGAAGAGAAAAAGAGAGGCAAGGATTGCAAAGTTTGAAGAATGTTGTAAATCTCTAACGATGTGTTTTTTTAATTTACACATACTCTTCTAGTCACAAGTTGAGCAGAGCTAATGATTTTGCTAAGAAGGAGAGCTGAATTCATAATTCACAGAGTGAGGCAAAATTACTATTTTAATGGTTGTAAACCAAGCAAATTGCTGGCTCTGAAATTAAAACAAAGCGAGTCCAGAGCCGCTATCAACAGCATCCGCACGGACCGAGGTATCTCAACGAATCCTAAAGATATCACCGCCACTTTCCAATCCTTTCATTCAAAGTTGTATGAGTCTTCTTGCAATCCAGATCCGAGACAGTGCCAAAAGTTCCTAAAAGAGTTAAACCTGCCTATTCTTGTCCCAGAGGAAGCAAAAGAACTGGGTCAACCTATAACGTTAGAGGAACTTATGCTTTCAGTTTTAAATGTTTATAATTTGTTTTGGTATAAGATTCTTTGTTTGAATATTTTGTCTCTTCCTATACTGATCCTTTTTCTTTGTATTTCCAAATGAATGCAGGGTCAATACTGAGATACGTACAAGAAGGAGCACGTGGCCATCAACAAGCAGTTCAGGCACACATCAACCCCAGCTGGCCAGCAGGTCTGTAGACTCCACAACAATACCACGCCCTCATCAACCACCCTCAACCACTCAGTTTGCACTTTCAAATGTGTAGTATGTGTTGGCTATTCTACATAATATGTTTACAAAGTCAGCAAAGCTGTGAAGATTTTACTTTCTCTTTTTATTGTTCTTAAGTATTATACTGTGATGCTGCTATTGTGTTTTTGGTATTGAGTTATCTGAAGCACTTCTGTTTTTCTTATTTGATTTCATTGATTTTGGAAAGTCTTTGGTTTATTTTGATAATATTATGCACTTCTCAATACTTGAATGTGTGTGTTTTAGCTGTTCTACATAGTGTGTTTACAAAGTAAAGTAAAATTGTGTGACTTTTCTGCTTCTAAATCTTTGCTTTATTGAAGAAGATTGCTTACTTGTATACTTCTGCTTTTAAGGTTGTATTTATGGATCGCACATCCCAATACTTGTGTGTATGTTTTGGCTGTTCTGTGTATTGTGTTTACAAAGTTGGTTTTCCTTTTTTGTTTTATTGTTCTTAGGTGTTACATTGTGATGCTGCTATTGTGTTATTGGTATTGAGTTATATGTTTGGTAATAAAAAGTTAAGTTTCTTTCTCGGGTGGGGGGTGGGAGGGTGCATCATAAAGGAATTATGCTTAGGGCACCAAAATGGCAAGCAGCTGCACTGCCAGTCAGTTAGTTAAACTTCAAGCATGCATTAAGGACATAAAATCCTGGATGACCTACAATTTCCTGATGTTAAACTCAGACAAAACCGAGGATATTGTGCTGGGCCCTTAAAGGAGAACTCCAGTTGATTTCAACACGTAGCTCTGTTGTTTGGAAATTTGGAGTGCTGTCAGTATTAAGAACAACGAAACACCTCCGAACCTCATTATCCAAAGATATAGCTACACTGGATGGTATTGCCCTGGCCTCCAGCACTACTGTCAGAAAGGACTACTTGGAGTTGTTTTTGATCAGGATATATCCTTTAATGCCCACTTAAAACAAACCTCAAGAACAGCCTTTTTTCATCTTCGTAACATTGCCAAAATTAGGCACATCTTGTCTCAAAACAATGCTGAAAAACTAGTCCATGCATTTGTTACTTCCAGGCTGGACTATTGTAATTCCTTACTATCAGGATGCTCAAATAAAACCCTTAAGACTCTCCAGCTGATCCAGAATGCTGCAGCGCGTGTTCTGACAAGAACTAAGAAAAGAGATCATATCAGTCCTGTATTAGCTTCTCTGCATTGGCTCCCTGTAAAATTCAGGATTGAATTTAAAATCCTCCTCCTGACCTACAAAGCTCTAAATGGTCAAGCACCATCATATCTTGAAGAGCTCATAGTACCTTACTGTCCCACTAGAGCACTGCGCTCCCAGACTGCCGAGTTAATTCCTAGAGTCTCTAAAAGTAGAATGGGAGCCAGAGCCTTTAACTATCAGGCTCCTCTCCTGTGGAACCAGCTCCCAGTCTGGGTCCGGGGGGCAGACACCGTCACCACATTTAAAAGTAAACTTAAAACTCTCCTCTTTGATAAAGCTTAGTTGGGGAGTGAGGAGTTGCAGCGTGGTTGTATAGCTGCAGTCTTCCTTTTCTGCTTCTCTTCATAGTCATCAGCTTCATTTACCACCAACCCTTATAGAGCTGGCTCAGATTTGCCTTATAGTTTTAGACTGCCGGGGGACTTCCTTTGACACACTGAGCTCCTCTCTCCTCTCTCTCTTTCCATCTGCGTGCATCCATGTCCCAGAAATGCTTGTTACTAACCTAGCTCTGGGGAGTCTATTCCCGGAGTCCTTATGTGTTTTCGCTCCGTTGTTTTCCTTGGATTAGGGTGGCACTTAAATCATGGTTGCAGCTGCCACCGGTCCTGCCGCGCGCCCTGCTATGCCCTGCTACACCCTGCTACGTCCTGCTATGCCCTGCTATGCCACAAACTACTACAACTACTATTTCTAGTCATAATTCCATTATCTTTATTGTGACTGTTATTGCCACTGTTCATCACACCACCAACCACCTCCGTCAAACACCGCCTACCAAGAGTCTGGGTCCAAGAGCCTCCCTAAAGGTAAGTTTTCCTCACTACACAAGGTTTTTCCTCTCCACTGTCGCACTAAATGCTTGCTTTTGGGGGAAATACTGGAATTGTTGGGTCTTTGTAAATTATAGAGTGTGGTCTAGACCTACTCTATCTGTAAAGTGTCTTGAGATAACTTTTGTTATGATTTGATACTTTAAATAAAATGTAATTGAAAATGAGTTAAAGTAGTCAAACCTGCTTGAGATGAATGCATACACCAGTTTCTCAGAGAGCTTATAATATTTTCTATGGAATTTATTAAGCAATGAAAGACTGATTTGAATAGTTTGGTAGGAATGGAATCAGGAGAACAAGTGCTAGACGTTGGGTGCTGGATTACTTCCTCTAGATCTTTGGAGTTGACAGGTGAGAATGTTGAGATTGAGTTGAGGTGTTTGGTGTTTTAAGTCCCCAACGTCGCCTTCCAGGCAGCGCGGCAATGGTTATGTTTAGGGTTAAGGTTAGGGTTAGCTGCCTGGAAGGTGACGTTGGAGGCTTAAAACACCATCGAGCTTGAGCTGATGACAGTAAATTGGTGTGAGGGTTATTATTTATATATTTATAGGTTATATTATCTCTAATATGAGAGACTTTTTCTTGGAAAAAGACAGCAAATCACATCTAGCTGTTGAGAGGAAGTCATGAGGGATAGATTTGGAGAGGTTATTGTTCATTAATTGAGGGATGTAGGACTGTCTGGCAGATTTCATTGTAATTGTACCTGTTGAATTTTTTTAAATGTCATTTTAGAATACCGACCACCACAAACACAGTTTCAGAGGGCCGAAATCTCAGATTGACAAAATCTGTACAAAGAAAACCAAAACTATCAACATAGATATAAAGTACTACAGGTAAGGAAGAAAATATGTTTTTTTATTGTCACTTGGGTTAAGCAACCTTTCAAAATTCAAACAAGAGGCTCAACATCTCTGCCTACCAAGTATGACTTGTGTGGTTTGGAAATAGAGGAAGTAGAAGAGACAGCCTTCAGTATGTCCTGCACTAGAGTCATTACCTTCTGACTGTATTCCCATGGTTTGGTGTGTTGCATTCTGAGTGGGAAGATAACTCACTCCTAACTCACTGCTCTCTTAAACACACACACACATACACACACACACACACACACACACACACACACACACACACACACACACACACACACACACACACACACACACACACACACACACACACACCGCTGCATGATCACAATGTAAAATAAACTTTTACCAATGGAATCTAAAGGATCTCTGCCAGTCCCATTCCTCTGAGAGAGGCCATTAAAATACAGCAGTGTCATCTCACTGAGCAGAAACAAAGTGCTCCTTGGAGAGCTTCCCACATTATTGATGTGGAAGATTAAAACCCTAACAACAGCAGCGATCCACAAGGAAGGTAGAAGCAATGTGGTTCCAGACAATGTGGAAACAAGGACACTGTGTGACTCTGTAAGAGTTCAGTCATCTGTTGCTGTATCAGCCATATATGTCATAGAGGGATGGTAGCAGCCACGGATATCTGTGCTGTGTTGGAAGGCTCTGCTGATAAGACCCCCCAGGAATTTGGGAAGTGTTTGTGAACAGTTTTAGAACCCAACATTGACAAAACACCCTCAAGTTGCGAGGTGGGAGGGGTGGCTGGTTCTGGAAATGTTCTTCCCCATTAGGTATTCTCATTTTATTTTGGTCTGTAAAGAATATCTTCCTGGATATTGTAACCATCCTATAGGTTTATGTTTTGGCCACCATTTGTAATTATTTCAACATAATTTCTGAGTTTGTCAGACAGCTCAAAATATAATACCCATGAGCTTTAGCTGCCATTGCTATGCAGAAGTCAGTCAGACGTCCAAATAGGACAAAAAGTAACACATTCAAAACAGTTCTTTGCCGTTTAGAACTAAAACATGGCACCATAGCTGCTGAAATCACCCAAAAAATAGAGGTGGAAGTGACAATCCTAATCACTTTGCTGATTCCAATCACTTGACTGTATAGTTCAATCACGTTTTTCCTTAGCCAAGTGGTCTCATCACTGTTCAAATGCATCTCAGTATGTATGAAAGTAACACATCACTGTTAAACATTCAGCTTGGATTCAGACTGTAGCACGTTCAGTCTGTTGCTAGTCCAACAGTCACACATTCAGTTCTGTTCAAATAGCCCTCTTCAGCTTTTCCTCTGGGTTTCCCTGTCCGGATGAGTGACTCGTAGTCATGAGAAGCTGCAGCTGTGTCCAAAGTGTGTCATTCCCTCCTTCCCTCCTTCCCTCCTCCCTATATCAGGAACTTCTCTATAGAACACTATATACGGAGCTCATCGGCAAAATGAAAAAAAACACTATCGGACACTACTAGGTAATTTCCTCTGCACCAATAGTCACTGCTGTCGCACAAATTAAACATCCACTACCGTCGCTATGGCAGCAAGTGGAAGCTGAATTGGCCTCTAATGTATTGCATCCATGGTTGGCCTATTATAGTGTCACGTTACATTATTACAATCCAGCTAACTAACACATCTGGATTAGGTTTAGGGAAACATTGTGGTTTGGTTATAATGACTACTTTGTGAAAGTTAAGGTACCTCCATCAACATAGTTGCAGTAATAACCACATAGTTAAGGCTATCAGTTTCTGGTTCCATAGCTCCAATAACAGAAACTTTGAGAAATGTAATTCAATCAGGAGAGACTTCCTTGATAAAATGAAAAACATTTATTGTACAAGGCAAATTATGCAACGTGCAAAGTCTCTGGAGATTAGACTCCATCATATCCATAAATGCAGGGTGGGTGTAACCCATCCATATCCCCTGATGGAGTCTAGACACTGGTGATGGTGATAAAGTGGACAGGAACCAATCAAGAGTGCCAAGAGGAAGCCAGTCGCCGAAACCCGAAGTACCGCCGATACTACCGGGGGTTGAAAGGGGAGGAGGTGGGACGCACTCAAAACCTGAAACGACAACTGACAACCGGAAAGGAGAGAGGGGATTTAAAACAAGATGTCATGCTGTGATTGGCTTGCAATACATGGCTGTCTCTGATTGGTTTAACTGAAACAGCTGAACCTGATTGCGACTAACGAGCAACAGCCTAGGAACAGCTGATCAATTAGGAGTGATGTAAACATGAGTTTGAAGTCGTCCTGAAAGAATTTACGCTGAGCTCCATTTGTGATAATTATTTAACTCCTCCTGTGTCTGTCAGACACTAAAAGACCTCTGTGATTTCTAATCAACCTACATGTTCCTGTTTGAAATCCAAACATACACATGGCTCTGTTGTTGCTGCAGAGGAAGGGAGCAGGAGCAGTCAGTATTTTATGGAAATGAGTTCAGAGATGCAGTAAACTTTAAAAAGCTTGAATGAGATCCAACACACTTTCAATTAGCCTGACCTTGTGCAGGTTTAATCTGAAGGACTGCTACGGTAGCATCAGCTCCAGATACATGTGGAGCCAGTTTTGATGACCTGAAGGCTCATGTCAAATCCTCAGTAATCAAATCAAGCTAACTTGATTATTCAAGTGGGAGAACAGAGGGCTGGCGGGAGTTTAGAGCAGCTTTGTTATAGAAGAAGGAGTTCAGGGATGCTGTTCATGTGATGTTCAGACCCCAAGGGTGACGTCCTCGCATTCACTCGTAATAAAAGAGATGAAAAGAGCTTTCAGAACCGTCAGTGGAACAACAAAAAGAGAAAATGTGTTATCTGATGGAAAACTCTTCTATTATGTCATAATAGAAATTCTTTTTCTGACCTCTGCTTCTTCAAGTGTGGACTGGCAGCTGGAGACAGGGCTGGACTGCACTTTGAGACCCAGACCAGCCCACCACATTCAGCCGGACACCCCCCCGCCCCCCGCCGACCCCCCCCCCCCCACCCCCCCCCCCCCCACCCCGTCCTTGAACTTCCCTTCAACACATGTACATTCCAGCCCCAAATACTGCCACTTAGCCGAGTGCTAAGTAAGATAGTATGATAGTGTACTCACAGAGTCAAAAAGGCTGCTTGGCTAGATGGCTTGATGTCTACAGGTTGAGGGTAGAGCATGGGTGCCATCAAGATGTCTTGTATAGTAAACAAGTGACTAAATCAAGTCTAAATTAAGCTAAAGCTGCATTTTGTACACAGTATGCAGCTTGTGTTATAGTGGAATGTGGATCAATCAGAAAGATATAGTATTATGTTTGCAAGGGCTTTAGCTTGCTAATAATACATAACTAACATTAGCTTACTAGCAGCTAACTTGTCCTCTCTGGTAGACAAAAGATGCTAAAATAATCGTTTGACATGCTAAAATCTCATGTTTTTAGCTAGCTACCGGCACTTTGTGGAGTTGTTTTTCCCACTGGTGGGGGTGGGACTTAAATGCGCTCTGTCTCTGTGGTAGGATTGGCCAGTATTCAGATGAAAGACACTCAAGTGGGCAAATCATATGATCTCTCTGTGCCTTAGTCATTATAAAACTGAAATGTATATACCTGGAAGAACTGTTTACTACTCCAGATTAATTATGAATTGTTAGTATGTGTTAGTAGTTACTATTGGTATAAAGTGGACACATTGCTTCATTGAACATTATTGACTACTGTTGGAAAAAAACAGTTTTGTGTTTCTGTTGACAGTAGTGGAATGTAGTACATTTACTCAAGTACTACAATTTTGAGGGACTTATACTTGAGAATTTCCATATTATGCTCCTTTCTACTTGTACTCCACTACATCTCAGAGGGAAATATTGTAGATTTTCACTGCACTATATTTATCTGACGGCTTTGGCTACTTTACAGATTCAGATTATTAAAACAAAATATAATCAGCTAATAATTGATTATGTATTATTGTAGATTAAACTACCCAGCAGTATATAAATACAGTATATCTGAGCCGCTCCATGGCGACAGACAGCACACAGCCAGTGGGGAGATGGAACTGTCGAGTCATGCTGAAAGACTGAAAGGTCCGTTAGTGACGGATATTGTGTTTATAAGATTATATGATTGTGGCTAAGTAATTATTGTGTGTGCAAAGTTGTTTCTGTTGCCCAAACTATGCACCCATCCTTCCTTTCTTTACCAAGAACAATGCAAACATTAAACATTGTCCCTTAAACTCTTGGAACTGTCAGTGAACACTTGCACTCAGTGAGCCACCCACTCACCATACTTATGGTGGATAGTGGTGAAACAGAACATAGTTGATCCGTGGTCTGTACGGATCAACGCATGATTCGGAATGCATGGTAACCGCAGATTAATTGCATTAAACCATACTAATAGTGTGAAATAAATTTAAATGTTTACGTAAACGTGTAGGCAATTTTCTGTTCTTTAAGCTTCATTCAAAGAGTGATACTTGGCTTGGGACAGAACAAACTCCCAACAAAACTGCGAGTTCTTTAAAACCTAATGTAAATAACATGTAACATTTGGCATTCCATGTAACTTGTTTGACAGTGGATTAAGTTGCTTTTAATTATGTTAACTAAATTAAGGCACTTCATTCAGCAAGTTAGGTCTAGAGGCTGATTGTGTATGGTCATACATCTGTGAACTCCATTGCTAGAGTCTTTACTGTTCTATATTGTTGGGCTTATTACATGAAGCCTTTTAGTTCCTTACCAAATTTAGTCTATAAACTGTTATTATTACAGAATTAAAGCTATTGCTTAAATATGATATGGTAAATTATATATATATATATATATATATATATATATATATATATATATATATATATATATATATATATATATATATATATATATGATTCAAGAGTCATCATTTTATTTAAAGTCTAACTACATAGGCTGGCAAGTATCAGTGACAGATTATCAACATTTGGGTACTAGGGTACTGTATATGTAGGCAGAGCGTCAAAAAAAGTTCACAGTAGTCAGTAGCAGTCTTGACAGACTTCAAATTGAAGTGAGCTTTGTGACTTTTGAGATGTAATAACTAATGCCAACTTGATATTGTGCGGACCAACCCTGTTTTCAGCCCTTTTGTGCCTCTTCTGCAAAGTTTGTTACTATTAGAAAAATAAAGGAAATACACGTAATTGAACTTTAACCTGTGTCACTACCTTGATTCGTTATGTGTAACTGTAAATGGGATTAGTTTAGGACAATGCACCTTGTTTTTCATTAATGTATAATGTTTGAAGCACTTAAGTTAACATGAGTAAAATGAACTTGGTCTTTTTAAGGCGGTTTGCATGGTTTTAACAAGTAAATCAAATTGCCGTGCAAGTACATATAACTGAGAAAATCTAAATTGCAGGAACTTTCACATTAGTAAATGAGTTGCTTGGAAGACACATTACATTTTACTTAAAATGATTTAGTTATTTAAACTTGTAATTCTGAGTAGTCTACACTAAGTCAAGAGTACATCTTAAGTAAATGATCAAGTCATCTATACAGTTTTTTTAAGTTACTTCAACTCAAATGTAAGTGTACTACACCAGATAAACATTTGCTATTACAACATACAATACCTATAACAACATACAATACCTATTCTCAAACAATGTGTGCATGTTTGTTTTTTTAATTAGAATTTACAGTGTGGATCCAAGGTTCAAGTCCCTGTCTTTTCTATTCGATAAACCAGGTCATCCAACTGTCCCAGCACAGACTTTATAAGATTTCCTTCCTCTTTGTTTTTGACTTTCCTTTTTATGAGGTACCACACAGCATCACCAACTTTGTGCTGTGTGCGGCAACAGTTCTTGTCATATTGTCTTTTTGCACGTTGCACAGACTCCCTGAGAGCTAGTGATGGCCAAATGAAGCTTCGTGAAGCATTTTCTTTATTTTCTGAGCCCACTAGATGGCGCTCTCTGTTCACAAAGGGTTGAGAATACACTGAATTGCAATGCCTTAGGCCTTTCTCTTAAAACCAAGAGCGCCATCTAGTGGGCTCAGAAAATAAAGGAAATGCTTCACGAAGCTTCATTTGGCCATCACTACCGAGAGCATCTCTGGCGATTTGGTGTGCCAGCTGCAGTCGTTCTCAGAGCTGTTTCAGGATCTGGTGGCAGACCGAATACAAGGTCCAATGGCTCCCTCACTTCCTGGCCATCATTTAATTGTAATAATAATAATAATATGAATCTTTATTTAGAGCACTTTTCAAACTCCATGTTACAACCATCACCGCTAGCAGTTCTCGCCGTGTGGTGCAGAAATTCTGTTTAGTTTTTGACAGCTTGCAGCTTCCATAGCCAAGCACTCGTCCTACACCGCGGTGGTCTAAAGGTTAGAGAAGCAAGCTTGGACCGAGGATAAATCTGGGTGGGGAAAGAGAAAGTGAAAGTCTCTCCCTCATTACCACCACTGTGGCCCTTTGCTGCATGTCATTCCCCCTCCTCCCCTGTTTCATTTCTTCAGTTGTCCTGTCAATAAAGGCCTAAAAATGATCTCACTCATTATCACTCTATAGAGAAACCTGCCAGCAAAAAGCAAGAAAACAGCAAAGAAATGGCCCAAACTGCATAGCACCTCTTTAATGCACAGACTGTTAAACTGCCCAAGTTGGTGATAGAGAAATAAGCCAGTGGCAAGAATTCTGGTCTCAGTATGAAACTGCTATTCACAACAACGATGTTCTGTGTAAAAGAGAGAAGTTCACCTACCTGAAGTCACATCTGACTGGGGCAGCAGCCAGAGCTGTGGCATGATTTACCATGACTGATAGCAATTATGATGCAGCAGTGGAATTGCTTCAGAACTGTTTTGGAAGAAAAGACATTTTAATCAGCGCACATATGTCCAAGCTGCTGAGCCTAACTCCTGTAAAGAAATTATCAGACGTCACAGCTTTGAGACACCTTTATGATGAATGTGAAATACAGATTTGCAGTCTAGAATCCTTAGGGATATACAGTGATACATATGGATGCCTGCTATGCCCAGTGCTTCTGCAGCAAATACCGGAAGACATAGCACTGGCTTACACACACAAGTCAGACCTCCATGAATGGAAGGTTCATGAGCTCATCAAATTCCTGCAAATCGAGGTCCAAAGCAGAGAGAGAGCACTTCAGCTTTCACAACCAGTTAACACACAAAGGGACATTCCACCAGATAACAGGTCGAGTGCTAAGCCCAACTCTTTCGGTGAGAATAAACCTAAAAAAATGGAGTGTGCCCTCAGCCACTGCACTGCACACCGCCAGTAATGCCCCTCAGAACTGTATATATTGTGACACTGATAACCATTAACCAGAACACTCTCCAGAAATGTCTGTGTCTGCACGCAAAGAGAAACTGAAAAGGTTGGGAAGATGTTATGTGTACCTAGGCCCAAAACACATAGCAACATTCTGCAGAGTTAAAGGTGCTTTGTGTGCCTTGTGTGGTCGCAGGCATCATCAGTCAGTCTGTGAGCAAGGTGAAATGAAGACAGATGCAGACCATGGCAGCACTGATGCTATTGTATCCTGAAACAATATGCTAACATGCTGAACACAGTACTGCTCCAAACAGTATATCTATGGACAGAGGGCCCAGGAGGGAGAAAAATTGTACGCTGTCTGCTGGATGGAGGTAGCCAGAGAAGCTTCATTCATGAGGCCATGGTTAAAGCCTTGGGACTACCAGTAATAAGGCAGGAGACACTACACCTTCACACCTTTGGCTCCACTACTCCTGTAACAGCACAGCATGACATTGTAAAGGTGTCTCTGGAAAATGTGTGGAATACACAGCAAATAATTGATACTTAAGCAGTGGAGACTCTTCAAGTGTGCAGTGCTGTGATAAAAGTGCCCGGTGAACCCTTCCAAAAGGAATTAAAGAAAAGGGGTCTGAAACTTGCTGATTTTCCACAAGAAGGCACAAATGATCCAGAACTGGCAGTGTTAATAGGAGCACACGGTTACTGGAAGGTAGTGACAGGCAAGGTCCAGAGAATAACAGAGTCACTAGTGGCCATGGAAAGCAGCTTCTATACTACATGCCACATCATGCTGTTCTAAGAGAAGACAAGGTAACAACTAAACTAAGAGTAGTTTTTGATGCATCGTCACACAAGGAGGGTTCCCCCTCATTAAATGACTCATTGCTGACTGGGCCGAACCTTAACCCTGAATCTGTTAGACGTGCTAATCAAGTTCAGGATAGTCTTTACTGCAGACATTACTAAGGCATTCTTGCAGATAGCTCTAACAGAAAGTGATAAAGATGCTGTGAGGTGCTTGTGGCTGCATGGACCGCCAACCAGTGACTGTAAATGAGGATGAATAGAGTTATTTGGTATTTGGTATTTGGTGTGTCATCCAGCCCAGAGCCGATAGCTGACCCAGCCCATTTCTGCTAGCTGCAACCATAAGACAACATATCAAGCAGTATGAAGCTGAGCAACCTACAGCAGTGAAGTCACTAAATGAGTCTATGTAGATTATCTCATCTCCAGCTCAGACAGTGTGGATAATGCCTTTTCAGTCACCACAACAGTAAAAGAGATTCTGTCCCATGCCAGCATGAATTTGTGCAAATGTGTAACAAACTCAACAGAACTGAGGGCTAAGTGGACAGAAAGTGGACTAGAGCACACACCAGAATCCGGCACTTGTGGAAATGTACTGAAGGTGTTAGGATTGGTCTGGAGATCCGAGAGGAAAATTATGACTGTGTTTGATCTGAAAGGACTGCTGGACATCTTAAAGGGCAAGGAAAACACAAAGAGAAGTGTATTACAGACATCAGCTCACATCTTCGACTCCATCAGGTTTCTCCCCCCATTTACCATACGGGTAAAATGCCTTTTTCAAGAACTATGGGAAAGGTTGGGATGAACAGTTACCCCCAGACCTGGCTGAAAAATGGGATCAGTGGTGTGCAGAGCTTACCGAGCTGTTTTCTGACAAAGGGATCACCTGGAAGTATATTGCAGAGCGAGCTGGTTGGTGGGGCAGCTTCTGGGAGAGGCTTGTAAGATCTGTAAAAACATGTCTAAAGAGGAACTGACAACCAGTGTTGTGCTAGTTACTAAGAAATAGTAACTAGTTACAGTTACTAGTTACTTAATTCAAAAAGTAACTCAATTACTTTATTGATTACTTACACCAAAAAGTAATGCATTACTGTTAAAAGTAACTTTTTAGTTACTTTTTTAAATAACGTTCTTTAACGTTCCCATTAATGCCCTTTTATGCATTATGGTCTATACAAACACAAAACTGACTTAAACAGAAAGTAATTTAAACACTATTTTATTTTACGAATAACAAAACTGTATAACAAATTCACAAACTGAATATATCACAAGGATTTCTGAAATGAATAACAAAACAAGCTGATTAATATATTCAGATTCAAAAACTAAAGTGGCTTCTGCCTAAACGCCGGTGACTCCACAGTAGAGACAGGCTGCATGTTTTCAACAACATATCGTGCAATAGCTTTGTTGATCTGTCCCTGGCTAACAATCCGGTTACAATCTAGTCGCTGTTGTTTGGCTGGAGGGGCTTGACTCACTTCTAGTGTGTACACCGGTTTAGCTTCTAGCTTCGTCGCGGCGTGTAGTTTCTGGAGGTGCTTCAACAGATTGGAGTTGCTGTTTATCGCAGTAGATAGGACCTTCGAACCAGAAAGACACAGCTTACATTTGACTAAAAGGTTTTTGTCTTTATGCTCAACCAAAGTGAAATAATGAGCATATTTCCACTTTGAGAAACTCGTCTTGCTCTCGCCTTGACTCGACATGACTGCCGCACATACTTGAATAAACGGAAACACGCCCACTGTGCGTCTGCGTGTTTACAGGTTGGCATCCACCAATCCTACAATGCGTCGCTGCTGTAAACAGGTTAGGCTGTAGCTACACTTCAGCCAAAATTAATTCATTTAAAAATGTAACGCGGATAACGCACCATATGGTAACGATAACGGCGTTAGTTTATTTAAAAAGTAATGCGTTACAGTATTAGTTACTGTCAAAAGGAACTGCGTTACAGTAACACGTTACTGCCCAACACTGCTGACAACCATGCTTGCAGAGGTGGAGGCTGTGCTGAACTCCAGGCCTCTCTCTTATGTGGACAGTGATGCATCAGAGACACAGCCACTTACACCTTCTCATTTTCTGGTTGGGAAAAGACTGACTTCCTTACCACCAAAGAGCATGCTTCCTCCATCTCAAGCAACCAATGTGAGTCGAGAGGACATGTGTAGGAGATGGAGATACCGACAGAGACTAATAACCAGCTTTTGGAACAGCTGGCGAAAGGACTACCTGCTGGACTTGAAATCAGCTCACAAGTGTGACATACCCACACCCATTGTGCTAAAGGTGGGGGATGTCATCTTGATTGGAGAGGATAACACTCCCAGGCAGACCTGGAAAATGGGCAGGATAACAGAGCTATTTCCAGGAAGAGATGGACTTCCTTCCTGCACTGTTCGTACTTCTACAGGAAGTTTGTTAAAGAGACCTGTTCAGTTGATTTACCCTTTGGAGATTAATTAAGTGATAGGCTGAATAGTGATCAACAACAGTTCATCAGGCAGGAGGATGTTGTGAAATGTTTGTTTAAAGCACTTGAATAAGAAATTCATGTTGTTTAGTTTACAACAGTCTAAAGGAAATGGTAAATTAGTGTGATTAAAACTCACTATTTACATTATTTACAGTACTTGATTTACAGCTGATATGTGAAAAGGTACACAACCTTATTTGTTTAACAGTAATTTAGTTTTACTTCAAACCGTCAGAGGAAGTGCTTTTATTTTTGAACTCACCTACACAGAAGTTGTCTGTTGTGTACTATTGCTAGGTCAGGGTACTAAAGTATAATCCATTTTTTGTTTTGACGCTAGATGCAAAACGTGTCTGTCAAGCAAAGTTGTAAAACTGCAACATATTGAACAGTAAAAGTTCACAGTAAAAGACGAGCGTTTTGGTCGTCATTCGAAGCCATTCCACTACATCCTGAAACAAACCATGTATGCCGTTTAGCCTGTGAAAAATTCAATAAAAAAATGGAATTTCAAAAAAACAAACCTGCTTTACATTGAATTATAGTCAGTTGAAACATGTTGAAACAGGTTATATCTAACCTAAGCCCTATTCACTCGGCACTATTACGTGGCGACCTCATGTGTTTAAGGCTTGACATTTCCTCCAGTTCCAGCAGGTAATCCTTCACAGTGAACATCATGCCTGCTTTTATTGTTCTCATGGTGGTGCAGTTGTAAATTCAGATTGAAAGTTGCACAGTTTGATTGATTTCCATATGTGAAACACATAAGAACAAATGCCTAAAGATCAGAAAAAAAACAATATGAAATGTGAACACCCATCTAAGCTTTGGAAATCACCACCAGACACCCGCCCACCAAGAGCCTGGGTCTGTCCCAGGTTTCTGCCTAAAAGGAAGTTTTTCCTCGCCACTGTTCCACTAAATGCTTGCTCTTTTTACTGGAATTACTGGAATTGTTGGGTCTTTGTAAATTATAGTGTGGTCTAGACCTACTCTATCTGTAAAGTGTCTTGAGATAACTCCTGTTATGATTTGATACTATAAATTGAACTAAATACTATGAATTGAAATGTGTCAGCAGTAATGTATTGATGATTTGTAGGAGATAAGCTAAAATATGCCAAACAATGACATGATCCTTAAAATGAGTTGAAATTGATTTGGATATCTGATGGTAGCAGTGACGTGGTAATAATGATCCTGCTCTTAGTTCATTCTGAAGATGCCACTGTTTACTAACCCCGGACCAATGCTAATGCTTTGGGTTGAGTAGCTAATGGACCAATGCCTGAATTTGTCGAAGAAAGGTGCCAGGACCCTAATTCAACAGTTGCATGCGTCTTGGATATGTATTTATATTCACATTAGGGCTGTCAGAATGACACCAGAATTTGTCAAGTGGTGACCACACGCATGTTCTGTGATCACGCTTTGGGAACTCAGGAAGCTGCAGCAGTAACGTTGTGGACAGTGTTGCCAACTTGGCGACTTTCTCGCTAGATTTGTGTCTGAAAATGTGGTTATGTGGACTTTACATAGAATTGCTTGTTTATTTTTTCCCAATAAATCATGATATGTAGCCTATTTTAAATGTGTAAATATCAGCCCATTAATAATACTGTGAATACTTCTAATAACAATTACAAGTAAGGGTACTGCTGTGGACAAAAATCAGAAGAGCCGGTACTCAGTACTGCTGAGGCGCTGTAATGGACAGATTCAATGACGTGCCGTCCAAATGATGCTGGCAGCATCTTGAACTCATTACAGAAACCTCTTTCTGAATTGTGTTGTGCTGGTTGGCAGTGTGGGGAAGCTTGAAGAAGCAGCTGTAAGATGATCTGACCCTCCTGCAGCCATGTCATCTTCTATCATCCAGATCTTTCGCCGCAGAGGGCAGGAGGCCCTGCTAGGACGCTTTATGAGTTAGAGACCCAGACGCCATCTTGTAAATGCCCAATTAAATGAACACAGATCCGCAGGGACTGCATAACTACATAACTGCCCAGAAGGAACCATAACATCTAATAAGGGAAAGTTTAGAGGGTAGGAGGCTCTGCTGAGGATAATTGCAGCTGGGGAATTCCTTCTGCCACTCCACTCCATTCCTAACGCCCCGCTCAGGATCACTTCTATACTGTGGAGCAGGAGAGGCAAGAAATTCAATTTCTCACATTTTCATTCATCGGGTGATAACATGAACTGGTCCAACTCCCAGCTGGATGTTTTCAGCCTGAGAAATATGGATGGAATGAGGAATGGGGTTGTCTGTCGCTGGCCTGGAGAGATGATTATATGCTGCATACATATACAACCAGGTGCCGTTACCTTGACAGTCTGAATAAATGAGACGACAGCAAACAGGAGCTGCTTTTGCTTTGCCTTATATTATGCAACACAGGCATGGCAATGTAGTTTAATTTCTGTGGGACACAGGGCAAGACACAGCCAGTGATTGTTCTGGCAGACCGCTCATATTGCTTGTTATACATTTAGAACACAAAGTGTCACACATGGCATACAGAACAGGCAGCACAGACACAGAGAGAACCAGAGGAACAGGGAGGGGTCGCCTCTGCACATCTGCACACCGTGTTAAGGGAGAGGGGGAAGGACAAGGAAGCAGGGGCCCCAGGAAACTGTGATTCATATTCTCATCTCTCTATGACACACACCCAGCAGGGTGTTACAGCTAATACTGCGTCAACCAGAAGGACAACAAAGATAATCTCCTTCATTATTGAGGATCAATCTTTTTACAACTTGGGTCTTATTTTCACAGTGTTGGCCATCCTTCTTATGATCAATAACAACATTGTAATATTCAAGTGAAAAGCGGTCTGGGAACACAGTGAGCACCTAAAGAAATTCAGACAGGTTCCCCCTGTGTAGCATTTATAAGCCTGAATAACACACTATCATGTAGTTGTACACAGCTATGTGTTATATTCTTTCAACCGTGCTGGATTATGTTGTCATTCAGATCTCTTCATACAGCAGCCTCCACTTCTGGATGCCGACAGGAAGAGTAAGAGTTGTTGAAGACATTAATAACACTTCAAAAAGCAAGAAAATCTAAATTCCTGCACACACTTTTCACCTCTGCATTTGGTTTTATTTGTCAACGTTTCGGTCCCAGGGACCTTTCTCAAGACACGTAACAGAGAACTGGAGGACGAACATATAAAACCAAATGCAGAGGTGAATTTAGATTGTCTTGCTGTTTGAAATGGATCTTGGGGGGATTTAATTCCCTGCACCACAGAGGAGACGAATCAAGTGGAGTGCATGTTGCTGACCATTTATCGCCTACATTAATGACACTTAAAGCTGCTTATTTACATTATAGTTATAAACCATTTCTTAATTGAATAAATACTGTAGTGCTTATAGATGCTAAATAAAATGACTTAAAATAAAATTTTACCACCAAACTTAATGAAGTAAGTGTCAACTGCAATTTAACATGTAAAAACCCATTGTGAATGGGTCAGCACAGGGTAAGCTTCAAAAGAAAAAGAAGATACATTTGCAAGCTAGACACAGAGTGGGGCAGTGTTGGGGACTCTGGATGAGAGGATTTATCTCAGATCTTGCATCAGAGCCTCTAGAAACACTTCTGAACTGTAGGTTACACTCAACATTTCCAACATGTACATTTCCTTATTATTGTGGAATAACTATGAATGAACTACATGCTATCAGTGACTCAGAGCTGACCCAGGGAAAATATTTGTCTGTGTTTAGCTGTGTGCTCGTAGCTGTGGCTCTACATTAGATTCTCATGTCTGTATTATTTCCTGACTTGCAGTAGGATGAGGTTATATTCACTCCCTTGGTTTTTGTTTTGGCTCTTAAAGATAAAGTTTGATGGTGTACACAGAGAAAAACAGAACTAAACTGTGGTTGACATCATATAAACAGAAGTGCAACACGTGTGTGAAGGTTCCCTGGCCCTGTGCTGTTGTGCACTAAAGTGTGTGCCAGGGCTGCTCACACACAGCTGTGTGTGCCTGTGTTACCAAGGGCCCTAATTGCAAACACAGTGGCTAAGACACACAAAACAATCATTATTACCCAGAATGTCTTTGGGTGTAGTAATGTCATCGTTACCGATGGAGTTTCCCTGGTGCGGAGCTTCGCCTCCAACACGATAAATAAACTACAGTTATTACAACAATTATCACACTAGGAGGCAGAGGAATAGCTAAACATTTAACCCGCTGATCAACAGAGAGACGGAGAGTGAGAGAGAAGCCTAACTGCTAAACTAAAGTAGCTAACTGCTGGGGAACAACTGGGGAATTGGCAAGAAAGTCACTAAAAGGTGATCGCTATGAGTGCTTGAGTGAATGAGATATGTGAGGGAATATAACAGAAATAACTGCGTCGAGCTACCGAAGCGAGATGCTATCAACACAGAAGCATGTCAGCACGTCAGCCAATCAGGAGGCAGGACAGCAGAGCCAGCATAGTTTCATTGATGAAAGAGAAAGACACTCCGTATATCCATAATATGTTACGTCCAATTTGGTGAAGCCTGTCAGACTGAACATCAGATGACCTATTGGTGACCTTCGAGTAACCACAATTGGATGGTCTAACTGATGTGTGCAGAAATAATGGCCAAACCAACAAAATAAGACCCAAGTAGTAATTAACCCGAATTATCCTTTAACTAGCATTACACACATAAAACCACAATGACATAACTCTGCATAAGTATTAAGATGTCACATACTGTACATCAGTGCCATGCATTGCATTTGGTGTATGGGACCTCAGCTGAAGAAAGAAATCCCCTTATTATATAGTAGTTGCATTAGTGGAGAACTGTCAGCCCTTTATGGACTCAGGGGTCTAGGTAGTTTGGCTCAGGATTGATTGCACAGTGAAAACAATCCCTCTTCTATCTGTCCTTCACTAGGCTGTGCACACTGTGTCCTGGAAACAGGCAAAATATTTTGGCATTGAGATACAAGTTGATTTCTCGCATTGCTGCCAACCCAAGCTGTGGAAGTAAACAGTCTGTCAAATTGCTTCACTCGTCTGTGACAGTATAGGGTCTAGCATATTGTTCCTTCATTTATATAAAAACATCTGCCAAAACCAATTGGAAGACAAGCAAAGACCATCTGTGTATCAATATTCCACTGAAGATTGAGAATGAGTTTTGGAAGATGTTTATGAGAAATACTGTACTCCAAATGCTCCAGGGCTTGGTTTCTCTCTGCCCCACGCAGAAAAAACACAAATGCAATGCAGTTTTAGAATCCAGGGGAAAATATCATTATGATCCTTGGTTGTCATGGTGTTTGTATCCCTCAGGACTGTGAAAAGCAGGCAATCACTGGAAAGGCCCAGAGCCAAAACTCTTATCCCACTGATAGCACTGCTGCTCCAAGTGGTCCAGCAGCCTGTCCACTGAGTCCTCTTTGTTCTCTAGTTTCAGGTATCGTCTCCCGCTGCCCAAGTCCAGGCGAGGCCAGCTCCGGCGCGTTTGCTCCTCTGCAGCATCCACGGCCTGCCAATGCATATCGACATAAGCCTGTGAAGCAGCTTCTCTCCGTGTGACTGCCAGCTGATTTATGTCTCCTTCCTCTCTGCGTGTGTGGAATCCATCAGTCCAAGCTATATAAGGCTTAGTCCTGTAGCTCAGACTGTGGCAGCGCCTCGGCTGGACCGGTGGGACATCCCCCTGGTCCAGGGTGGACATGGAGCTGGCAGACAGCAGGCAGCTGTTGGTGGGCTGCTGACACCTGTGCTCAGCACCACACTGTGTGTCCCAGTCTGTCTGACTGGAGTTACATGAGTTGGAGTGGGAGGAGTGGACGGAAGGAGGGGGCTCTGACTCCTGGTGGTGGAGGGCTTCTGTCTGGAGGACAGCCTGCTGATAGACACTGTCCTCCACCCTGTCCTCCTGCTCTCTGGGCTGTGTGGTCTGGAGCAGGGGCTCCGAGCTGGCAAGCTGCTGCACACACAGGATGTTGAGATGGGCAGCTGGTAAACTGTTGACCCACTGGTAGTGTTTGGCCATGGAGTTGGCTGCTGCTATTTCTTTAAAGTCGGCTGAGGGAACAGCCGCCGACACAGAGCAGAGGACACTGCGCATCTGAGCCAGCAGCATTTGAGTCTCTCTGTCCCGGTTCTCGTACAGGACTGTGTTGGCACATATGAGGATGAAGAGCCCCACCCCCATGATGACCGGTCCCAGCAGCTTCATCCGCTCACTGTGGACAAGGCTGGCTGAGGACATGAGGCCCTTAGCTCCCAGAGTCCAGCCAGAAGTCTGCGACTCGGAGATACTCTCCCCCTCTGCAGCTCCCAGGATGGAGGACCTGGATATCCGGTAGGGCCAGTATCCTGCCACGGCCAGAGCTGTGCCAACAACCACCACCAGGACCCCCAGCACCAGGAAGGCTCCGGGGATGGAGCGCATGCGAAGCTTGCCTTGGATTACTCCAACCTTCTTCTTTCGGCCTCTTAAGGTGAAGCGAGACCTCCGTGGAAAGGGAGGGGAAGCTGGAGCAACACCTCGGGCCTTCTGGATCGTCATGGCAGCGGTCAGTCCAGAGCTGCTGCTCCTGGCACACCCTGTCAGAGGACTATGGGAGGGAGGGAATATTAAGAGTTAATTCAGCTATACCTGTATGTCTACATGTTGCATCTATTAACTCAAATACATACAAGTCTGTATCTAACGGTGCATAATACATTAGTCAAAGCCAAACGTTTTTAATTTCTACAGAAACTTTAAGGCTTTAATATCTAAATGTGTATTTCTACAAACGATTGTGATAAGGCAGTAGAACAGCCTGCATCTTCCATGTTGGTAATAAATGTTTAGCCTTTGAATATTGTCCCTTGGATTGGTTTTTGAATGGCCAATCAAAGGAAATATTTCAAGGATCCATCTGCTGTAAAGAAAGGAAAGGAAAAAAAAATGCAAATATAAAGATGTTCTGAAATCTTTTGCAAGACTGTTTATCGGTATCTGTCAAACTGTAGAAAATATTGGAAACGGTAAGGCTGAACGATTAATGGAATTCAAATCAATACTGCGATGTACTAGAACACAATTTTCAATCTCAAAAGTGGCAATTTATTTGAATGCTACAAAATGTAACCCAGCGAGGGTTGGAAACTCGTGGCCCCGTGGGCTTTAGGTGCCCTACGCTGCATGTGACATATTCCAGCAGAAGAAGAAAACTACTCTTAAGATGCCACGCGCAAGCTTTAAAGCTCGCGCTGCTACTGTGAAAATGCTTTCAGTATAATCCACCCTGTTGTAACAGTAGCGAGTGTGTGGTTGAGCGAGAGAGAAATGGTGGATCAGAACAGACAGCTGTTCAGCTGCTGTTATTTTCCATAGATTTCAGCATATGATTAAAGTAACATTACGTGAGCCGCGTTATGATATCCCTTCACGCCGACATTTCAGAAACACAGTAAATCCCAAACTGTACTTCTTGTAGCGGAACATGAAAGTAGAATGACAGTGTACAGTGTGTGTTTAAGTTATGTTGCACTTGATGTTTTTATTTTTCTATTTTTCACTGTGGCATTTCCTTTTGATAAAAAAAAATCCCATCATATTCCTTTCATTGTATTTTAAAGAATACACTTTAACTTTAAGTAGAAAAACTAACAATTCCATTAAGAACTGACATGTTATAGGCTACTGTTTCAGCCCACGTCCACACGTACCAAAACAATCTTTTTTTTACCTGTCTTCCCTGGATTAATTTCAAGATTAATTTCTAGACTCAAAGAATTTCTAATAAGTAGACAGGCTTTGCTAGACTTTAATAACTTTCACCACTGCTCATTTTATAAAGGCCGGCGTACGAAAACGTGTCTTTATTTACACTGTATAATGTGCTGTTGGATTGCTTTTTATTTTGCAATTCTGTCTGCTATCGGACATGATTGCAGCGCACTAGCTAGCAGAGTTAACGTTAGCTCTGCTAGCTAACATCGGCAGTCAAACAAACATCAATGATCCGATGTCTTTTTGATAATCTAGCTACACGTTTTTCTTGCGGTAGCCTTTCTACAATAAGCTGTGCTAATAGATACTATAATGCATTCAAGGAGTTGATAAACAGACAGATTAGCTAGCTAGTTGATCATTTCTCTACTTCCACTTTATAAACAGCTAACCATAGCAGCTAACATTAGCTACGTCCCTGCTTATGCTAGAGCGGCCAGCTACTTTAGTACTAGCGGGGTAAGGTTGAAGGCAGCAGGCTATGAGGTCGAGGGGTGTGGCGATGACATCATCGATACGCACGTATGTAGTTTCGCCATCCAAACGAAACCAAAAGTGAGCCGTTTCTTTTTTTATTCACCCTGGGACCAGGTTTCAAAAAAGTGCGTTTACAGGCAGTGCATTTACAGAATTCGTTTGGACGATCGGCCCAAACGATGCAAAACATGTGCGTTTGCATCAAAATGTGTCTCCGTGTGGATGACCCCTCAGTCTATATTGTGGCCATTTACATATGAAAATAACTAATTAGAAAAACACTGACAATAAAGAAATGTTTCTTAGACTTTTAGCCAGAATTTTGAAAAGCATATTGAAATTGGCAATGTATCAAACTAAAACTAAAACCGTGATATGAACCGAACCGTGAATTTTGTGAATCGTTCCAACCCTAATGTTGTATATCAATATATTCATTTGTTATCCAAAGTAATCATGTTGGAGTTTTTCCTTAACTTAGTGATAAAGAGAGACAATTACAATGAGGAGATGTTTGTACTGGAGATAGATTTCTTTCGTGTGTTACTGAAAGAAGCAGATAAGTGTTTCTCAGACTGCTTGATGTTGCCTTCAATAACATTCTCTACCAGACAGTTCTTGTGGTCTCCATGTTGTATCTCAGTCGTGATCTGCAGTTAAATTCACCCTGGCGAGTTCCCTGACAGAGCTTCTGAGCAAAGCCTCTGCACCACTCAACTAGTAGCAAACATCTGGCTTTAGAAAAGGAATCTGCTGAAATCTTCTGTAATGCATTTTATCTGTCATCATGGCACACCAGACGTGGATGCCTGGAATCCAGGCGTATTTAGCCCTGTCTTAACTCACTTTAGTCACCCATTGGTGAGTGGTTGTTTACCACGCACAGTTCGTTTTCAATGTTGTTCACTACTAAAAATAATTAGAGTGAAACTCCTCGAACTGTTCCAAACCTTCAATGTCTGTGGGGAGCTTGTAAATTAAATTAGGTACAAACTAAAGTAAAGAAACACTCGCACATGTGCTGTTCTTCTGGAGATCCCACGTGGTCATAAACATGGAAAAACAGTTTGTGTGAGGTCCTGAGTGTAAACTGTCAGACGCCTTACAGCTCGCTCATTTCTCCTTCTTCCTTGTGTAAATATTCCTGTCCAGATGAGGCTGGGCCTCAGAAGCTTTAATCAAATCTTTTATCTTTTAGGGTTGTTTTTTTAAGTTAGATCAGTGGTCCTCAGACGTTTTCTGTTATTCCCCCGTTAGAAGCCGAAAAAAATGCATGCCTCCAAACCTAGCAAAAATGAGACTGTCCTTCCTGAAAAATGCACCCATAAGTGGTTTGTTCCAGCATCATTCTAACCCAGTGGCGGCGCCCTCTAGTGGCCGTAGTAGTTCTGACGGGAGCAAAGCAGGAAGTAAGGTGAGGAAGTAGAAGAGTGCCAAATGTCCTGGTAAGGAGGCAGGTTGGGGAGGGTGGATGGGTCAAAGAAACTCAGGACTTTCACCCAAGAGACCAGGGTTCATGTCCTGTTTGAAAAGGAAACAGAATGGGGCTGATTACCTGTTGCACCACTGCAATTTGATTGGCTAATTTGCCAAATACTGTTGTCGTCAATATCTCATTGTTGGTAGAGGTATTCTTTTTAGAGAAGATAGTAACTGTGGTCACTATGAACCATCTGGATTATCTTATTATCTTACCCACTGCTAGAACCAGCTCTACTCGCCTCGACTCAGCCGCGGTGCACCGTCCTCCATTTTCCATAGCAGATTTAGTACCGCCTCATGTGCAAGGCGAGCATTGCTGGTTGTCATAGCGACACCACAAGAAACTGTTGTGACCTAACGTGACACACACACACAGAACGTCAAAGGTGTGTTTTGTTTTTGATTCTCGGCATATTGCCACAGCCAGAAGACTAATTTTGTTTCAAAAGAAGCTGGAGGCAGCAAAAAAAACACTGCTGGCTAAACTATTAAAAAATGGCAGGTTTGTTCAACCCCCCCCCCCCCCCCCCCACCGTCTGTCGCTAGCCATGATGACGCAGTGATTAGTGACGATTCTCTCCGACCAATCAGTAGTCTGCAGGTTTTCACGTCACCTTCTGGTATCGCTCAGCTCGCTTGGAACCTCGACAGGGGTGATACTAAAAAAGTACCTGTTAGGTAGCACCAGGTCCTTTTTTTCATAATGGAAAAACAAAAAAGGCGAGTAGAGTCGAGGCGAGTCGAGCAGGTACCATGTAATGGAAAAACGCCATTATACACATAAACACGTGGGTGCCCACCATTAACCACTGGCTAACTGCTAGCTTGTCAGATGATGCTGTTTTTGATGTGTGTTTTATTGGAAGGGGGTGGTACCGGGACAAGAACAGGGGTTGCAGCATAGACTGTGTAAGTCAAGAAAAAAATTGTTAATTTCCCCCATGGGGATCTATAAAGTATGTCTCCTTTTTCAAAACATCTGGATCACCCCCTGGTGGCTGGCTGCAGTACAGGTCATGAGCTCCACCCCCTCCATGTTAGTGGATGGGACCAAACAAAACAATCAAAGTACACATCAAATAAATGTTTCCCAAAGATAATTTTTCTGATCAGTTTGGTTTAATTAGTTATTTGATGCTATAAAAACAGGGGAAACGCGCGTGTGATGTGTGGGCCGTGTCTATGGGCGGGACTTAGATACCGCGGCTCCATCGCCCGATCACTACTGCGCAGACTATAGCTGTGTTTGAAACCGTTCCCTATCACGGAAATAGTTCCCTATATAGTGCTTTTTACCATTTTGTAGCGGTGTTCCAATTCTCCGGTTAATTTCATTCACTATATTGTCCACTATAAAATACCCCCAAAATACCCACAATGCACAGCTAATTTGAGTGTACATACGATGTACCCAAGGGGGCAGGCTTCTCTCCACAGAGTGAAGCCTCCTATGGCGCCATTTTAATGCTACCAGACTCCTTGCCGCCGTCAGCATTCCATTGACTCCCATTCATTTTGGCGTCACTTTGACAGCCAATAACTTTACATCTGAAGTGTTTGAAGACTTCATTTGTCCATTGTTTATTTCTAAAGAAAAACGACAATGTATAAAAGGCTCCGTTACCTTGTACCTCACGTTATGGCTCCGTAGCAGACGTTTTTAAAAAAATAGGCTAACGATTGTGTTGTAACCACTTACGACCTACTGTCTCATAGTAGATGAATTACCGTACAGTACAGGAGAACCTCGCAGGCAGTTTGGACGTACATTAGCTGTTTAGTTTAATTACTAATGTTAACTAGCATTTTAGTTAGCAATAATTAGACTGTGCCTATGTTATCTCCTTACATATACCTACGCCCTCCATCTCTGATAGATTGGGAATGATTGAGATTTCAGCTACGTTCAGACACGTTGCTCACGTCACATCTACGGCGGCAAGCTCAGGTTGCAGCTGCGCAGTAACTCTCAGCCATCACCGGAAAAGTGCTTCTAATAGACTACACTCGTCTGCGTCCAGAGCAACGGGATCTGTCAGTCCATTTTATATACTGCTTCTAATAGCCTTCACTGGTCTCTGTCCAGAGCAATGGGATCACTTAGTCCATTTCATTAACTGTCTACACAAAGACAGTATATAAAATGGACTGACAGATCCCGTTGCTCATACTTGTTCTGCTACATTTCATTAGCTCTTACAAACAGCTAATGTAAGTCCAAACTGCCTGCCAACTTCTCCTGTACGGTAATTCATCTAATATGCGACAGTAAGTTGCGTGGTTATGACGCAATCATTAGCCTATTTTTATAAAAACGTCTGCTACAGAGCCATAACACGAGGTACAAGGTAACGGAGCCTTTTATACATTGTCGTGTTTCTTTAGAAATAAACAATGAACAAATGAAATCTTTAAACGCTTCAGATGTAAAGTTATTGGCTGTCAAAGTGACGCCAAAATGAATGGCAGTCAATGGGATGCTAACGGGGAGTGATGGTTTGGGTAGCATAAAATGGCGCCATCGCGGCTTCGCTCTGAGGAGGCAGGCTTGCCGGTGTCACTGCACGATCTGAGTCTCAACACGATCTGTGTCGAGTTGCGCATGCTCAGATTTAAACAATTTACGGCATAACGACAATAACAGAAGATGGGAACAGCAATAATAGAAGATATAGAAGGTGGAAATCATTTCAAAAACGTTTTAGTTATCAAATGCTATCTATGATTGTTTGATAGCTAACGTTAGCTCATAACACCATTCAAGTAACAGCCATTGTTATGTTTGATTGCCAACTTGTAGCCAGCAGTGAACCAACTTGGTCATGTTGCTCCATTTTTACTGACTTTTTTATTTGTTATTAACTGATGTGAGGGATCATGCCGTGAACATGTGATGCGTTACGCTAAATAATACATTACTGCCATTTCCATCTTCCATATCTTCTATTATTGCTGTTCCCATCTTCCGTTATTGTCGTTATGCCGTAAATTGTTTAAATCTGAGCATGCGCAACTCAACGCGACTCAGATCGTGTTGAGACTCACATCGTGCAGTGACAGCCCCCTTGACCCTACATGTTACTCCCATATCCCACAATGCAACACGGTTGTGTTTTCCCAGAGGAGAAGAAGAAGTAGAAGGACCTGCGGAAGCTGAAAAGGAAAAATGGAGCGGACTTTCCTTTCTAAACAGTGGAAATGTAACATGCAACATACTGTAAATACAACTTTTTACTTTCCTCCTGAGTGCTCGGTTTGTTTCAGGGACGTATTAGAAGTATTTTAGTTTAGGTTTGTTTACATGATGCCTCTGTCACACAAATAACCTGCACATCTACTGATGCAACAATGTGTTTTCAGTGGTTTGGTTGTTCCCTATATAGTTCACTATTTAATAAGCACTATATAGGGAATAGTGAGGGAGGGAATGAGGGAACGGTTTCGAACACAGCTTATGGCTCCAAAATTACAAGATGGCGGCGCCCGTATCGGAGAGATTTTGGCTTCACTTTCTACAGCGGGAGGAAGTGGAAACGCTTCGGCCATCTTTAGAAGAAAGAGCCTTTCAGGATCTTTGGCATCTTTCTGAGAGGATTACTAAAAATGAAAGCAGCAGGACAACAACTTAAAATGGAGCAAACCTATAGCTAACGTTACCCAAACTGACAGCACATACAACAGGAAATGTAGCAGAACAAGTATGAGCCCAGTCGGATTATAACCTGTGTTAAATTGTGTGGGAAATGTGAAATTATATCAAAATTGTGTCCTTTTTTGGTTTTGCATGTGTCCAAAGTAATATTTGCCCCGCCATTTTTCCACCTAAAAACACCACTGCATTGACCCATCATCATGCTGTCTGTCTCCCAGCAGCAGAGGAAGCTGGACTGGAGCCAGTTCACTCCTGGGAAGCCACAAGTTGTGCTTCACGATGGGAATAAAGTGTATGGAAATAATGCGTATGATAACCCAGCAGGCTGTGGAAGGGTGGAACCATACTATAAACATGTCTCTATTTCTTCAAGCAAGCCGCGGTTCTTTTTTAGGCAGGCAGACCCCTGAAATCATTTTCATTCAAGGCTTCACTTGTGAAAAATCTGAATATCGGTTAGCTTATTCACTCGACAGGAATAAGGCGTTTTATCTTTACCTTAACGATGGACTGCCGCGCCGTGCCGTGCCGGACTACCTCCTAAAACTGTGTCTGCCGTATGGAGGCTACACACAGACAGGAATGTGTCTGACTGACGTGCCGCTGCATTCCTCTACAACACACACACACACACACACACACACACACACACACACACACACACACACACACACACACACACACACACACACACACACACACACACACACACACACACACACACACACACACACACAGTCATTCATCAAACTGAAAGTCACAGTAATAACCGAGTTGATGTCATTCAGCAGTGTGACTGCTGCTGAATGTTGAAGTTTCCTGTGATTCTAACCCAACAACCAGCAGCGGGGACTTTCTGAAACTTGCCTGTATTTCTCGGATCCTGTTGCAGCTTGTTCATAGTTGGAGAACACATAACATCCTGATCATTTTGGGATGAATAGTCTCCATGCTGTGCACGACCCAGATGTTAACTCTGTTCAAACGCTATCATACGCTGTCTTCACCAACTCCTCCGGAATGTCCGACAGAAAGCTCGTTTCTTCCTGAGGACAGTTAAATTACGCAGCGGCCAGCCCCGCATGCACGGCTCCATGGCCCCGCTCTGTGGTCTGTCTGCGGCCGCCACCTTCAAATGGACCTGCAGTCAAGCGAGCAGCAACTATACCTCCGCTCTAGAATACACTGTGTTTTTCAAAATAAAAGTATTACCAATGTTGTGCTGAAATTTCAGAATCAGAAAAGGATTTATTGTCAAGTAAGTAGCACTGTATAGCCTAATGCAGGATGTAGGATTAAAGGCCAATTTATGCTTCTGCATTAAAACGACGCCGGGGGTACATAGTGTACGTGGAGATACTGACCCTATGCAGTAGCCCAGCGTGCAACTCTCAAAAAATGTAACTACATGCAGCAACGTAGACCACAACAACTGTGATTGGTCCGCTAAAGGCTGTTTTATGCTTCTGCATCAACTCCATGCCTTAGCTACGCCGTCGCTCCTACAGCATTTTGACCCTTTCGGAGTTCCGGTGTGTGGCTTCGAAGTTCGGTTACACCTGTGACTGTGTTGCTCACCACCGAAACGGTATTCAGAATGGCAAACCCCATAGACGGTTGTGCTAAAATATTAATCTTATTTGTTTGGCCTTTTCTTGCTTAGATTTTGTAAAAAGTATTGAGAAGTAGACAGTAAAATCCATTGACCTAGTTACTGTAACCAGAAAATAAGTCTGAGGTTATTTGTGAGGTGTCTGCCAGCCAGTTTATGTTATGTTAGCAAGCGAACTTTAGCACAACTGCCAACAAAAAACCTACTGCTTGCTGGCAAAGTGCTAATTTCAAAACATTACTGACATAGAGACACTTTACAAACGGATAACCGCGTCATTGTAACCAAAATACGTCTGAGTTTATTTGCAAAGCTGATGTCAGTGAACTAGCATGTTGCTACTCCCCACAGTAGGCTGCTTGAAACACCGACTATCAACACACAGGACGAGTTGACCAATCACAGTCCTTGCGGTCCACGTTGCCTCGACACAAAGTTACACATTTTTGGAGGTGCACGTCGAGCTACAGCGGAGGTCTCGGAGGGGCGGGTTGCGGCAACGCAGAGGGGTTGCGGCAACGCAGAGGGGTCTGCGGTCTGCGGGGGTACGCCATCTATTTGACACAGAAGGTAAATGAAGTCTTAAATCAGCCTTAAGCCGTGACTTGGTAGCGTTGCATTTCCCTCGACTCATTTCCGGGTTCTCCTTCTCCATAAACATTAAATCAAGGAGAGGGTTAACTTTTCCTGCGACAGATTTCCCACCGTGGTCAGAAAGAACAGGAGAGACACTTTGTTTCTCTCACTATGCCTCCCGAGTTGGTACTGCTCTGAAGGGAATCAAGTCACTCTCTCACTCGCTTTACCACACACTCCCCAGCATACAAACATGTTGCTATTCAACGCAGACACCAATGTACAAGTATAAACTTCAGGCCATTTAGATAAAGCTCTGCATAGAGACCCGCAAAAGCATAAATCCACCTTAAAAGTCAATGTCAGTGGGGGTCCGGGGCCTTGTTAATGAGGCTGACTGCAGAGGGGTTTTTATGGCGTGAGGTTTTGGTTCTGATGGACTTCCGCCTCCTGCCAGAGTGGAGGGGTTCAAACAGTTTGTGTCCAGGGTGAGAGGGATCGGCTACAATCTTCTGCGTCCTTCCTAAAGTCCACAACCATCTCCACTGTCTTCAGAGCGTTTAGCTCCAAGTTGTTCTGACTGCACCAGGTCACCTGGTGGTCAATCTCCCACCTGTAGGCGGACTCCTCCCCACCAGAGATGAGTCCAATGAGAGTGGTTTCGTCCGAGAACTTCAGGAGCTTGACGGACCGGTGACTGGAGGTACAGCTGTTGGTGTACAGGGAGAAGAGCAGAGGGGAAAGGATACCGCCTTGAGAGGAACCGGTGCTGATGGTCAGAGTCAGAGACGTGTTTCTCCAGCTTCATGTGCTGCTTCCTGTCAGACAGGAAGTCTGTGATCCACCTGCAGGTGTAGTCAGGCACATGCAGCTGGGTCAGCTTGTCCTGTAGCAGAGAGGATGGTGTTGAAGGCAGAGCTGAAGTCCACAAACAGGATCCTGGCGTAGGATCCTGAGGAGTCCAGGTGCCGGTGGATGAAATGAAGAGCCATGTTGACTGCGTCGTCTACAGACCTGATGGCTCTATAGACAAACTGCATGGGGTCCAGAACTGGGTCACTGAGGGTTTTGAGGTGAGCCAGAACAAGGGCCTCAAAAGACTTCATAACCACAGAGGTCAAGGTGACAGGTCCGTAGTCTTTCAGTCCTGCGATCCTTGTTTTCTTGGGGACAGGGATGATGGTGGCATGTCTCCAGTAAGATGTTAAAGATGTCTGTGAACACTGGAGACAGCTGATCAGAACAGTGCTTCAGGGTGGAGGGAGAGACAGTCTGGTCCAGCTGCTTTGTGGGGGTTTTGTTTTTTGTCTGTTGACTTATCTTTCCTGAATGGAGAGAGTTGTTGTAGTGGCCTTGGTGATTGGTGCATACATACACAAACAAACCTATTAAACATTTATAAGAATAAGCAATAAATACAGAAACGTTTTGGCACAACAAAGTAATTTAGTTTGTATAAGCTTTTCCCAGGATGCCAAGACCCACAAATTCCCAGAAAGAACATAAGGGATGTGATCGAGCCTTTAGGCTACTGCCCTGCTCAAGTACTGTAGGCCTGCTGTACAAGTGTGAGGAAGTTGCACTTTGCTTATATTACACTTATTTACTTTATAGCCTACTCTACTTACATTTCAGAGGGAAATATTGTACTTTTTACTCCACTTTATTTATCTAAAGTTACCGGTAGGCCTAGAAGTTGTTAAAACGCCACCTTGACCAAATTCTTAATTAGTTAGTTAATTGACTTAAATATAACAGTACAAACACAGAATAAGTTACAATAACATCAAATAAAAATATTAGGTCTAAATAATATTCACTCACATACACTGATAGTTTGGACCATTGGTCTGTAGATGATCAATCAGTAGGTCAACTCATTTTTCAATAATAGAAATCTTACTTGAAATAGCTTTCTTAATTACTTACTTGAGTGTGAACAGTTATTTAGACTCCCAGAAAAAATGTGTACCTGAATCCACTCGTACGCTACCAGGTTGTGAAAATGTATGCTCTTTTTAACCATCTTATTGTTATTTTCTGAACTTTTGGACATGTCGGCTTATACATTACCCAGGAATAATCAAATACCAACCATGTGTGAGGGTCTCCCCAGGTTGCTGAAACCACAGAATCACACAAACACAAAATGATGCAAAATAGATAGAGTACATTAAATTCATCCAAATCTCTAAGTCTTCCTCTTTGTATTCCTTGCATAATGACATTGACCAATATGTGCCTCCGTAGGGAAAAATATGACTCTTTTTCTAGCCACACAGACACTATACCCTTCATTTATGATGTGATTTAATTAAATTAGATAAATAGACAGACTTCATTGATCCCAACTGGGAAATTTCAGTGTTGTTTCTATAGGATATATAACCCCATGGATACAACCAATCCCAAGAATCACAAGAGAAACAGAGATGGCTATTCGTCTCCACCTAGTGGGTACCAAGTGAAATGCCAAGTGATTTACAGTGTAAATCAAGTCTTGCACAAAGTTCATTTTTGCCTGCTGCAGACAGTTCCACCATCACATGTAACACTTGGATCTCTTCATACCACCAGCTGGCAGTTTGACAGTGTCAGAGCTGATAGTAGCCGCAGCAGCAGCACCTGCTGATGAAAATCCTCCTGGTAAAATGAGAATACTCTCTCATACGTTATACTATTACTATCTTGTGATGACAAGTCATACACTTGACCTAGTATCTCAAAATGTTGATTTACTCGACAGACTTTACCAATTCCAAATGGATAAACACTTTTGTTCCACAATGCAATACTCAAGATATTGCATTGATAGTGACTAGATATAGATATAAGTAACTCCATAGGTGAATTAGCTGTGAAACAGGCCTTCAGTAGCACATTTAGTTCCTGGTGTTGAACACAGATATGAGACACCCTCACGAGGTCCAGGCTGAACTCATGTTCATGTCAAACAGAAAGAGTGTGTAGTTAAGATAAGTGAACTGGTTTGAACCGAGAACAAGAGGAGCAGGACCCTGTTGTTCAAACGTAGTTTAAAGAAGATGAGATATGCTCATTTTCAGGTTCATACTTATGTATTTTAGGTTTCTACTAGAACATGTTTACATGCTTCAATGTTTCATAACACATTCTTTTTCTCATATTTTTTTAATATACTTGTGTTCACCCTCGTTCTGAAACTCTGTTTCAGCGCCTGTCTCTTTAACCCCCCTCCCAGTACTTCTGATCCAGTACACACAACTTACTGTCATTGAAACCCCCATATGTCGGAATCTTCGGTGATTTCTATGTGAGACAGAGCAGTTTGATTTGATGTTTTCACTTCTTCAGAGCTGGTCTACAGTATACTGGAGCTATTGACTTAGTGTGTTGCATTTACAGTGAGGAAAATAAGTATTTGAAAACCCTGCTATTTTACAAGTTCTCCCACTTGGAAATCATGGAGGGGTCTGAAATTGTCATCGTAGGGCATGTCCACTGTGAGAGACATAATCTTAAAAAAAAAAAAAAATATCCAGAAATCAGCTGCAAATAAGTATTTGAACACCTGTCTATCAGCTAGAATTCTGACCCTCAAAGACCTGTTAGTCTGCCTTTAAAATGTCCACCTCCACTCCATTTATTATCCTAAATTAGATGCACCTGTTTGAGGTCGTTACCTGCATAAAGACACCTGTCCACCCCATACAATCAGTAAGAATCCAACCACTAACATGGCCAAGACCAAAGAGCTGTCCAAAGACACTAAAGACAAAATTGTACACCTCCACAAGGCTGGAAAGGGCTACGGGGAAATTGCCAAGCAGCTTGGTGAAAAAAGGTCCACTGTTGGAGCCATCATTAGAAAATGGAAGAAGCTAAACATGCAAGATCTCACCTCGTGGGGTCTCAATGATCCTAAGAAAGGTGAGAAATCAGCCCAGAACTACACGGGAGGAGCTGGTCAATGACCTGAAAAGAGCTGGGACCACCGTTTCCAAGGTTACTGTTGGTAATACACTAAGACGTCATGGTTTGAAATCACGCATGGTACGGAAGGTTCCCCTGCTTAAACCAGCACGTCAAGGCCCGTCTTAAGTTTGCCAATGACCATTTGGATGATCCAGAGGAGTCATGGGAGAAAGTCATGTAGTCAGATGAGACCAAAATAGAACTTTTTGGTCATAATTCCACTAAACGAGTACCATCCCAAGAACACCATCCCTACTGTGAAGCATGGGGGTGGTAGCATCATGCTTTGGGGGTGTTTTTCTGCACATGGGACAGGGCGACTGCACTGTATTAAGGAGAGGATGACCGGGGCCATGTATTGCGAGATTTTGGGGAACAACCTCCTTCCCTCAGTCAGAGCATTGAAGATGGGTCGAGGCTGGGTGACAACATGACAATGACCCGAAGCACACAGCCAGGATAACCAAGGAGTGGCTCTGTAAGAAGCATATCAAGGTTCTGGCGTGGCCTAGCCAGTCTCCAGACCTAAACCCAATAGAGAATCTTTGGAGGGAGCTCAAACTCTGTTTCTCAGCGACAGCCCAGAAACCTGACTGATCTAGAGAAGATCTGTGTGGAGGAGTGGGCCAAAATCCCTCCTGCAGTGTGTGCAAACCTGGTGAAAAACTACAGGAAACGTTTGACCTCAGTACTTGCAAACAAAGGCTACTGTACCAAATATTAACATTGATTTTCTCAGGTGTTCAAATACTTATTTTGCAGCTGTATCATACAAATAAATAGGTAAAAAAAAAATCATATTGTGATTTCTGGATTTTTTTTCTTTTTTAAGATTATGTCTCACAGTGGACATGCACCTGCGATGACAATTTCAGACCCCTCCATGATTTCTAAGTGGGAGAACTTGCAAAATAGCAGGTTGTTTTTGTTATTTTCCTCACTGTATAGCCGAGAAACACTGACAAAAACCTGTGTAGTGTTATCTAAATCACAATTAATGTCTCTTTTTGGTTTGGTTTATATTGATATTGTAGTTTTTACAAATTTGATTGTTTAATTTTACTTTACACGTTTTGTGTCTATCATAAAATTTTGGGACAATGTTGAAAATAAGACTCCACACAAACATGTTATCCTTTGGATTCAGTGTTTTGTGGATCTTACATAAATCCAAAATACATTCTTGTTGTAGATCCATTACCATGACTTATTTCCTTTATGTCCATACTGACAACAGTAAATAAAACGTCCAAGCGAGGTACAGAAAAGTCCCGAGTTTCAGCAGTAAATGGGCTCCGGCAGGCTGGATGTCATACAGTCCTGTTGCGTGGAGAAGTCTGCTGGCTGCCAGTGACACTCGATCAGAGCATCGTACAGTTCCTCACTGAGCTCCATGAACTTCCTGTTGGCCTCCACCACATCCAGCTCGGGGCTGGGGTCTGCAACACACACGCACCGCACCACATCAACTTCCACCAGCAAACCAAATACATACATGGCATTCAGAAAAATAACTAACTAAATCAAACAAAGGATGAAATATAAAAATAAAGCAACAATTATTAAATAAAAATGGGAAAAACTGGTAAATAAAATACATATATATATTAAATAAATATATATAGTAAAAATGTCAGCATTAAACTACTTCTAGTAACACTTTACTTGAAGGTATCTACATAAGAGTGACATGACACTGTCACGACAGTCATGACACATGAACTCTAACCATAACTTGTCATGACAAAAACCGAATGACACTTACTAAAAGAAGCATTATGTCATAACCGTTTATGACTCGTTTATAATGTTTATGACAGTGTCATGTCACTCTTATGTAGATAACTTCAAGTGTAACCCTACTTATTTTGCGCGACATATGTCTTAAGAGTTTTCAAATCTCACGTCATAATTTTTACATTAAACTAAATAAATGCGATACATCCCGTTAATCTTTGAGCTTTAGAGCTGTTGGTAGGTCAGGCTAGCTGTTTCCCCCTGCTTCCAGTCTTTATGCTAAGATAGGCTAACCACAGCCTGACTTCAGCTTCGTACTTAAGACAGACTTGAGATTGACTTCAAATTATATCAGTTATTCAAATGTAATTGCTCTTATTGCTGAATACAAAACTGTACCAAAGAGGAACTAAACCCAAATATACTGCTTCAAATATGCTTATTTTAACCTTTCATGACATCACCTTGGGACTAAACATACTAAACTATCATAACTGATAGATAAGTCAATAATGAAAAGAACAGTCATTTACCGTCCCTAATCCTAATACCAACCTTCAAGTCCATCATCCTCCTGAACAGCTTCGCTTTCCTAAAAAAAGAACAGAAACACGTTAAGAATGCCTGCTGTGATGAAGAGTGCCAGGTGTGGCCAGTGGCTATGTGTGTGGCAGGGAGAGCTGACCTGTGCTGGGGGGTACTGGGTGTAATCATACTGCGGCTGGTAGTTGTAGCCGTAGCCTCCTGCGGTCTGGTCGTAGCCCCAGGAGGGGTAGTAGCCTGGGTAGGCCTGCTGCTGGTACTGGCTGTACTGATCATAGCTGGGTCTGTATCCTGAGTTGGACTGCCAGGATTTGTGCTCCGACGGCTGTTGCTGCTGCCTGTTCCTTAGACTCAAGAGGAAGGAAGAGAAACGCCGTTAAACTCCAATCACTTGGTTTGTGCTCCTGGCACTAAGAACTCCAGTTGCTGGAAAGAAGCGAAGACTTTGAGGAGAACTCACTTGTTAGCAGCCAGGCTCAGTCTCAGAGGTTTACCGCCCAGCCCCACCGCACCCTGGCACTCCTCTAAAGCCCGCTTCTGCAGCCGCTCATCTGGGAACTGAACAAAGCCACAGCCCCTACAGCCAGACAAACAGACAGTGTTTAAAGAGAGCGCCCTGACAAAACAACTGACTGGATCTTTATACTGTTTGATGAGTAGAGCTAGTCTGAACTAGAGAGGTTCCGATACTGATACCATTATCAGAAATGCCTCTGATTCAGCCCAAAATGCTGGTATCGGAAAACACTGGAGTTTATGCAGCCATCCCATACCATGTAATTTAGCCCCGAAAAATCTACTTGTACTTTTTATTCGCCATGATGACTGACTGTCAAACTGGATAATAAAAGAAAGTTCTGTGGAGTTAATAGTTTGTTTGTTCATGTTTCACAGAGTTTAACAACAAAGATAGAAATCATAACACATCCAAACAGGGATTATATTTTTTATATATTTTATTATACAGCTGTTAAGACTAAGTCAAATATATGTATTTTTCTAACACACTGGTATTGGATCAGTACTTGGTATCGGCCGATACGCAGAAAGCGTGAGGTCAGGCTTTGTCCCTCTCCTCTCTAACTGGGACGTTTTGGGACTGATTGGTGGGATTGCTGTAAACGAAGTACACACGGTGATACAAGAGCTAATGAGGTTTAACCATGTAGCAGCTAATTTAAATAGCTCACGTTACTGTATTGTGTCAACAGTTAACTTCAGTTAATATTGTATGTGGCGTTTTATTTTGCGGGGTGTAAATGTTCCACCAAAACAAGTTCCTTCCTAAGATCATTTAGCAGAGCCACCGTCGCTGCGTCTGGAGCTTAGCGCCGCCCAAGACGATGTGATTGGTTTAAAGAAATGCAAAAAACCCTGCATGATTTTTTTTCTCCTATCCCAGAATGCATCTGTGGTGTGGCCAGACCTTACTCCACAGAGCTGTGGATTTTAACAAGGAAGAAGAATGCACGGGATAAAAAACAAAGACGATATCTCTGGTTCTGCTATCTGGTTCTATCAGATCACGGCGAGTGTTTTCTTATTATTGGCTGAACCTACTTTGTAGAAGGAATCTCACCTCACAGACTCTTCAGTAAGATAAATACTGTTGAAAGCCTCAGTGAGCACAACAGATGGCTCAAAGTGAAGAGAAGTATGGAAGTTAAAGGGATACTTCACCGATTAAGCATTCAGCTAAAACCTGGTAGTATTTCTGAATGAGCGTGCGTCCCTCCCTCAAATCCCCCTGAGAGGGGAGATCTCTGCATTGGGGGGGGTCTGGAAAAATAATGTTCCGATGACGTAAAATGACGATTTTTGCGTCATCGGAAGACTTTTGGCCAGAGGCAAAAGACTACAGCCAGTAGTAGGACCTACTTCCGCATGTTTTCAACCCGCCCATCACCCGAAGCGAGCCGATCTCAGCCGGAAAAAAACGAAATGTCAGCCATCTTGAATCTTTGCTAAACAGGGCTCTCTCTCATGGATGTAGTAAGAGAACTTCTCAGCAGCAAACTTTTACAACAATTATGTGCATTCAAACTACCGCACGTGTACCACCGGGATACATCGGTACAGATTGGAGAATATGCAGGGAACGTTATTACAGACGGAATAATCGGCACACTACGAGAGCTTCGCATGCCACGGAGACCAGCACGGGGACCAGCACGGAGACCAGCACGGAGACCAGCACGGAGACCAGCACGGAGACCAGCGGTCTCGCTCGATGGCCCGAGCCGGGTAGGGGACGTCCTCGTCGGCTCGGTGGGAAGCTAACGCTAGCCGGGGGAAAGGCACATCCAGAGCGAGCTAACGCTAGCCGGCCACCTGTCCCATCAATCCTGATTGAAAGTGTCCGCTCATTAAACTACAAACTGGACGACATCCAACTTCAACGATGCTCCCACACGAGTTCAGAGACTGTGTTTTTTGTTCTTGTGGAAACATAGCTGAAGAACAGCGTACCAGACTGTCCAGCTACCAGGACTGCTAGCCTTCCGACGATCCGAGCTAGAGATGCTCTGTATGAAGGTGAGCTGTGTTAACACGGACTGGTGCAGAAATGGGGTGATTTGTATCCAACTAACCGCTAACCGCTGGAGTTTGTGACTGTTACATGGCGACCATTCGACATTCCACGCTAATTCACGGCTGTGTTTATACTCGGTGTTTACAGCCCACCAAGCCTAATGCTGGTATGCTTAGCTGAACTTTACGGAGTTATGTGTGTGTGCACTAAATGTAGCCTGTTTCGTATGTTGTTTTTATATAATGTCGTCATTATATATTTTAAATGTGTAACACCACTTGAGCCACAATGAAACGTTGTTTCGTGTATATGGTTGAAATAACAACATTAAAAACACATTGAGTTGAGTTGAATGCCTCGCTGTCTGTCTGTCAAGCGGTAGGCGTGGCTTGGGAGTGGACTCAAAGCAGCGAAGTGCATTCTGGGATTTGGTGTCTTTCATCCATATGAGCCAAAAACACATTTTCTGGCTTTTCTCGGCCTAGAAGGCACCAATTTAAAAAACAAATTCACATTTCTGCTACATAAGTGACCCAATTTAAATATATATTCAGCTTTCCAGCGGTGAAATATCCCTTTAAGAGTTAAATCACTTCTCTGGGAGATGTTTTAAGGAAGGCGGGACCACATGTCTACACCAAAGCAGTCCCAAACATACATACGTTCATGTGTTACATATCTCCTCCATGTTGCGTGGAGACATGTAAATACTCACTTGGAGTTGCCCATGCTGTCCAGCACCACTTTCCCCCCCCGACAGGAAGGGTAGCGGTTGTAAAAGAACTCGTAAAGCATCCCATCATCCACCTCTGGAGTTAGATCTCCCACAAACAGAGAATACATCTGACTACAACAAGAGGAAGAAAACAAAGCCACACGATAGCTCAATGAAAGGAGGAATCATTCATCAATTCGTCAAAGTCATGTTAGATATCTGGCTTCTCCATTTGGACTCACCCACTGTCTTGTTTCCCAAAGGTGGCTCGGTTTAACTTGAATCTGGTTGGCTGGGAGAAAGAAACATTAATGTCCAGCATGCCATTTCTCAGGAGTTTCCTTTAACGGAGTCAAGAAAAACAAACATGGCTACTGTACGAACAATCCTCTTACCGGATTGGCTCCTGGTAAGGCTTTCCCGTTGATTTTGCGGAGACACCTCTCCGCTGTGGCCTCGTCACTCATCTCCACGAAGCAGTAGCCCAGAGCCCCCCTGGGGGACGACACACTGTTTAACTCAGAGTAGCACAACTCCAAAAACGGACAACGGCCTGTGGATTTAGTACTCACCCTGTCATCTTGTTGCGTATGATCCGCACGTTAACCACCGTCTCCCCCATGGTGGAAAAGGATCTGGTGATAAACTTCTCATCCATGTAGGCCTCCAGCTACAGAGCAGCAGAAAAACAGAGGAAAAAAACTGCTCAGGAATCATTCAGTTAGGGCAGTGTTTAGGGCTGGTGTGGCTTCCACTTCACATGTTCTGATTTGCAATTTCAGCTCATATTATGCTCATTTTCAGGTTCATAATTGTATTTTGATGATGTTGTACCAGAATAGGTTTACATGGTTTAATTTTCAAAAAACACCATATTTTTGTTGTACTGCACATTGTTGCAGCTCCTCTTTTCACCCTGTGTTCAGCTCTCTGTTTTACCAAGAGAGTGAGACATCTCACTTCTGTATTATCTTTGTTGGCAGTCGCACATGCGCAGTAGCTAGGTAAGGGTCACATTAGCTAGTGGTTTGTTTCTACAACAGTTAGTACAAGGCAGGATTAGCTGGGATAGCCTACTTCTTCTGAGGGCACACCAACTTTGCGTGGAATACCTGCAGAACAGGGACATGGAAGTAATTCTTTTGTAGATTATGGTGAACAAGTGTGTGTTGTAGCAGTGTTTTGCCATTGAGAACGAGCTAGCATCCTACGGTTAGAAGCCGTGCAGATGTTGACCAGCTCACCCGGAGACTGAAGTCAGGAATCATTCAGAAACCATATCTCACTCAAAACAGCATGGATGTTTTTTTTCCAAGTTTGTATGCATGTGGAAGTACCAGAGACACAAAATAAAATCCCAGAAAAAGTGTTTTTTTTTTTCATAATATGGGCACTTTAACATGGCTTAATTTTCAAAAAACACCATATTTGTGTTGTACTGCACATTGCAGCAGCTCCTCTTTTCACCCTGTGTGTTGAGCTCTCTGTTTTAGCTACAGAGCTATCTGTAGCTAAGTATCTCACTTCTGTTCCATCTTTGTTGGGAGTCGCACATGCTCAGTACCTAGGTAAGGACGACTAGCCAGTCAGAAGCAGAGTATGAGGGCGTGTCCTGCCAGTACCTAGGTAAGGACTACTAGCCAGTCAGAAGCAGAGTATGAGGGCGTGTCCTGACAGTACCTAGGTAAGGACTACTAGCCAGTCAGAAGCAGAGTATGAGGGCGTGTCCTGACAGTACCTAGGTAAGGACTACTAGCCAGTCAGAAGCAGAGTATGAGGGCGTGTCCTGACAGTACCTAGGTAAGGACTACTAGCCAGTCAGAAGCAGAGTATGAGGGCGTGTCCTGACAGTACCTAGGTAAGGACTACTAGCCAGTCAGAAGCAGAGTATGAGTATTGAAGTAAAGGCTGGACTACAACAGAGCTGTTTGGAGCAGTTGGTGAACAGTGTTTTCTGGTGGAGATGGTAAGTCTCTTTGGGCTTTTTCCATTTAGTAAACCTATAAGATGCACAAAAAAAGATATATAACACAATAAAGGAAAGGGGACAAACCAAAAAGCATAATATGAGCACTTTAAAGTTGTGAAACAGGTTCTAGACTTCATAGGAACAGGCTTAACGCTGTTAACGCCCATTTTCCATTTTGTAAAACCTTTATTCTATGTGTAAAAACAGAAAAATGTCAGTTTCAGTCTACATAAAAAATAGAGATGTTCCGATACCAATATCTGAAAAGCCTCCGATACTGCCTAAACTTACAATCCATATGTTAATCTACTCCAGGTTTGACAAATGTAAGCACACTGGGTTTTAATGTAGACCTGGTAAAATGTGGTCTGTATGGGGAGAAAAAAACACTGAAATCACATTTCTTTTCACAAATAGAATAAAACGTTCCACACGTTCCCCTTAACAATCCCTTCTAACCCGAATTCATCCTTGTGTAGTTGATAGCAGTAGTAGCTAGTCCATTAAGGTAACATTAGTCCCGGTTGTCTGTGAAGGCTCTCAGTCTTCCAGGTCATGGTACTGTGATAAGGCGACTGGACTGAAACATTCCCCCGTCCGGGCCTAACATCTCAACGGCAACGGAGAGAAAACCCTTCGCCTTCACATGAATGGAAGCTACGTGTTGCATTTCTGCTGTGCCGAATAACCTAAATTAAACACGAGTCTTTCAGCTACTCGATACATAACGTTACATTTATCCGACAATGTTAAAGTGTTGGTTTTCCAAAGGGAGTCTTGAGTTATTTTGCATTTAAACAACGTAGAACTTATGGCTAATGTTAAGACAACGTTAGCTAACACGGCTAGCTAAATAATGTATCGCAGTATACATTGTAAACAACTCACGTTTCCCATCCATAATGTGCTCATGCTGCTGCCGTCGATGTCAATATTTCAATGTGAATTTACTGAGAATGTAAATTAAGCTTTACGTTCAAGCCTACACATGCCAACTAGCGTAGCAGAGCAGTAAAGGAGGAAGAGAGGAAAGTAGTATATACCAACATTACGTCCTGACGTCACACAACAGAGATCGTTACGTTGTTGCGACGCAGCTTCCGATTCGGTAGTTTTTTTAAAATTCTTAATCTTATTATAGAGTAAATTATTTATTATTACATATATTATTTTTAATCATAACTTTATTGTGTACCGATAAAAATAGATTTATACATTATGACGCATTAGATACGCAGTACAAAACGACTGAGCAAATATAGGAAATACAACAATTAACAAGCACATAGGAAAAATAATAATTAAATACTTAAATTAAATACCTTATACACCATAATAAAGTAAAAACAAAACAAAAAAACAACTTTAACAAAAAAGAGGTGTAGTCAGGCATCAAATTGTGCAAGTTTTCATAAACATTCAAGGCTTGTTTGGATTTTACAGTTTTCTTATAATTATTCTTCTCATTTTTGAAAATAATGTTTTAGAACCATCGACTTGTTTGGCCAATAATATAAGACTATTATCCATCCATCCATCCATCCATCTTCATCCACCTATCTGGTTTCGGGTCACGGGGGGAGCAGCTCCAGCAGGGGCTATATATATATATATATATATATATATATATATATATATATATATATATATATATATACATATATATACACATATATATATATATATATATATATATATATATATATATACATATATATATATATATATATACATACATATATATATACATATATATATATACACACACACACACACATATATATATATATATATATATATATATATATATATATATATATACTTTTTGGAATGTGCTGCTTCTTTTATGATCATGCTGATGAAATACTATTCATGGATTATCTGTGAAGGAACTTTAAACTATCAGCTTTTCAATAATACAAACGTTGCACTACTTTGGCCAGAGAGTTCTTGTAACTATGCCAACATGATCTAGTCTCTACAACTTGATAAAAAAAAGATCTTTGTGCAGAATGAATTGCTTTTCCTGTGTGTGTGTGTGTGTGTGTGTGTGTGTGTGTGTGTGTGTGTGTGTGTGTGTGTGTGTGTGTGTGTGTGTGTGTGTGTGTGTGTGTGTGTGTGTGTGTGTGGGGCTGTCTCTTTTAATTTAGTTTTAATCAATGTATCATTTGTTTTATGTTTTCAGCGCAATCAAATAGACTAAAATGTTAGTGATGTGGATTTGGATTTATTTATTCAGTCAAGTACGAAATCAAATTTTGGGTAAATGTTCTCCCTAAATGCTGTCTCACAACACCATGCTATATTTATCATATATATCATATATGATAGATTATATCCTTGTGATGGGGAAATACTGGATCCTCACTCAAGTGCCACTTTATTAGGTACACCTTGCTAAAACGAACGCAGTCTAAAGCCCTGCACACATGACAGTTCTATGTTCAGGTTTTGTCCCGCCCATGTATATCGACAGTATGAGACAATACACCTAAAGAGTACAAAAGAGCAATGGTGCCATACTGGTGATGTGCGAGTGTTTACTGGAGTTTGACAGACTTGATGCATCGTGTGAGCGTGTCAGCTGCGTGGCGTGTCCGTTTTTATTTCGGCTCCAATGTTAACCTAACCTAGAAATCTAGACGCGCCCTAGCAGCAGCAAATTTAATTTACAGCTAGGGTCAGTCTAGGAACTTTCCGTTGGCTGGAAAAACAAAATTCTTGTCTGGCCAATCACATCGTGTATAGAGTCGGTGGGCAGGGCTTATGGCTGCTGCTGCTTCTTTGGAAGTTGGAGTTAAGCTTTTCTTTGAGAAAAAAAAACAAAGAGCGACACTGAAGTCATTCTTAAAAAAAGGAAGATGTGTTCGGAGTTTTGCCGACCAGATACGGCAAAAGTTTAATCTATCAACTAGCTCCGCCCCCTTCTTCGTTGCTCTGCCTGGTTGTAGTGCTATCCTGTTGCATGTAGAGGGAGTGTGAAAGACAACCGTGTACAGGGCTTAAAGTGAAAAACTGAAACTGGGGGGGGGGAGGGGGGATGTTTCAATATGCACTCATTAACGTTAATTTGACTGGCAAAATGGTTTAAGTCATTCTTACATTACACAATAAAAGTAAATTGTCTTGGGTCAATTTTTACTTCTTCCAGCCATATGTTAAATTAAGAGTCAATCATGATTTGAATATTACAATAATATCATAATCCTACAATGAATCATTGTGAAAACTTTCTAGATGTGTTGTTACTTTGGCCAGGTCATCATCAAAAGAGAAGTACATTCATGATTTTGTCCATGTTGACATTAGTTGCTTCACGTACATTTATTATAAACTTAGCATTGTTTATCTTTTCATTTAGCTAGACGTGTAAACTCTGGGACAAGGCCGTTATGTTTAATAACTGCCATGCTGATTCTAAACACAGCTTTGTCAAGGAAGTCTGGGCTTCAGAGAGCTTTTACACAGCGGCCATCGTTAATGACAATTCGTGTTCTGCTATGAACGTGCACACACGCATCATAAACACGGTCGGTCAGTGAAGGCGCAGTCGCAGCGGTAGCCGTCGTCGCCGGTAACGTACTCGTATGACAGAGTGCACGGACCGAAGCTTTGTGACTAGCATCTAATGACTAGCAAGCACTTTCTTACCGCTGCTGGCGTCCCGTCTCTTCCTTCAACACACGCTGCAGAAGCACCCGGCTCCTCAATCTGAGGCACCAAGTGCTAACAGCTTCCCGTCTCATCTTGTCCTCTATTCATGCCCAGCGCCATTTCTTTTCAACTCCTTTCTCAACTAAAGCTGTATCTACATGCTCCAAGTTTGATTAACTTTGCCTCCATTTTTTTGTCACGTTACCACGGAGACGGTCTCCGGGAGACCACACCGCACTCTCGCTTTTCGGCAAAGACCCTTTGCATCTGATTGGCTAGAACTCGTTTCATTGGTAGGTGGAAGTTCGATGATTGGTATCAAAAACAAATCCCATGTGAACTTTTTAATTCATTTATTTTTCTAAAATAGTCATAAGCCAGAAATCCGGCACCAAGTCCGAGTATTTTAAGCCCTGCGTTAGTTAGAGCTGTGTTCCTCTCATATGATTGGTAGGTGAAATCAATTGACTCGAAAATATTAAACCGTGTGCAAGTTCCCAAATATTTTGCCACGGAGCCCGGCCGGGCACAGCCCGAAAAAGCTACGTGGCACCTATCTCTCCAGCCCATGGGCCCACCACCTGTGGGAGGAACCGCTGGGGTCGGGTGCGCTGCTACACGGGTGGCGGTGAAGGTCAGGGGCTTCGACGGACCAGACCCGGGCGGCAGAGGCTGGCTCTGGGGACGTGGAATGTCACCTCGCTGTGGGGGAAGTAGCCGGAACTTGTGCGGGAGGTGGAGCGCTACCAGTTGGATCTGGTGGGGCTTACCTCTACGCACAGTCTCGGTTCTGGAACCGTACTCCTGGAGAGGGGTTGGACTCTTTTCTTCTCCGGAGTTGCCCAGGGTGTGAGGCGCCAGGCGGGTGTGGGGATACTCACAAGCCCCCGGCTGAGCGCCGCTACGTTGGAGTTTACCCCGGTGGACGAGAGGGTCGCCTCCCTACGCCTGCGGGTTGTTGGGGGGAAAACTGACTGTTGTTTGTGCATATGCACCAAACAAGAGTTCAGAGTATTCGGCCTTCTTGGAGACCTTGAATGGAGTCCTGTATGGAGCTCCGGTGGGGGACTCCATAGTTCTGCTGGGGGACTTCAACGCACATGTGGGCAATGATGGAGACACATGGAGAGGCGTGATTGGGAGGGACGGCCTCCCTGATCTAAACCAGAGTGGTTGTCTGTTATTGGACTTCTGTGCTAGTCATGGATTGTCTATGTCATGTTCGAACATAGGGATGCTCATAAGTGTACTTGGTACCAGAGCACCCTAGGCCAAAGGTCAATGATCGATTTTATAATCGTTTCATCTGATCTGAGGCCGTATGTTTTGGACACTCGGGTGAAGAGAGGGGCGGAGCTGTCAACTGATCACCATCTGGTGGTGAGTTGGGTCAGGGGGAGGGGGAAGACTCTGAACAGACCTGGTAAGCCCAAACGGGTGGTATGGGTAAATTGGGAACGTCTGGAGGAAGCCCCTGTCCGACAGACCTTCAACTCACATATCCGGCGGAGGAACTCCTAAAGGAACTCCTAAATCCAGCTGATGCGCCCTCTTTGTTAGAGGCAGAGCTGGAGGATGACGGGGGATTGTCGTCCATTTCCCTGATGGAGGTCACTGAGGTAGTCAAACAACTCCACAGTGGCAAAGCCCCAGGGATTGATGAGATCCGTCCAGAAATGCTGAAAGCTCTGGGTGTGGAGGGGCTGTCTTGGTTGACACGCCTACTCAACATTGCGTGGAAGTCTGGAACAGTGCCAAAGGAGTGGCAGACCGGGGTGGTGGTTCCCCTGTTCAAAAAGGGGGACCAGAGGGTGTGTACCAATTACAGGGGTATCACACTTCTCAGCCTCCCTGGTAAAGTCTACTCCAAGGTGCTGGAAAGGAGGGTTCGGCCGATAGTCAAACCTCAGGTTGAAGAGGAACAATGCGGATTCCGTCCTGGTCGTGGAACAACGGATCAGATCTTTACTCTCGCAAGGATCCTGGAGGGAGCCTGGGAGTATGCCCATCCAGTCTACATGTGTTTTGTGGATCTGGAGAAGGCATATGACCGGGTCCCCCGGGATACATTGTGGGAGGTGCTGCGGGAGTATGGGGTGAGGGGGTCCCTTCTCAGGGCCATCCAATCTCTGTATGACCAAAGCGAGAGCTGTGTCCGGGTTCTCGGCAGTAAGTCAGACTCGTTTCAGGTGAGGGTTGGCCTCCGCCAGGGCTGCGCTTTGTCACCAATCCTGTTCGTAGTATTTATGGACAGGATATCGAGGCGTAGTCATGGTGGGGAGGGGTTGAAGTTCGGTGGGCTGTGGATCTCATCGCTGCTCTTTGCAGATGATGTGGTCCTGATGGCATCATAGGCCTGTGACCTTCAGCACTCACTGGATCGGTTTGCAGCCGAGTGTGAAGCTGCTGGGATGAGGATCAGCACCTCTAAATCTGAGGCCATGGTTCTCAGCAGGAAACCGATGGAGTGCCTTCTCCAGGTAGGGAATGAGTCCTTACCCCAAGTGAAGGAGTTTAAGTACCTTGGGGTCTTGTTCGCGAGTGAGGGGACAATGGAGCGGGAGATTGGTCGGAGAATCGGCGCAGCGGGGGCGGTATTACATTCAGTGTATCGCACCGTTGTGACGAAAAGAGAGCTGAGCCAGAAGGCAAAGCTCTCGATCTACCAGTCAGTTTTCGTTCCTACCCTCACCTATGGTCATGAAGGCTGGGTCATGACCGAAAGAACGAGATCCAGGGTACAAACGGCCGAAATGGGTTTCCTCAGGAGGGTGGCTGGCGTCTCCCTTAGAGATAGGGTGAGAAGCTCAGTCATCCGCGAGGAGCTCGGAGTAGAGCCGCTGCTCCTTCACGTCGAAAGGAGCCAGTTGAGGTGGTTCGGGCATCTGGTAAGGATGCCCCCTGGGCGCCTCCCTAGGGAGGTGTTCCAGGCACGTCCAGCTGGGAGGAGGCCTCGGGGAAGACCCAGGACTAGGTGGAGGGATTACATCTCCAACCTGGCCTGGGAACGCCTCGGGATCCCCCAGTCAGAGCTGGTTAATGTGGCTCGGGAAAGGGAGGTTTGGGGTCCCCTGCTGGAGCTGCTCCCCCCGCGACCCGACCACGGATAAGCGGACGGCGATGGATGGATGGATGGAGTTGCCCTTTTGTCTTTTAGATGTTTCAGGACAAGAAAAAACAAGTCAAACCGACGAAACACGGGAAAAGTAAGTTTTCTTAATGAAATTGGGATATCAAAAAAAATCTGACCAAATCAAAATGAAGGAATCATGAATGTTGTGATAGTTCAGATTTCTGCAGAAGTTGATGATTGTTTTTTATTGAGTTTTACCTTTTTAATGTTTTGGTGCTGAATTTGTCTGCAGTGAAACTGGACATGAGCCACCGGAGGAAATTAAGCCCCTCAACGAGAGATAACTGAACCACACCAACAACAAAATGCACAACGGAAACAGACGGAGCCCAGGACAACTGAAGGATTACATTTCACCTGGATCTGCTGCGTTTATGTGAAAACAAACTTTTTGTCTTCCAGTATCTCCGAGAAGAATAACTAGTCTTTTCACGTTACAGGTGTACGTGAATAACGTTGCCTTTAAGAACAAAGTCGACAAACTTCACCTTACAATGTTAAGCATACCTTAATGATTGTGTTGACGCAGCAAAGTAACAATTCTGCGCGGCCAAGGCTAATTGCTGACACGACGATGACACCTCCACACGCACAACAGCACGGGCCACGGCTAATTACTGTCACTCAACACACAAAGCTAACTAACGTTAACGTTACTTCTAAAACTAGTTTTACCAGGCGCAATGAATGTTCTTCTGTGATTGGTGAATGTAAAGAAAAAAGACTATATAACTGCTTGTGTTTCTTCTTCATTAAAGTAAAAAGTAGGACTAACGTTAAAGTTAAACACTTAATATAAAGTTTGGTTCACCTCCACCACTTGCATTAACAAGCTGCGCTAAACTATCCTGTGTTTAGAAACGTGACAGCAATTCATTTCTTTATAACTAATTAACTAAATAAACTGGATTAATAACTGCAACCACTCACCTTGTTTCCGCCTTCTCCTAAATCAGAAAGGCCGCGTGTCCCTTCCCGCCAGTAGCTACCACGTGTCATGTGGCTGATGTAAAATGTGTTTATCCGCTGCTTCTCTTTGACCATCGTCATTTTGCTCAGTTGGTTGGTTTCCTCGTTTGGGAATTGCAATCGGCATCATTAAGTGTTAAATAAATCTATCATAGTTATTAGTCATATTAGATCGAGACACCATTTCCGGGACTATTTGCACCGCACATTAATATTGCCGCCACACCAGGATTCATGGTCACTTTCTGCGAGATCAACTCACACTGTTGACATATTGAACTCATGAAATTAAGTCTAAATTTCATAACTCATTATGTTAATTGGAGGTACATTTTTTTTTTTTTTTTTTTTTTTAAAGATTATTTTTTTGGGGCTTTTTCCCTTTATTGGACAGTGGATAGACATGAAAGGGGGAGAGAGAGATGGGGGACGACACGCAGCAAAGGGCAGCAGGTCGGATTCGAACCTGCGCCGCTGCAGGACTCAGCCAACATGGGGCGAACAGTTACTTTCTGTTTTTGTGTTTTGAGTTTTTTTCACTTAAACCTTTGTTACTTATTTAGTCATGAATATTTATGTTTTCAGGTGCTTTAAAGGATCAGTGTGACATTTAGAGACAAATACTTTGTTAAAAAACATCAGTGCTTAATTAGATTTTTGATTTTATTAGGACCCCCATTACTCTTCCTGGGGTCCACACAAAACATAAAACATTACAACAGATTAGACGTTTTCTGTGCCACATTTCATCGCACATTTTTAAAATTTCAAAATAAGAAAACACGTCCAAAAAGGCAGAAATGTAATCTGTTTAAAGTGGAAAAGTTAGTGAATTGAAGATATAAATACATATTTTTTTGAGTAAACACTAAGGTTGCAGAACCTGCCTACACATTCATTCTCTAAAATAAAATAAAAGTTGCATCAGGCAGATATGAGATGAGTGACAGAAGAGTTTACAATCAGTCTGCATCTCAAAAGTCTAGTTTTCATTTTGCTGCAGCTCCAGAGAATGAGCTGAGGTGCTGGGTGATGTACTTTGATTCAGTATGTACTCTATCATTTGTGTTTTGTGTTTTTTTTTTTTAACTTATATAAAAATCTATTTTGACTTATTCGCTCTTGTCTTGTTTGAATTCAATAGCAATTGAGAAATGATGCAGAAAGACACGTTCCTCTATTTCGGGTTAATGTAGGTGAAGATGAGTTCACACAAGATGAAAAATATTTTAACCTGAGTGAAACATGAACTCCTATCCTAAAACTACATCATCATGACAGTACAGAGACAGAGAAACATAAACTCCTATCCTAAAACTACATCATCATGACAGTACAGAGACAGAGAAACATGGAGACTCTCGAAGCCTCCAAAGATTATTTCTAGAAGACAAGACATTGTCGGGTCAAGGCTGGACAAAAAGGGACGAGCTTAAAAATGTGGTGGGAGTGGGAGTGAACCAAAATAAGCCAAATCAACCAAAAATAAGTGTACGTGAAAACCTGATTTTTAGCCCTGTGACAGGTTCTGTTTCCTGTTTCCAACACTTGTCACTTTTAAATAATGCCGTGAAAGGGGCTTGAGGAAGTGACATCACTGATGCAGCCCCTGAAGTGATAGACACAGGAAACAGAAATCATCGCTCTAGAAAAACGCAGAGTTTTTTTGTGATTGTTTTGCGGGTAAAAATCTTTTATATCTTGATTATGTGGCACGTTTTCTTAAAAAATGCGATGGAATATGGGGGATATTTATGCAATTTTATGCAATGAAATTGCAGGAACTTGCAAAATTTGCAGTTTGATGAAAAAGAGAAAAAAAGTGATTCCCCAACACCGTGTTCTCACTAGGAGAAATTACGTCACTTCATAACGTTCCCATGGCAACAGGGGGAAATGGCTGCTCTTGTGTGAAGTAAGCACAACGTTTTACAACTTTCTGCTGAGATATATGTGACTTATTTGCAACAAAAATGTGGGGATTATGAAATCATGCAAGCCCTGCGTATTTTGCGCGAAAATCGGCAATTTATGTGGCGAAAGTGCGGCGTATTTGAAAAAATGCGGCCCGCATAAATATGCGGACTTTGGCTGATTATGCATTGAATTATGCGATCGCATAATCGCGTTTTTCTGGAGGGACTGAGAAATACTACAAAATAATAATAATAACGCCACTAAACGAGACAAAATAACGTTATAACATTTTCATCTCGTCTTGTTTTGGTCAACGAAAAAAAAAGCAACATTTTAGCATTTTTACTTTGTAAACCACATTTAGTCTCGTTTTTATTAATCAACAATATTGCATTATACATTTAATTATAGTCATTGTCACATGACCAGCATTTACGTTGCTTCTCGTTTTCGTCAAGTGATAAAGGTTCGTTGACGACGATATTTCGTCATAATTTTCCTTGATGAAAACAACATTATACTAAAGCGTTTCTTCTTCGTAACACTGAAGAACTGCAGCTGTGTCTGAAAGACTCTGGGACACTAAAGTCTAAAGCTACATGAGACTCGTAGTAAACCTGCTAAATGTCCTGAAAGAAATGCTCCTGTTGTTAATTTAATTATTTTCTTTGGATGACCAACATGTACCTCCAGACAAAAACCTATACAGTCCCTGACAAAAGTCTTGTCGCTCGTGTACAAATTGACCTGAAGTGCTGCTGAAATATATTTCTAATCAAGATGTTTGTACAAGAAATGGCTCATTTTAATCCCAACAGCTTTAGTAATAATGTTTCAGTGCAAAACGAAACTGTCAAAAAGTATTCTAATATTCACAGCTTGGTAAAGCCCATTGAGTCAATTTTTGCAAAGACATAAGTGTTGTCGCCTTGTCATTTGAGCTTCACCTGTGACTAATAATGGATCAATTAGGTCTCAGGTGTGTATAAAAACAACCCCAGTACACTAGACCTTCACATCAACTGCAACTAGACCTCTGCAAACATGCCTAAGATTCACCCTGAGACTAAAGTTTTGATTATCAAGAGGCTGAAGACCAGATCCACTGCTGATGTGGCAGACGCCTTCAATGTGTCTCAGCGTCAAGTACAGAGGATAAAAAAAACATTTGAAGACACTGGAGACGTGTTTGACAAGCCCAGGTCAGGCAGACCCCGCAAGACAACTGCTCGAGAGGACCGTTTGTTGGCTCGAAAATCCAAAGCCAGCCAACTTAACATGTAAACAGCGATAGACTAGCTCAACTAAACCAAACTGCCTCAACAGCAACTAACTAGGATTGACTAAAGAAAACCACAAACTAGGTCCTGGTTTTATACTCACGGCACACAAGCCCCCAACTTGTTACGACCGGCTCACGGGCCACAACAAAAGAGGGAGACGCACAACAACTTAACAATAATAAAGTGACATTTATTAAATAATGATGCAAACAAGAGAACAATGAGGTGTGATCGTCAGTATCAGGGAGAACGCGGCCGCCTGGTCTCGGGGCCGGCGGGGTTAAATAGTCTGGGAGGACCGGCCAGGTGATCGCAGTCATCTCATCATCGCCTCCGCTGCACCTGCAAGTTAACAAGACAAACCACAGTACACGTGTACGACAGGCCCAGGGCCGTCCCACCAACAAACATGACATTATGTTTAAGCTAGTGTTTGTGTCTATGCATTAGTTATTATATAGTTGTGAGGACTAGTTTCAGTTTTCTAAAGAAGCTTGTGCATATGTGAGGATTAAGGTGAAGGTGCGCAGAACTCACTCCCACCATCTTCACTCCTACCAGATGACCTCCAGTGGCACGAGGGCGCCCATGGCGACCTTCGTCTGGCAGGAGTTGCAGGGGGCTGCCGGTGGTCTGGTCAGGTGGACTCCGCCTGTGCCTGTCCCCAGGTGCAGGCTGTGGGGTCGCCTTCCTCCGCCTTCCCAGCCGTTGTGGTGGTTCTCACACCACCATCTTCCGTCTGGGCCGCCGTTGGGGTCTTCACCATTTACCCATAGCTGGGGCTATTTACCCATAACTGGGGCAGTGGTTGACGGGCATCAGGGCGTTTCCACTCACCGATGGGCCCGCATGCCACGTCTCTGGGGCCCACTGCTGCTCCGAGATCCCGTACAGCTTAGCCTGGTACCACAAGGGACCAGTTTCCATGTGTGCCACGGGGAGGCGTGTACGAGATCTTGGCCGTGGAGAGGCTGTGTACCGGCTGAGGAGGCTTACACACTCCGCTCCTCTTTTCACCCCTGAAAACTAAGAGCTATCCGGTGGCAGCAGCTGGAAGCAGAAGCAGCTACAAGCACGACTACTCCAGCACTACTGCACTGACGCATCACACGCCCTGCACACACACACACACACACACACACACACACACACACCTAAACACACACACGCACACACAGACAGACAGACAGACACACAGACAGAAAGACACATACACACACACACACACACACACACACACACACACACACACACACACACACACACACACACACACACACTCACCTAAACACACACACGCACACACACACACACACACACACACACACCTAAACACACACACACACACACACACACAGACAGACACACAGACAGAAAGACTCATACACACACACCCCTAAACACACGCACACACACACCCCTAAACACACGCACGGACGCACACACACGCACATACACCCCTAAACACACGCACGGACGCACACACACACACGCACACCTAAACACACACACACCCCTAAACACACACACACCCCTAAACACACGCACGGACGCACACACACGCACACACACACACACACACACACACCCCTAAACACACACGCACACACCCACACACCCCTAAACACACGCACGGACGCACACACACGCACACACACCCCTAAACGCACACACAGACACACACACACACACACACACTAGGAACACATTAGAACAACCTCCTGTACCACTTCCTCCTCTTCGGTTTGATCTGGCTCTGCAGATCTACCAGCTGTGACCTCATGGCGCTCTCCGTCCTCTCCCATTCCAGCTCCTTCTCCTGCTGACTCAGCTTCAAGCTTTCTGTGGCCTGAAGGAGGGATGACTTCTCCTCCTTCCACTCGCTGAGAAGCTGCTGCTCAGCCCTGTTCAGGGCAGCCATGAGGTTCTTGTGGTCTACGTCCTGCATCTCCAGCTGGGCACTAAGGGAAGCCTGGGATTTTTCCAGTAATGTCTTTCCCTCGTCCTGTTTTTGGAGAGCTTCCTCCATCTTGCTCAATTTATTCTTCAGCTCCTGAGCTTGAGCCCTCTCAGTCTCCAGATAGCGCTCCAACATCACGTTGGTGGTATTGGCTTCTGCGAGCATCTGTCTCTCTTCACGAAACTCCTTCTCCTGAGTTTCCACATGATGTCTGAGGGCCTCCTTCTCTCCCTTCGTCTTCTCCAATTTCACTTTCAGATCTTGAGTTATGAATATCTGAAGGTCAAGATCTTTTTGGGCGTTTCGAAGGAAGTTTCTGATTTTTCCCAGCTGAGTTAAATGTGCAACCTGGGACCTTTCCAGTCTTTCCTTTGCCTCCGCCTGCTTTTGGAGAGCTTCCTCCATCGTGCTCAATTTTTTCTTCAGCTCTTGAGCTTGAGCCCTCTCAGTCTGCAGATAGCGCTCCAACATTCCGTTGGTGGTATCGGCTTCTGCGAGCGTCTGTCTCTCTTTACGAAGGGCCTCCTTCTCTCCCTTCGTCTGCTCCAACTTCACTTTCAGATCTTGTGTGATAAAGACCTGCAGGTCGAGGTCCTTTTGGGTTTTTTGCAGCAAGTTGCTGATTTTTCCCAGCTGTGACTTCAGGTACTCTGTTTCCCTGGGGGGGGAGGGGACAGGTTCAGCAAGCTGAACTTTCAAGTCACACATCTCCCTCTGCATCAGCTTTTTCTCACGGTTCCAGCTGCTGCCCTCTCTCTGCTGTTGGAGCTGATCGAGGACATCGGCCAGTAAGTCCTCTCGGATGATCAGATGAACTCTGCCGTCAGATCCACTTTGGGTGAGACTTGCCTCGCCGTCCTTAAGTTCACGCCTTGCCTGTTCTTCAAGGAAACTGAGGTAGAAATCCATCTGCGGTTCGATCTCTCTGCCGTTGAATTCCATGTTGTCCAACGTTGTATTCTGCTGGACAAGTGTCTTTTCTCTCGTTGCAATGTGCACCGTTAGATTGTCACAATCAAATGAGTGTCTGATACAAAGTGCTGTCTGAGTGAATTTGAATCAGAACTAATGCTGGTTCCCAGTATTCATAGTGTGTCGTTATGGCAACAACAACAACATGTATTCTTATGTTTTCAATCCCAAATGGTTATTGATTCTATTGTTGCTATTGATGCTATTGTTGCTATGGGATGTTGCTATAGGATGCCAGTTTGTTTATGTTTGAATATCCACCTTATTCCTAGCTCCCATGATACCTTGCGTGAATTATGGGCACGACTTCCGTAGCCGGCGATTGCCATGGTAACGGTCATAAACATTCATTGCGGTACGCTCATTGTCTTTCAGCATTTTGGCAAATAAAACATGTGGGAACACAGCCTGTTACACCTCAAACTGGACAACGTGATCATACCTCTGCCTTCTGCTATTGAGGGATGGGAGGACGACCTGAAAAAATGGCCTCAGATTACGTACACTAGCATATTTAGCTACTTCATCAATTCTGTTGCTACAGACGGTGAAGCGATGAATAATCTGAAAAGCTCGGAGTCTTATCAGTACCTCCACAGCAATAAAGTCGGTCGCGTTTTAATAAAGGAGGTGGGACACAACCTTGTCTACCTTAAAGCAGACATAGAGCCGAGTCAGAGCCTTAAAGTCCCACATCACCGGTCCTGGGTTTTAGTTTCATCGGCAGGTGAAATACAAACAGCTGGTGCTCATGTGTTGCTGGACCAGGGCGATCTTGCAGCCATGCAGGTGCAATACTTTGTTAATTCTTTTGATAGTTTTATTTTTTTCGATGTATTTTGTAATATTAGTTTGCAACTAACAACTATTTTATAATGGACAATTTTCTAATGTAGGTTGAGAATGCAGTCAGACAGGGAAAGACAGGGATATCATGCACTGATGTGCAGAGGAAGTGGAATGCAGGCACAAGGAAGAATGTAGAGCAGAAAAAGGTGAAGAATATAAATTTCAAACGTCACAAACCAGACCACATTCATCCAGGCTCATCAACATCAGTAGCAAGTGTGTCATCTACAGGAGGCTGCCCCAAACTTTTCAAGGATCACTCAGAATTTAAAAGTTATGTCAGTTCCTCTGTGATGGCCCCACTATTCCAGCTACAGACGGATGGTCTCCTTCAGCAGTGTTACAGATTAGATATAAAGAATAATGAGTCTACTCAGAGCCCATGTGATCTACAGATACCACATACAGAACACGGCACAACACTAACCTGTAAGAAATGTCTTACTTTTTATGAGACCTATGTACAACTAAGTCCTGCTCAGGTGGACAAGTTGACCGAAGAGACCCAGGTACAGAGTGCATCACAACTGTGGCATGATGCAAGGAAGCTGCGACTGACTGCAAGCACAGCAAAGAGAGTCCCCAAAAGGGGAACTACTAACCCACAGAAATTCCTAAATCAACACTTGCATCCCACCTTTACTGGCAATACTGCAACTAAATATGGAAAAGAAAATGAGCACATAGCCATACAGCTCATGGAGACTCAAGGACACACTGTTGAGAGGAAAGGCCTGGTACTTTGTCCTGACCATCCCTGGTTTGGAGCCAGCCCAGATGGAATTTTGGACTCTGCACAGCTCCTTGAGATAAAGTGTCCCCAAAAGAGTCCTGTGTCACTTGCAGAGTTTCTTGGTCGGCCAAATGGTGACATCAGATGCTTAAGTGATGGACAATATCTCATTCTTCCCAATGGGCAAAGTGGATACTACCTCCAGGTGGGTACACAAAATAGTGTTACTTATTTGTGAACTAATGCAACAGATATTTGTGAACCTTCATTAAAACATTAATGAGCCTTTTTTTCATTTATTCTTCCAGATCCAGCTGACAATGATGTGCCTGGGGCTACAGATCTGCAAACTCGTTATCTGGACATCAACTGAGCACCTGGAGTTGGACATTTCATTTGACAAAGATTATGCAGATGCACACATTAAACACCTCCAGAAGTTTTATTTTTCACACATGCTTCCAAGATTAGTAGATGATTTTGTTGCAAAAAGCTGAAGCTCTGCCCCAAATATACCTGAATCTGTTGGAAATACAGTAAGCACATAACAGGTGTCTTGTACACCCAACAAACACCAAGAGCGCTGTAGAAAAGCAGTAGTAGAAACTAAAAAGTAAAGTAAGAACATGGAAGTTTTATTTAGGGCACTGCAGTATACAACAACTCAACAATCAATAAATACAGTATACTGTAACACACAGGTCTGCTCCAATATGGGGAGGAGAGATCTCAATCACACCAAGTTCATTTTATAAAACACATACAAAGGCAGTTTGAAAAAAAATACATCATACATTAAGCTATATCAAGACATCTGTATTATTATCAAAAAATATGAGGCGTTAGAAAAGTATATTACATTTTTTTTTTAAAATACACTAATGAAAACACTTGTTTTATATTAATTTAGTTTAAGCTTTTTCTGCTTTATTTCTAGAGTAAAGGAGTTTTCAGCACTATACCTGCTATGTGTAGTGTTATGTATTATAGGTATGATGATTGTAGCTGTACCTAATTACAGTTTTTGAAATGTTAAATTAATGAAATGTGTGTGTGTGTGTGTGTGTGTGTGTGTGTGTGTGTGTGTGTGTGTGTGTGTGTGTGTTGAAGTGCAATATATTAAATGTCTTCTTACTTTTTCACTTGAAATAAGCTCACCTCTTAAATTCACTAGACCCGCACAGATCTTGATTATTTTATCAATTTTTGGGACCAAGTTTATTGGCACTGTTTGAGAAAGAATCCTGTACACCTTGAGACGCCTAATTGCACGTTCAACATGAATGCGGGTGTGAGCAATGCGCCGTGTATGAGTGACCTCCTCATTGGTCAGCTGGCAACCTCTGCGTGTAAATGCTGGAATGATTAAGTTCACTCTACGCTCCTCCAGCAAGTCCCTAACTGTGAAACCACGATCACCCATCACCTCATCTCCAGCACGCAAATAATCCAGAAAGCCAGAGTTCTGTGTTATGTACCTGTCACTGCATTTGCCACCATAAGCATCTGAAATGAACATGATTATTCCAGAGGGAGAAATTGCCACTAAATATTTCACAGTGTTGCTGGCATAGTAGTGACTGCATGATTCACTTCTACTGTTCAGGTTTTTGGCTTTCTGTAACACAGTCTCTGTACAGTCAATTACACAGGTGAGGTTTGAAAAGTGTTCTTTAAAAGCTTGGGGCAACATTGCTCGGATTGTTTCACGAGGCAACCACATAACAAGATCATTGGTGTGTTCAGACATTATGTCTATCCAAATTCCAACAGTCTTGCTGACCTGACCTTGTGATGTTTTAAATCGTCGTGCTAAATCAGCCATGACAACATTTTGTCTTAGCTTCATTAAGGTCATTAGGATTTGGTCCACAACAGGCATGGATGAAGAAGTCGGGGCAAATGGTTGTAGGCAGGATACAAGGGTGTGAAACTCAGTGAGTGGAATCCCTGTATACAAGAGGGAGTCTGCATCACTCTCCAAAATCAAATCTGCAACAGGACAAGGTAATTCTAGGGGTGATGTAGTACTCATTCTGCACGTGATGGTAGGCCTTTTTGAATAGGTGTGGTCCTCCATCTCTGGGTCTGACCACTGTGTTTGGACATCACAGGAGGGCTTTGATGTAGAGCACGGCTCCTCATCCCGATCCATCTCGTCAGGCTCATCTGAGGGTAACCACACAGTTCACAATTATTTGGGTATGAGACATTAGCACTACCATTATTGGATTGTGCTACTAATACTATTTAGTATATATATACTATAATATACTATATATACACTATAATATACTATATATATATATATATATACACACACTATAATATTCTATATATATATATATATATTACTATACTATACATATACACTATACTATATATATAAACTATAATATACTATACTATATATATATATATATATATATATATATATATATATATATATATATATATATACATATGGATGGATGGATAGATGGATGGCTGCCCTGCGCTTCGTACCATGAACTAACTGGTTGTCATTAACGTTACCAAACAAACACTACAATGCTGTGTCATCTGTACACCTCCAATCATTGACGGCACTGCTGCTGCCTGTTCTGCCGTTGTTTATCTTTTTCTTCTTCTTCTAGTCCTTAGAAAGAAAAACATCGGTAGCCTTTGCTCCTTAGCGCCACCGCTGTTCAGGAGAAGACTGCAACTAGTGTCGCGACCACCACGCGCGAGTATAAATACTCATGGCAGTCCCGTGACGTCACGATTTCCGCGCGCACTGTTGAAAGCGCTAGTATATCTGAGCCTTTAGCCTTTAGCCCAGCCTCTCGCTAGCTAGCGTCATGGCCAATGCAGACCAGCCCAGAGACAGTACAAGCCAGAGCTTGAAGAGCCGCCCGTATCATTAAGGTCTCCTGTTTGGGAACACTTTGGTTTCCCAGTGAAATACGTCAACGGACAAAGACTAGTCGACAAGACGACAGCAGTGTGCCGACATTGCTCAGTAATGATCGGGTATGTTTCTGGCAGCACTTCAAACTTGTTAACGCACTTGAAAAGGCATCACGCGAGTGTGAACATCACTACTACAAGGAAAAAAACGACCGTAATTCTTTAATTATTTAATTCATTAATTTAACTTTGCAGCAGTATTTTATTTCTTATTCTTTTTTATTTTATATATATTTTATTTATTATATTTTATTACAAAGTGTTTAAAAAAACTGTAAACAAATTGTTTAAAAAGTTTATAGTAATAAACAACCTGCAGTTTAATGTTTGCATTTCTTTCCCTTACTGTACCGAAAATGAACCGAACCGTGATTTTAAAACCGAGGTACGTACCGAACCGTGATTTTTGCGTACCGTTACACCCCTAAAACTGTCCAAGACTTTTAATGTTGGATTTGAAAAGCCGTTTAGCCGCTGCTCATGTTGATCTTGTACATGTTAAAAGTTGTGGTAAAGGAAGTGAAATATGAAGCTGTCCCTCACTGCTGCAACAGGGAGAATTCCCCCGTTGTGAGAATAAAGAGCTTTTCACACGGGGAGCCACACTTCGCCTGCGTAGTCGCGTGTATCCGCGGGATCTCGCTCCTCACGTGAAGGACAACGCTCCGCGATTAAACGCCAGGCGATCAATGTGTGGTAACCATGGGGATTCTGTGCTCTAGTGTCTCCCTGCCGTACAGCTGAATGAGATCAGCTGACTGTGGTATCATATATCCCTAATCACAGGTCTATTTATAACAAAAAGTGGCAATCCTAGTTTTTTTCCTAACCACGATCTGTTATTGTTGATAGCTAAAGTTAGCTAAATTAGCATAGTCATGATTACAGACGTTACCGATAAATCCAGTCTCGTGCCAATGCTCTGATAAGCAGACGCCCGGCGCGGCGTGTTGCTCGTGTAGGGAGAAGTTCAACTCGTCTGTTATCTGCTGTTCACCTGGCAGACAGGTGCTCAGGGAAATGAAGCCATGTGAGAGAAAAGGTTGAATTCCTGTCAGCAACAAGTTTATTATTAGAGGATCAACGTTGTAGTCATGGACCTTCAACTGAAGACAAACATGACAATATCGCACACATCCGAGATGCAATTCTAACAAAATCAAATAAAAAGATCAAGAAGATTAGATGTCCTATAAAATACAGTAAATCAATGAGTAATCACTTTATCAGTTGTTGATGTGGTTATGATGTTATACAGCTCGTGGATTTAAAGATGTCTTGTTTCTGCAGGAATTCAACCTTTTTTTCCACAAGACAACAGTTTTTCATTATTGAAAACAATGTGACATTAAGTATAGGCTATTAAGCTATACTATAGCTATACTTATTTATTTTTGTGGGGGACTTTGTCCTATTGAAGCACAGCATGCTAGGAAAATATGTTTATATGTCATTTTGACATTATTAATAAATGACATTTTGATGTTTGAAAGTCTCTAGGTTTTGACATAAATGCAGATATAAAAAAACTGTCAATACTGTCGCCTATTTTGCCGTCAATACTGCCAATGTTGTCTTTGCTGTAGTCAGATCAGTAGATATTTATGTTTAACATGAAGTATACTGCTTGAGTGCAGCAAATCAATGGGAAACAGACATGTGTACAGCAGCACCAGCGCCGCGTCAGACACGTTTCTGGTGTGCAAAGACAGAAAAATCCACGCAGCTGACGCGCAACAGAAACGCCACGCTCACGCCACGCAGCCAGTCTGTCGCCGGCCTTAGGGCTGCAGTTAGCTGTCATACAAGATATTAAATTTGGATCTCACAGCACCACTACTTAATTTGCTGACATATTTTTGTATTTGCAGTAAATTTGTTCAATTTCTGTATAGGCGACAACACTTTTGTCTTGCCAAAATTTGACCTTTCTGTCTTGATTAAATGATAAATCTTTTTTCAGTGAAACTAATTTATTTCAGTGCATTAAACATCATTTGCGAGGGTTTTAGCTTTTCATATGAGCTATTTCTAACACCAATTGATTAATTAAAAGTCAAGTTAATAGCAGGTGTTTCTACAAAATAGATAAGCGACAAAGACTTTTGTCAGGGACTGTATTTAATATATTATATTTGACATAAAATAATTTGAGCCAACTTATATTGTGGGGGGTTAAGATGCAAATGTGCCCTGATTTATACATCAAACTATATTACACATGACTGTAGTGCAACTTAACATGTAAACAGCGATAGACTAGCTCAACTAAACCAAACTGCCTCAACAGCAACTAACTAGGACTAACTAAAGAAAACCACAAACTAGGTCCTGGTTTTATACTCACGGCACACAAGCCCCCAACTTGTTACGACCGGCTCACGGGCCGCAACAAAAGAGGGAGACGCACAACAACTTAACAATAATAAAGTGACATTTATTAAATAATGATGCAAACAAGAGAACAATGAGGTGTGATCGTCAGTATCAGGGAGAACGCGGCCGCCTGGTCTCGGGGCCGGCGGGGTTAAATAGTCTGGGAGGACCGGCCAGGTGATCGCAGTCATCTCATCATCGCCTCCGCTGCACCTGCAAGTTAACAAGACAAACCACAGTACACGTGTACGACAGGCCCAGGGCCGTCCCACCAACAAACATGACATTATGTTTAAGCTAGTGTTTGTGTCTATGCATTAGTTATTATATAGTTGTGAGGACTAGTTTCAGTTTTCTAAAGAAGCTTGTGCATATGTGAGGATTAAGGTGAAGGTGCGCAGAACTCACTCCCACCATCTTCACTCCTACCAGATGACCTCCAGTGGCATGATGGCGCCCATGGCGACCTTCGTCTGGCAGGAGTTGCAGGGGGCTGCCGGTGGTCTGGTCAGGTGGACTCCGCCTGTGCCTGTCCCCAGGTGCAGGCTGTGGGGTCGCCTTCCTCCGCCTTCCCAGCCGTTGTGGTGGTTCTCACACCACCATCTTCCGCCTGCGCCGCCGTTGGGGTCTTCACCATTCACCCATAGCTGGGGCTATTTACCCATAACTGGGGCAGTGGTTGATGGGCATCAGGGCGTTTCCACTCACCGATGGGCCCGCATGCCACGTCTCTGGGGCCCACTGCTGCTCCGAGATCCCGTACAGCTTAGCCTGGTACCACAAGGGACCAGTTTCCATGTGTGCCACGGGGAGGCGTGTACGAGATCTTGGCCGTGGAGAGGCTGTGTACCGGCTGAGGAGGCTTACACACTCCGCTCCTCTTTTCACCCCTGAAAACTAAGAGCTATCCGGTGGCAGCAGCTGGAAGCAGAAGCAGCTACAAGCACGACTACTCCAGCACTACTGCACTGACGCATCACACGCCCTGCACACACACACACACACACACCTAAACACACACACGCACACACAGACAGACAGACAGAAAGACACATACACACACACCCCTAAACACACGCACGCACGCACACACAGACAGACACACAGACAGAAAGACACACACACACACACCTAAACACACACACGTACGCACACACACACACACAACCCTAAACACACGCACGGACGCACACACACGCACTCACACCCCTAAACACACACGCACACACACACACACACACACACCTAAACAAAAACACGCACACGCACACACACACACACACACACACACACACACACACACACACACACACACACCTAAACACACACACACAGACAGACAGACACACAGACAGAAAGACACATACACACACACACCTAAACACACACACACACACACACACACACCCCTAAACACACGCACGGACGCACACACACGCACACACACCCCTAAACACACACGCACACACACCCCTGCACACACACACACACACACACACACACTAGGAACACATTAGAACAACCTCCTGTACCACTTCCTCCTCTTCGGTTTGATCTGGCTCTGCAGATCTACCAGCTGTGACCTCATGGCGCTCTCCGTCCTCTCCCACTCCAGCTCCTTCTCCTGCTGACTCAGCTTCAAGCTTTCTGTGGCCTGAAGGAGGGATGACTTCTCCTCCTTCCACTCGCTGAGAAGCTGCTGCTCAGCCCTGTTCAGGGCAGCCATGAGGTTCTTGTGGTCTACGTCCTGCATCTCCAGCTGGGCACTAAGGGAAGCCTGGGATTTTTCCAGTAATGTCTTTCCCTCGTCCTGTTTTTGGAGAGCTTCCTCCATCTTGCTCAATTTATTCTTCAGCTCCTGAGCTTGAGCCCTCTCAGTCTCCAGATAGCGCTCCAACATCACGTTGGTGGTATTGGCTTCTGCGAGCATCTGTCTCTCTTCACGAAACTCCTTCTCCTGAGTTTCCACATGATGTCTAAGGGCCTCCTTCTCTCCCTTCGTCTTCTCCAATTTCACTTTCAGATCTTGAGTTATGAATATCTGAAGGTCAAGATCTTTTTGGGCGTTTCGAAGGAAGTTTCTGATTTTTCCCAGCTGAGTTAAATGTGCAACCTGGGACCTTTCCAGTCTTTCCTTTGCCTCCGCCTGCTTTTGGAGAGCTTCCTCCATCGTGCTCAATTTTTTCTTCAGCTCTTGAGCTTGAGCCCTCTCAGTCTGCAGATAGCGCTCCAACATTACGTTGGTGGTATCGGCTTCTGCGAGCGTCTGTCTCTCTTTACGAAGGGCCTCCTTCTCTCCCTTCGTCTGCTCCAACTTCACTTTCAGATCTTGTGTGATAAAGACCTGCAGGTCAAGGTCCTTTTGGGTTTTTTGCAGCAAGTTGCTGATTTTTCCCAGCTGTGACTTCAGGTGCTCTGTTTCCCTGGGGGGGGAGGGGACAGGTTCAGCAAGCTGAACTTTCAAGTCACACATCTCCCTCTGCATCAGCTTTTTCTCACGGTTCCAGCTGCTGCCCTCTCTCTGCTGTTGGAGCTGATCGAGGACATCGGCCAGTAAGTCCTCTCGGATGATCAGATGAACTCTGCCGTCAGATCCACTTTGGGTGAGACTTGCCTCGCCGTCCTTAAGTTCACGCCTTGCCTGTTCTTCAAGGAAACTGAGGTAGAAATCCATCTGCGGTTCGATCTCTCTGCCGTTGAATTCCATGTTGTCCAACGTTGTATTCTGCTGGTCAAGTGTCTTTTCTCTCGTTGCAATGTGCACCGTTAGATTGTCACAATCAAATGAGTGTCTGATACAAAGTGCTGTCTGAGTGAATTTGAATCAGAACTAATGCTGGTTCCCAGTATTCATAGTGTGTCGTTATGGCAACAACAACAACATGTATTCTTATGTTTTCAATCCAAATGGTTATTGATTCTATTGTTGCTATTGATGCTATTGTTGCTATGGGATGTTGCTATGGGATGTTGCTATGGGATGCCAGTTTGTTTATGTTTGAATATACAGTATGAATGTAATGATTTATGATGATTCCTTAAATATGGAAAAGAAAGAACACTTTACGAAATATGGAAAGGAAAATGTTGGGACGTATGTGGATGGTAACCATGGGGATTCTGTGCACTAGTGTCTCCCTGCCGTACAGCTGAATGAGATCAGCTGACTGTGGGGGACGTTGTCCTATTGAAGCACAGCATGCTAGGAAAATATGTTTATATGTCATTTTGACATTATTAATAAATGACATTTTGATGTTTGAAAGTCTCTAGGTTTTGACATAAATGCAGATATAAAAAAACTGTCAATACTGTCGCCTATTTTGCCGTCAATACTGCCGATGTTGTCTTTGCTGTAGTCAGATCAGTAGATATTTATGTTTAACATGAAGTATACTGCTTGAGTGCAGCAAATCAATGGGAAACAGACATGTGTACAGCAGCACCAGCGCCGCGTCAGACACGTTTCGGGTGTGCAAAGACAGAAAAATCCACGCAGCTGACGCGCAACAGAAACGCCACGCTCACGCCACGCAGCCAGTCTGTCGCCGGCCTTAGGGCTGCAGTTAGCTGTCATACAAGATATTAAATTTGGATCTCACAGCACCACTACTTAATTTGCTGACATATTTTTGTATTTGCAGTAAATTTGTTCAATTAGCCAAAATTTGACCTTTCTGTCTTGATTAAATGATAAATCTTTTTTCAGTGAAACTAATTTATTTCAGTGCATTAAACATCATTTGCGAGGGTTTTAGCTTTTCATATGAGCTATTTCTAACACCAATTGATTAATTAAAAGTCAAGTTAATAGCAGGTGTTTCTACAAAATAGATAAGCGACAAAGACTTTTGTCAGGGACTGTATTTAGTATATTATATTTGACATATAAAATAATTTGAGCCAACTTATATTGTGGGGGTTTAAGATGCAAATGTGCCCTGATTTATACATCAAACTATATTACACATGGCAGTAGTGCAACTTAACATGTAAACAGCGATAGACTAGCTCAACTAAACCAAACTGCCTCAACAGCAACTAACTAGGATTAACTAAAGAAAACCACAAACTAGGTCCTGGTTTTATACTCACGGCACACAAGCCCCCAACTTGTTACGACCGGCTCACGGGCCGCAACAAAAGAGGGAGACGCACAACAACTTAACAATAATAAAGTGACATTTATTAAATAATGATGCAAACAAGAGAACAATGAGGTGTGATCGTCAGTATCAGGGAGAACGCGGCCGCCTGGTCTCGGGGCCGGCGGGGTTAAATAGTCTGGGAGGACCGGCCAGGTGATCGCAGTCATCTCATCATCGCCTCCGCTGCACCTGCAAGTTAACAAGACAAACCACAGTACACGTGTACGACAGGCCCAGGGCCGTCCCACCAACAAACATGACATTATGTTTAAGCTAGTGTTTGTGTCTATGCATTAGTTATTATATAGTTGTGAGGACTAGTTTCAGTTTTCTAAAGAAGCTTGTGCATATGTGAGGATTAAGGTGAAGGTGCGCAGAACTCACTCCCACCATCTTCACTCCTACCAGATGACCTCCAGTGGCATGATGGCGCCCATGGCGACCTTCGTCTGGCAGGAGTTGCAGGGGGCTGCCGGTGGTCTGGTCAGGTGGACTCCGCCTGTGCCTGTCCCCAGGTGCAGGCTGTGGGGTCGCCTTCCTCCGCCTTCCCAGCCGTTGTGGTGGTTCTCACACCACCATCTTCCGCCTGCGCCGCCGTTGGGGTCTTCACCATTCACCCATAGCTGGGGCTATTTACCCATAACTGGGGCAGTGGTTGATGGGCATCAGGGCGTTTCCACTCACCGATGGGCCCGCATGCCACGTCTCTGGGGCCCACTGCTGCTCCGAGATCCCGTACAGCTTAGCCTGGTACCACAAGGGACCAGTTTCCATGTGTGCCACGGGGAGGCGTGTACGAGATCTTGGCCGTGGAGAGGCTGTGTACCGGCTGAGGAGGCTTACACACTCCGCTCCTCTTTTCACCCCTGAAAACTAAGAGCTATCCGGTGGCAGCAGCTGGAAGCAGAAGCAGCTACAAGCACGACTACTCCAGCACTACTGCACTGACGCATCACACGCCCTGCACACACACACACACACACACACACACACACACACACCTAAACACACACACGCACACACAGACAGACAGACAGACACACAGACAGAAAGACACATACACACACACACACACACACACACACACACACACACACACACACACACACACACACACACACACACACTCACCTAAACACACACACGCACACACACACACACACACACACACACACCTAAACACACACACACACACACACACACAGACAGACACACAGACAGAAAGACTCATACACACACACCCCTAAACACACGCACACACACACCCCTAAACACACGCACGGACGCACACACACGCACATACACCCCTAAACACACGCACGGACGCACACACACACACGCACACCTAAACACACACACACCCCTAAACACACACACACCCCTAAACACACGCACGGACGCACACACACGCACACACACACACACACACACACACCCCTAAACACACACGCACACACCCACACACCCCTAAACACACGCACGGACGCACACACACGCACACACACCCCTAAACGCACACACAGACACACACACACACACACACACTAGGAACACATTAGAACAACCTCCTGTACCACTTCCTCCTCTTCGGTTTGATCTGGCTCTGCAGATCTACCAGCTGTGACCTCATGGCGCTCTCCGTCCTCTCCCATTCCAGCTCCTTCTCCTGCTGACTCAGCTTCAAGCTTTCTGTGGCCTGAAGGAGGGATGACTTCTCCTCCTTCCACTCGCTGAGAAGCTGCTGCTCAGCCCTGTTCAGGGCAGCCATGAGGTTCTTGTGGTCTACGTCCTGCATCTCCAGCTGGGCACTAAGGGAAGCCTGGGATTTTTCCAGTAATGTCTTTCCCTCGTCCTGTTTTTGGAGAGCTTCCTCCATCTTGCTCAATTTATTCTTCAGCTCCTGAGCTTGAGCCCTCTCAGTCTCCAGATAGCGCTCCAACATCACGTTGGTGGTATTGGCTTCTGCGAGCATCTGTCTCTCTTCACGAAACTCCTTCTCCTGAGTTTCCACATGATGTCTAAGGGCCTCCTTCTCTCCCTTCGTCTTCTCCAATTTCACTTTCAGATCTTGAGTTATGAATATCTGAAGGTCAAGATCTTTTTGGGCGTTTCGAAGGAAGTTTCTGATTTTTCCCAGCTGAGTTAAATGTGCAACCTGGGACCTTTCCAGTCTTTCCTTTGCCTCCGCCTGCTTTTGGAGAGCTTCCTCCATCGTGCTCAATTTTTTCTTCAGCTCTTGAGCTTGAGCCCTCTCAGTCTGCAGATAGCGCTCCAACATTACGTTGGTGGTATCGGCTTCTGCGAGCGTCTGTCTCTCTTTACGAAGGGCCTCCTTCTCTCCCTTCGTCTGCTCCAACTTCACTTTCAGATCTTGTGTGATAAAGACCTGCAGGTCGAGGTCCTTTTGGGTTTTTTGCAGCAAGTTGCTGATTTTTCCAAGCTGTGACTTCAGGTGCTCTGTTTCCCTGGGGGGGGAGGGGACAGGTTCAGCAAGCTGAACTTTCAAGTCACACATCTCCCTCTGCATCAGCTTTTTCTCACGGTTCCAGCTGCTGCCCTCTCTCTGCTGTTGGAGCTGATCGAGGACATCGGCCAGTAAGTCCTCTCGGATGATCAGATGAACTCTGCCGTCAGATCCACTTTGGGTGAGACTTGCCTCGCCGTCCCTAAGTTCACGCCTTGCCTGTTCTTCAAGGAAACTGAGGTAGAAATCCATCTGCGGTTCGATCTCTCTGCCGTTGAATTCCATGTTGTCCAACGTTGTATTCTGCTGGTCAAGTGTCTTTTCTCTCGTTGCAATGTGCACCGTTAGATTGTCACAATCAAATGAGTGTCTGATACAAAGTGCTGTCTGAGTGAATTTGAATCAGAACTAATGCTGGTTCCCAGTATTCATAGTGTGTCGTTATGGCAACAACAACAACATGTATTCTTATGTTTTCAATCCAAATGGTTATTGATTCTATTGTTGCTATTGATGCTATTGTTGCTATGGGATGTTGCTATAGGATGCCAGTTTGTTTATGTTTGAATATCCACCTTATTCCTAGCTCCCATGATACCTTGCGTGAATTATGGGCACGACTTCCGTAGCCGGTGATTGCCATGGTAACGGTCATAAACATTCATTGCGGTACGCTCATTGTCTTTCAGCATTTTGGCAAATAAAACATGTGGGAACACAGCCTGTTACACCTCAAACTGGACAACGTGATCATACCTCTGCCTTCTGCTATTGAGGGATGGGAGGACGACCTGAAAAAATGGCCTCAGATTACGTACACTAGCATATTTAGCTACTTCATCAATTCTGTTGCTACAGACGGTGAAGCGATGAATAATCTGAAAAGCTCGGAGTCTTATCAGTACCTCCACAGCAATAAAGTCGGTCGCGTTTTAATAAAGGAGGTGGGACACAACCTTGTCTACCTTAAAGTAGACATAGAGCCGAGTCAGAGCCTTAAAGTCCCACATCACCGGTCCTGGGTTTTAGTTTCATCGGCAGGTGAAATACAAACAGCTGGTGCTCATGTGTTGCTGGACCAGGGCGATCTTGCAGCCATGCAGGTGCAATACTTTGTTAATTCTTTTGATAGTTTTATTTTTTTCGATGTATTTTGTAATATTAGTTTGCAACTAACAACTATTTTATAATGGACAATTTTCTAATGTAGGTTGAGAATGCAGTCAGACAGGGAAAGACAGGGATATCATGCACTGATGTGCAGAGGAAGTGGAATGCAGGCACAAGGAAGAATGTAGAGCAGAAAAAGGTGAAGAATATAAATTTCAAACGTCACAAACCAGACCACATTCATCCAGGCTCATCAACATCAGTAGCAAGTGTGTCATTTACAGGAGGCTGCCCCAAACTTTTCAAGGATCACTCAGAATTTAAAAGTTATGGCAGTTCCTCTGTGATGGCCCCACTATTCCAGCTCCAGACGGATGATCTCCTTCAGCTGTGTTACAGATTAGATATAAAGAATAATGAGTCTACTCAGAGCCCATGTGATCTACAGATACCACATACAGAACACGGCACAACACTAACCTGTAAGAAATGTCTTACTTTTTATGAGACCTATGTACAACTAAGTCCTGCTCAGGTGGACAAGTTGACCGAAGAGACCCAGGTACAGAGTGCATCACAACTGTGGCATGATGCAAGGAAGCTGCGACTGACTGCAAGCACAGCAAAGAGAGTCCCCAAAAGGGGAACTACTAACCCACAGAAATTCCTAAATGAACACTTGCATCCCACCTTTACTGGCAATACTGCAACTAAATATGGAAAAGAAAATGAGCACATAGCCATACAGCTCATGGAGACTCAAGGACACACTGTTGAGAGGAAAGGCCTGGTACTTTGTCCTGACCATCCCTGGTTTGGAGCCAGCCCAGATGGAATTTTGGACTCTGCACAGCTCCTTGAGATAAAGTGTCCCCAAAAGAGTCCTGTGTCACTTGCAGAGTTTCTTGGTCGGCCAAATGGTGACATCAGGTGCTTAAGTGATGGACAATATCTCATTCTTCCCAATGGGCAAAGTGGATACTACCTCCAGGTGGGTACACAAAATAGTGTTACTTATTTGTGAACTAATGCAACAGATATTTGTGAACCTTCATTAAAACATTAATGAGCCTTTTTTTCATTTATTCTTCCAGATCCAGCTGACAATGATGTGCCTGGGGCTACAGATCTGCAAACTCGTTATCTGGACATCAACTGAGCACCTGGAGTTGGACATTTCATTTGACAAAGATTATGCAAATGCACACATTAAACACCTCCAGAAGTTTTATTTTTCACACATGCTTCCAAGATTAGTAGATGATTTTGTTGCAAAAAGCTGAAGCTCTGCCCCAAATATACCTGAATCTGTTGGAAATACAGTAAGCACATAACAGGTGTCTTGTACACCCAACAAACACCAAGAGCGCTGTAGAAAAGCAGTAGTAGAAACTAAAAAGTAAAGTAAGAACATGGAAGTTTTATTTAGGGCACTGCAGTATACAACAACTCAACAATCAATAAATACAGTATACTGTAACACACAGGTCTGCTCCAATATGGGGAGGAGAGATCTCAATCACACCAAGTTCATTTTATAAAACACATACAAAGGCAGTTTGAAAAAAAATACATCATACATTAAGCTATATCAAGACATCTGTATTATTATCAAAAAATATGAGGCGTTAGAAAAGTATATTACATTTTTTTTTTTAAATACACTAATGAAAACACTTGTTTTATATTAATTTAGTTTAAGCTTTTTCTGCTTTATTTCTAGAGTAAAGGAGTTTTCAGCACTATACCTGCTATGTGTAGTGTTATGTTATGGTTTTGGGGTTTTTGTCTTATTTTGGTAGTCTGTTTTGTATTCTGTTTTATTTTGAAGTCTGGTTTTTCTCCCTAGTCTTGTCTGGTTTTACTTCCTGTCTTTTGGTTTTTCCCGCTCTTGTGATTGTCTGATGTTTTCCACCTGTTTTCCCAGCCCTTGTGTCACCTGCCTCTTGTTTCCTCGTTATCCTCTGTATTTAGTCTTTGTGTTTCCCTTGTCCTGTGTCGGATCATTGTATACTGTTTTTGGTTTCGTGTCTACTACTTGTGCTCCTGTTTTTGTATTTGTGTTCTTGCAGTGCCCTGTTTGTCCATGTTCGTTCCGGTTGCCAGCGTGTTCGTCTGTAAGTTTGTTCTTTGAGATTTCTTTATTTTTGGACTTATGTTTTGCCAGCTCCTTCTGGATTTTTTTTGTGTTACTTTTCCCAGTTGCATTTTTGTTGGATTCCCTGTTTTGTTGTGTAAATAAATCCACGAGCACCAAACCTTCTTCTGCCTGCCTTGCCTCTGCATTTGGGTCCACCATTCCCTGCTAACCTTAACATGTTATGTATTATAGGTATGATGATTGTAGCTGTACCTAATTACAGTTTTTGAAATGTTAAATTAATGAAATGTGTGTGTGTGTGTGTGTGTTGAAGTGCAATATATTAAATGTCTTCTTACTTTTTCACTTGAAATAAGCTCACCTCTTAAATTCACTAGACCCGCACAGATCTTGATTATTTTATCAATTTTTGGGACCAAGTTTATTGGCACTGTTTGAGAAAGAATCCTGTACACCTTGAGACGCCTAATTGCACGTTCAACATGAATGCGGGTGTGAGCAATGCGCCGTGTATGAGTGACCTCCTCATTGGTCAGCTGGCAACCTCTGCGTGTAAATGCTGGAATGATTAAGTTCACTCTACGCTCCTCCAGCAAGTCCCTAACTGTGAAACCACGATCACCCATCACCTCATCTCCAGCACGCAAATAATCCAGAAAGCCAGAGTTCTGTGTTATGTACCTGTCACTGCATTTGCCACCATAAGCATCTGAAATGAACATGATTATTCCAGAGGGAGAAATTGCCACTAAATATTTCACAGTGTTGCTGGCATAGTAGTGACTGTATGATTCACTTCTACTGTTCAGGTTTTTGGCTTTCTGTAACACAGTCTCTGTACAGTCAATTACACAGGTGAGGTTTGAAAAGTGTTCTTTAAAAGCTTGGGGCAACATTGCTCGGATTGTTTCACGAGGCAACCACATAACAAGATCATTGGTGTGTTCAGACATTATGTCTATCCAAATTCCAACAGTCTTGCTGACCTGACCTTGTGATGTTTTAAATCGTCGTGCTAAATCAGCCATGACAACATTTTGTCTTAGCTTCATTAAGGTCATTAGGATTTGGTCCACAACAGGCATGGATGAAGAAGTCGGGGCAAATGGTTGTAGGCAGGATACAAGGGTGTGAAACTCAGTGAGTGGAATCCCTGTATACAAGAGGGAGTCTGCATCACTCTCCAAAATCAAATCTGCAACAGGACAAGGTAATTCTAGGGGTGATGTAGTACTCATTCTGCACGTGATGGTAGGCCTTTTTGAATAGGTGTGGTCCTCCATCTCTGGGTCTGACCACTGTGTTTGGACATCACAGGAGGGCTTTGATGTAGAGCACGGCTCCTCATCCCGATCCATCTCGTCAGGCTCATCTGAGGGTAACCACACAGTTCACAATTATTTGGGTATGAGACATTAGCACTACCATTATTGGATTGTGCTACTAATACTATTTAGTATATATATACTATAATATACTATATATATACTATATATACACTATAATATACTATACTATATATATATATATATATATATATATATATATACACACACACTATAATATTCTATACTCTATATATATATATATATATATATATATATATATATATTATACTATACTATATATATAAACTATAATATACTATACTATATATATATATATATATATATATACACACACACTATAATATTCTATACTATATATATATATATATATATATATATTATACTATACTATATATATAAACTATAATATACTATACTATATATATATATATATATATATATATATATATATATATATATGGATGGATGGATAGATGGATGGCTGCCCTGCGCTTCGTACCATGAACTAACTGGTTGTCATTAACGTTACCAAACAAACACTACAATGCTGTGTCATCTGTACACCTCCAATCATTGACGGCACTGCTGCTGCCTGTTCTGCCGTTGTTTATCTTTTTCTTCTTCTTCTAGTCCTTAGAAAGAAAAACATCGGTAGCCTTTGCTCCTTAGCGCCACCGCTGTTCAGGAGAAGACTGCAACTAGTGTCGCGACCACCACGCGCAAGTATAAATACTCATGGCAGTCCCGTGACGTCACGATTTCCGCGCGCACTGTTGAAAGCGCTAGTATATCTGAGCCTTTAGCCTTTAGCCCAGCCTCTCGCTAGCTAGCGTCATGGCCAATGCAGACCAGCCCAGAGACAGTACAAGCCAGAGCTTGAAGAGCCGCCTGTATCATTAAGGTCTCCTGTTTGGGAACACTTCGGTTTCCCAGTGAAATACGTCAACGGACAAAGACTAGTCGACAAGACGACAGCAGTGTGCCGACATTGCTCAGTAATGATCGGGTGTGTTTCTGGCAGCACTTCAAACTTGTTAACGCACTTGAAAAGGCATCACGCGAGTGTGAACATCACTACTACAAGGAAAAAAACGACCGTAATTCTTTAATTATTTAATTCATTAATTTAACTTTGCAGCAGTATTTTATTTCTTATTCTTTTTTATTTTATATATATTTTATTTATTATATTTTATTACAAAGTGTTTAAAAAGTTTATAGTAATAAACAACCTGCAGTTTAATGTTTGCATTTCTTTCCCTTACTGTACCGAAAATGAACCGAACCGTGATTTTAAAACCGAGGTACGTACCGAACCGTGATTTTTGCGTACCGTTACACCCCTAAAACTGTCCAAGACTTTTAATGTTGGATTTGAAAAGCCGTTTAGCCGCTGCTCATGTTGATCTTGTACATGTTAAAAGTTGTGGTAAAGGAAGTGAAATATGAAGCTGTCCCTCACTGCTGCAACAGGGAGAATTCCCCCGTTGTGAGAATAAAGAGCTTTTCACACGGGGAGCCACACTTCGCCTGCGTAGTCGCGTGTATCCGCGGGATCTCGCTCCTCACGTGAAGGACAACGCTCCGCGATTAAACGCCAGGCGATCAATGTGTGGTAACCATGGGGATTCTGTGCTCTAGTGTCTCCCTGCCGTACAGCTGAATGAGATCAGCTGACTGTGGTATCATATATCCCTAATCACAGGTCTATTTATAACAAAAAGTGGCAATCCTAGTATTTTCCTAACCACGATCTGTTATTGTTGATAGCTAAAGTTAGCTAAATTAGCATAGTCATGATTACAGACGTTACCCGATAAATCCAGTCTCGTGCCAATGCTCTGATAAGCAGACGCCCGGCGCGGCGTGTTGCTCGTGTAGGGAAAAGTTCAACACAATTCAACTCTTGCAGCGGGCGGGCGTGTGTGACGAGCACGAACGCGAGTTTCACGGGATTGTGCCCGCTTTTCGCGTCACCTGTCAAAACTAGTTTCTTTTGTTTGATCATAATTACTGATAAAATAAGACACATTCTTTTGTCTTACTATATCAGTAATTATGATCAACCAAAAGGTCAAACAAATGATAGAATTATGTTATGCAGTTCTACAGTTTTTCCTCTATTTGCCACACAAGTCATTTACATATGGGGGGTTTCCGTGTCCCGTCTTCCAACGCCACCCTGCCAAGACCTTTTGCCACCCCATGTCAAATTTTAGATCCGCCACTGGCAAGGATGATGTCGGTCAAACTCATCTGTTATCGGCTGCTCACCTGGCAGACAGGTGCTCAGGGAAATGAAGCCATGTGAGAGAAAAGGTTGAATTCCTGCAAACTGTCAGCAACAAGTTTATTATTAGAGGATCAACGTTGTAGTCATGGACCTTCAACTGAAGACAAACATGACAATATCGCACACATCCGAGATGCAATTCTAACAAAATCAAATAAAAAGATCAAGAAGATTAGATGTCCTATAAAATACAGTAAATCAATGAGTAATCACTTTATCAGTTGTTGATGTGGTTATGGTGTTATACAGCTCGTGGATTTAAAGATGTCTTGTTTCTGCAGGAATTCAACCTTTTTTTTCACAAGACAACAGTTTTCATTATTGAAAACAATGTGACATTAAGTATAGGCTATTAAGCTATACTTATAAGCTATACTATAGCTATACTTATTTATTTTATATATATATATATATATGTATATATGTCTCAATTGATGCAGATCATAATTACTGTTGATGATGATGATGATGATAGAATGATGACGTCAGAGGGTGTTAACTCTATATGTAGACGTCACCTGAGACAGGTGGAGGTGATTTTTCCTAGAGAGCGGAAGGGCAAACTAGTTTTCAACCGCATTTTGTGAGACAAGCGTTTTTTTACTTTCTGTTTAAGAAGCTTTATTTACGTTGCTGTTGATGTTATAAAATAAAGGAAGATATTAAGGGTGCTCCGATCGATCGGCCACCGATCGGTATCGGCCGATAATGGCTTTAAATAGTATGATCGGTGGTCTCCATAAAGGCCGATCAGATAGGCCGATCAGATGACGCACTACCACGGATGTATTAAGAGCGCACTCCTGAGAACATTTTCAAAATGGCGGCGTCCCTACATTCAGCGGTCTGGCAGTTCTACAAGGTGTCTGAACGGCGGCAGAACAGCAGTTGGCCCGCGGCCGGCGGAACGAAGACACTAGGAAGACAGACTGCTTTTAAAAAGCGGCTGCCACCGGTGGTGCTCCGACAAACGTGTTTGTGATTACGCCATTCTGACGCTTCTACTGCCTCTGGAGCACCGCTGGTGGTCCGCCGACTCATTGCTATCTGGGAAAAAGACAATACACTAGCGATTAGCAACGTGTGTACCGAGGAAATACCACGAGGCGGAAATCTCCAGAGACATTTCAACACCACCAACCTCATCAGACATTTGAAGGTTAGTCACAGAAAGGAGGATGAGGAGTTTTCAAAGTTAGCTAACGCTAAGGCAGAACGGAGTCGTGTAGCTAGCAGCTCCGGCGCCGCTCAAACAGCTGTTTCCCCGTGTGTGTGTGTGTGTGTGTGTGTGTGTCGGTCCGTGTGTGTGTGTGTCGGTCCGTGTGTGTGTGTGTCGGTCCGTGTGTGTGTGTGTCGGTCCGTGTGTGTTGGTCCGTGTGTGTGTGTGTGTCGGTCCGTGTGTGTGAGCCGTGTAGCTAGCAGCTCCGGCTCCGCTCAAACAGCTGTTTCCCCGTGTGTGTGTGTGTGTGTGTGTGTCGGTCCGTGTGTGTGTGTCGGTCCGTGTGAGTGAGCTCCGGCGCCGCTCAAACAGCTGTGTGTGTGTGTGTGTGTGTGTGTGTGTGTGTGTGTGTGTGTGTGTGTGTGTGTGTGTGTGTGTGTGTGTGTGTGTGTGTGTGTGTGTGACTGACTGTGTGTGTCTGTGTGTGCTGAAGAAATGTGCAGTGATTGAAAGGACATTTTTTAGATTTTGAGCTAGGACAGAAAGCCAAACAGTTACTGATACATTCTCTAAACATGTGTGACTGTTATGTAATGGCGTAATTTTCAGTTCATAAAAGTGATCGGTGATCGGTATCGGCCGATACGTCTGCCAGCAATCGGTGATCGGTGATCGGCCCCAAAAATCCTGATCGGAGCACCCTTAGAAGATATCATTGTGACACTACGAAAGAATGCGCGTTGATTTACTGACCGCTCCTACAGTTAAGTTGAAAACTAGACCATCTGAACGCCAGAAAGGACGCCAGTCAAAATGGAAATGAATGGATGAGACCGGGGTCAGTGTTTTCGGATGAATCTGGACTGCTGCCAGAATCTGATTTCACCGGTACCGTGAGTACATGTGGGAATTCTGGTTACGATCAAACATTCAAAAGTGAGGAATATATGAAAGAAATGTTTGATGAGCAGACGATTAAATCCCTAAGTGTGCCTATAAACTACGAATTTACTGAAACTAAAGGCTGCACACCGCGGTCCGACATCGCTACACGCAATCCGGAAACCTTAAAAGTGACGCTCAGATATCAATGAAAATATCACGAGCAGATGGAAATAAAAGGTAATAAGCATACGAGGCAACGAGGAAAATGTGCCTGAAAAAAAGGATATACGCTCACGGAAAGAAAAACTAATTCAAACGGTCTAAACGCACTGAAAAGGAAACAAAGCACGGCGGTGCGCAAGAGATATAACTAAATGAATACTCACCGAAATACTAACTAATATTCAAATAACGCTATCGGATGTACTTGAGAAAAAATAAATAAAACCTGTACAAACGAATATTAAAGGCTGAAAACGAAAACTGAAACAATGGCAGAGGGAACTGAATGTGGAGTCACTGAAGCCGGGATTATTGAAATGGACGCTGCGCAACAGGGGAAAGCGTTCAAATCACTCAGTGCATCACGTAGAGGGAAACTTTCACATTGTACACGGAAAATGAATGAAATAAAAACACTGATGAAAGAGGGTGCTGATGTTGCCAATATTAATGATGGTGCACATGAATTTCTAAGACTGCTGGACGAATTTACAAAGTGTCATGAATCTATTCAGGAACTGCTGCCTGAGGATGTGAGAATGAATGAGACTTCCAACTGGTATGAGCCAAAAATGGCTGATTATGATGTTTTTCTAAAGGAGGTGGATCAATGGATAAAAACTCAGTCTGATCCACAAGCTCTTGTGGATGTTGGAGACAGTGTCTCACAGACCGGCTCAAAAGGTTCTAAAAGTTCTAAAGGTTCCAAATCTTCATCCGTTGGTTCAGCGCGTATGAAGGCTGCTGCAGACAAAGCTGCTCTGCAGGCCAGAGCTGAAGCTCTCAAAAGGAAACATCAATTGGAAATGGAGAAGCATCAGCTGGGTTTAAAAATGGAATCATTGGACTTGGAAGCAGATATTGCTGCAGCTGATGCAAGGCTAAAGGCTCTAGAGGAATTTGAAAGTGATAAAGCCTCAGAATCCGGAAAAGAAATGGATGACCAAAGAAATGCGTCTGATAACACAGAAGGAAGCCTCGCACAACCGGAGTTTGCACGGATAGGAGCTATACCTAAAACACCCTTACAAAAATTGATACGCACTCGGTACCCACCATTAACTGTGATCACAAAAGGGTCTGAGCAAACACCAAGGACGACAACAAACCTCCCCCCACTTAGAGTTGTTGTATCTGATGGACCACATAGACAAGGTGAATCTACTCCCAGAAGCGAAATGGCTCAGGGCATCGACCTCACAAACATCATACAAACAGACTTGGCGGATTTGCTGGTGATACAGCAGAAAGAATCTAAACTCCCAAGAAGGGAGGTGCCGGTAGGGCTGAAACGATTCATCAAACAAAAATTCCTCGAGGCAAAAATTCTGCCTCGAAGCCTCGTTAACTTCCTATGACGCGCACTATACACGCAGGGATCTGATTGTTCCACACGGACCGTTGTTCAGGAAGCACACCACTAGCGCGCGGTACATTTTGAATTTAGTTAGCGCGATGGCGGAGAGTAAAGATGTCCAGAAACGGCAGAGAATGTCTAAAGTTTTGGAAGAGAACAAGGTGCAATGTGTGAACTGACCTGGCATACCACAGCAGTACGACTTCAATGATTCAGCATCTGAACCGAAAACATCCGCTCCACGCTGTTTCACCGAGCGTCGCTGAAACAAGGTAACGTAGCCTAAGCAGCCGCTGATTTTAATCACATACTGTATTTGTAGCGATGTCGTGATGCGGGTTGACTAGATATGATGTTTAGCTTTGATGTTTTTAAGTAGCACACTTATTCACGTTCAATTGCAACACACACACATACACCCTCGTCTCTCACTCTTCTGCGTGCACACACAAACACACACACACACACACGCACACACACACACACACACAGGTTGCTAGGTTACCATAGCAAATAGGCTCACCCCAGAAATTCTATATTATTTGTTAGTAGCCTAATGGTAAATGCTGCAGGTGTAGAAATCTACATAAAACAGATATTTACTTTGATGTCAGGGCGAGATTACAGCTTGAAACCTAATTAAGTTAAATTGCCAAATGTTGGAGTTGGAATAAATACCTCTGTTCTTTTGAGAAATAAAAGCCAAATGCTTGATCATTTTACAGCCACATCATTTTCGTTATGCATTGTTTGTTTTGGTTGTTTCAAAACGCAAAAAAAAATATCCGATTAATCGATTAATCGATCGATTAATTTCTAGATTAATTGATTACAAAAAGAATCGTTAGCTGCAGCCCTAGGTGCCGGTGTTTGATGGTGATCCTCTCACTTTCAGGCCATTTATGAAGGCTTTTAAGCACAACATTGAGGACAAAACTAACAGTAACGAGGATCGACTGTACTTCCTGGAGCAGTACACCATAGGCCAGCCAAAAGAACTAGTTCAAAGCTGCTTTCACATGAACCCAACAACTGGATATGCGGAAGCAAAGCGCCTACTTAAATATCATTTTGGTGACGATTTCAAAGTCACATCTGCATACGTTGAAAAGGCCTTAAACTGGAATCAAATATGTACAGATGACGGAAAAGCACTTCACAGCTATGCCCTCTATCTAAGAGGTTGTGGTAACGCAATTCAGGAGCTTCCATACATGTCGGAGCTGGACTCACCATCTAACATGAAAAGACTTGTTTCCAAACTCCCATTTAAATGTTGAGAGAAATGGCGGTCTGCTGTATGTGACATCGCTGAAAGAACACAGCAGAGACCTAAATTTCATGACCTTGTTCTGTTTATGGAAAAACAGGCCAGAATCATTCAAGATCCTGTCTTCGGGGACATCCAGGATTCTGCTGGAAACATAAATGTGAGAAGGCCCAAGAGAGACTTATCGTATATGGGATCTGGCAGCAAGAAAAGCTTTGTTACGACTATTGTTCCCAAAAAAGAAACCGACATAATCATCAATGCACAGAAAAGGGAAGACAATTGCCAGAAGGCATCCGTACAGCCATTGACGCTTTCGCCAAGCCTTGCGCTTTCTGTAAAGAAGAGCATGTGATGGAAAAATGTGAGATAATAACAAGGATTCCTCATAAGGAGAAAGTCGAGCTGCTAAAGAAAAATGGACTCTGCTTTGCCTGCTTGGTCAAAGGTCATATAAGTAAAGAATGCAAGAAACGTCTAACGTGTCGTTCCTGTGAGAAGAAATATCCCACTGTCTTGCATATCAAGGACTTTATACCAAGAAATCCCAAGCCAGCAGCTAAGCAGGATTCAGACACCAGGTACAACTCCATCGCTAAAGTTTCAGCAGCAGCACAAATTGCTATGGTGTCATTAGCTGCACAAACAGGAAATAGAACCACAGACTACAAGTTAGCAGTGGTACCCGTAAAGGTGAAGGTACATAAAGGCAGCTGTTTCATAGAAACCTATGCGTTTCTAGATCCTGGAAGCAATGCTACTTTTGTCACAGAGAAACTGATGGAACAATTGTCTGTCAGAGGAAAGAAGACAGAGATCCTACTCCGAACGATGGGTCATGAAAAGCCTGTGAAAACCCATGTTATGAGAGGACTGGAGGTATGCAGCCTGGATGGCAATAGTTTTACAGAGCTTCCTGAGGTCTTTACACAAAATGCTATTCCTGTTAGTGAAGAGAACATTCCCACAGAGGAGGACATAAAAGGATGGCCTTACCTAAAGGATGTCCACTTAAGACCCATCAAGGCAGAAGTAAGCCTATTGATCGGTGCAAATGTCCCAAAGGCTATGGAGCCAAGGTGAGGGACCCTATGCAGTCCTAACACGCCTAGGCTGGACAATAAATGGACCTCTCGGCGGTACTGCATTTAAGGATGAGCATGGTCGACCCCGGATAATGTCCAATAAGATATCAGTGGTCAAACTGGAAGAGCTCCTTGTACACCAATAAAACCAGGACTTCTCCGAGTTGGCTTACAATGAAAGACAAGAAAACTCATTTGAAGACAAGAAATTCTTGCATGAAATGAACAGCAAAGTCAAAAGGTATGGAGTCTTGTTTACGTGCCTCGCAAGCAGAGCCGTACACCTAGAGATGGCATACTCAATGGATACGGACTCTTGCATTTCTGCACTCCGACGATTTGTCTGCAGGCGAGGCCAAGTGAAGGAAATTGTTTCTGATAACGGTACAAATTTCGTTGGGACAGAACGGGAGCTTCGAGAAGCACTTACTCACCTTAACCTCAGTAAAATCCAGCATTCGATTCACGCTGAAGGTATCAAATGGACATTCAATCCTCCCTACGGTCCTCATCATGGAGGAGTATGGGAGCGGCTCATCCGGATAATCAAAAGGATCCTCTACTCCATCACTCGGGAACAGACCTTGGATGACGAGAGTCTCCAAACAGCTCTATGCGAAGTAGAAGCGATCATGAATGACCGGCCCATCACAGTCTTATCTCAAGATGCGAAAGATCCAGAACCTCTGACACCCAACCACCTGCTTCAAATGAAGAGAATGCCTACTCTTCCACCTGGACTATTTAACAAAAGTGATACCTATTCCAGAAGAAGATGGAAACAGACCCAATACATAGCCGATCTCTTCTGGAAACGCTGGACACGAGAATACCTCCCATTGCTACAAGAAAGACAGAAATGGAATAAGATTAAAAAGAATCTAAAGCATGGAGACATAGTGCTGATAATCGATGAAAGCTCACCACGCAACTCCTGGCCTATGGGCAGAATCACGGAAATCTTCCCCGACAAGAAGGGACATGTACGTCGGGTCAAGATCAGGACACAAAATGGCTCCTTAGAAAGGCCCATCACAATGCTCTGCCTTCTACAAGACATGAACTGATCAAACCTGACCTATGCTGTTTTTTCCCCCTTTTTTACTAAATTCCTGTAAGGACTTTAGATGGATTTACCTTTTTTGTTTTCCTCTTCTCTTTTTTGTTTTCTCCTCTCAAATAAGGATCTGCATCCTCGATCCTTCTTTTTGGAATTTCTATGAACTTATCTTGCAGAATGGACTATCGAAACTAAATGGAATATTTATTTTTGGCTTATTTTTGAAATTCTATGGACAATCTTGAATATTGTCACTAAGGACTCTTGAGTGTATGCTTCCCATGTATGGATGTATGAATTGCCCTGTACCGGTCAATTAGGGGCCGGAGTGTTGAAGCCATTACACTGATTTGTGTTTTATACTTAATCATATTCATGTAATTTATAATGCCGACACTTATATATGTGTGTGTATATATGTATGTATATATATATATATGTAGATATGTCTCAATTGATGCAGATCATAATTACTGTTGATGATGATGATAGAATGATGACGTCAGAGGGTGTTAACTCTATATGTAGACGTCACCTGAGACAGGTGGAGGTGATTTTTCCTAGAGAGCGGAAGGGCAAACTAGTTTTCAACCGCATTTTGTGAGACAAGCGTTTTTTTTACTTTCTGTTTAAGAAGCTTTATTTACGTTGCTGTTGCTGTTATAAAATAAAGGAAGATATTGTGTCACTACGAAAGAATGCGCGTTGATTTACTGACCGCTCCTACAATATGTTTATATGTCATTTTGACACAAATACATATTAATAAATGACATTTTGATGTTTGAAAGTCTCTAGGTTTTGACATAAATGCAGATATAAAAAAACTGTCAATACTGTCGCCTATTTTGCCGTCAATACTGCCGATGTTGTCTTTGCTGTAGTCAGATCAGTAGATATTTATGTTTAACATGAAGTATACTGCTTGAGTGCAGCAAATCAATGGGAAACAGACATGTGTACAGCAGCACCAGCGCCGCGTCAGACACGTTTCTGGTGTGCAAAGACAGAAAAATCCACGCAGCTGACGCGCAACAGAAACGCCACGCACACGCCACGCAGCCAGTCTGTCGCCGGCCTTAGGGCTGCAGTTAGCTGTCATACAAGATATTCAATTTGGATCTCCAGCACCAACTCCCACCACTACTTAATTTGCTGACATATTTTTGTATTTGCAGTAAATTTGTTCAATTTCTGTATAGGCGACAACACTTTTGTCTTGCCAAAATTTGACCTTTCTGTCTTGATTAAATGATAAATCTTTTTTCAGTGAAACTAATTTATTTCAGTGCATTAAACATCATTTGGGAGGGTTTTAGCTTTTCATATGAGCTATTTCTAACACCAATTGATTAATTAAAAGTCAGGTTAATAGCAGGTGTTTCTACAAAATAGATAAGCGACAAAGACTTTTGTCAGGGACTGTATTTAGTATATTATATTTGACATATAAAATAATTTGAGCCAACTTATATTGTGGGGGTTTAAGATGCAAATGTGCCCTGATTTATACATCAAACTATATTACACATGACTGTAGTGCAACTTAACATGTAAACAGCGATAGACTAGCTCAACTAAACCAAACTGCCTCAACAGCAACTAACTAGGATTGACTAAAGAAAACCACAAACTAGGTCCTGGTTTTATACTCACGGCACACAAGCCCCCAACTTGTTACGACCGGCTCACGGGCCACAACAAAAGAGGGAGACGCACAACAACTTAACAATAATAAAGTGACATTTATTAAATAATGATGCAAACAAGAGAACAATGAGGTGTGATCGTCAGTATCAGGGAGAACGCGGCCGCCTGGTCTCGGGGCCGGCGGGGTTAAATAGTCTGGGAGGACCGGCCAGGTGATCGCAGTCATCTCATCATCGCCTCCGCTGCACCTGCAAGTTAACAAGACAAACCACAGTACACGTGTACGACAGGCCCAGGGCCGTCCCACCAACAAACATGACATTATGTTTAAGCTAGTGTTTGTGTCTATGCATTAGTTATTATATAGTTGTGAGGACTAGTTTCAGTTTTCTAAAGAAGCTTGTGCATATGTGAGGATTAAGGTGAAGGTGCACAGAACTCACTCCCACCATCTTCACTCCTACCAGATGACCTCCAGTGGCACGAGGGCGCCCATGGCGACCTTCGTCTGGCAGGAGTTGCAGGGGGCTGCCGGTGGTCTGGTCAGGTGGACTCCGCCTGTGCCTGTCCCCAGGTGCAGGCTGTGGGGTCGCCTTCCTCCGCCTTCCCAGCCGTTGTGGTGGTTCTCACACCAACCGCTGTTGGGGTCTTCACCATTTACCCGTAGCTGGGGCTATTTACCCATAACTGGGGCAGTGGTTGATGGGCATCAGGGCGTTTCCACTCACCGATGGGCCCGCATGCCACGTCTCTGGGGCCCACTGCTGCTCCGAGATCCCGTACAGCTTAGCCTGGTACCACAAGGGACCAGTTTCCATGTGTGCCACGGGGAGGCGTGTACGAGATCTTGGCCGTGGAGAGGCTGTGTACCGGCTGAGGAGGCTTACACACTCCGCTCCTCTTTTCACCCCTGAAAACTAAGAGCTATCCGGTGGCAGCAGCTGGAAGCAGAAGCAGCTACAAGCACGACTACTCCAGCACTACTGCACTGACGCATCACACGCCCTGCACACACACACACACACACCTAAACACACACACGCACACACAGACAGACAGACAGAAAGACACATACACACACACCCCTAAACACACGCACGCACACACACACACACACACACACACACACACACACACACGCACACGCACACACACACACACACACACACACACACACACACACCTAAACACCTAAACACACACACGCACACACAGACACACAGACAGACAGAAAGACACATACACACACACCCCTAAACACACGCACGCACACACACACACACACACACACACACACACACACACACACACACACACACACCTAAACACGCACACACAGACAGACACACAGACACACACCCCTAAACACACACACACCCCTAAACACACACACGGACGCACACACATGCACACACACACCCCTAAACACACGCACGGACGCGCACACACGCACACACACCCTAAACACACACACCCCTAAACACACACACACACACACACACACACACACATACACACACACACACACACTAGGAACACATTAGAACAACCTCCTGTACCACTTCCTCCTCTTCGGTTTGATCTGGCTCTGCAGATCTACCAGCTGTGACCTCATGGCGCTCTCCGTCCTCTCCCATTCCAGCTCCTTCTCCTGCTGACTCAGCTTCAAGCTTTCTGTGGCCTGAAGGAGGGATGACTTCTCCTCCTTCCACTCGCTGAGAAGCTGCTGCTCAGCCCTGTTCAGGGCAGCCATGAGGTTCTTGTGGTCTACGTCCTGCATCTCCAGCTGGGCACTAAGGGAAGCCTGGGATTTTTCCAGTAATGTCTTTCCCTCGTCCTGTTTTTGGAGAGCTTCCTCCATCTTGCTCAATTTATTCTTCAGCTCCTGAGCTTGAGCCCTCTCAGTCTCCAGATAGTGCTCCAACATCACGTTGGTGGTATTGGCTTCTGCGAGCATCTGTCTCTCTTCACGAAACTCCTTCTCCTGAGTTTCCACATGATGTCTAAGGGCCTCCTTCTCTCCCTTCGTCTTCTCCAATTTCACTTTCAGATCTTGAGTTATGAATATCTGAAGGTCAAGATCTTTTTGGGCGTTTCGAAGGAAGTTTCTGATTTTTCCCAGCTGAGTTAAATGTGCAACCTGGGACCTTTCCAGTCTTTCCTTTGCCTCCGCCTGCTTTTGGAGAGCTTCCTCCATCGTGCTCAATTTTTTCTTCAGCTCTTGAGCTTGAGCCCTCTCAGTCTGCAGATAGCGTTCCAACATTACGTTGGTGGTATCGGCTTCTGCGAGCGTCTGTCTCTCTTTACGAAGGGCCTCCTTCTCTCCCTTCGTCTGCTCCAACTTCACTTTCAGATCTTGTGTGATAAAGACCTGCAGGTCGAGGTCCTTTTGGGTTTTTTGCAGCAAGTTGCTGATTTTTCCAAGCTGTGACTTCAGGTACTCTGTTTCCCTGGGGGGGGAGGGGACAGGTTCAGCAAGCTGAACTTTCAAGTCACACATCTCCCTCTGCATCAGCTTTTTCTCACGGTTCCAGCTGCTGCCCTCTCTCTGCTGTTGGAGCTGATCGAGGACATCGGCCAGTAAGTCCTCTCGGATGATCAGATGAACTCTGCCGTCAGATCCACTTTGGGTGAGACTTGCCTCGCCGTCCTTAAGTTCACGCCTTGCCTGTTCTTCAAGGAAACTGAGGTAGAAATCCATCTGCGGTTCGATCTCTCTGCCGTTGAATTCCATGTTGTCCAACGTTGTATTCTGCTGGTCAAGTGTCTTTTCTCTCGTTGCAATGTGCACCGTTAGATTGTCACAATCAAATGAGTGTCTGATACAAAGTGCTGTCTGAGTGAATTTGAATCAGAACTAATGCTGGTTCCCAGTATTCATAGTGTGTCGTTATGGCAACAACAACAACATGTATTCTTATGTTTTCAATCCAAATGGTTATTGATTCTATTGTTGCTATTGATGCTATTGTTGCTACGGGATGTTGCTATGGGATGCCAGTTTGTTTATGTTTGAATATACAGTATGAATGTAATGATTTATGATGATTCCTTAAATATGGAAAAGAAAGAACACTTTACGAAATATGGAAAGGAAAATGTTGGGACGTATGTGGATGGTAACCATGGGGATTCTGTGCACTAGTGTCTCCCTGCCGTACAGCTGAATGAGATCAGCTGACTGTGGGGGACTTTGTCCTATTGAAGCACAGCATGCTAGGAAAATATGTTTATATGTCATTTTGACATTATTAATAAATGACATTTTGATGTTTGAAAGTCTCTAGGTTTTGACATAAATGCAGATATAAAAAAACTGTCAATACTGTCGCCTATTTTGCCGTCAATACTGCCGATGTTGTCTTTGCTGTAGTCAGATCAGTAGATATTTATGTTTAACATGAAGTATACTGCTTGAGTGCAGCAAATCAATGGGAAACAGACATGTGTACAGCAGCACCAGCGCCGCGTCAGACACGTTTCTGGTGTGCAAAGACAGAAAAATCCACGCAGCTGACGCGCAACAGAAACGCCACGCACACGCCACGCAGCCAGTCTGTCGCCGGCCTTAGGGCTGCAGTTAGCTGTCATACAAGATATTAAATTTGGATCTCACAGCACCACTACTTAATTTGCTGACATATTTTTGTATTTGCAGTAGGGATGTAACGATGCACTCCAAGCCGGTTGAAAATCGATGAAAATATGTGACGATTCGTGTCGGTTGAGATGTTAAAAGAATCGCGATACACGTTTTAAACAGCAGGGGGCGCTGAAGCAGTAGCCTACATTCTGACCTCGCTTTACAGGCGCGATAGCAGCGAAAAAGCTGTAGCTTTTAACAGAAGCAAAAATGGCGGCGGCAAGTGTAGGTGACGTTGATATTGAGGATGCCCCAAACTCATTCAAATCGGACGTGTGGCGGCATTTTGGCTTTCCGAAGACTAAAAATGAAAAAGGTGAGGTGGTAACGGACAAAACAAAAACTGTGTGCAGATACTGCAAGAAGATGTTAATATACACCAATAGCACAACAAACATGATGCAGCATACAAACCGTCACCACAGTGAGAAGCTCCAGTCACCGCCGTCTGCACGTAAAAACCTGTTAGTGGGCCAAACCACACTGACCGGCGGATTTGCAGCCCCACTCGCGGCGACGAGTGCGAGAGCCAAAGAGATCACAAGGTGTATCAGCGTTTTCATGGCAAAAGATATGAGGCCGTTTTCTGTCGTAGAAAATGAAGGATTTAAGCTACTCGTCAACAAATTGGAGCCCAAATACACCATCCCATCACGCCCCCACTTTAGCCAGACTGTCATGCCAGCGCTTTACAGGGAAACAAAATCTAAGGTAATGGAGACCCTCAGAAATGCATATAGTGTATCAATTACAACCGACGGCTGGACCTCCAGGGCTACCCAGAGTTATCTTACGGTCACAGCCCATGTGATAACGGTGAATGGGGGCTTCAAAAGGCCAACCATGGAATTGCTGTGGTCACGGACAACGCGAGGAATATGGATGTTGCTGTCAGAGAGGCTGGGCTGGCCCCCCATGTCAGGTGTTTTGCCCACACTTTGAACTTAGCCAGCCAAGCGGGTTTGAGTGTGCCCCGCGTGAGTCGTTTGTTGGGCAGAGTGAGGCGTATTGCTGCCTTCTTTCACCGAAGCTCCACAGCCACAGCTGCGCTCGCAGCCAAACAGATACTACTGGAGCTTCCACCGCATAAGTTAATCATCGATGTCGCTACGCGCTGGAACAGCAGTCTGGATATGATCGAACGCTATCTCGAACAGCAAGCGGCTGTGACAGCAACTCTCCTGAGCAACGACGTTCGACGAAATGTCCGTGACATCGATACTTTGGATGGCTCAGACATCCGTGATGCGGAGGACATTGTGAAGCTTCTAAAGCCACTCAAAACGGCCACCACTGTGCTGTGTGACGAAAAAAACCCCACTGTGTCTCTCATTGTGCCCTTAAAGCATATGATCGAGCATAACATGGCATCCAACGAAGAAGATTCCCCCACTGTGAGCAACATAAAGAGAGCTATACTGAACAACCTCTACAACAGATACACTTCAGAGTACAACCACCTGCTGGAGTGCACCGCATTAGACCCCAGATTCCGGGCTCTGCCTCATCTAGAGAAAGACCAACGCGATGATGTATTCCACAGACTGAAGGAGAAAGCTGTACTGATGTTGCAGAACCAGGTAACCTATTGTATTTATTTTACTCTCTCTAAATTGATTTTTTTTAAATAATTTGTTTATTATTTTGGCATATTTTTCTAAATGTGTTTCCAAATGTGTTTGTGTAAACTCTGAGTAATGATACAATTAATTATAACAAATTATATTAAAATCTTGTTTTTATAACAATGTGAAACCCCTGTCAATGTTGTACTTAGGTTTTACTTAGTCTTTTTATTTCTGCTATTCCTCTGTGCAGGATGAGGGCAAAGAAGGTGCCAGTGGTCACCCCCCTGCAGCAGAGCAGCCTCTTGACCAGACAGACAGAGCAGAGCTGAAACAACCTCCTTCCAAGAAAACAGCATTGGAAGATCTCCTTGGAGGGACTTTTGATGAACCAGTTGCACAGCACATCAGTCAGATTGATGCAGAAATGATCAAGTACAGAGCTGAAACATCCATTTCCCTCAATAGCTGTCCACTCAAGTGGTGGAAAGAGAATGCTAGGCTATACCCACTGCTATCCAGTATAGCAAAAGCATATCTCTCCACACCAGCCACCTCTGTCCCTAGTGAAAGGGTTTTTTCATCAGCAGGGGACATTGTGAATGTGCAGAGATCTCAGCTTCTGCCAGAAAATGTGGATATGCTGATATTTCTTAAAAAAAACATGTAAAAAAGAAAAGAAAGATTCTAAGCTAGGAAAGAGCACCGGCAAAGCCTTAGTTTGTTTATATGAAAAGATTTATTTTATTTGTATTTATTTTATTTGGGATTTGTTTTAATATTTCAATTTAGTTTTGTTATTGACAAAGATATTTTTTATTTTCAGAAAGAAATGTACAGCATTTTGTCTGAGTGAGAATAAAATAATAAAAGGAAACTTTTTCATTTATCTTTCTTAAATCTCATTTTGTACAAAAAAATCGTGATAAAATCGTATCGTGAAACCAGTATCGTGAATCGTATCGCATCGCGAGTTCAGTGAATTGTTACATGCCTAATTTGCAGTAAATTTGTTCAATTTCTGTATAGGCGACAACACTTTTGTCTTGCCAAAATTTGACCTTTCTGTCTTGATTAAATGATAAATCTTTTTTCAGTGAAACTAATTTATTTCAGTGCATTAAACATCATTTGGGAGGGTTTTAGCTTTTCATATGAGCTATTTCTAACAACAATTGATTAATTAAAAGTCAGGTTAATAGCAGGTGTTTCTACAAAATAGATAAGCAACAAAGACTTTTGTCAGGGACTGTATTTAGTATATTATATTTGACATATAAAATAATTTGAGCCAACTTATATTGTGGGGGTTTAAGATGCAAATGTGCCCTGATTTATACATCAAACTATATTAGACATGACTGTAGTAAAACTTAACATGTAAACAGCGATAGACTAGCTCAACTAAACCAAACTGCCTCAACAGCAACTAACTAGGATTAACTAAAGAAAACCACAAACTAGGTCCTGGTTTTATACTCACGGCACACAAGCCCCCAACTTGTTACGACCGGCTCACGGGCCACAACAAAAGAGGGAGACGCACAACAACTTAACAATAATAAAGTGACATTTATTAAATAATGATGCAAACAAGAGAACGATGAGGTGTGATCGTCAGTATCAGGGAGAACGCGGCCGCCTGGTCTCGGGGCCGGCGGGGTTAAATAGTCTGGGAGGACCGGCCAGGTGATCGCAGTCATCTCATCATCGCCTCCGCTGCACCTGCAAGTTAACAAGACAAACCACAGTACACGTGTACGACAGGCCCAGGGCCGTCCCACCAACAAACATGACATTATGTTTAAGCTAGTGTTTGTGTCTATGCATTAGTTATTATATAGTTGTGAGGACTAGTTTCAGTTTTCTAAAGAAGCTTGTGCATATGTGAGGATTAAGGTGAAGGTGCGCAGAACTCACTCCCACCCTCTTCACTCCTACCAGATGACCTCCAGTGGCATGATGGCGCCCATGGCGACCTTCGTCTGGCAGGAGTTGCAGGGGGCTGCCGGTGGTCTGGTCAGGTGGACTCCGCCTGTGCCTGTCCCCAGGTGCAGGCTGTGGGGTCGCCTTCCTCCGCCTTCCCAGCCGTTGTGGTGGTTCTCACACCACCATCTTCCGCCTGCGCCGCCGTTGGGGTCTTCACCATTCACCCATAGCTGGGGCTATTTACCCATAACTGGGGCAGTGGTTGACGGGCATCAGGGCGTTTCCACTCACCGATGGGCCCGCATGCCACGTCTCTGGGGCCCACTGCTGCTCCGAGATCCCGTACAGCTTAGCCTGGTACCACAAGGGACCAGTTTCCATGTGTGCCACGGGGAGGCGTGTACGAGATCTTGGCCGTGGAGAGGCTGTGTACCGGCTGAGGAGGCTTACACACTCCGCTCCTCTTTTCACCCCTGAAAACTAAGAGCTATCCGGTGGCAGCAGCTGGAAGCAGAAGCAGCTACAAGCACGACTACTCCAGCACTACTGCACTGACGCATCACACGCCCTGCACACACACACACACACACCTAAACACACACACGCACACACAGACAGACAGACAGACACACAGACAGAAAGACACACACACACACACACACACACACACACACACACACCAGTGCCCCCTGAGTCCCGGCCGTGTAGCGGCCCCCCAGTGCCCCCTGAGTCCCGGCCCCCCAGAGCCCCCTGAGTCCCGGCCGTGTAGCGGCCCCCCAGAGCCCCCTGAGTCCCGGCCGTGTAGCGGCCCCCCAGAGCCCCCTGAGTCCCGGCCGTGTAGCGGCCCCCCAGAGCCCCCTGAGTCCCGGCCGGCTAGCGGCCCCCCAGAGCCCCCTGAGTCCCGGCCGACTAGCGGTCTCCCTCTTTCCCGGCCGGCTAGCGGTCTCCCCCTTCCCCGGCCGGCTACCGGTCCCCCAGAGCCCCCCGAGTCCCGGCCGGCTAGCGATCTCCCAGAGCCCCCCGAGTCCCGGCCGGCTAGCGGTCCCCCAGAGCCCCCCGAGTCCCGGCCGTGTAGCAGTCTCCCCCTTCCCCGGCCGGCTAGCGATCTCCCCCTTCCCCGGCCGGCTAGCGATCTCCCCCTTCCCCGGCCGGCTAGCGGTCTCCTAGAGCCCCCCGAGTCCCGGCCGGTTAGCGGTCTCCCAGAGCCCCCCGAGTCCCGGCCGGCTAGCGGTCCCCCAGAGCCCCCCGAGTCCCGGCCGTGTAGCGGTCTCCCCCTTCCCCGGCCGGCTGCCCCAGTCTGGATTCCTTGTTTTTGTCTGCTCCCTTTTTTGGATTACTCTGTTTGTTTGCACCCAGCTTTTGTTTTAATACATCCACGAGCAGATCCTACCATCACCTGCCTGCCTGCCTCTCTCTCTGCATTTGGGTCCTTTAAATCCCCTACCCGTAACAACATCTGTATTATTATCAAAAAATATGAGGCGTTAGAAAAGTATATTACATTTTTTTTTTTAAATACACTAATGAAAACACTTGTTTTATATTAATTTAGTTTAAGCTTTTTCTGCTTTATTTCTAGAGTAAAGGAGTTTTCAGCACTATACCTGCTATGTGTAGTGTTATGTATTATAGGTATGATGATTGTAGCTGTACCTAATTACAGTTTTTGAAATGTTAAATTAATGAAATGTGTGTGTGTGTGTGTGTGTGTGTTAAAGTGCAATATATTAAATGTCTTCTTACTTTTCACTTGAAATAAGCTCACCTCTTAAATTCACTAGACCCGCACAGATCTTGATTATTTTATCAATTTTTGGGACCAAGTTTATTGGCACTGTTTGAGAAAGAATCCTGTACACCTTGAGACGCCTAATTGCACGTTCAACATGAATGCGGGTGTGAGCAATGCGCCGTGTATGAGTGACCTCCTCATTGGTCAGCTGGCAACCTCTGCGTGTAAATGCTGGAATGATTAAGTTCACTCTACGCTCCTCCAGCAAGTCCCTAACTGTGAAACCACGATCACCCATCACCTCATCTCCAGCACGCAAATAATCCAGAAAGCCAGAGTTCTGTGTTATGTACCTGTCACTCAGAGATGGGAAAAGTACTCACTTCTCATACTTAAGTAGAAGTACAGATACTTGTGTTAAAAAATACTCTGGTAAAAGTAGAAGTACTGATTTAACTTATTTACTCAAGTAAAAGTAACAAAGTACAGGCATGGAAATGTACTTAAAGTATAAAAGTAAAAGTAGCCTTGCGAATGACAACCATTTTTTATGCAAAGCTACCTGGAGCACAAATGTTACTAGAGAGCAAGCTGAGAAACTTCAGTAGCCATGGAGACAAGGCTCTTTATGTATATATGCCATTGTCTACATTTTAAATGGATGTCTGCCAAAAGGCCTAAAACATCACATATATGATTATTGTGACAGAGACTGGGACTCCAGGTTAATAAGATTCTGACTGAGTAGCAAGATATGAATTCAATTGTGATTCTGTAATAATTCACAGATCCAGTTCCATTTTTAATCAACATTTAAAGGAATCTACATGTAAGTTCTGCATACTTTTAGAGTAGAACTAACCAGTGGTGTAGTCTATTTTTTTGTAGTGAGTATACTGTGATTTTCCCCTCCCAGCCTCATACTCGCCTGTCCCAGAGCGACACCCCAGACAGTCGGTACTGTGACGTTTCTGAATACGAACTGTACACGGACAACTGACGTTTAAGTATTGATGGCGTTTATTTAAAGTCCTGGAAAAACAACACTTTTTGAGAAACGCAACCGAACCTGAACGCAACAGGACATCACATCACACAAATAAGCCGTTTAACCGACACCCCCCCACTGCCACACAAAACCATGACTAATAATTAGCATCATCATACAACTTTTGTATCGATTAGCAGTAAAATCTGCTGATAAGGGCCTACATTTACTCAAAAGTATTTAATAAACTGTTTACAATCTTCAACACCATGGCTAACAAATGCATAAAAAGCAGACGGAAGGAGAAAAAAGCTCCACTCTTTCTATTTTAGTTAATTATCTGACCATTGCTAACTAACATTACTATATAGTCATTTAATTGTGTAAAGCAATGCATATTTAAGATTTAAGAATTTACTCTAATGTTGCATAGTCATTGACCTTATGAAGGAGTTCTCACTGTCTCTCTCATCATCTGAAACAAGGACATATAAACATTGTATTCTGTTTACTGCTGTACACACTACACACACACACACACACACACACACACACACACATAGACACACAGCACACACACAGGCACGCATACACACACGCGCGCGCGCGCACACACGCACGCGCGCACGCACGCGGTATCATATAAGCTAGGCTACTCTCACTTACCAGGTAACAGTACTAGCCGGCTAACGTTGGTGGCAGCTGCAGTATCACCCGACGTGGCAGCAGCTTCAGGGACAGACTTCAGAAAACACTGAAGTAGTGTTATTTAGGTCTGTTTAGTAACGTTTCATCACGTTACTTATAAAACTTTGTTCAAACTCTAGGTAACTAACTAGTTGCGAGAAAGGAAAGACCGCGCAAAGAATGCAACTTGTTGTTGCTTAGTAACGTTAAGTGACCTCACGTCAGATCCAGGGCTACGGAAACCCCGAAGGTCCAAATGTCAGAGCTTCCCAACACAGACGGGGTGAATTTATGAATGAGAATGAGAATGTTCTGTCACAAACAATGTTGTTACGTATCATCGCGCTTTTGTAAGTGGGTAAGTAACGAGCCACTTTTGTAAAACGTAAGGAGTAGAAACTACCAGTATTTGTGTTAAAAATGTAAGGAGTAAAAGTAAAAAGTCGGCACAAAAATAAATAGTAAAGTAAAGTAAAAATACCTGAAAAATCTACTTAAGTACAGTAACGAAGTATTTGTACTTCGTTACTTCCCATCTCTGCTGTCACTGCATTTGCCACCATAAGCATCTGAAATGAACATGATTATTCCAGAGGGAGAAATTGCCACTAAATATTTCACAGTGTTGCTGGCATAGTAGTGACTGTATGATTCACTTCTACTGTTCAGGTTTTTGGCTTTCTGTAACACAGTCTCTGTACAGTCAATTACACAGGTGAGGTTTGAAAAGTGTTCTTTAAAAGCTTGGGGCAACATTGCTCGGATTGTTTCACGAGGCAACCACATAACAAGATCATTGGTGTGTTCAGACATTATGTCTATCCAAATTCCAACAGTCTTGCTGACCTGACCTTGTGATGTTTTAAATCGTCGTGCTAAATCAGCCATGACAACATTTTGTCTTAGCTTCATTAAGGTCATTAGGATTTGGTCCACAACAGGCATGGATGAAGAAGTCGGGGCAAATGGTTGTAGGCAGGATACAAGGGTGTGAAACTCAGTGAGTGGAATCCCTGTATACAAGAGGGAGTCTGCATCACTCTCCAAAATCAAATCTGCAACAGGACAAGGTAATTCTAGGGGTGATGTAGTACTCATTCTGCACGTGATGGTAGGCCTTTTTGAATAGGTGTGGTCCTCCATCTCTGGGTCTGACCACTGTGTTTGGACATCACAGGAGGGCTTTGATGTAGAGCACGGCTCCTCATCCCGATCCATCTCGTCAGGCTCATCTGAGGGTAACCACACAGTTCACAATTATTTGGGTATGAGACATTAGCACTACCATTATTGGATTGTGCTACTAATACTATTTAGTATATATATACTATAATATACTATATATACAATATAATATACTATATATATATATATATATATATACACACTATAATATTATATATATATATATATATATATATATATATATATATATATATATATATATATATATATATATATATATATTACTATACTATACATATACACTATACTATATATATAAACTATAATATACTATACTATATATATATATATATATATATATATATATATACATATGGATGGATGGATAGATGGATGGCTGCCCTGCGCTTCGTACCATGAACTAACTGGTTGTCATTAACGTTACCAAACAAACACTACAATGCTGTGTCATCTGTACACCTCCAATCATTGACGGCACTGTTGCTGCCTGTTCTGCCGTTGTTTATCTTTTTCTTCTTCTTCTAGTCCTTAGAAAGAAAAACATCGGTAGCCTTTGCTCCTTAGCGCCACCGCTGTTCAGGAGAAGACTGCAACTAGTGTTGCGACCACCACGCGCGAGTATAAATACTCATGGCAGTCCCGTGACGTCACGATTTCCGCGCGCACTGTTGAAAGCGCTAGTATATCTGAGCCTTTAGCCTTTAGCCCAGCCTCTCGCTAGCTAGCGTCATGGCCAATGCAGACCAGCCCAGAGACAGTACAAGCCAGAGCTTGAAGAGCCGCCCGTATCATTAAGGTCTCCTGTTTGGGAACACTTCGGTTTCCCAGTGAAATACGTCAACGGACAAAGACTAGTCGACAAGACGACAGCAGTGTGCCGACATTGCTCAGTAATGATCGGGTATGTTTCTGGCAGCACTTCAAACTTGTTAACGCACTTGAAAAGGCATCACGCGAGTGTGAACATCACTACTACAAGGAAAAAAACGACCGTAATTCTTTAATTATTTAATTAATTAATTTAACTTTGCAGCAGTATTTTATTTCTTATTCTTTTTTATTTTATATATATTTTATTTATTATATTTTATTACAAAGTGTTTAAAAAAACTGTAAACAAATTGTTTAAAAAGTTTATAGTAATAAACAACCTGCAGTTTAATGTTTGCATTTCTTTCCCTTACTGTACCGAAAATGAACCGAACCGTGATTTTAAAACCGAGGTACGTACCGAACCGTGATTTTTGCGTACCGTTACACCCCTAAAACTGTCCAAGACTTTTAATGTTGGATTTGAAAAGCCGTTTAGCCGCTGCTCATGTTGATCTTGTACATGTTAAAAGTTGTGGTAAAGGAAGTGAAATATGAAGCTGTCCCTCACTGCTGCAACAGGGAGAATTCCCCCGTTGTGAGAATAAAGAGCTTTTCACACGGGGAGCCACACTTCGCCTGCGTAGTCGCGTGTATCCGCGGGATCTCGCTCCTCACGTGAAGGACAACGCTCCGCGAATAAACGCCAGGCGATCAATGTGTGGTAACCATGGGGATTCTGTGCTCTAGTGTCTCCCTGCCGTACAGCTGAATGAGATCAGCTGACTGTGGTATCATATATCCCTAATCACAGGTCTATTTATAACAAAAAGTGGCAATCCTAGTATTTTCCTAACCACGATCTGTTATTGTTGATAGCTAAAGTTAGCTAAATTAGCATAGTCATGATTACAGACGTTACCGATAAATCCAGTCTCGTGCCAATGCTCTGATAAGCAGACGCCCGGCGCGGCGTGTTGCTCGTGTAGGGAGAAGTTCAACTCGTCTGTTATCTGCTGTTCACCTGGCAGACAGGTGCTCAGGGAAATGAAGCCATGTGAGAGAAAAGGTTGAATTCCTGTCAGCAACAAGTTTATTATTAGAGGATCAACGTTGTAGTCATGGACCTTCAACTGAAGACAAACATGACAATATCGCACACATCCGAGATGCAATTCTAACAAAATCAAATAAAAAGATCAAGAAGATTAGATGTCCTATAAAATACAGTAAATCAATGAGTAATCACTTTATCAGTTGTTGATGTGGTTATGATGTTATACAGCTCGTGGATTTAAAGATGTCTTGTTTCTGCAGGAATTCAACCTTTTTTTCCACAAGACAACAGTTTTTCATTATTGAAAACAATGTGACATTAAGTATAGGCTATTAAGCTATACTATAGCTATACTTATTTATTTTTGTGGGGGACTTTGTCCTATTGAAGCACAGCATGCTAGGAAAATATGTTTATATGTCATTTTGACATTATTAATAAATGACATTTTGATGTTTGAAAGTCTCTAGGTTTTGACATAAATGCAGATATAAAAAAACTGTCAATACTGTCGCCTATTTTGCCGTCAATACTGCCAATGTTGTCTTTGCTGTAGTCAGATCAGTAGATATTTATGTTTAACATGAAGTATACTGCTTGAGTGCAGCAAATCAATGGGAAACAGACATGTGTACAGCAGCACCAGCGCCGCGTCAGACACGTTTCTGGTGTGCAAAGACAGAAAAATCCACGCAGCTGACGCGCAACAGAAACGCCACGCTCACGCCACGCAGCCAGTCTGTCGCCGGCCTTAGGGCTGCAGTTAGCTGTCATACAAGATATTCAATTTGGATCTCACAGCACCACTACTTAATTTGCTGACATATTTTTGTATTTGCAGTAAATTTGTTCAATTTCTGTATAGGCGACAACACTTTTGTCTTGCCAAAATTTGACCTTTCTGTCTTGATTAAATGATAAATCTTTTTTCAGTGAAACTAATTTATTTCAGTGCATTAAACATCATTTGCGAGGGTTTTAGCTTTTCATATGAGCTATTTCTAACACCAATTGATTAATTAAAAGTCAAGTTAATAGCAGGTGTTTCTACAAAATAGATAAGCGACAAAGACTTTTGTCAGGGACTGTATTTAGTATATTATATTTGACATATAAAATAATTTGAGCCAACTTATATTGTGGGGGTTTAAGATGCAAATGTGCCCTGATTTATACATCAAACTATATTACACATGACTGTAGTGCAACTTAACATGTAAACAGCGATAGACTAGCTCAACTAAACCAAACTGCCTCAACAGCAACTAACTAGGATTGACTAAAGAAAACCACAAACTAGGTCCTGGTTTTATACTCACGGCACACAAGCCCCCAACTTGTTACGACCGGCTCACGGGCCACAACAAAAGAGGGAGACGCACAACAACTTAACAATAATAAAGTGACATTTATTAAATAATGATGCAAACAAGAGAACAATGAGGTGTGATCGTCAGTATCAGGGAGAACGCGGCCGCCTGGTCTCGGGGCCGGCGGGGTTAAATAGTCTGGGAGGACCGGCCAGGTGATCGCAGTCATCTCATCATCGCCTCCGCTGCACCTGCAAGTTAACAAGACAAACCACAGTACACGTGTACGACAGGCCCAGGGCCGTCCCACCAACAAACATGACATTATGTTTAAGCTAGTGTTTGTGTCTATGCATTAGTTATTATATAGTTGTGAGGACTAGTTTCAGTTTTCTAAAGAAGCTTGTGCATATGTGAGGATTAAGGTGAAGGTGCGCAGAACTCACTCCCACCATCTTCACTCCTACCAGATGACCTCCAGTGGCACGAGGGCGCCCATGGCGACCTTCGTCTGGCAGGAGTTGCAGGGGGCTGCCGGTGGTCTGGTCAGGTGGACTCCGCCTGTGCCTGTCCCCAGGTGCAGGCTGTGGGGTCGCCTTCCTCCGACTTCCCAGCCGTTGTGGTGGTTCTCACACCACCATCTTCCGCCTGCGCCGCCGTTGGGGTCTTCACCATTTACCCATAGCTGGGGCTATTTACCCATAACTGGGGCAGTGGTTGACGGGCATCAGGGCGTTTCCACTCACCGATGGGCCCGCATGCCACGTCTCTGGGGCCCACTGCTGCTCCGAGATCCCGTACAGCTTAGCCTGGTACCACAAGGGACCAGTTTCCATGTGTGCCACGGGGAGGCGTGTACGAGATCTTGGCCGTGGAGAGGCTGTGTACCGGCTGAGGAGGCTTACACACTCCGCTCCTCTTTTCACCCCTGAAAACTAAGAGCTATCCGGTGGCAGCAGCTGGAAGCAGAAGCAGCTACAAGCACGACTACTCCAGCACTACTGCACTGACGCATCACACGCCCTGCACACACACACACACACACCTAAACGCACACACACACGCACACAGACAGACAGACAGAAAGACACATACACACACACCTAAACACACACACAGACAGACAGACACACAGACAGAAAGACACATACACACACACCCATAAACACACGCACACACACACACACGCACACACACACACACACGCACACACACACACGCACACACACACACACCTAAACACCTAAACACACACACGCACACACAGACACACAGACAGAAAGACACATACACACACACCCCTAAACACACGCACGCACACACACACACACACACACACACACACACACACACACACACACACACACCTAAACACGCACACACAGACAGACACACAGACACACACCCCTAAACACACACACACCCCTAAACACACACACGGACGCACACACATGCACACACACACCCCTAAACACACACGCACACACACACACAGACAGACAGACAGACAGACAGAAAGACACATACACACACACCCCTAAACACACGCACGCGCACACACACACACACGCACACACACACACGCACACACACACACACACACAAACACACGCGCACACACACACACGCACACACACACACACACACACACACACCTAAACACCTAAACACACACACGCACACACAGACACACAGACAGAAAGACACATACACACACACCCCTAAACACACGCACGCACACACACACACACACACACACACACACACACACACACACACACACACCTAAACACGCACACACAGACAGACACACAGACACACACCCCTAAACACACACACACCCCTAAACACACACACGGACGCACACACACACACACACACACACACACACACACACCTAAACACCTAAACACACACACACACACACAGACAGAAAGACACATACACACACACCCCTAAACACACGCACGCACACACACACACACACACACACACACACACACACACACACCTAAACACGCACACACAGACAGACACACAGACACACACCCCTAAACACACACACACCCCTAAACACACACACGGACGCACACACATGCACACACACACCCCTAAACACACACGCACACACCCACACACCCCTAAACACACGCACGGACGCGCACACACGCACACACACCCCTAAACACACACACCCCTAAACACACACACACACACACACACTAGGAACACATTAGAACAACCTCCTGTACCACTTCCTCCTCTTCGGTTTGATCTGGCTCTGCAGATCTACCAGCTGTGACCTCATGGCGCTCTCCGTCCTCTCCCACTCCAGCTCCTTCTCCTGCTGACTCAGCTTCAAGCTTTCTGTGGCCTGAAGGAGGGATGACTTCTCCTCCTTCCACTCGCTGAGAAGCTGCTGCTCAGCCCTGTTCAGGTCAGCCATGAGGTTCTTGTGGTCTACGTCCTGCATCTCCAGCTGGGCACTAAGGGAAGCCTGGGATTTTTCCAGTAATGTCTTTCCCTCGTCCTGTTTTTGGAGAGCTTCCTCCATCTTGCTCAATTTATTCTTCAGCTCCTGAGCTTGAGCCCTCTCAGTCTCCAGATAGCGCTCCAACATCACGTTGGTGGTATTGGCTTCTGCGAGCATCTGTCTCTCTTCACGAAACTCCTTCTCCTGAGTTTCCACATGATGTCTAAGGGCCTCCTTCTCTCCCTTCGTCTTCTCCAATTTCATTTTCAGATCTTGAGTTATGAATATCTGAAGGTCAAGATCTTTTTGGGCGTTTCGAAGGAAGTTTCTGATTTTTCCCAGCTGAGTTAAATGTGCAACCTGGGACCTTTCCAGTCTTTCCTTTGCCTCCGCCTGCTTTTGGAGAGCTTCCTCCATCGTGCTCAATTTTTTCTTCAGCTCTTGAGCTTGAGCCCTCTCAGTCTGCAGATAGCGCTCCAACATTACGTTGGTGGTATCGGCGTCTGCGAGCGTCTGTCTCTCTTTACGAAGGGCCTCCTTCTCTCCCTTCGTCTGCTCCAACTTCACTTTCAGATCTTGTGTGATAAAGACCTGCAGGTCGAGGTCCTTTTGGGTTTTTTGCAGCAAGTTGCTGATTTTTCCCAGCTGTGACTTCAGGTACTCTGTTTCCCTGGGGGGGGAGGGGACAGGTTCAGCAAGCTGAACTTTCAAGTCACACATCTCCCTCTGCATCAGCTTTTTCTCACGGTTCCAGCTGCTGCCCTCTCTCTGCTGTTGGAGCTGATCGAGGACATCGGCCAGTAAGTCCTCTCGGATGATCAGATGAACTCTGCCGTCAGATCCACTTTGGGTGAGACTTGCCTCGCCGTCCTTAAGTTCACGCCTTGCCTGTTCTTCAAGGAAACTGAGGTAGAAATCCATCTGCGGTTCGATCTCTCTGCCGTTGAATTCCATGTTGTCCAACGTTGTATTCTGCTGGTCAAGTGTCTTTTCTCTCGTTGCAATGTGCACCGTTAGATTGTCACAATCAAATGAGTGTCTGATACAAAGTGCTGTCTGAGTGAATTTGAATCAGAACTAATGCTGGTTCCCAGTATTCATAGTGTGTCGTTATGGCAACAACAACAACAACATGTATTCTTATGTTTTCAATCCCAAATGGTTATTGATTCTATTGTTGCTATTGATGCTATTGTTGCTATTGATGCTATTGTTGCTATGGGATGTTGCTATGGGATGCCAGTTTGTTTATGTTTGAATATACAGTATGAATGTAATGATTTATGATGATTCCTTAAATATGGAAAAGAAAGAACACTTTACGAAATATGGAAAGGAAAATGTTGGGACGTATGTGGATGGTAACCATGGGGATTCTGTGCACTAGTGTCTCCCTGCCGTACAGCTGAATGAGATCAGCTGACTGTGGGGGACTTTGTCCTATTGAAGCACAGCATGCTAGGAAAATATGTTTATATGTCATTTTGACATTATTAATAAATGACATTTTGATGTTTGAAAGTCTCTAGGTTTTGACATAAATGCAGATATAAAAAAAACTGTCAATACTGTCGCCTATTTTGCCGTCAATACTGCCGATGTTGTCTTTGCTGTAGTCAGATCAGTAGATATTTATGTTTAACATGAAGTATACTGCTTGAGTGCAGCAAATCAATGGGAAACAGACATGTGTACAGCAGCACCAGCGCCGCGTCAGACACGTTTCTGGTGTGCAAAGACAGAAAAATCCACGCAGCTGACGCGCAGCTGACGCGCAACAGAAACACCACGCTCACGCCACGCAGCCAGTCTGTCGCCGGCCTTAGGGCTGCAGTTAGCTGTCATACAAGATATTCAATTTGGATCTCACAGCACCACTACTTAATTTGCTGACATATTTTTGTATTTGCAGTAAATTTGTTCAATTTCTGTATAGGCGACAACACTTTTGTCTTGCCAAAATTTGACCTTTCTGTCTTGATTAAATGATAAATCTTTTTTCAGTGAAACTAATTTATTTCAGTGCATTAAACATCATTTGGGAGGGTTTTAGCTTTTCATATGAGCTATTTCTAACACCAATTGATTAATTAAAAGTCAGGTTAATAGCAGGTGTTTCTACAAAATAGATAAGCGACAAAGACTTTTGTCAGGGACTGTATTTAGTATATTATATTTGACATATAAAATAAATTGAGCCAACTTATATTGTGGGGGTTTAAGATGCAAATGTGCCCTGATTTATACATCAAACTATATTACACATGGCAGTAGTGCAACTTAACATGTAAACAGCGATAGACTAGCTCAACTAAACCAAACTGCCTCAACAGCAACTAACTAGGATTAACTAAAGAAAACCACAAACTAGGTCCTGGTTTTATACTCACGGCACACAAGCCCCCAACTTGTTACGACCGGCTCACGGGCCGCAACAAAAGAGGGAGACGCACAACAACTTAACAATAATAAAGTGACATTTATTAAATAATGATGCAAACAAGAGAACAATGAGGTGTGATCGTCAGTATCAGGGAGAACGCGGCCGCCTGGTCTCGGGGCCGGCGGGGTTAAATAGTCTGGGAGGACCGGCCAGGTGATCGCAGTCATCTCATCATCGCCTCCGCTGCACCTGCAAGTTAACAAGACAAACCACAGTACACGTGTACGACAGGCCCAGGGCCGTCCCACCAACAAACATGACATTATGTTTAAGCTAGTGTTTGTGTCTATGCATTAGTTATTATATAGTTGTGAGGACTAGTTTCAGTTTTCTAAAGAAGCTTGTGCATATGTGAGGATTAAGGTGAAGGTGCGCAGAACTCACTCCCACCATCTTCACTCCTACCAGATGACCTCCAGTGGCACGAGGGCGCCCATGGCGACCTTCGTCTGGCAGGAGTTGCAGGGGGCTGCCGGTGGTCTGGTCAGGTGGACTCCGCCTGTGCCTGTCCCCAGGTGCAGGCTGTGGGGTCGCCTTCCTCCGCCTTCCCAGCCGTTGTGGTGGTTCTCACACCACCATCTTCCGCCTGCGCCGCCGTTGGGGTCTTCACCATTTACCCATAGCTGGGGCTATTTACCCATAACTGGGGCAGTGGTTGATGGGCATCAGGGCGTTTCCACTCACCGATGGGCCCGCATGCCACGTCTCTGGGGCCCACTGCTGCTCCGAGATCCCGTACAGCTTAGCCTGGTACCACAAGGGACCAGTTTCCATGTGTGCCACGGGGAGGCGTGTACGAGATCTTGGCCGTGGAGAGGCTGTGTACCGGCTGAGGAGGCTTACACACTCCGCTCCTCTTTTCACCCCTGAAAACTAAGAGCTATCCGGTGGCAGCAGCTGGAAGCAGAAGCAGCTACAAGCACGACTACTCCAGCACTACTGCACTGACGCATCACACGCCCTGCACACACACACACACACACCTAAACACACACACACACACACAGACAGACAGACAGACAGACACACAGACAGAAAGACACATACACACACACCCCTAAACACACGCACGCACACACACACACACACACACACACACACACACCTAAACACGCACACACACACACACACACACGCACACACACACACACGCACACACACACACCTAAACACACACACGCACACACAGACACACAGACAGACAGGAAGACACATACACACACACCCCTAAACACACACACGCACGCACACACACACACACACACACACACACACACACACACACACACACACACACCTAAACACGCACACACAGACAGACACACAGACACACACCCCTAAACACACACACACCCCTAAACACACGCACGGACGCGCACACACGCACACACACCCTTAAACACACACACCCCTAAACACACACACACACACACACACACACACACACACCTAAACACGCACACACAGACAGACACACAGACACACACCCCTGAACACACACACACCCCTAAACACACACACGGACGCACACACATGCACACACACACCCCTAAACACACACTCACACACCCACACACCCCTAAACACACGCACCCCTAAACACACACACACACACACACACACACACACACACACACACACACACACACACACACACACTAGGAACACATTAGAACAACCTCCTGTACCACTTCCTCCTCTTCGGTTTGATCTGGCTCTGCAGATCTACCAGCTGTGACCTCATGGCGCTCTCCGTCCTCTCCCATTCCAGCTCCTTCTCCTGCTGACTCAGCTTCAAGCTTTCTGTGGCCTGAAGGAGGGATGACTTCTCCTCCTTCCACTCGCTGTGAAGCTGCTGCTCAGCCCTGTTCAGGGCAGCCATGAGGTTCTTGTGGTCTACGTCCTGCATCTCCAGCTGGGCACTAAGGGAAGCCTGGGATTTTTCCAGTAATGTCTTTCCCTCGTCCTGTTTTTGGAGAGCTTCCTCCATCTTGCTCAATTTATTCTTCAGCTCCTGAGCTTGAGCCCTCTCAGTCTCCAGATAGCGCTCCAACATCACGTTGGTGGTATTGGCTTCTGCGAGCATCTGTCTCTCATCACGAAACTCCTTCTCCTGAGTTTCCACATGATGTCTAAGGGCCTCCTTCTCTCCCTTCGTCTTCTCCAATTTCACTTTCAGATCTTGAGTTATGAATATCTGAAGGTCAAGATCTTTTTGGGCGTTTCGAAGGAAGTTTCTGATTTTTCCCAGCTGAGTTAAATGTGCAACCTGGGACCTTTCCAGTCTTTCCTTTGCCTCCGCCTGCTTTTGGAGAGCTTCCTCCATCGTGCTCAATTTTTTCTTCAGCTCTTGAGCTTGAGCCCTCTCAGTCTGCAGATAGCGCTCCAACATCACGTTGGTGGTATCGGCTTCTGCGAGCGTCTGTCTCTCTTTACGAAGGGCCTCCTTCTCTCCCTTCGTCTGCTCCAACTTCACTTTCAGATCTTGTGTGATAAAGACCTGCAGGTCGAGGTCCTTTTGGGTTTTTTGCAGCAAGTTGCTGATTTTTCCCAGCTGTGACTTCAGGTACTCTGTTTCCCTGGGGGGGGAGGGGACAGGTTCAGCAAGCTGAACTTTCAAGTCACACATCTCCCTCTGCATCAGCTTTTTCTCACGGTTCCAGCTGCTGCCCTCTCTCTGCTGTTGGAGCTGATCGAGGACATCGGCCAGTAAGTCCTCTCGGATGATCAGATGAACTCTGCCGTCAGATCCACTTTGGGTGAGACTTGCCTCGCCGTCCTTAAGTTCACGCCTTGCCTGTTCTTCAAGGAAACTGAGGTAGAAATCCATCTGCGGTTCGATCTCTCTGCCGTTGAATTCCATGTTGTCCAACGTTGTATTCTGCTGGTCAAGTGTCTTTTCTCTCGTTGCAATGTGCACCGTTAGATTGTCACAATCAAATGAGTGTCTGATACAAAGTGCTGTCTGAGTGAATTTGAATCAGAACTAATGCTGGTTCCCAGTATTCATAGTGTGTCGTTATGGCAACAACAACAACATGTATTCTTATGTTTTCAATCCCAAATGGTTATTGATTCTATTGTTGCTATTGATGCTATTGTTGCTATTGATGCTATTGTTGCTATGGGATGTTGCTATGGGATGCCAGTTTGTTTATGTTTGAATATACAGTATGAATGTAATGATTTATGATGATTCCTTAAATATGGAAAAGAAAGAACACTTTACGAAATATGGAAAGGAAAATGTTGGGACGTATGTGGATGGTAACCATGGGGATTCTGTGCACTAGTGTCTCCCTGCCGTACAGCTGAATGAGATCAGCTGACTGTGGGGGACTTTGTCCTATTGAAGCACAGCATGCTAGGAAAATATGTTTATATGTCATTTTGACATTATTAATAAATGACATTTTGATGTTTGAAAGTCTCTAGGTTTTGACATAAATGCAGATATAAAAAAACTGTCAATACTGTCGCCTATTTTGCCGTCAATACTGCCGATGTTGTCTTTGCTGTAGTCAGATCAGTAGATATTTATGTTTAACATGAAGTATACTGCTTGAGTGCAGCAAATCAATGGGAAACAGACATGTGTACAGCAGCACCAGCGCCGCGTCAGACACGTTTCTGGTGTGCAAAGACAGAAAAATCCACGCAGCTGACGCGCAACAGAAACGCCACGCTCACGCCACGCAGCCAGTCTGTCGCCGGCCTTAGGGCTGCAGTTAGCTGTCATACAAGATATTCAATTTGGATCTCACAGCACCACTACTTAATTTGCTGACATATTTTTGTATTTGCAGTAAATTTGTTCAATTTCTGTATAGGCGACAACACTTTTGTCTTGCCAAAATTTGACCTTTCTGTCTTGATAAAATGATAAATCTTTTTTCAGTGAAACTAATTTATTTCAGTGCATTAAACATCATTTGGGAGGGTTTTAGCTTTTCATATGAGCTATTTCTAACACCAATTGATTAATTAAAAGTCAGGTTAATAGCAGGTGTTTCTACAAAATAGATAAGCGACAAAGACTTTTGTCAGGGACTGTATTTAGTATATTATATTTGACATATAAAATAATTTGAGCCAACTTATATTGTGGGGGTTTAAGATGCAAATGTGCCCTGATTTATACATCAAACTATATTACACATGACTGTAGTGCAACTTAACATGTAAACAGCGATAGACTAGCTCAACTAAACCAAACTGCCTCAACAGCAACTAACTAGGATTGACTAAAGAAAACCACAAACTAGGTCCTGGTTTTATACTCACGGCACACAAGCCCCCAACTTGTTACGACCGGCTCACGGGCCACAACAAAAGAGGGAGACGCACAACAACTTAACAATAATAAAGTGACATTTATTAAATAATGATGCAAACAAGAGAACAATGAGGTGTGATCGTCAGTATCAGGGAGAACGCGGCCGCCTGGTCTCGGGGCCGGCGGGGTTAAATAGTCTGGGAGGACCGGCCAGGTGATCGCAGTCATCTCATCATCGCCTCCGCTGCACCTGCAAGTTAACAAGACAAACCACAGTACACGTGTACGACAGGCCCAGGGCCGTCCCACCAACAAACATGACATTATGTTTAAGCTAGTGTTTGTGTCTATGCATTAGTTATTATATAGTTGTGAGGACTAGTTTCAGTTTTCTAAAGAAGCTTGTGCATATGTGAGGATTAAGGTGAAGGTGCGCAGAACTCACTCCCACCATCTTCACTCCTACCAGATGACCTCCAGTGGCACGAGGGCGCCCATGGCGACCTTCGTCTGGCAGGAGTTGCAGGGGGCTGCCGGTGGTCTGGTCAGGTGGACTCCGCCTGTGCCTGTCCCCAGGTGCAGGCTGTGGGGTCGCCTTCCTCCGACTTCCCAGCCGTTGTGGTGGTTCTCACACCACCATCTTCCGCCTGCGCCGCCGTTGGGGTCTTCACCATTTACCCATAGCTGGGGCTATTTACCCATAACTGGGGCAGTGGTTGACGGGCATCAGGGCGTTTCCACTCACCGATGGGCCCGCATGCCACGTCTCTGGGGCCCACTGCTGCTCCGAGATCCCGTACAGCTTAGCCTGGTACCACAAGGGACCAGTTTCCATGTGTGCCACGGGGAGGCGTGTACGAGATCTTGGCCGTGGAGAGGCTGTGTACCGGCTGAGGAGGCTTACACACTCCGCTCCTCTTTTCACCCCTGAAAACTAAGAGCTATCCGGTGGCAGCAGCTGGAAGCAGAAGCAGCTACAAGCACGACTACTCCAGCACTACTGCACTGACGCATCACACGCCCTGCACACACACACACACACACCTAAACGCACACACACACGCACACAGACAGACAGACAGAAAGACACATACACACACACCTAAACACACACACAGACAGACAGACACACAGACAGAAAGACACATACACACACACCCATAAACACACGCACACACACACACACGCACACACACACACACACGCACACACACACACGCACACACACACACACCTAAACACCTAAACACACACACGCACACACAGACACACAGACAGAAAGACACATACACACACACCCCTAAACACACGCACGCACACACACACACACACACACACACACACACACACACACACACACACACACACCTAAACACGCACACACAGACAGACACACAGACACACACCCCTAAACACACACACACCCCTAAACACACACACGGACGCACACACATGCACACACACACCCCTAAACACACACGCACACACACACACAGACAGACAGACAGACAGACAGAAAGACACATACACACACACCCCTAAACACACGCACGCGCACACACACACACACGCACACACACACACGCACACACACACACACACACAAACACACGCGCACACACACACACGCACACACACACACACACACACACACACCTAAACACCTAAACACACACACGCACACACAGACACACAGACAGAAAGACACATACACACACACCCCTAAACACACGCACGCACACACACACACACACACACACACACACACACACACACACACACACACCTAAACACGCACACACAGACAGACACACAGACACACACCCCTAAACACACACACACCCCTAAACACACACACGGACGCACACACACACACACACACACACACACACACACACCTAAACACCTAAACACACACACACACACACAGACAGAAAGACACATACACACACACCCCTAAACACACGCACGCACACACACACACACACACACACACACACACACACACACACCTAAACACGCACACACAGACAGACACACAGACACACACCCCTAAACACACACACACCCCTAAACACACACACGGACGCACACACATGCACACACACACCCCTAAACACACACGCACACACCCACACACCCCTAAACACACGCACGGACGCGCACACACGCACACACACCCCTAAACACACACACCCCTAAACACACACACACACACACACACTAGGAACACATTAGAACAACCTCCTGTACCACTTCCTCCTCTTCGGTTTGATCTGGCTCTGCAGATCTACCAGCTGTGACCTCATGGCGCTCTCCGTCCTCTCCCACTCCAGCTCCTTCTCCTGCTGACTCAGCTTCAAGCTTTCTGTGGCCTGAAGGAGGGATGACTTCTCCTCCTTCCACTCGCTGAGAAGCTGCTGCTCAGCCCTGTTCAGGTCAGCCATGAGGTTCTTGTGGTCTACGTCCTGCATCTCCAGCTGGGCACTAAGGGAAGCCTGGGATTTTTCCAGTAATGTCTTTCCCTCGTCCTGTTTTTGGAGAGCTTCCTCCATCTTGCTCAATTTATTCTTCAGCTCCTGAGCTTGAGCCCTCTCAGTCTCCAGATAGCGCTCCAACATCACGTTGGTGGTATTGGCTTCTGCGAGCATCTGTCTCTCTTCACGAAACTCCTTCTCCTGAGTTTCCACATGATGTCTAAGGGCCTCCTTCTCTCCCTTCGTCTTCTCCAATTTCATTTTCAGATCTTGAGTTATGAATATCTGAAGGTCAAGATCTTTTTGGGCGTTTCGAAGGAAGTTTCTGATTTTTCCCAGCTGAGTTAAATGTGCAACCTGGGACCTTTCCAGTCTTTCCTTTGCCTCCGCCTGCTTTTGGAGAGCTTCCTCCATCGTGCTCAATTTTTTCTTCAGCTCTTGAGCTTGAGCCCTCTCAGTCTGCAGATAGCGCTCCAACATTACGTTGGTGGTATCGGCGTCTGCGAGCGTCTGTCTCTCTTTACGAAGGGCCTCCTTCTCTCCCTTCGTCTGCTCCAACTTCACTTTCAGATCTTGTGTGATAAAGACCTGCAGGTCGAGGTCCTTTTGGGTTTTTTGCAGCAAGTTGCTGATTTTTCCCAGCTGTGACTTCAGGTACTCTGTTTCCCTGGGGGGGGAGGGGACAGGTTCAGCAAGCTGAACTTTCAAGTCACACATCTCCCTCTGCATCAGCTTTTTCTCACGGTTCCAGCTGCTGCCCTCTCTCTGCTGTTGGAGCTGATCGAGGACATCGGCCAGTAAGTCCTCTCGGATGATCAGATGAACTCTGCCGTCAGATCCACTTTGGGTGAGACTTGCCTCGCCGTCCTTAAGTTCACGCCTTGCCTGTTCTTCAAGGAAACTGAGGTAGAAATCCATCTGCGGTTCGATCTCTCTGCCGTTGAATTCCATGTTGTCCAACGTTGTATTCTGCTGGTCAAGTGTCTTTTCTCTCGTTGCAATGTGCACCGTTAGATTGTCACAATCAAATGAGTGTCTGATACAAAGTGCTGTCTGAGTGAATTTGAATCAGAACTAATGCTGGTTCCCAGTATTCATAGTGTGTCGTTATGGCAACAACAACAACAACATGTATTCTTATGTTTTCAATCCCAAATGGTTATTGATTCTATTGTTGCTATTGATGCTATTGTTGCTATTGATGCTATTGTTGCTATGGGATGTTGCTATGGGATGCCAGTTTGTTTATGTTTGAATATACAGTATGAATGTAATGATTTATGATGATTCCTTAAATATGGAAAAGAAAGAACACTTTACGAAATATGGAAAGGAAAATGTTGGGACGTATGTGGATGGTAACCATGGGGATTCTGTGCACTAGTGTCTCCCTGCCGTACAGCTGAATGAGATCAGCTGACTGTGGGGGACTTTGTCCTATTGAAGCACAGCATGCTAGGAAAATATGTTTATATGTCATTTTGACATTATTAATAAATGACATTTTGATGTTTGAAAGTCTCTAGGTTTTGACATAAATGCAGATATAAAAAAAACTGTCAATACTGTCGCCTATTTTGCCGTCAATACTGCCGATGTTGTCTTTGCTGTAGTCAGATCAGTAGATATTTATGTTTAACATGAAGTATACTGCTTGAGTGCAGCAAATCAATGGGAAACAGACATGTGTACAGCAGCACCAGCGCCGCGTCAGACACGTTTCTGGTGTGCAAAGACAGAAAAATCCACGCAGCTGACGCGCAGCTGACGCGCAACAGAAACACCACGCTCACGCCACGCAGCCAGTCTGTCGCCGGCCTTAGGGCTGCAGTTAGCTGTCATACAAGATATTCAATTTGGATCTCACAGCACCACTACTTAATTTGCTGACATATTTTTGTATTTGCAGTAAATTTGTTCAATTTCTGTATAGGCGACAACACTTTTGTCTTGCCAAAATTTGACCTTTCTGTCTTGATTAAATGATAAATCTTTTTTCAGTGAAACTAATTTATTTCAGTGCATTAAACATCATTTGGGAGGGTTTTAGCTTTTCATATGAGCTATTTCTAACACCAATTGATTAATTAAAAGTCAGGTTAATAGCAGGTGTTTCTACAAAATAGATAAGCGACAAAGACTTTTGTCAGGGACTGTATTTAGTATATTATATTTGACATATAAAATAAATTGAGCCAACTTATATTGTGGGGGTTTAAGATGCAAATGTGCCCTGATTTATACATCAAACTATATTACACATGGCAGTAGTGCAACTTAACATGTAAACAGCGATAGACTAGCTCAACTAAACCAAACTGCCTCAACAGCAACTAACTAGGATTAACTAAAGAAAACCACAAACTAGGTCCTGGTTTTATACTCACGGCACACAAGCCCCCAACTTGTTACGACCGGCTCACGGGCCGCAACAAAAGAGGGAGACGCACAACAACTTAACAATAATAAAGTGACATTTATTAAATAATGATGCAAACAAGAGAACAATGAGGTGTGATCGTCAGTATCAGGGAGAACGCGGCCGCCTGGTCTCGGGGCCGGCGGGGTTAAATAGTCTGGGAGGACCGGCCAGGTGATCGCAGTCATCTCATCATCGCCTCCGCTGCACCTGCAAGTTAACAAGACAAACCACAGTACACGTGTACGACAGGCCCAGGGCCGTCCCACCAACAAACATGACATTATGTTTAAGCTAGTGTTTGTGTCTATGCATTAGTTATTATATAGTTGTGAGGACTAGTTTCAGTTTTCTAAAGAAGCTTGTGCATATGTGAGGATTAAGGTGAAGGTGCGCAGAACTCACTCCCACCATCTTCACTCCTACCAGATGACCTCCAGTGGCACGAGGGCGCCCATGGCGACCTTCGTCTGGCAGGAGTTGCAGGGGGCTGCCGGTGGTCTGGTCAGGTGGACTCCGCCTGTGCCTGTCCCCAGGTGCAGGCTGTGGGGTCGCCTTCCTCCGCCTTCCCAGCCGTTGTGGTGGTTCTCACACCACCATCTTCCGCCTGCGCCGCCGTTGGGGTCTTCACCATTTACCCATAGCTGGGGCTATTTACCCATAACTGGGGCAGTGGTTGATGGGCATCAGGGCGTTTCCACTCACCGATGGGCCCGCATGCCACGTCTCTGGGGCCCACTGCTGCTCCGAGATCCCGTACAGCTTAGCCTGGTACCACAAGGGACCAGTTTCCATGTGTGCCACGGGGAGGCGTGTACGAGATCTTGGCCGTGGAGAGGCTGTGTACCGGCTGAGGAGGCTTACACACTCCGCTCCTCTTTTCACCCCTGAAAACTAAGAGCTATCCGGTGGCAGCAGCTGGAAGCAGAAGCAGCTACAAGCACGACTACTCCAGCACTACTGCACTGACGCATCACACGCCCTGCACACACACACACACACACCTAAACACACACACACACACACAGACAGACAGACAGACAGACACACAGACAGAAAGACACATACACACACACCCCTAAACACACGCACGCACACACACACACACACACACACACACACACACCTAAACACGCACACACACACACACACACACGCACACACACACACACGCACACACACACACCTAAACACACACACGCACACACAGACACACAGACAGACAGGAAGACACATACACACACACCCCTAAACACACACACGCACGCACACACACACACACACACACACACACACACACACACACACACACACACACCTAAACACGCACACACAGACAGACACACAGACACACACCCCTAAACACACACACACCCCTAAACACACGCACGGACGCGCACACACGCACACACACCCTTAAACACACACACCCCTAAACACACACACACACACACACACACACACACACACCTAAACACGCACACACAGACAGACACACAGACACACACCCCTGAACACACACACACCCCTAAACACACACACGGACGCACACACATGCACACACACACCCCTAAACACACACTCACACACCCACACACCCCTAAACACACGCACCCCTAAACACACACACACACACACACACACACACACACACACACACACACACACACACACACACACTAGGAACACATTAGAACAACCTCCTGTACCACTTCCTCCTCTTCGGTTTGATCTGGCTCTGCAGATCTACCAGCTGTGACCTCATGGCGCTCTCCGTCCTCTCCCATTCCAGCTCCTTCTCCTGCTGACTCAGCTTCAAGCTTTCTGTGGCCTGAAGGAGGGATGACTTCTCCTCCTTCCACTCGCTGTGAAGCTGCTGCTCAGCCCTGTTCAGGGCAGCCATGAGGTTCTTGTGGTCTACGTCCTGCATCTCCAGCTGGGCACTAAGGGAAGCCTGGGATTTTTCCAGTAATGTCTTTCCCTCGTCCTGTTTTTGGAGAGCTTCCTCCATCTTGCTCAATTTATTCTTCAGCTCCTGAGCTTGAGCCCTCTCAGTCTCCAGATAGCGCTCCAACATCACGTTGGTGGTATTGGCTTCTGCGAGCATCTGTCTCTCATCACGAAACTCCTTCTCCTGAGTTTCCACATGATGTCTAAGGGCCTCCTTCTCTCCCTTCGTCTTCTCCAATTTCACTTTCAGATCTTGAGTTATGAATATCTGAAGGTCAAGATCTTTTTGGGCGTTTCGAAGGAAGTTTCTGATTTTTCCCAGCTGAGTTAAATGTGCAACCTGGGACCTTTCCAGTCTTTCCTTTGCCTCCGCCTGCTTTTGGAGAGCTTCCTCCATCGTGCTCAATTTTTTCTTCAGCTCTTGAGCTTGAGCCCTCTCAGTCTGCAGATAGCGCTCCAACATCACGTTGGTGGTATCGGCTTCTGCGAGCGTCTGTCTCTCTTTACGAAGGGCCTCCTTCTCTCCCTTCGTCTGCTCCAACTTCACTTTCAGATCTTGTGTGATAAAGACCTGCAGGTCGAGGTCCTTTTGGGTTTTTTGCAGCAAGTTGCTGATTTTTCCCAGCTGTGACTTCAGGTACTCTGTTTCCCTGGGGGGGGAGGGGACAGGTTCAGCAAGCTGAACTTTCAAGTCACACATCTCCCTCTGCATCAGCTTTTTCTCACGGTTCCAGCTGCTGCCCTCTCTCTGCTGTTGGAGCTGATCGAGGACATCGGCCAGTAAGTCCTCTCGGATGATCAGATGAACTCTGCCGTCAGATCCACTTTGGGTGAGACTTGCCTCGCCGTCCTTAAGTTCACGCCTTGCCTGTTCTTCAAGGAAACTGAGGTAGAAATCCATCTGCGGTTCGATCTCTCTGCCGTTGAATTCCATGTTGTCCAACGTTGTATTCTGCTGGTCAAGTGTCTTTTCTCTCGTTGCAATGTGCACCGTTAGATTGTCACAATCAAATGAGTGTCTGATACAAAGTGCTGTCTGAGTGAATTTGAATCAGAACTAATGCTGGTTCCCAGTATTCATAGTGTGTCGTTATGGCAACAACAACAACATGTATTCTTATGTTTTCAATCCCAAATGGTTATTGATTCTATTGTTGCTATTGATGCTATTGTTGCTATTGATGCTATTGTTGCTATGGGATGTTGCTATGGGATGCCAGTTTGTTTATGTTTGAATATACAGTATGAATGTAATGATTTATGATGATTCCTTAAATATGGAAAAGAAAGAACACTTTACGAAATATGGAAAGGAAAATGTTGGGACGTATGTGGATGGTAACCATGGGGATTCTGTGCACTAGTGTCTCCCTGCCGTACAGCTGAATGAGATCAGCTGACTGTGGGGGACTTTGTCCTATTGAAGCACAGCATGCTAGGAAAATATGTTTATATGTCATTTTGACATTATTAATAAATGACATTTTGATGTTTGAAAGTCTCTAGGTTTTGACATAAATGCAGATATAAAAAAACTGTCAATACTGTCGCCTATTTTGCCGTCAATACTGCCGATGTTGTCTTTGCTGTAGTCAGATCAGTAGATATTTATGTTTAACATGAAGTATACTGCTTGAGTGCAGCAAATCAATGGGAAACAGACATGTGTACAGCAGCACCAGCGCCGCGTCAGACACGTTTCTGGTGTGCAAAGACAGAAAAATCCACGCAGCTGACGCGCAACAGAAACGCCACGCTCACGCCACGCAGCCAGTCTGTCGCCGGCCTTAGGGCTGCAGTTAGCTGTCATACAAGATATTCAATTTGGATCTCACAGCACCACTACTTAATTTGCTGACATATTTTTGTATTTGCAGTAAATTTGTTCAATTTCTGTATAGGCGACAACACTTTTGTCTTGCCAAAATTTGACCTTTCTGTCTTGATAAAATGATAAATCTTTTTTCAGTGAAACTAATTTATTTCAGTGCATTAAACATCATTTGGGAGGGTTTTAGCTTTTCATATGAGCTATTTCTAACACCAATTGATTAATTAAAAGTCAGGTTAATAGCAGGTGTTTCTACAAAATAGATAAGCGACAAAGACTTTTGTCAGGGACTGTATTTAGTATATTATATTTGACATATAAAATAATTTGAGCCAACTTATATTGTGGGGGTTTAAGATGCAAATGTGCCCTGATTTATACATCAAACTATATTACACATGACTGTAATGCAACTTAACATGTAAACAGCGATAGACTAGCTCAACTAAACCAAACTGCCTCAACAGCAACTAACTAGGATTGACTAAAGAAAACCACAAACTAGGTCCTGGTTTTATACTCACGGCACACAAGCCCCCAACTTGTTACGACCGGCTCACGGGCCGCAACAAAAGAGGGAGACGCACAACAACTTAACAATAATAAAGTGACATTTATTAAATAATGATGCAAACAAGAGAACAATGAGGTGTGATCGTCAGTATCAGGGAGAACGCGGCCGCCTGGTCTCGGGGCCGGCGGGGTTAAATAGTCTGGGAGGACCGGCCAGGTGATCGCAGTCATCTCATCATCGCCTCCGCTGCACCTGCAAGTTAACAAGACAAACCACAGTACACGTGTACGACAGGCCCAGGGCCGTCCCACCAACAAACATGACATTATGTTTAAGCTAGTGTTTGTGTCTATGCATTAGTTATTATATAGTTGTGAGGACTAGTTTCAGTTTTCTAAAGAAGCTTGTGCATATGTGAGGATTAAGGTGAAGGTGCACAGAACTCACTCCCACCATCTTCACTCCTACCAGATGACCTCCAGTGGCACGAGGGCGCCCATGGCGACCTTCGTCTGGCAGGAGTTGCAGGGGGCTGCCGGTGGTCTGGTCAGGTGGACTCCGCCTGTGCCTGTCCCCAGGTGCAGGCTGTGGGGTCGCCTTCCTCCGCCTTCCCAGCCGTTGTGGTGGTTCTCACACCAACCGCTGTTGGGGTCTTCACCATTTACCCGTAGCTGGGGCTATTTACCCATAACTGGGGCAGTGGTTGATGGGCATCAGGGCGTTTCCACTCACCGATGGGCCCGCATGCCACGTCTCTGGGGCCCACTGCTGCTCCGAGATCCCGTACAGCTTAGCCTGGTACCACAAGGGACCAGTTTCCATGTGTGCCACGGGGAGGCGTGTACGCAAGGCCGGATTTACCACCGGGCCGATTGGGCCGGTGCCCAGGGGCCTCCGACCTCTAGGGGGCCTCCAAGACCCCACAAACTGTGTGGGCTTTTTTTTTTTTTTTTTTTTTGCTTATTAAATTAAAATAAAATTCATTAATGAGTGTGTGTTTGTGTGTATGTGTGTTAGATATCATTTATTTACACACAAAAAAGTATCATAATCAGTTTTTGTCTGTCGGCTGTGTCTGATGATGACAATGAGTCAGGTTACCGCGGAAACCGTTGATAGCGTCAAGACAGACGGGGTAGAAGATGGTGTGGGGAAAAAGAGAGTTGAGGACATCGAAAAAACAAACATGGATAACAAACGGTGGAGCAGTGGAGCCACAAAACGAAAAGCCAAAAGGGAGAAGGATAGCAGAGAGGATGCAATGAGAAGAAATATGCCAACCATCTCCACTTTTTTAAAAGTCGGCTCGACACAAATAAAGAGCCTGGCGGCGCCTGCTGTGCTGCTAGCGAAGAGGAGTTCAGCATCACAGCCTTGCTAATATTTCAGATGAACCTGTCTTACCTGAGCATCAGCACCAGCACGAGTCGCACGACAATTCAGAAAACCACAGCCCGGCTGGAGTGACAGACACCACCTGTCCAAGTGCCCCCCCACCAGCACCACCACAGTCCCCGACTCCCCTTGAGACCGAAACCGCTGAAGGCGGCAGAGACCCGGCAGTGACGGGTAGGTTAACGTAGGCTACATTACTTCTCTTTTGGCTCTCAACGAAGGCGGTCGCATTTCACCTCTCCTCCCTCTCCTTCCCTGCTTCGCTTCTCTCGTCTCGTCTTGTCTGTGTCTAACTTTTTAAGAGACTCTCTTTGCACTGCTCTACAAAACCCTAAATTATGGATTTGATAAGCTGGTCTCTCAACGCAATTGACACAATCTTCTCAACGAGAAGCTCGGGTTCTGGGGAACCTGTTTGCCCGGCTGGGACGTTCTTGGCTGGCTACTCGATGGACTCGTGGGAGGTTTGGAGGGTCGTGTGCCTGGCAGCTCTCTCGGTCGAAGACATAGAAGATATCTACCTATTCGGAACCATGATAACTGGCCTCTTGCTGATTGGATTGGGCTTTGGCTTGCTTTATCGAAAAATTATCTACATCACGTCAGCTGTTCACAGCCCCACAAAGCTACGTGGTATGATTGAAACGGTGGGCAGAGCGGTCAGCATTCAGGCTGGGACTATGAACCGCATTATGGATAACAACATGGAGGTGAGCCGAAAATTGGATACTATCTTGGAGAAATTCACCGTTTTGCAGAGAATGATTGATCAGAATGGACAAACAGAGTGAGCTGTGGAAAAAGATTGCAGCCTGCTCGCACGAAGAAGTCATAACAATCTTATCATATTCGGCCTCCCTACGCAGCAGCAGCCTTGGCCAAGGCCACTGCTATGATCAACAACTCCCCTGAAGATTAATGCTTAGAGACTCTCTTGTCTCCTACCCGAACTTCCCTCAAACACCTGCTGATTGTTTTCTTTGCTTAGGGCCTGTTCAAGGCTGTCTCCATGGCAATCTTGCTGTGTGCACGCGATGACATCCTGTGGACTTGAGGCGCAATGATTAGGTGCCTGTCTAAGTTGACTCTCTCCAGGCCCCCTCTCCACCCCTATACCCCGTCCCACGCCTTCATAGCTTTTTACCCCCAGTCTGACAAGGGGTCTGTGACCAGCGCCTGCCCGCCGTGACAAGTGGGCGTGGGCTGCAGGTCCAATTGGCCGTTTGACGTACTGGACCATTTCCACCTCCCCTTACCCCCACCCCCAATTGCAAGTGATGTCTTGTTGTTTTGTCTATGTTGTGTATGCATAGAGGGTTTTTTTTTCCAGCTCCTAATGTGTACTCTAATATGGAGCATAGGTCAGGAGTCGCCCCTTTTTTTTTTTTTTTTTCCCTCCCCCCACCACCCTTCCTCTTGTTATGCTGTATTCTTCCAGTGTTGTTTGTATTATCTTATGTCCCCGGGCGCTGTTATAGCTGCCCACTGCTCCCTGTAGAAGGAGGGATGGGTTAAATGCAGAGATGAAATTTCACGACATGTACTTGTATGTGTATGTGACAATAAAGTTTGATTTTGATTTGATTTGATTACCAGTTTGACAGCCTCAAAACGTAGGCGAATCTGTTAGCCTACTTTTTGCCCTTATTAAAAACCTTGATAGGCTAATTATAGATTCCTGGATCGGCGCTGAAACCTTCCGAATCTGCGTCCACCAACCCACCTAAATAAATATGTTTTTCTGATTTAGCTAGAGCTACTCTGACCTGTCCCTGTATGATATGTTGCCTTTTAAATCATGTAACGTTGTTGTATTAATGTTGACTGTTCATTTTTATTATCAGATGCGCGGTCTAGGCTTATCAATACATAATAGGCCTATGTGGGACTCATTCTCTAGTTGAGTGTACTTTCACGTAATAGGCCTATTTCACATAATATTTTAAAAGTTCGTCTTTTGCCGTCAGTTAACTACAGAGAAGTAGCGGCCTGTCGCCGGTTGCGTTTTTCGCTTGGGCGAAGCGGACAAACGGGGTTCGGCACGAGCTGTCTGTGTGTGTGTGTGTGTGTGTGTGTGTGTGTGTGTGTGTGTGTGTGTGTGTGTGTGTGTGTGTGTGTGTGTGTGTGTGTGTGTGTGTGTGTGTGAGCCCGTCCTACCAAAGCAGAGAATTATCTACACACATTGTTCATTATAGGTTAACTCTTAAATACATTTGGAATATGCATTGAAATATTCCCATTTTACATGAAAAAAGTTACTCTCAGTTTGCTACATTGCATAGCATTACTGTATGTGTTGAGGTACATTTTCATATAATTTATATACAAGTGGACACCTGAGTATTACCCCCATATTGATATAAATACACCCAAAACAAGCTTTTAGGGATATTGTAGTCAAATATAGTGATTGTAATGTCATAATGTAGCAACAAAGTAATCTGTATTTTCTGTCTATAAAAACTACTAATCAATTAAAGGTTAAGGCTGGTGATAGTCTGTATTTTTTTATTTTAATGTTATGTTGTCATTACATTTCAGGAAATTATGACATAGAATAAAATAGTTGCCACAAGTACAGCTTTCCTGTAACTCAGGGGTGTCGAACTCAAATACACAGTGGGCCGAGATTAAAAAATTGCTACAAGTCAGGGGCCAGACTGGTTCAACGTTTATTGAAAACGTATTGCACATATTGAACCCTAAGGGGACATGAGCAAAAAAAAAAAAAAAGTTTAGTTTCATCTGCTCAAACTTTCATGTGCTCACCTGAAACTTTCATGTGCTCACATGAAAAGGTTTCGTGTGAGCACATAAGAGTTTGACACCCTACAGCCGGCCAGTGTTCTAGTAGCCAGTTTTCAATAGTAAATAAAAACTGTGATCATTTTGGTCACTATAACCGCAAGGTCATACTGTTGCATCCCCATGACTGTAGTTATTGTTATGTTATTAGGCTGTATCTTCATAGATTTTAATCTGCTTTATTGCAATAAATTCTGTTGATTTTGTTCTGTGATAATTCCCATTTTGTCTTTTGTTTTATAGATATTTATAGATCTCCATTGCTGTTACAGTTAACATCACAAGAAATGGAGTTGGAAAAAGTGGTTTTGTTTTAAACTAAAGAAAAACCCACTGCTTCCTTTTACTGTTTCTAAAATTCAAGATACTGTGTGAGTTTGGGCCACGAGTTCTGGGAGGGGGGGCCTCCAAGATTTTGTGCCCAGGGGCCTTTGCTTTCTAAATCCGTGCCTGCGTGTACGAGATCTTGGCCGTGGAGAGGCTGTGTACCGGCTGAGGAGGCTTACACACTCCGCTCCTCTTTTCACCCCTGAAAACTAAGAGCTATCCGGTGGCAGCAGCTGGAAGCAGAAGCAGCTACAAGCACGACTACTCCAGCACTACTGCACTGACGCATCACACGCCCTGCACACACACACACACACACCTAAACACACACACGCACACACAGACAGACAGACAGACAGAAAGACACATACACACACACCCCTAAACACACGCACACACAAACACACACACACACACACACACCTAAACACCTAAACACACACACGCACACACAGACACACAGACAGACAGACAGACAGACAGAAAGACACATACACACACACACCTAAACACACGCACGCACACACACACACACACACACACACACACACACACACACACACACACACACACACACACACACACACCTAAACACGCACACACAGACAGACACACACCCCTAAACACACACACACCCCTAAACACACACACGGACGCACACACATGCACACACACACCCCTAAACACACACGCACACACCCACACACCCCTAAACACACGCACGGACGCACACACACGCACACACACCCCTAAACACACACACCCCTAAACACACACACGGACTCGCACACACGCACACACACCCCTAAACACACACACACACACACACACACACACACACACACACACACACACACACACTAGGAACACATTAGAACAACCTCCTGTACCACTTCCTCCTCTTCGGTTTGATCTGGCTCTGCAGATCTACCAGCTGTGACCTCATGGCGCTCTCCGTCCTCTCCCACTCCAGCTCCTTCTCCTGCTGACTCAGCTTCAAGCTTTCTGTGGCCTGAAGGAGGGATGACTTCTCCTCCTTCCACTCGCTGAGAAGCTGCTGCTCAGCCCTGTTCAGGGCAGCCATGAGGTTCTTGTGGTCTACGTCCTGCATCTCCAGCTGGGCACTAAGGGAAGCCTGGGATTTTTCCAGTAATGTCTTTCCCTCGTCCTGTTTTTGGAGAGCTTCCTCCATCTTGCTCAATTTATTCTTCAGCTCCTGAGCTTGAGCCCTCTCAGTCTCCAGATAGCGCTCCAACATCACGTTGGTGGTATTGGCTTCTGCGAGCATCTGTCTCTCTTCACGAAACTCCTTCTCCTGAGTTTCCACATGATGTCTAAGGGCCTCCTTCTCTCCCTTCGTCTTCTCCAATTTCACTTTCAGATCTTGAGTTATGAATATCTGAAGGTCAAGATCTTTTTGGGCGTTTCGAAGGAAGTTTCTGATTTTTCCCAGCTGAGTTAAATGTGCAACCTGGGACCTTTCCAGTCTTTCCTTTGCCTCCGCCTGCTTTTGGAGAGCTTCCTCCATCGTGCTCAATTTTTTCTTCAGCTCTTGAGCTTGAGCCCTCTCAGTCTGCAGATAGCGCTCCAACATCACGTTGGTGGTATCGGCTTCTGCGAGCGTCTGTCTCTCTTTACGAAGGGCCTCCTTCTCTCCCTTCGTCTGCTCCAACTTCACTTTCAGATCTTGTGTGATAAAGACCTGCAGGTCGAGGTCCTTTTGGGTTTTTTGCAGCAAGTTGCTGATTTTTCCCAGCTGTGACTTCAGGTACTCTGTTTCCCTGGGGGGGGAGGGGACAGGTTCAGCAAGCTGAACTTTCAAGTCACACATCTCCCTCTGCATCAGCTTTTTCTCACGGTTCCAGCTGCTGCCCTCTCTCTGCTGTTGGAGCTGATCGAGGACATCGGCCAGTAAGTCCTCTCGGATGATCAGATGAACTCTGCCGTCAGATCCACTTTGGGTGAGACTTGCCTCGCCGTCCTTAAGTTCACGCCGTGCCTGTTCTTCAAGGAAACTGAGGTAGAAATCCATCTGCGGTTCGATCTCTCTGCCGTTGAATTCCATGTTGTCCAACGTTGTATTCTGCTGGACAAGTGTCTTTTCTCTCGTTGCAATGTGCACCGTTAGATTGTCACAATCAAATGAGTGTCTGATACAAAGTGCTGTCTGAGTGAATTTGAATCAGAACTAATGCTGGTTCCCAGTATTCATAGTGTGTCGTTATGGCAACAACAACAACATGTATTCTTATGTTTTCAATCCAAATGGTTATTGATTCTATTGTTGCTATTGATGCTATTGTTGCTATGGGATGTTGCTATGGGATGTTGCTATGGGATGCCAGTTTGTTTATGTTTGAATATACAGTATGAATGTAATGATTTATGATGATTCCTTAAATATGGAAAAGAATGAACACTTTACGAAATATGGAAAGGAAAATGTTGGGACGTATGTGGATGGTAACCATGGGGATTCTGTGCACTAGTGTCTCCCTGCCGTACAGCTGAATGAGATCAGCTGACTGTGGGGGACTTTGTCCTATTGAAGCACAGCATGCTAGGAAAATATGTTTATATGTCATTTTGACATTATTAATAAATGACATTTTGATGTTTGAAAGTCTCTAGGTTTTGACATAAATGCAGATATAAAAAAACTGTCAATACTGTCGCCTATTTTGCCGTCAATACTGCCGATGTTGTCTTTGCTGTAGTCAGATCAGTAGATATTTATGTTTAACATGAAGTATACTGCTTGAGTGCAGCAAATCAATGGGAAACAGACATGTGTACAGCAGCGCCGCGTCAGACACGTTTCTGGTGTGCAAAGACAGAAAAATCCACGCAGCTGACGCGCAACAGAAACGCCACGCTCACGCCACGCAGCCAGTCTGTCGCCGGCCTTAGGGCTGCAGTTAGCTGTCATACAAGATATTAAATTTGGATCTCACAGCACCACTACTTAATTTGCTGACATATTTTTGTATTTGCAGTAAATTTGTTCAATTAGCCAAAATTTGACCTTTCTGTCTTGATTAAATGATAAATCTTTTTTCAGTGAAACTAATTTATTTCAGTGCATTAAACATCATTTGGGAGGGTTTTAGCTTTTCATATGAGCTATTTCTAACACCAATTGATTAATTAAAAGTCAGGTTAATAGCAGGTGTTTCTACAAAATAGATAAGCGACAAAGACTTTTGTCAGGGACTGTATTTAGTATATTATATTTGACATATAAAATAATTTGAGCCAACTTATATTGTGGGGGTTTAAGATGCAAATGTGCCCTGATTTATACATCAAACTATATTACACATGACTGTAATGCAACTTAACATGTAAACAGCGATAGACTAGCTCAACTAAACCAAACTGCCTCAACAGCAACTAACTAGGATTGACTAAAGAAAACCACAAACTAGGTCCTGGTTTTATACTCACGGCACACAAGCCCCCAACTTGTTACGACCGGCTCACGGGCCGCAACAAAAGAGGGAGACGCACAACAACTTAACAATAATAAAGTGACATTTATTAAATAATGATGCAAACAAGAGAACAATGAGGTGTGATCGTCAGTATCAGGGAGAACGCGGCCGCCTGGTCTCGGGGCCGGCGGGGTTAAATAGTCTGGGAGGACCGGCCAGGTGATCGCAGTCATCTCATCATCGCCTCCGCTGCACCTGCAAGTTAACAAGACAAACCACAGTACACGTGTACGACAGGCCCAGGGCCGTCCCACCAACAAACATGACATTATGTTTAAGCTAGTGTTTGTGTCTATGCATTAGTTATTATATAGTTGTGAGGACTAGTTTCAGTTTTCTAAAGAAGCTTGTGCATATGTGAGGATTAAGGTGAAGGTGCGCAGAACTCACTCCCACCATCTTCACTCCTACCAGATGACCTCCAGTGGCACGAGGGCGCCCATGGCGACCTTCGTCTGGCAGGAGTTGCAGGGGGCTGCCGGTGGTCTGGTCAGGTGGACTCCGCCTGTGCCTGTCCCCAGGTGCAGGCTGTGGGGTCGCCTTCCTCCGCCTTCCCAGCCGTTGTGGTGGTTCTCACACCACCATCTTCCGCCTGCGCCGCCGTTGGGGTCTTCACCATTCACCCATAGCTGGGGCTATTTACCCATAACTGGGGCAGTGGTTGATGGGCATCAGGGCGTTTCCACTCACCGATGGGCCCGCATGCCACGTCTCTGGGGCCCACTGCTGCTCCGAGATCCCGTACAGCTTAGCCTGGTACCACAAGGGACCAGTTTCCATGTGTGCCACGGGGAGGCGTGTACGAGATCTTGGCCGTGGAGAGGCTGTGTACCGGCTGAGGAGGCTTACACACTCCGCTCCTCTTTTCACCCCTGAAAACTAAGAGCTATCCGGTGGCAGCAGCTGGAAGCAGAAGCAGCTACAAGCACGACTACTCCAGCACTACTGCACTGACGCATCACACGCCCTGCACACACACACACACACACCTAAACACACACACACACACACACACAGACAGACAGACAGAAAGACACATACACACACACCTAAACACACACACAGACAGACAGACACACAGACAGAAAGACACATACACACACACCCATAAACACACGCACGCACACACACACACACACACACACACACGCACACACACACACACACGCACACACTCACACGCACACACACACACACCTAAACACCTAAACACACACACGCACACACAGACACACAGACAGAAAGACACATACACACACACCCCTAAACACACGCACGCACACACACACACACACACACACACACACACACACACACACACACACACACCTAAACACGCACACACAGACAGACACACAGACACACACCCCTAAACACACACACACCCCTAAACACACACACGGACGCACACACATGCACACACACACCCCTAAACACACACTCACACACCCACACACCCCTAAACACACACGCACTCACACACACAGACAGACAGACAGACAGACAGAAAGACACATACACACACACCCCTAAACACACGCACGCGCACACACACACACACGCACACACACACACGCACGCACACACACACACACACACAAACACACGCGCACACACACACACGCACACACACACACACACACACACACACCTAAACACCTAAACACACACACGCACACACAGACACACAGACAGAAAGACACATACACACACACCCCTAAACACACGCACGCACACACACACACACACACACACACACACACACACACACACACACACACACACACACCTAAACACGCACACACAGACAGACACACAGACACACACCCCTAAACACACACACACCCCTAAACACACACACGGACGCACACACACACACACACACACACACACACACCTAAACACCTAAACACACACACACACACACACAGACACACAGACAGAAAGACACATACACACACACCCCTAAACACACGCACGCACACACACACACACACACACACACACACACACACACACACACACACACACACACACACACCTAAACACGCACACACAGACAGACACACAGACAGACACACAGACACACACCCCTAAACACACACACACCCCTAAACACACACACGGACGCACACACATGCACACACACACCCCTAAACACACACGCACACACCCACACACCCCTAAACACACGCACGGACGCGCACACACGCACACACGCACACACACCCCTAAACACACACACCCCTAAACACACACACACACACACACTAGGAACACATTAGAACAACCTCCTGTACCACTTCCTCCTCTTCGGTTTGATCTGGCTCTGCAGATCTACCAGCTGTGACCTCATGGCGCTCTCCGTCCTCTCCCATTCCAGCTCCTTCTCCTGCTGACTCAGCTTCAAGCTTTCTGTGGCCTGAAGGAGGGATGACTTCTCCTCCTTCCACTCGCTGAGAAGCTGCTGCTCAGCCCTGTTCAGGGCAGCCATGAGGTTCTTGTGGTCTACGTCCTGCATCTCCAGCTGGGCACTAAGGGAAGCCTGGGATTTTTCCAGTAATGTCTTTCCCTCGTCCTGTTTTTGGAGAGCTTCCTCCATCTTGCTCAATTTATTCTTCAGCTCCTGAGCTTGAGCCCTCTCAGTCTCCAGATAGCGCTCCAACATCACGTTGGTGGTATTGGCTTCTGCGAGCATCTGTCTCTCTTCACGAAACTCCTTCTCCTGAGTTTCCACATGATGTCTAAGGGCCTCCTTCTCTCCCTTCGTCTTCTCCAATTTCATTTTCAGATCTTGAGTTATGAATATCTGAAGGTCAAGATCTTTTTGGGCGTTTCGAAGGAAGTTTCTGATTTTTCCCAGCTGAGTTAAATGTGCAACCTGGGACCTTTCCAGTCTTTCCTTTGCCTCCGCCTGCTTTTGGAGAGCTTCCTCCATCGTGCTCAATTTTTTCTTCAGCTCTTGAGCTTGAGCCCTCTCAGTCTGCAGATAGCGCTCCAACATTACGTTGGTGGTATCGGCTTCTGCGAGCGTCTGTCTCTCTTTACGAAGGGCCTCCTTCTCTCCCTTCGTCTGCTCCAACTTCACTTTCAGATCTTGTGTGATAAAGACCTGCAGGTCGAGGTCCTTTTGGGTTTTTTGCAGCAAGTTGCTGATTTTTCCCAGCTGTGACTTCAGGTACTCTGTTTCCCTGGGGGGGGAGGGGACAGGTTCAGCAAGCTGAACTTTCAAGTCACACATCTCCCTCTGCATCAGCTTTTTCTCACGGTTCCAGCTGCTGCCCTCTCTCTGCTGTTGGAGCTGATTGAGGACATCGGCCAGTAAGTCCTCTCGGATGATCAGATGAACTCTGCCGTCAGATCCACTTTGGGTGAGACTTGCCTCGCCGTCCTTAAGTTCACGCCTTGCCTGTTCTTCAAGGAAACTGAGGTAGAAATCCATCTGCGGTTCGATCTCTCTGCCGTTGAATTCCATGTTGTCCAACGTTGTATTCTGCTGGTCAAGTGTCTTTTCTCTCGTTGCAATGTGCACCGTTAGATTGTCACAATCAAATGAGTGTCTGATACAAAGTGCTGTCTGAGTGAATTTGAATCAGAACTAATGCTGGTTCCCAGTATTCATAGTGTGTCGTTATGGCAACAACAACAACATGTATTCTTATGTTTTCAATCCCAAATGGTTATTGATTCTATTGTTGCTATTGATGCTATTGTTGCTATTGATGCTATTGTTGCTATGGGATGTTGCTATGGGATGCCAGTTTGTTTATGTTTGAATATACAGTATGAATGTAATGATTTATGATGATTCCTTAAATATGGAAAAGAAAGAACACTTTACGAAATATGGAAAGGAAAATGTTGGGACGTATGTGGATGGTAACCATGGGGATTCTGTGCACTAGTGTCTCCCTGCCGTACAGCTGAATGAGATCAGCTGACTGTGGGGGACTTTGTCCTATTGAAGCACAGCATGCTAGGAAAATATGTTTATATGTCATTTTGACATTATTAATAAATGACATTTTGATGTTTGAAAGTCTCTAGGTTTTGACATAAATGCAGATATAAAAAAACTGTCAATACTGTCGCCTATTTTGCCGTCAATACTGCCGATGTTGTCTTTGCTGTAGTCAGATCAGTAGATATTTATGTTTAACATGAAGTATACTGCTTGAGTGCAGCAAATCAATGGGAAACAGACATGTGTACAGCAGCACCAGCGCCGCGTCAGACACGTTTCTGGTGTGCAAAGACAGAAAAATCCACGCAGCTGACGCGCAACAGAAACGCCACGCTCACGCCACGCAGCCAGTCTGTCGCCGGCCTTAGGGCTGCAGTTAGCTGTCATACAAGATATTAAATTTGGATCTCACAGCACCACTACTTAATTTGCTGACATATTTTTGTATTTGCAGTAAATTTGTTCAATTTCTGTATAGGCGACAACACTTTTGTCTTGCCAAAATTTGACCTTTCTGTCTTGATTAAATGATAAATCTTTTTTCAGTGAAACTAATTTATTTCAGTGCATTAAACATCATTTGGGAGGGTTTTAGCTTTTCATATGAGCTATTTCTAACACCAATTGATTAATTAAAAGTCAGGTTAATAGCAGGTGTTTCTACAAAATAGATAAGCGACAAAGACTTTTGTCAGGGACTGTATTTAGTATATTATATTTGACATATAAAATAAATTGAGCCAACTTATATTGTGGGGGTTTAAGATGCAAATGTGCCCTGATTTATACATCAAACTATATTACACATGGCAGTAGTGCAACTTAACATGTAAACAGCGATAGACTAGCTCAACTAAACCAAACTGCCTCAACAGCAACTAACTAGGACTAACTAAAGAAAACCACAAACTAGGTCCTGGTTTTATACTCACGGCACACAAGCCCCCAACTTGTTACGACCGGCTCACGGGCCGCAACAAAAGAGGGAGACGCACAACAACTTAACAATAATAAAGTGACATTTATTAAATAATGATGCAAACAAGAGAACAATGAGGTGTGATCGTCAGTATCAGGGAGAACGCGGCCGCCTGGTCTCGGGGCCGGCGGGGTTAAATAGTCTGGGAGGACCGGCCAGGTGATCGCAGTCATCTCATCATCGCCTCCGCTGCACCTGCAAGTTAACAAGACAAACCACAGTACACGTGTACGACAGGCCCAGGGCCGTCCCACCAACAAACATGACATTATGTTTAAGCTAGTGTTTGTGTCTATGCATTAGTTATTATATAGTTGTGAGGACTAGTTTCAGTTTTCTAAAGAAGCTTGTGCATATGTGAGGATTAAGGTGAAGGTGCGCAGAACTCACTCCCACCATCTTCACTCCTACCAGATGACCTCCAGTGGCACGAGGGCGCCCATGGCGACCTTCGTCTGGCAGGAGTTGCAGGGGGCTGCCGGTGGTCTGGTCAGGTGGACTCCGCCTGTGCCTGTCCCCAGGTGCAGGCTGTGGGGTCGCCTTCCTCCGCCTTCCCAGCCGTTGTGGTGGTTCTCACACCACCATCTTCCGTCTGGGCCGCCGTTGGGGTCTTCACCATTTACCCGTAGCTGGGGCTATTTACCCATAACTGGGGCAGTGGTTGATGGGCATCAGGGCGTTTCCACTCACCGATGGGCCCGCATGCCACGTCTCTGGGGCCCACTGCTGCTCCGAGATCCCGTACAGCTTAGCCTGGTACCACAAGGGACCAGTTTCCATGTGTGCCACGGGGAGGCGTGTACGAGATCTTGGCCGTGGAGAGGCTGTGTACCGGCTGAGGAGGCTTACACACTCCGCTCCTCTTTTCACCCCTGAAAACTAAGAGCTATCCGGTGGCAGCAGCTGGAAGCAGAAGCAGCTACAAGCACGACTACTCCAGCACTACTGCACTGACGCATCACACGCCCTGCACACACACACACACACACCTAAACACACACACGCACACACAGACAGACAGACAGACAGACACACAGACAGAAAGACACATACACACACACCCCTAAACACACGCACGCACACACACACACACACACACACACACACCTAAACACGCACACACACACACACACACACGCACACACACACACACGCACACACACACACCTTAACACACACACGCACACACAGACACACAGACAGACAGGAAGACACATACACACACACCCCTAAACACACACACGCACGCACACACACACACACACACACACACACACACACACACACACCTAAACACGCACACACAGACAGACACACAGACACACACCCCTAAACACACACACACCCCTAAACACACACACGGACGCACACACATGCACACACACACCCCTAAACACACACTCACACACCCACACACCCCTAAACACACGCACCCCTAAACACACACACACACACACACACACACACACACACACACACACTAGGAACACATTAGAACAACCTCCTGTACCACTTCCTCCTCTTCGGTTTGATCTGGCTCTGCAGATCTACCAGCTGTGACCTCATGGCGCTCTCCGTCCTCTCCCATTCCAGCTCCTTCTCCTGCTGACTCAGCTTCAAGCTTTCTGTGGCCTGAAGGAGGGATGACTTCTCCTCCTTCCACTCGCTGAGAAGCTGCTGCTCAGCCCTGTTCAGGGCAGCCATGAGGTTCTTGTGGTCTACGTCCTGCATCTCCAGCTGGGCACTAAGGGAAGCCTGGGATTTTTCCAGTAATGTCTTTCCCTCGTCCTGTTTTTGGAGAGCTTCCTCCATCTTGCTCAATTTATTCTTCAGCTCCTGAGCTTGAGCCCTCTCAGTCTCCAGATAGCGCTCCAACATCACGTTGGTGGTATTGGCTTCTGCGAGCATCTGTCTCTCTTCACGAAACTCCTTCTCCTGAGTTTCCACATGATGTCTAAGGGCCTCCTTCTCTCCCTTCGTCTTCTCCAATTTCATTTTCAGATCTTGAGTTATGAATATCTGAAGGTCAAGATCTTTTTGGGCGTTTCGAAGGAAGTTTCTGATTTTTCCCAGCTGAGTTAAATGTGCAACCTGGGACCTTTCCAGTCTTTCCTTTGCCTCCGCCTGCTTTTGGAGAGCTTCCTCCATCGTGCTCAATTTTTTCTTCAGCTCTTGAGCTTGAGCCCTCTCAGTCTGCAGATAGCGCTCCAACATCACGTTGGTGGTATCGGCTTCTGCGAGCGTCTGTCTCTCTTTACGAAGGGCCTCCTTCTCTCCCTTCGTCTGCTCCAACTTCACTTTCAGACCTTGTGTGATAAAGACCTGCAGGTCGAGGTCCTTTTGGGTTTTTTGCAGCAAGTTGCTGATTTTTCCCAGCTGTGACTTCAGGTACTCTGTTTCCCTGGGGGGGGAGGGGACAGGTTCAGCAAGCTGAACTTTCAAGTCACACATCTCCCTCTGCATCAGCTTTTTCTCACGGTTCCAGCTGCTGCCCTCTCTCTGCTGTTGGAGCTGATCGAGGACATCGGCCAGTAAGTCCTCTCGGATGATCAGATGAACTCTGCCGTCAGATCCACTTTGGGTGAGACTTGCCTCGCCGTCCTTAAGTTCACGCCTTGCCTGTTCTTCAAGGAAACTGAGGTAGAAATCCATCTGCGGTTCGATCTCTCTGCCGTTGAATTCCATGTTGTCCAACGTTGTATTCTGCTGGTCAAGTGTCTTTTCTCTCGTTGCAATGTGCACCGTTAGATTGTCACAATCAAATGAGTGTCTGATACAAAGTGCTGTCTGAGTGAATTTGAATCAGAACTAATGCTGGTTCCCAGTATTCATAGTGTGTCGTTATGGCAACAACAACAACATGTATTCTTATGTTTTCAATCCAAATGGTTATTGATTCTATTGTTGCTATTGATGCTATTGTTGCTATTGATGCTATTGTTGCTATGGGATGTTGCTATGGGATGCCAGTTTGTTTATGTTTGAATATACAGTATGAATGTAATGATTTATGATGATTCCTTAAATATGGAAAAGAAAGAACACTTTACGAAATATGGAAAGGAAAATGTTGGGACGTATGTGGATGGTAACCATGGGGATTCTGTGCACTAGTGTCTCCCTGCCGTACAGCTGAATGAGATCAGCTGACTGTGGGGGACTTTGTCCTATTGAAGCACAGCATGCTAGGAAAATATGTTTATATGTCATTTTGACATTATTAATAAATGACATTTTGATGTTTGAAAGTCTCTAGGTTTTGACATAAATGCAGATATAAAAAAACTGTCAATACTGTCGCCTATTTTGCCGTCAATACTGCCGATGTTGTCTTTGCTGTAGTCAGATCAGTAGATATTTATGTTTAACATGAAGTATACTGCTTGAGTGCAGCAAATCAATGGGAAACAGACATGTGTACAGCAGCACCAGCGCCGCGTCAGACACGTTTCTGGTGTGCAAAGACAGAAAAATCCACGCAGCTGACGCGCAACAGAAACGCCACGCTCACGCCACGCAGCCAGTCTGTCGCCGGCCTTAGGGCTGCAGTTAGCTGTCATACAAGATATTCAATTTGGATCTCACAGCACCACTACTTAATTTGCTGACATATTTTTGTATTTGCAGTAAATTTGTTCAATTTCTGTATAGGCGACAACACTTTTGTCTTGCCAAAATTTGACCTTTCTGTCTTGATTAAATGATAAATCTTTTTTCAGTGAAACTAATTTATTTCAGTGCATTAAACATCATTTGGGAGGGTTTTAGCTTTTCATATGAGCTATTTCTAACACCAATTGATTAATTAAAAGTCAGGTTAATAGCAGGTGTTTCTACAAAATAGATAAGCGACAAAGACTTTTGTCAGGGACTGTATTTAGTATATTATATTTGACATATAAAATAAATTGAGCCAACTTATATTGTGGGGGTTTAAGATGCAAATGTGCCCTGATTTATACATCAAACTATATTACACATGGCAGTAGTGCAACTTAACATGTAAACAGCGATAGACTAGCTCAACTAAACCAAACTGCCTCAACAGCAACTAACTAGGATTAACTAAAGAAAACCACAAACTAGGTCCTGGTTTTATACTCACGGCACACAAGCCCCCAACTTGTTACGACCGGCTCACGGGCCGCAACAAAAGAGGGAGACGCACAACAACTTAACAATAATAAAGTGACATTTATTAAATAATGATGCAAACAAGAGAACAATGAGGTGTGATCGTCAGTATCAGGGAGAACGCGGCCGCCTGGTCTCGGGGCCGGCGGGGTTAAATAGTCTGGGAGGACCGGCCAGGTGATCGCAGTCATCTCATCATCGCCTCCGCTGCACCTGCAAGTTAACAAGACAAACCACAGTACACGTGTACGACAGGCCCAGGGCCGTCCCACCAACAAACATGACATTATGTTTAAGCTAGTGTTTGTGTCTATGCATTAGTTATTATATAGTTGTGAGGACTAGTTTCAGTTTTCTAAAGAAGCTTGTGCATATGTGAGGATTAAGGTGAAGGTGCGCAGAACTCACTCCCACCATCTTCACTCCTACCAGATGACCTCCAGTGGCACGAGGGCGCCCATGGCGACCTTCGTCTGGCAGGAGTTGCAGGGGGCTGCCGGTGGTCTGGTCAGGTGGACTCCGCCTGTGCCTGTCCCCAGGTGCAGGCTGTGGGGTCGCCTTCCTCCGCCTTCCCAGCCGTTGTGGTGGTTCTCACACCAACCGCTGTTGGGGTCTTCACCATTTACCCATAGCTGGGGCTATTTACCCATAACTGGGGCAGTGGTTGATGGGCATCAGGGCGTTTCCACTCACCGATGGGCCCGCATGCCACGTCTCTGGGGCCCACTGCTGCTCCGAGATCCCGTACAGCTTAGCCTGGTACCACAAGGGACCAGTTTCCATGTGTGCCACGGGGAGGCGTGTACGAGATCTTGGCCGTGGAGAGGCTGTGTACCGGCTGAGGAGGCTTACACACTCCGCTCCTCTTTTCACCCCTGAAAACTAAGAGCTATCCGGTGGCAGCAGCTGGAAGCAGAAGCAGCTACAAGCACGACTACTCCAGCACTACTGCACTGACGCATCACACGCCCTGCACACACACACACACACACCTAAACACACACACGCACACACAGACAGACAGACAGACAGAAAGACACATACACACACACCCCTAAACACACGCACACACAAACACACACACACACACACACCTAAACACCTAAACACACACACGCACACACAGACACACAGACAGACAGACAGACAGACAGAAAGACACATACACACACACACCTAAACACACGCACGCACACACACACACACACACACACACACACACACACACCTAAACACGCACACACAGACAGACACACACCCCTAAACACACACACACCCCTAAACACACACACGGACGCACACACATGCACACACACACCCCTAAACACACACGCACACACCCACACACCCCTAAACACACGCACGGACGCACACACACGCACACACACCCCTAAACACACACACCCCTAAACACACACACCCCTAAACACACGCACGGACTCGCACACACGCACACACACCCCTAAACACACACACCCCTAAACACACACACACACACACACACACACACACACACACACACACACACACACTAGGAACACATTAGAACAACCTCCTGTACCACTTCCTCCTCTTCGGTTTGATCTGGCTCTGCAGATCTACCAGCTGTGACCTCATGGCGCTCTCCGTCCTCTCCCACTCCAGCTCCTTCTCCTGCTGACTCAGCTTCAAGCTTTCTGTGGCCTGAAGGAGGGATGACTTCTCCTCCTTCCACTCGCTGAGAAGCTGCTGCTCAGCCCTGTTCAGGGCAGCCATGAGGTTCTTGTGGTCTACGTCCTGCATCTCCAGCTGGGCACTAAGGGAAGCCTGGGATTTTTCCAGTAATGTCTTTCCCTCGTCCTGTTTTTGGAGAGCTTCCTCCATCTTGCTCAATTTATTCTTCAGCTCCTGAGCTTGAGCCCTCTCAGTCTCCAGATAGCGCTCCAACATCACGTTGGTGGTATTGGCTTCTGCGAGCATCTGTCTCTCTTCACGAAACTCCTTCTCCTGAGTTTCCACATGATGTCTAAGGGCCTCCTTCTCTCCCTTCGTCTTCTCCAATTTCACTTTCAGATCTTGAGTTATGAATATCTGAAGGTCAAGATCTTTTTGGGCGTTTCGAAGGAAGTTTCTGATTTTTCCCAGCTGAGTTAAATGTGCAACCTGGGACCTTTCCAGTCTTTCCTTTGCCTCCGCCTGCTTTTGGAGAGCTTCCTCCATCGTGCTCAATTTTTTCTTCAGCTCTTGAGCTTGAGCCCTCTCAGTCTGCAGATAGCGCTCCAACATCACGTTGGTGGTATCGGCTTCTGCGAGCGTCTGTCTCTCTTTACGAAGGGCCTCCTTCTCTCCCTTCGTCTGCTCCAACTTCACTTTCAGATCTTGTGTGATAAAGACCTGCAGGTCGAGGTCCTTTTGGGTTTTTTGCAGCAAGTTGCTGATTTTTCCAAGCTGTGACTTCAGGTGCTCTGTTTCCCTGGGGGGGGAGGGGACAGGTTCAGCAAGCTGAACTTTCAAGTCACACATCTCCCTCTGCATCAGCTTTTTCTCACGGTTCCAGCTGCTGCCCTCTCTCTGCTGTTGGAGCTGATCGAGGACATCGGCCAGTAAGTCCTCTCGGATGATCAGATGAACTCTGCCGTCAGATCCACTTTGGGTGAGACTTGCCTCGCCGTCCTTAAGTTCACGCCTTGCCTGTTCTTCAAGGAAACTGAGGTAGAAATCCATCTGCGGTTCGATCTCTCTGCCGTTGAATTCCATGTTGTCCAACGTTGTATTCTGCTGGTCAATTGTCTTTTCTCTCGTTGCAATGTGCACCGTTAGATTGTCACAATCAAATGAGTGTCTGATACAAAGTGCTGTCTGAGTGAATTTGAATCAGAACTAATGCTGGTTCCCAGTATTCATAGTGTGTCGTTATGGCAACAACAACAACATGTATTCTTATGTTTTCAATCCCAAATGGTTATTGATTCTATTGTTGCTATTGATGCTATTGTTGCTATGGGATGTTGCTATGGGATGCCAGTTTGTTTATGTTTGAATATACAGTATGAATGTAATGATTTATGATGATTCCTTAAATATGGAAAAGAAAGAACACTTTACGAAATATGGAAAGGAAAATGTTGGGAGGCCATTTTCTCGAACTCCAATAACCATGTGCGCTCAGCAACTACCTATTATTATTTAAGAGGTGCATTTACCACAATAAAACTTTACTTTTTTTTACTTTTATTCAAACTGTCTAGGGGTGTAATGTTTTTGTGTGCAGAACATAGGTCAATTTTCGTGTTTCCACGCGAACATATTAAGTGGCGGAAGTCTCCGCGTTCAGCGCAAATCCCGCCCTGCAGCTGATTCTAAAGTTGTTATCGGTCATGTCTTTATGTCAATCACTGTACAGATTGCCTACACCAAACACTGATCGCCGTCACTGTAACCTAAACCAATGAACTCGACTGCAGGGCGGGACTTTTCGCTGAAGTGGTTTGGGGAAAAAAATAAAGATCACACACCGCGCGCTGTACAACAACAGACACGGCACGCTTTAAGGCCGTTTTATGCTTGACGCGTTGGAGGTGGCGCGCGCATTCGTGACATCAAAATGACGTAATTTCCAGGTGGCGCGTCCGATTTTCAACGCACGAGCACAGAGCGCGCACAAGTCTATTTTTTTCAGCGGCGCCCGACAAACCGGAAACAGAAAGCCTGAACGAGCTCCTGGGAAACCAGATGCCAGGACTCTCAGAGTGACTGCAAGTCTCTCTGGTAAACTTACCGGGTTAAGATGAGTTCTTTTTTTGTGAATGAAAGGCTCGATCTGACCAAGTAGCTCACTGAATCAAAACGAAGCATTGACGGCACTGTTGCTGCCTGTTCTGCCGTTGTTTATCTTTTTCTTCTTCTTCTAGTCCTTAGAAAGAAAAACATCGGTAGCCTTTGCTCCTTAGCGCCACCGCTGTTCAGGAGAAGACTGCAACTAGTGTTGCGACCACCACGCGCGAGTATAAATACTCATGGCAGTCCTGTGACGTCACGATTTCCGCACGCACTGTTGAAAGCGCTAGTATATCTGAGCCTTTAGCCTTTAGCCCAGCCTCTCGCTAGCTAGCGTCATGGCCAATGCAGACCAGCCCAGAGACAGTACAAGCCAGAGCTTGAAGAGCCGCCCGTATCATTAAGGTCTCCTGTTTGGGAACACTTCGGTTTCCCAGTGAAATACGTCAACGGACAAAGACTAGTCGACAAGACGACAGCAGTGTGCCGACATTGCTCAGTAATGATCGGGTATGTTTCTGGCAGCACTTCAAACTTGTTAACGCACTTGAAAAGGCATCACGCGAGTGTGAACATCACTACTACAAGGAAAAAAACGACCGTAATTCTTTAATTATTTAATTCATTAATTTAACTTTGCAGCAGTATTTTATTTCTTATTCTTTTTTATTTTATATATATTTTATTTATTATATTTTATTACAAAGTGTTTGAAAAGTTTATAGTAATAAACAACCTGCAGTTTAATGTTTGCATTTCTTTCCCTTACTGTACCGAAAATGAACCGAACCGTGATTTTAAAACCGAGGTACGTACCGAACCGTGATTTTTGCGTACCGTTACACCCCTAAAACTGTCCAAGACTTTTAATGTTGGATTTGAAAAGCCGTTTAGCCGCTGCTCATGTTGATCTTGTACATGTTAAAAGTTGTGGTAAAGGAAGTGAAATATGAAGCTGTCCCTCACTGCTGCAACAGGGAGAATTCCCCCGTTGTGAGAATAAAGAGCTTTTCACACGGGGAGCCACACTTCGCCTGCGTAGTCGCGTGTATCCGCGGGATCTCGCTCCTCACGTGAAGGACAACGCTCCGCGATTAAACGCCAGGCGATCAATGTGTGGTAACCATGGGGATTCTGTGCTCTAGTGTCTCCCTGCCGTACAGCTGAATGAGATCAGCTGACTGTGGTATCATATATCCCTAATCACAGGTCTATTTATAACAAAAAGTGGCAATCCTAGTTTTTTCCTAACCACGATCTGTTATTGTTGATAGCTAAAGTTAGCTAAATTAGCATAGTCATGATTACAGACGTTACCCGATAAATCCAGTCTCGTGCCGATGCTCTGATAAGCAGACGCCCGGCGCGGCGTGTTGCTCGTGTAGGGAAAAGTTCAACACAATTCAACTCTTGCAGCGGGCGGGCGTGTGTGACGAGCACGAACGCGAGTTTCACGGGATTGTGCCCGCTTGTCGCGTCACCTGTCAAAACTAGTTTCTTTTGTTTGATCATAATTACTGATAAAATAAGACACATTCTTTTGTCTTACTATATCAGTAATTATGATCAACCAAAAGGTCAAACAAATGATAGAATTATGTTATGCAGTTCTACAGTTTTTCCTCTATTTGCCACACAAGTCATTTACATATGGGGGGTTTCAGTGTCCCGTCTTCCAACGCCACCCTGCCAAGACCTTTCGCCACCCCATGTCAAATTTTAGATCCGCCACTGGCAAGGATGATGTCGGTCAAACTCGTCTGTTATCTGCTGCTCACCTGGCAGACAGGTGCTCAGGGAAATGAAGCCATGTGAGAGAAAAGGTTGAATTCCTGCAAACTGTCAACAACAAGTTTATTATTAGAGGATCAACGTTGTAGTCATGGACCTTCAACTGAAGACAAACATGACAATATCGCACACATCCGAGATGCAATTCTAACAAAATCAAATAAAAAGATCAAGAAGATTAGATGTCCTATAAAATACAGTAAATCAATGAGTAATCACTTTATCAGTTGTTGATGTGGTTATGGTGTTATACAGCTCGTGGATTTAAAGATGTCTTGTTTCTGCAGGAATTCAACCTTTTTTTCCACAAGACAACAGTTTTTCATTATTGAAAACAATGTGACATTAAGTATAGGCTATTAAGCTATACTATAGCTATACTTATTTATTTTTGTGGGGGACTTTGTCCTATTGAAGCACAGCATGCTAGGAAAATATGTTTATATGTCATTTTGACACAAATACATATTAATAAATGACATTTTGATGTTTGAAAGTCTCTAGGTTTTGACATAAATGCAGATATAAAAAAACTGTCAATACTGTCGCCTATTTTGCCGTCAATACTGTCGATGTTGTCTTTGCTGTAGTCAGATCAGTAGATATTTATGTTTAACATGAAGTATACTGCTTGAGTGCAGCAAATCAATGGGAAACAGACATGTGTACAGCAGCACCAGCGCCGCGTCAGACACGTTTCTGGTGTGCAAAGACAGAAAAATCCACGCAGCTGACGCGCAACAGAAACGCCACGCTCACGCCACGCAGCCAGTCTGTCGCCGGCCTTAGGGCTGCAGTTAGCTGACTTTTCACAGCTAAATCATCAGTGCTGTTTGAACATCTCATAAGAAAAAGATGATGATTTATAATATACGCTACAACACAAATCTCAAGAATTATACAGGCATGAAAACGGGTCAGGGGTAAAAAAGGTGAGAAGGATATTACCCCTCTAGGAGGGTCCGGGGTCATGCTCCCCCGTAAGAACATTTTAAATATTCAATATTTTAAAGCATCAATCTGATGCAGACCTGCCAACCTTGACATTTTTGTCATTTTATTGTCGAAGTTCTGGTTCATGAACACGGCGACATGCACCCGGAAAAAAATTGCCATTACCGCTGTCTTTGATGTCATTTTGGCTGGTTGGACATCAGTATAGTCGTTTAGTTCACATGCTTACCAATTACTTCACCTGGTCCTAGGACATAGTCATTAGTCATAGCCCAGGTTACTTATACCACCCACCAAGAGCCTGGGTCTGTCCGAGGTTTCTTCCTAAAAGGGAGTTTTTCCTCGCCACTGTTGCACTGAGTGCTTGCTCTTGGGGGATTGTTGGGTTTTTTTGTAAATTATAGCGTGTGGTCTAGACCTACTCTATCTGTAAAGTGTCTTGAGGTAACTCCTGTTATGATTTGATACTATAAATAAAATTGAATTGAATTGAATTATGTTTTCGTTCCTACCCTCACCTATGGTCATGAAGGCTGGGTCATGACCGAAAGAACGAGATCCAGGGTACAAGTGGCTGAAATGGGTTTCCTCAGGAGGGTGGCTGGCGTCTCCCTTAGAGATAGGGTGAGAAGCTCAGTCATCCGTGAGGAGCTCGGAGTAGAGCCGCTGCTCCTTCACGTCGAAAGGAGCCAGTTGAGGTGGTTCGGGCATCTGGTAAGGATGCCCCCTGGGCGCCTCCCTAGGGAGGTGTTCCAGGCACGTCCAGCTGGGAGGAGGCCTCGGGGAAGACCCAGGACTAGGTGGAGGGATTACATCTCCAACCTGGCCTGGGAACGCCTCGGGATCCCCCAGTCAGAGCTGGTTAATGTGGCTCGGGAAAGGGAAGTTTGGGGTCCCCTGCTGGAGCTGCTCCCCCCGCGACCCGACCACGGATAAGCGGACGACGATGGATGGATGGATGGATGGATGGAATTGAATTATGATACCTATAATAACCTTAACATTGTGGAGGGTCCTCCACAATGTTCTACAGTAGCCTACAGTCTTATAACAGTCGCCAAAATACTGTAATACTTTTATACTATGTCCCAAAATACTAATAGTAGCCTATTTCCATAAGATTACTATAATATTGTTCCAAAATTGGCCTGCTATACGAGTCCTATAATTCTTTTTTGTGATAGTTTGTACAGCCTAGGCTACAATGAAAAAGTCACTTTTAACAAAAAAAAACACAAACAAATACAGGGTACCCCCAGGATCCTCCAACTTCAATTCAAGGCTTTTTAAGACATTTTTAATACCACTTCAAATGAAATTCAATGCCAACTTCGTACCCATTCCGACAGAAGTATGAGGGGAAAATGGAATATAAGTATGTACAAGTAGTGTACTTGAATTGAATAAAACATTTTATTTAAATGATCAGTCATATTTAATACAATTTATTGGATCATAATTCAATAAAATAGTATAATGAGCACTTTTACTTTTGGTACTTTAAGTATATTTTGATAATACTTTTGTACTATTAGCCCTACTTAAGGAAGCTGTTGAATGCAGGACTTGTAACTGACAAGTAATTTGTAACTCTACAACACTGTTTTTTTTACTTCTACTGCAATACATGATCTGAGTAAGTCTTCCACCTCTGAAAATCACCACCAACAGTCGTGCATGAAAACCTGCAGCAGTGTTTAACAGTGAAAACACAGCTCAGTTCAGCGTTTACTGCAGCTCTGCTACAGTGACGTCCTGCACGGATCAAGAGATGTTAGAGTCCGGCAGCTGCTCGCTCTGTTTGTTATAAGACGCACCCCGAGCAGATTAATGCGCACAAAGCCAATCTTTGCAGATGGTACCGCTCCGTGTTTGGCTAGCTAATAAGCCGTTAGCCTGTTAGCTTGAGCTTTATCTGAAGGCGCCGAGCGGCCAGCCAGGCTCCGTTACACACCGACACATTCCGCACATCCTCTGCTCAGTTTAACCGCTATCCCCCGGTACCGGTCAGAGAGGCGTGTTTACTTTGTGTCTCGGTCCTCCGGTGCGTCCAGCGACGGGCTCCGGTCAGTTTTTAATTAGCCTACATTAGAACAGTTAATTTTGTTACGGTATGAACTTAATCCTAGGAAAGGCAAAAAAATATAAGACCTCCAAGAACGAAATCCAAGACTTTGTATACCAAATTCAAGGCTTTATTAATAAATAATATGTATCCAAAGTTGACAGGTAGGCTACGTAAATTAATTGATTTCACAATTTCACCTATCTTCATCAAACCCGTTTACCTGTGCAAGTACCGTCCTCCCTTGGGGAACCAACCAAACTAACTAACTTCGTACTTCGCTGAATCTCTGGTACCCCCCCCCCCCCCCCTTAAACATTTTCTCATTGAATCTACGATGCACGTAGGTCACCTATTTTGGTTTCAAAACGGCGAATTTCGCCGAAAGGTGAGTGATTTTCATGTATGATTATAGCTTTTAAATCTGAGAAAGTAAATCAACAATACTTCATTGTTGCTCATGTCAATTTGCTTTCATATCTGCACTTGTGTTAAATGTTTTGTAAACTGAACAAGAGTGCAATATCAGCAACTATTGAATGGAGTGTCATGAATGTACAGATGTTTTTTTTTCTATCGCCACTCGTTGATTGCTGGAGTGACCGTGATTAAATGTAATGTGTGTGTTTTGACTGTTGTTTTTTACGTCTCTTCCATGTCCAGTAGACCTATCTGTGTCGACATAGCTCCATGTAATGACTTGAATTGTATTACATGCATTCAGCAGTCATTTGTTTTATTTTTCATACCACTTGTCTTTATTGTAAAATAAACCAAAAGGCGTCTGAGCTCAACCGAGTCTGTGAAAAAGACTCCACATGCAGACACACATCACACACGGAGGTGTTTGACTACCTACAGATACAGCACCAACATATTGTGTTACTGACCTCTTCTGGAGGAACGGTTCATTTTGTTGCTGCTGATTTCAGTGAGTTCACTTCTCCATGACATGACAGCGAGGTGACGACTTTAACAACTGCAGGTCAGAGCAGAACAAACAGCATTCATTGAGTAAATTCAAAAAAACACAATACTGATTAAATCAAGACATAAAGAACTAATCTGGTTTATTTTGGAGCATGAATGGAAGTGGAGTAGTTTATGTGTATTTGTACTTTTTAGTAATCAACAGTAAACATGAGATGAATGTTTTATGTTGATTAGTATTCTTAGAGGTTGGAGAAGGTTTTGTATTTGTCCAAAAGCTTGAACAAGTTCCTCAAACAGAACATTTGATCAGTCAGTGGAAATAAAAACAGGAGCTATGTGGTATTTATACAATAACTGTGTTACATAAAATACCACATTGTTCGAACGCAACTACAACGTTTAACTGAACTTATCAGAAAACATACTTGTACTTCAGCATGTGTCTGTTTGATATTCTAGAAATCTTTTCTTTTAGGTTGATATCTCAACCTGTGATCATCGCTTACAATCAGGGCAGGTGTCTAACCAATGAATGCACCCGTTTCACTTTGACTTGTCGTCATGGAGCTGCCTGCATACATGCATCAATGTGATGGTATGCTTGGCCACATTAGCAGCACGGCTCTAGGGATGAAACATGTTTCAGTCTACACTGAAATATCTCAACAACTATTGGGACAGAGAGTCATGATATTTGTCATGTTTGGGCTGAACTTGTAACGTAGTGACTCTCTCTGTATGGGGATGTTTATTATGTATAGCCACTTAGTGAACTGTTTTTTTTGTTGTTTTTTTTGTATGTGAACACTTACAGCCAGCCACCTAGTGAAGTATTTTGACATGTTTTCATGTGGTAACTCACCATATGTTTCTAATCAGCCTACACAAAAGGGGAAATTGTTTGTCTGAGAAGAACAGACAGAAGAAGGCCGTCTGTGCCGCTACGCGTGGGTTGCTTCTCCGTGTCTTTTGAATTGTCTATTATGAAGTAGCCAGTAAAATAAAGGTTTTTTAAATAATTTTGAAGAAGAGTGCCTTGGATTTGTCTTTTTTCTACTGTCATGACATTTAGTTTGGACATTTATGTGAAGTTTTGTGCATATTTTCACACAGCAGAATTTAGATTTTCCTTGATCAGGAATAACAAAGAAAGTAAGAAAACTCCCAGATGTCTGCAGTCTAGTGCACATTTGTCTGAGCTGTGAGACAGATTCCTCCTCTGTTGCTTTCTTAACCCTTGTGTTTTCCTCCCATCGACCATGCACTTGTTGTCCTCCCGGGTCAAAATTGACCCGGTCTGTTTTGCCAGTTTATAAAGCATGAAGTATAAATTATTACCCAATTCTGTGTTGCATCTTCTTAGCAACTTCTTTCCAACTTATTACCACTAGTTTTACACTTATTTTTTTAATATATGGTCAAAAAAAAAAACGCATTTATATAAAATATACCTAATTTCTGAGTTAAAAAAAGCTGAAATTATGAATTATTTTGACTAACAGTTGAGATCAATGGGAACATATGTTGATAGGTTATCACAGACTGGTATAAGTCAAAATTTAGTCAAGATACTGTTTTGAAACCATTTCAAGTTTTTTAATGGCAGCCAATAATCACGCTTGTTGTCTGTTTTGGCTATTAATAAAGCATAAAGTATAAATGATCACCCAATTCTATTTTACACCTTCTCAACAACTTAATTCCAACTCATTACCACTAGTTTTACAGTTATTTTTGGAATTTATGGTGAATAAACTTCATTTACATGAAACAATACCTAATTTTTGGGGTAAAATAAGCATAAATTATGAATTATTTTCATTATACAACCCCACATCAGAAAAAAGTTGGGACAGTATGGAAAACACAAATAAAAAAAGAAAGTAGTGATTTCTAAATGTACTTTGACTTGTATTTCATTGCAGACAATACAACAGCACATAATTTAATGTGTTCCTCATGATTTTTATTGTTTTCTTTTTTCAAAAAAACTAAATTCCTATTTTGGTTCTTGCAACACATTTCAAAAAAAGTTGGAACAGTAACATTACCACTTTGTAATGTTGCCATTCCTTTTCACAACACTTAAAAGACGTTTAGGGACTGAAGACACCAAGTGATGAAGTGTTTCAGGTGTAATTTTGTCCCATTCTTGCTGCAAACAAGTCTTAAGGTGGGCAACAGTACGGGGTCTTCTTTGTTGCATTTTGCGCTTCAAAATGCGCCACACATTCTCTATTGGAGACAGGTCGGTACTGCAGGCAGGCCAGTCAAGTACCCGTATCCTCTTCCTCCGCAGCCAGGACTTTGTAATGTGTGCAGAATGTGGTTTTGCATTATCTTGTTGAAATATGCATGGACGTCCCTGGAAAAAATGTCTTCTTGAAGGCAGCATATTGTGCTCCAAAATCTCTATGTACTTTTCAGCATTAATGGTGCCATCACAGAAGTGCAAGTTACCTTTGCCAAGGGCACTGACACAACCCCATACCATGACAGACCCTGGCTTTTGGACTTGTTGCTGGTAACAGTCTGGATGATCCTTTTCTTCTTTGGTCCAGAGCACACAGCGTCCATTTCTCCCAAAAAATACCTGAAATACTGATTCATCTGACCACAGTACACGTTTCCACTGCGTGATGGTCCATCCCAGATGCCTCCGAGCCCAGAGAAGTCGACGGCGCTTCTGGACACTGTTGACATAGGGCTTCCATTTGGCACAGTACTACATTTGTGGCTGTAACTACGTATTGTGGTACTTGACAAAGGTTTGCCAAAGTAGTCCTGAGCCCATGTGGTGATATCGCTTATAGATGAATGACGATTCTTGATGCAGTGCCGCCTGAGGGCTCGGAGATCACGGTTGTTCAGCTTAGGCTTGCGCCCTTGTCCTTTACGCACTGAAATTCGTCCTCATTCCTTGAATCTTTTAATTAAGTTATGCACTGTTGAAGGTGAAATAAGCAAATGTCTTCCTATCTTTCTTTGAGGAACATTGTTTTTAAACATTTCAATAATTTTCTCACGTATTAACTGGCGATCCTCGGCCCATCTTTGCTCCTAAAGGACGAGACCTTTCTTGGATGCTGCTTTTGTACCAAATCATAATTACAATCACCTGTTGACATCACCTGTTTCAAATCACATCATTATTTAACCAATTTACCTGATTACTAGCCCTAAATTGCTCCTGTCCCAACCTTTTTTGGACAAAACATGAAATATTTTGTGTTCACGTTGTCTGCAATGAAATACAAGTCAAAGTACATTTAGAAATCACTACTTCCTTTTTTTTATTTGTGTTTTTCATACTGTCCCAACTTTTTCTGATTTGGGGTTGTAGTTAAGATCAGATGAACCTATGTTTGTGGATAATCACTGACTGGTATATGTTAGCGATTAGTCGGGATATGGTTTTGAAACTATTTTATTATTTTTAATGGCAGCCAATAATCACACCTGGTGTGTTCCTAGGTAAAAATGGGCTTGTTCTGCTTTGCGTGTTTATAAAGCATAGACAATTATAATTAATCACTCAATTCTGTGTAAGCACTTTTATTCAACTTCAAAATTTACGGAAAATTGTCTCGTCTCCATTTAGGAAAAGACACATCAAAGGTGTTATAACAACAAGTTTACAAAGCTGTAGTTTGAAGTTATGTCTGTATGTTTGTTGTTCTCTCACATGCACCCAAGATAAGGAGATTACTTTCATTTCAGATCTAAGTTTTTTATATCCTCTAGATTCCACTATTGCAATAACCTTTATGATGGTATTGTAATGGCAAAAATACTTTTAAAGCACATTCTTTTATTAGGATTAATCTGTTTACTGTATGTGTTAACTTAAGAAAATGGTTTCTAACAGATGAACTTTGATTAACTGAAGACTGATGTGTCTTTTTCGCGAGGTCTTTACTGACGTGTGTTTAGAACAAGTTTAGATTAGGCGCGTAAAAAGAATCCTACAGTGTCTCTAAAACAGTTTTGTTATTCCCCGGCAGCTGAGACTGCGAAGATGTTATGTCTTCTCGTTTTAACTAGGCCGAAAGGCGTGACATGACTCTTTGCTTTTTGTTTGTGTAAGCTGGGTTTTTGAAGGAAGCCAAGGGGGGGGTTGAAAGTGACCATTTGTTGTTTTTCTATATTGTGACTGCCTGTTTGATGGGGAATCAGAGCGCTCTTGCATAGCCACCGAGGTGGCTGTGTTACAGCGTTTCTCCATTTGCAAATGAGAATAAACACTCAAAAACCAGACTTTGGTTTCTGCTCGATGGTCTTCATTTGTTTCACTACAAGCTTTAAACCTTTTATTTACTTACACTGTGTTAATAGGAATTATTTCCACGACAGTATCAGCAGATAAAAAGCCCAAAGTCTAAACACTGCTGCCTGCTTACTAAACGTAGATACCACATCACTCCAGTCCTTGCTGTTCTTCACTGGTTAACTGTGAGTTTTAGGATTTAAACTGCTTGTCTTTTAAGCCTCCTGTCTTTATCTGTGATCCACTAACTCCCTACGAGCCTGATCACTGCTTAGGATCTTTTAACCTCTTCTTAAGACTCTTTATCTCATCGCCTTTTAACTCTGTTAATTATTGTTATTCTTTGTTTATACCGCAATACATGATGTTGCTTTGTTTTTAAAATGTGATATGTATATTTTAAGAAGTAATTTCAGGGCTTAAACATACAATATGTAACTTTCTGCCCCTAGGGGTCTCTCAACCAAAACTATGGATTGTAAACACGGACTTAAACAAGTAAACAACTTCGCTGATTAGAATGCATCCGTTCACGGACAAGTTTAGCCACCCATTCAAATGTATTCACTTTATTACACTTTATTCATGTCATTCTAATAACATAGCGGCATTTTCCCAACATAATTACGTTTTTATTGATTCTATCTGTATTGGAAGCTGACCAGTTAGCTAGCTAGTGAGCCAGCAAGCTAACATTAGCCAGCAGCTAAAATCACAGTAACTATCACAATATATTTCACATGTCACTGTCACCTTTTGGATAGTTTAACGGGGTTTGTTGTAACGCTAGCTAGCAACTCAACGAGGCTGAGAGACTGGTGTGGGTGGGGATTGCCGGAGGAATCTCCCGGGACGGCGAGCCGAGGACGGCCGATGGCCGATGTTCAGCAGCAGAACATCTCCAAGCTGCCTGGAATGATCCTCCCCCTTCACTTTTCTTTAATCTTAACTATTCGTTTTGGTACTTGTCGCAGTGCTCGAAGTGGGCCGGTACGCACCGGTACGCAGTACCGGCACTTCTACATTTTACTCTTAAGCGTACCTGCACTTTTTCTTGCGTACCGCTACTTCTCGCATGCAGCCGGTACTCTACCACTGACAGAGAAAGCGTCAGTGCCAGAGAGACGACCCTAACGTTACATAAACTACACTACCCAGAGGGCACTACGTGTTTACATTTTAGATCTTGACGAATCACGTAAAGGCAAGCAGTCCGCCCACCCTATCAGAAGTTCGCTTCTCCACGGCTCTAGTTTGAAAAAGCTGTCAGCGTGAGCCTGACCATAACACATTTTTCACTGCTGAAAACCTAGAAACTAAAAATAAGTGTCTAGTTTGTAAGTCGTTATGTTGGCCGCCTGGCTTCAGAAAGGTACTAAAAGAACGCGTGAGCCAGAGCCAGACACGTCAACAGAGGTCCAAGTCCAACCAGAAACATCAGGAGGTAGCTAGTACGGTTCATGAGCTTCAAGCTAGCGCTGATGTGAGCGCAACAGCTGGCGTTAATGAGGAGTCTGCCGCTACCATAGACAGTATATAAAAGGCCGCTACCAACCTTAACGTTACACCGACGTCAACAGTAACGTGAGTAACGAAACACGGATGGCCTGACTGTTGGTCAAAGGACCAAATTATGTATTTATGCTCCACGAACAGCTGGCTTGTTTTTAATGTTAACAAACTGGGCTGCAAAACATGATGTAGCAGCATCCCGTCACTAGCTGCCCAGACAGAGAGGGGACTGAAGCTGTTCCCTCTGTCTCTGTCACACACGCACACACACTCACACACACACACTGAGAGTGACTGTTTTGCATCTGTTTGAGCACCAAATTATTGTTAAAATGTATAGTTTTGATGAATGAATGAATTTTTTTTTCTTAACATGGCTCCAACATATTAGCAAATATAAATCAGCTTATATGTGGAAAAAATAAACAATATTGATACTAGCCTATATGTAAATTAGTCGCTTTCCATAGATAGTTAATAAGCATTCACTGTGCCACATGTATGTTTAAAATCAAAACATGATTTTTTGAATAGCTTACGCACTAAAGTTATGTAAACTTGTTTAAATAAATCCATACATTTATATAGTTAATAAATGACAATAAATTGTTGTACCAGCAATATCTCCAAGTTTTGGTTTTCACTATAGAAATCTCAAATGTCATGATGATCTGCCAATGCAAGAGAGTACCGGCACCTTTTTTTTCCCACTTCAAGCACTGACTTGTCGGGTTAATTTAGCTAACTGTAAAGACAGCTAAACGCGAAGGGGTGAGAAATTCGACAGGGAGGAGATTTTCGGCACGAACACCGGTAGCTAGCGCTAACGGAGACGCAGCTAACACTAGCTATGGATGGCCACTGTTGCGACTCGGATCTGGGTCTGGGTCTGATATGGTTTGTTTCCCGACGCTTCATTAAACTGCCGTTAGTGTCGTAAGCACCCGGCACCGAAGTTAAGTGCTGTATAGTACTTATACTGTATGGATTGCTGTAATGGTGGCTGTCTGGCTACATATCCCGGCTGTGTTGCAGCTGTCCCAGAAGACAGACCGGGTGCTAGCTGGCTAAATTAGCATTAGATTAGTCGTCGATATATAGCTACAGCTAACGTTAACATTACTGGTAAACTCATTCGTGGGTTAGCCGAGCGCTGCTTTTATCCGTGGTGAAAACAATGATGCTACTAATAACTTTATGAGCGTGTTGAATGATGTGGTAACCGTATAATGTCATCCACCAAGCATTAGCTAGCTAGCATTAAGTTAGGTACTTGTCAACCAACACATTGTAGTAACGTTAAACTGGATCGATATTGATATGTATCAATAAATAAGATCTCTGCTGTATTACTGTGTTGCAAAGTGGCATATTATCAATCACAAAAGATGCTGTATGGCAGTAAAAGCAGTATTATGGTTAGGAGTATTTTTATATGTAACATTGTATGATTTACAATTACGCTCAAACGCATCATCTGGGTGCCGTGTTTTGAAGGAAGTTACGAGGAACTAGAGGGTGAAAGGTTATATGACGGGCGACTAGGAAGGAAAGGAAACGTGCCGTGTCTGAAAATAAAATAACAGATTTCTCTGGGTTTGAAGTTTGGTGGAAACATTTGGGAGAGTGTAACTACACAACTCAAAAATATATCACATAGGTATGGTCGTTTTTAGACATTTTAATGCAGAAATGTTACATATTGTACCTTTAAAGTGAAAAGAAATCCTGAGCCTGAAACTGGGGGGGGGGGATGTTTCAATATGCACTCATTAACGTTAATTTGACTGGCAAAATGGTTTAAGTCCTTCTTACATTACACAATAATAAAAGTAATAATTTTTAAGAAGTAAAATGTCTTGGGTCAATTTTTACTTCTTCCAGCCATATGTTAAAGGTCCAATATGTAATACTGACAGCTAGTGTTTAAAATAGTTACTGCAGTACAAATTCAAAATACTGGAGAGAGTCGTCTCCCCCGCCCCTCCTCCCCAGACTCGAAGTTCACGTTGGTTGCCAGGCTAAGACCGGAGCATCCAACAATGTTGCTAGACGCTTGTCTCACATAACCCAGAGCCGATCCGCCCTATACGCTCACTACGCAAGCTGCGTAGGGCCCCGCAAATTCCTCGAGGCCCCGCAAATTCCTCGAGGCCCCGCCTCCCCCTTGTGTCATAGCGCGTCAATTAATGTTTACAACATCCATGACAAAATGAAGCGAAACTATCCTTCTGGTCACGAAAAGAGGTAAAAAACACCATGAGAGTGAATTGCGGGAGCAACAATCAGGTAAACTTGTGTTCTCTCCAAGTTTGATGTCAAAAAGTAAAGTTATGTTTATGTGCATTTCTATTGTGTTTTTTTTTTCGGTCTTGCTAACCTAGCTGGGCAGGCAGGCAGTGCATCTCTGGTCTAGCTGCTAACGCCAGTCACTTCCGGGGCTGTGTTTTGTGACTTTGTGCCAGACAAAAGTGAGAGTAAAATACAATTATTTATTACGTTTGATAAACGACAAAGTGCAACGGTGTTTGTTTACTGCAGCTCGGAAAGGATAACCGCGTCGGGTATGTTATGATGCGTTAGGCGCGTGCACTAAATGAAACGCGCATTTTTCAAGCAGAAAATATGTGAAGACCAGACAGACTGTAGGCTACAATATATGGGCGTAAATGATGGCACTCCTCATCAAAGTACACATTATACATACTTTTAAGACACTGATTATCTAGTCTCAGACAATGTGTAGTTAAAAACTCTAAACAACTGCACTAATTATGCAAGATAGAAAGCAATGTATTGACAATTTGACATTGATTTATAGGCTATATTGAATTTAAAATGTTGATTAGCTGGACATACTGGTCAATATGGATGCACATCCCTCAGTAAATAATAACCATAAATCAAGAATTGCTTCAACATGCATAATCATAAATAAATACAAACTTTAACATGCTATGGCAAGCCATTTTAGCTTTTATTCATTCACAGTTTATGCATTTTTGATATCAAGAATTCGATTTTTTTACTATTTGCAAAGTGAATTCTTGATTATTTTTACTAGTAGGGCCTCTTAGTTAATTTTTACCTATCAATGTCTATTTTTGATATCAGGAATTACATGTTCACTTGCAGAAAAGGAATATTTTGATGGTAAGATTTTAATTCAAACATTCAAATGTTTACACATCTGTAACATGTAACGAGTAGTGTAAATGACTGCTTAACTAACTATGTGATATTCTTCTCAGTTTATTCTAGACAGTCCAAATAGTCTGGTGGTGCCCATAATGATGCTGAAAATGCCCAGGCTGTAGAGAGAACCAAAGTTAATCCCAAAAGCCAAAGTTTAGGGTTATAATTTATTATTTTCTTCTTATTTATGTTTACGTTAATATTCACTTATTTAATAATATTCACTTGTTATCTTAATATTATAGAACATACTCTATTCAATAAATATTGTTTGTTTGAACCTCATTCTGTTCAATATTGTTGTATTTATTCTTTGACTGTTTTGTTTAAAGGAGGGAGGATTGTATTGGGAGCACTGAAGTGTCAGGTGTGACTGTGTGGCAAATGGTTTACATAGCTCACAGCATCACGGGTCAGGTAGAGGGCCCCTTAGCAGGATTTTGCTTAGGGCCCCAGTGAGGTCAGGATCGGCACTGACATAACCAGACATACCGAAGTTCGATGATTGGTATCAAAAACAAATCCCATGTGAACTTTTTAATTCATTTATTTTTCTAAAATAGTCATAAGCCAGAAATCCGGCACCAAGTCAGAGTATTTTAAGCCCTGCGTTAGTTAGAGCTGTGTTCCTCTCATATGATTGGTAGGTGAAATCAATTGACTCGAAAATATTAAACCGTGTGCAAGTTCCCAAATATTATTTTTTTTTTTCCTCACGCCGGAGATCCGGCACAGTGCCGGAATACTTTAAGCCCTGCGTTTATCCCGCCCCTCGGATTGAGCCCTGTCAATGGTGAGTTCCCAGACCCAACATCTGGATGTGGGTCTGGCTTGTCAGGCTAATGTTAACAGGTTAGAGCTGCAAACCGCCTGTGTGACACACACACACACAAAAAAAAGTTAAAACAAGGCTTATGTTATGAAAACAATGTACATTTTGATTTAGATGTATTAGCCAGACTTGATTAGAACAAAGAAATGTGTATTCCGGAAAGGCTTGGAAATAGTTGATTTTCACATATCAAAACATTTCATCTATGACCTGAAGTAACCTGGCAACACAAAGGTGTGCCTGACCTCGAGAGACATCTGACCAAGGAGGGATTTCAATTGAGGAACCACCTTCAAATTTTAGGAAATAAATTAGAGGTACTGGGATGAATCCAGGACTGCAAACGGTGACCCGACAGGGGAAGCATGCTTTGCAGTCTGCTGCTTGCAGTGTATGTTTTTGTGTTATGTTACGACAGTAAAAATGTGACCCCCCCCCCAGGGGAAGCATCTTGCTGTCCGCTGCTTGCAGTGTATTGTCTTGTTTGTCACTGAATTTATGTGACTCCACCAAGGAGGAACATTGATTCAGTCCAATGTCAGCTGCATTATAACATTTGCTTTTTGTCATGTCATTTCATCATTCTGTTTAATTAAATCTTTTGTTAATTCTTCATTTGGCCCCAGCCTTTCTCCTTCAGATCACAACCCTTTACATTTTCTTAACAAAAGTCTCTAGGTTTTGACATATAAATAAATCTAAAATAAAATGTAAAATAAAAATAAAAAAAATATTGATTTTCAAATGTCGCACCTGTCAATACTGTAGCCTGTACTCTAGCCATCAATACTGCCAACGTTGTCTTTGCTCTAACTAAATCAGTATGTTAAACATGAAGTATACTGCTTGAGTGCAGTAAATCAATGGGAAACATACATGTGTCAGCAGCAGCAGCGCAGCGTCAGACACGTTTCTGGTGTGTAAGACATAGAAAAATCCACGCAGCTGACGCGCAACAGAAACACCACGCTCACGCCACGCAGCCAGTCTGTCGCCGGCCTTAGAGAAACCACTGGATGACATCTGGATGTTAAAGGAGAGCACTGAAGACACAAGACCATTCACATGTTCTAACATAATGCATCTGGCTTCCTCACATAAGACTTGTTGATTGTTGCTTATAGCTTTAAAATGATACATTTATAGCTATACAATCCCAATGTTCCTGATACATGACACTTAAGGGCAACCTACAGACAGATAAAAACACCACCATCAGGGTGCCCACATAGCTCAGTTGGTAGAGCAGGTGCCCATATATAGAAGTTTACTCCTCGACGCAGTGGGCCCAGTGGGTTTGACTCTGACCTGCGGTCCTTTGCTGACGGTCATTCCCCCCTCTCTCTCCCCCCCCTTCAATTTATTCAGCTCTCCTGTCAATAAAGGCCTAAAAATGCCCAAAAGATAATCTAAAAAACAAACACAAAACACCAACATCAGCTGCACTGTACAGGGTTGGAACCTAATTTGTAAACGTGTAACACAAACTGTAAACCAAGTACAATTTACAAACAGATGTTGAAAGCGTTACATTTTTATAAGCGTGAATATTTATTTTATATTGTTTCCTTGAACGAAGAATGAACTGACAGGAAGCTAAGGCCCTGGAACCAAATGTACGTGTTGTCGTACGGTAAAGTTAGTAAGTCATGGTATACCACGCACACCCCATCATACACCAGTTGAGAAGGTTTTTATGTCACAGTAACATGTCATTGGCCCCATTATTATGTTTACAAGCAAAACATGTACAAAAACCACAGTAGAGATATAATGATCACATCCAAAAACACTACACTACACCGTGGAACCTTCGGGCTGCTTTACCCCGCAGCAGCACATGACGGACACAAACACTTGCATCTTTTTTCCGTTTTCTTACCATCAGGATATTATGGGTACAATGTCCAAACATAAATCAAATAAGGTGCTGACTGCCTGTCAGATAAAACCATCCCTTCCACCCACACATTTGACTACATTACATCTGGAAATGCAAATCAACTTGTTTTAAAATGTACAGGCATTACAAGGATATGTCCGAGACAGATTTCACCTACACTGCACACATTAGGGCGAATGTTTATTCTTGTGAAAAGTAGTAGACAAATAAACCCATTCTGCTAACTACTGTAGCTTACTAGTAACTCCACAACAACTGAGCCCACAGCTCCATTTGATGATGAAGACCATCAAATTACAGTACAGGAAGTACATGAAGTCACGAAATATTTGGTTTTAATCACACACGTCATCTTGTGTAAATAAGAGATCAACATATTTTGTGCATGTTTTATCTTATTCCCACGTTTTTGTCCTGTTCACACAAGCGATTAGTATGCACAAGTTATCTTGTCTCAATAAAGGGTCATCTTGTACGCCAAAGTTATCTTGTAACAGTAAGTTCACAAAAGATATCTTCTTGTTCACACAAGACACCCTGTTTGCACAAGTTGTTATTCACACAAGTTACTTTCTTGTTAAGGATTTTTTTTTTTTTTTAAATAATATTTTTTCGGGACTTTGGGACTCCGTAAGTAAGTGGAGCTGACACAAAGCTACATAGTTCAGATCACGATTAGACGACATCTTTGAAAAGCTAACATGATCAGAGCAGTTGGGTCAACATTTTCTGAATTAACAATAGTTTAAAAATCAATCAATCACTCATCTGATACATGAGATAATGTTTGCAGGAAGGATCTTAAACACGTGTTCAAAACACCACACAGATTGCATGTTAAATCATATACAGAATAACAATGCATGGTAACCAACTGCCTAAATTGCCCATTCATGTCTTTGAATAGTAGATGAAAGGTTCAAACGAGTGTGTGTTCTGCAGTGTGGGGCAGGTATGGAAGGCTGCATTTGGACTATTCTCCTGTAGACTGGAGCAACACAGACCCCAGACCTCAGTGAGGAAACAGGAAAGTGAGCTGAAACATAATGAACAAGTGCACTGTAAACTAGGGAAGCAGTATGCCCACCATAGCGTCTGTAAGGTGGCTTACAACAACCTGTACAGCTGTGTCCAGCTCAGCCACACTTGTCGACATGTTTCATGGATGTGGGTAGGGAGCTAACTAACTAGAGATGTAGGAAGACAACACCCTCATTCTTAATCCTGCATGCAAAGCTCTGAATTTGGTCAATTTGTTTCTCCCACAGGGGTTTAACAAAAAATAAATAAACCTTAAACAAGCATGGCACCAGAACAATCTGAAGATGTGGGCTGAGATGCAGGGAGGGGGAGGGAGGGGGAGAGAGAGAGAGAAAGAGAGAGAGAGAGAGAGAGAGAGAGAGCACTTTGTGCAAAAGCATCATACTCTCCCAAGTTAGCATATTATTCACTCCAGTTACATACTGATTAGCCAAATATTTATATTTCATATGTGTAAGGCTTGTTACATTCAAAACTCAACATGTACATACCATAAACACTGCTCTATGCATCATACATACATGTTGAAGAGCCACATCTTTGAGTCGACTGGTTCAGGTTAATTGACATTACTGAATAATCTGTTTGGGATGAATATAATTACGTTAAATATCTTTAAATCTTCACTAATCAATATTTGTATGCACTGATACAGCTCTAATAACCCGCTGTTCAACACCAAATCAACAAGTTAATGACTGTTTGCCAACATGTGTACAACGTATCAACTTTACTGTGTTTTCAGCTTGTTGTACTACCCACAAGAGGTAAAAAAAAAGACCTCTTCTCAGGACTGTACATGCACAAACTGCACTTGACATCTCCTTCACTCTTCTGTTGGTTTTGTGACATTGCGTCATTTCCAGCATAGCTCCACCAAACCTGAACCTGCTGGAGGTCTAATCAGCCAGAGGAATCGGGGGGGCTGTGCAGGCCTTTCACTATAAAGTGTGCCAAGAAGCTAAATAGAAAAAAGCTTGTTGTAACATGTTTACAGATTTAAAATGTAAGAATGGTAAATGAATGTGAAAATGAGCCGTAGTGTTTTTTGTAGAACACTGAAACAGTGAACTAGAGTGCCATCACAGACCTTCTGTAGAACTGACTACCTAACACCAACAAACCGACCTAAAGAGACAGTATGAGGAATGTAGGGAATTAAATGTAAACCATGTGAACAAGTGTGTGCAGTACAACTGAAGAAGGTAAAATATGCTGCAGACAAATGGCAGAAAAAAATGGTTTTGGGTGAGAACGTCTGCAGGGCAGTGTGGAGGCAGCAGATCAGTCTGAGTCCAGACCGGGGAAAGAAGACGCTGACGATCACCAGGTATATTAACCTGCTAGGCCCAGATACTCGTCTCACACACACACACACACACACACACACACACACACACACACGCACACACACACACACTCAGTCCAGCTTCTCCTTGTGAACCAGCTTGGGGGCGTCCACAAAGTCTTGGCCGTTAAACAGGATGATGGTGGCCGTGATGGCACTAGCAGCCCCCCAGAATGTCACGTAAGCCAGGGTCTCGGTCCAGGTGTCACCTACAAGACAAATCGCAGTCATTTATTCAAAAACCACAAGAACCGGTAACCTGCAGTTCTTCAGCTAAAAGTGCATCTACAAGGGAGCTGTTTGAGTTGTCCATCTCACATACAGTCAAGCCTGAAATTATTCATACCCCTGGCAAATTCTGACTTAAAGTTACTTTTATTCAACCAGCAAGTTGTTTTTGACCGGAAATGACACAGGCTTCTCCCAAAAGATAATAAGACGATGTACAAGAGGCATCATTGTGGAAAAAAATATTCCTCATCTTTTATTTACATTTGAACAAAAAGTGGCATGTTCAAAATTATTCATACCCTTTGCAAACTGTCACAATCTATGGGAAAATCCAAAGTTCTATACCATTCCAAATAGTCCAAGCTGTTGTAAAGCATCCTAATTACCCTGATTCATTGGGAACAGCTGTTGTAATCAAGTCAACTGCTGTTGGTTTGTGGACAGTCATGGCTAAGACAAGGAGCTCAGTGAGGAACTGCGGCTGCGCATTGTGGCTGCTCATAAGTCAGGAAAGGGCTATAAGACCTTATCTAAATGTTTTGAAGTTTCAGTGGCTACAGTGCAAAGTATTATTAAAAAATACAAGACGTTCCGCACTGTGAAAAGTCTCAGAGGACGTGGTCGGAAGCCCAAAGTGACACCTGTGCTGGCCAGGAGGATAGTGAGAGAGGTATAGGATCACCACCAAGGCCATCCTGAAGGACTCTGCTGGTGGCAACATCTCAAGGCAGACAGTCCAACGGATACTACACACCGCTGGGTTCCAAGGAGGCAGGGCTCAACATAAGCAATGGCCCGGGGCCAGTAAAAGAGTATGTTGGGCTAGTTGATTGGCCAGTGACTGTGGCTCTGTCTACTGCATCAGCAAACGTCATACAGAGTGGCGCAAAGCGTGTGAAGGTGAGCTAACATTTCACATTTTCACCTCAGGTAATTTATAACGTTAGTTAAAATGTCAAAGAACTATGAAGCTAATGTGAGAAAGAGGGCATTCCTAGTGTCATGGAAAACACAGTTGCCTACACCTGGGTGGAGAAAGGCCATGATGGCATGTAGGCCAATTTCCAACAAAAACCGACCAGCCAAACCAGCAAAATGCCACGCTTCATGGTAGGTGCGGCGTATATTTTCCTGCTTTTTTGTCCTTTGCCAATCACACTTACGATATTTCTTTCAGGGCCAGTCAAAATGTAGAAGGGGCCAGCAAAACTCTGATCTACTGGCCCCAGGGGCCAGTGGGGATTTTTTTTATGTTGAGCCCTGCAAGGAGGACACCACTTTTCCAGATAAGGCACACAAAAGCCTGCTTGGCCTTTGCAAATGCTCATCTGGACAAAGAAGAAGACTTCAGGGGCCTCATGTATAAACGTTGCGTACGCACGAAAAGCTTGCGTACGCTGGTTGTCACGGACACTTTGTGATGTATAAAAAAAAAACTTGACGTGAGAATGTGCGGGCCGTCACGCAAACTGTTGAGCAGTCGTGAGAATGTGCGGGCCGTCCGCAAAGTCTTGTCTGGCTCTGTAACGTGGCGAATTCTAAGTTAAAAGTGCTGAAAATCACCAAACATTACAAAATAAAGTTTCCACTTCACTTACTGGCATATGTCTCTGACGTTGTCTATGAATAAACATATTTATATCCGCTGATGTGGCTAATGTTTCACATCTTTCACACTATTAACTGTTTAATCTGCAGGCTACTTAACCTGTTAAACATGAGGACGGGAAATTAATGATAAATCCACTTAGAAAATATTTTCAGTCATCCTCTGTATTTCCCATAGATGAAATATATACTCACTGTGCAACAAAAAGATCGGCATGGAAAAATGTAATAGCCTATATTACATTTTTCCGTGCAGATCTTGTCTGTAGTTACTGAGGCTCAGACATCCATGGCACACGGGAGGCGGGACGCACGGCTCCATCTCCCCAGGAACGAACGCTGTGTCGGAGGGGGGGCAAACTCATGGGATGCGTAATTGATCCCGTGGATGATTTGCAGGCTATTAAGTGAACAAGGTGTACCCAGTCCACCAAACACTGGGCCGTCTTGACTGTCTTGATTCTGCACATATTTCTGTTACTGTAGTATTATTTACTATTTCATTTATTTCATCCATGCGTGGGGCAGCGGATCCGTGCGCACTGTCACCTGCCGTGGAGACGCTGGCCTCGCTAACCTCTCCTCCTCTGACTCGGATCTCTCTCGCGCTCTAGCCTACTAACACTTAAAATAAATGGCATTACATCGGTGGGTTCAAACTGCTTATTGTGCGTCATTTGGACTGACACTGAGATGCATGTTGTTCTGTAACTGGTGTGGTGCTGCCTCTATTCTCTTGATTTCCACTTCGACATTAGACATTGTTTTTTTAATTTCTGCCATTCACCGCCTGGTCAACATTTGCCACTCTGGGCATTTTCTTTTATTGCTTATCCAAGATGACAAACCTCCAAACAGAAAAACATTTCTCGCCTCCACCTCCGCGATCAGCACCTCAACCTCGGTGAAGTGTTTTTCCGTCTGCAGCGGGATAATCCGTTGTGATTGGACGAAGAATGACGTCGGGGGCGCATTTATAGTAATTTCCATATTAATTTATGGGAGGAGGCAAGGCGGGGTCGGTGGCTCATTCATGTGCGCTCAATTTCACGTTGATTGTGATGTATAAAGGAAAGGTGCGCAGGACCTGGCGTACGCCCGGTTTTATACATCTGAATATTTCTGTGCGTAGGTACTTTTCAAGTTTTGGTCGTACGCCATGTTCTGGTATGAAAGCTGCGCAATCTTTTGTACATGAGGCCCCTGGTCTTCTGTTTTACAGTCAGATGAAACAAAATTTTTATTGTTTGGCCACAATGATGTAGCCTTCATTTGGCGTAAAAAAGGAGACGCCTTCAACCCTAAGAACACCATCCCCACTGTCAAACATGGTGGTGGGAACCTAATGTTTTGGGAGTGTTTTTCAGCCGGTGGACCAGGGAACCTAATCACAGTAAACGGCACCATGAAAAAGGAGCAATACCTCAAAATTCTCAACAACAACAACATCAGGCAGTCAGCAGAGAAACTTGGCCTTGGGCACCAGTGGACATTTCAGCACGACAACGACCCACAACACACAGCAAAAGTGGTGAAGAAATGGTTAGAAGACAAAAACATTGTTTTGCAGTGGCCCAGCCAGAGTCCTGACTTAAATCCAATTGGGAATCTGTGGAGGGAGCTAAAGATCAGGGTGATGGCAAGGAGACCCTCCAACCTGAAAGAGTTGGAGCTCATCGCTAAAGATGAATGGGCAAAAATACCAGTGGAGACATGCAAAAAGCTGGTCAGCAATTATAGGAAGCATTTGATTGCTGTAATAGCCAATAAAGGCTTTTCTATTGATTATTGAGAAGGGTATGACTAATTTGGACATGCCACTATTTGTTCAAATGTAAATAAAAGATGAGTAATAACTGTATCCACAATGATGCCTCTTGTATATAGTCTTATTATCTTTGGGAGAAGCCTGTGTCATTTCCGGTCAAAAACAAACTTGCTGGTTGAATAAAAGTAACTTTAAGTCAGAATTTGCCAGGGGTATGAATAATTTCGGGCTTGACTGTACATATGACAGATTCATCAGCCGTCTACTACACAGGCTGTGTAACGGCACGCATTTTACTCACTCTATACACGTGTTGCTGAAGCATCTTTTGAACCTTTTTCAAAACATGACACAATTACTGAAAAAAAAACAGTAAGAGAGGACAGAAAAAGATATGAAACCTTGAAATAAAAAGTCTGAGAGCTGTACAAGATTATGATAGTAGTGGATCCCAGGAGCCATGGGGAACTGCAAACTAGATGGAGCCTCAGGGGCCACAGATGATTTCCAATTAAATACAATTATTCTTCACAGGTCACAGGGCTCAAAATAACATGTGCACATAAAATTGGTGCTGTGCATGCAAGTCTCCGCTCTACATGCACCGGCGCATGTGACTTGGTACAGAGACCTGGCTGAGCGGATAACTGAAGTGGAGAGAAAACATCCAGACTCCCTACTCATTGTTCTTGGGGACTTTAACAGAGCAACAGTCAGCAAAGAACTCCCAAAATACAGACAGCACATTAAGTGTCTCACCAGGGACAATACCACACTGGGCCAGTGCTACCCCACATTATGCTATGCCTATCGCTCTGTCCCCTATGCAGCTTTAGGACTCTCTGACCGCTGTCTGGTTCATCCTCTCCCGACCTACAGGCAAAAACTAAAATCTGCTGAGCCTGTGGGCCAGACTGTGAACACATTCTTGACAGTCTACCTTCTCCCTGTTGCCAGGGTTGGGGCAGCAGCTCTGATCACCAAGACTCTGACAGGGTCATTGTCAGTCTCACCTTGGTACACTTGAATTCCTCTGAGGCAGCTGGAGTAGTCCCTGACCGTACAAGCTGTTGCTGCTCATGTAAGAGCTGATTGTTCTTTCCATCTTCTCAACTCTTGTGATGTCATACATGGTCAGTGGCCACATAAGACAGGGTACTAGTCTAGACTGTAGGCTCCAGGCTTTCAGTTTGCCAGACAGCATAGATCGGTCCAGATCCAGATCTTTGACGGATTCTCGACTAAGTTCTTGAGCCTGATTTGTGTCCTTTAATTTCAAGTAATACCATCTTCCAAGAGTTTTGATTTGCTTCTCTGACCCATTGGAGTTGGTTCTTTGTTGATGAAGAAGCTTTGGGCCATCAGTTTGCCTTTGACTATCGATATGCTTCTTGATTTGGATGGCTGGATTTTCATTCCTGTGATGTTTTTTTTAAGCTTCCCTAGTAAGCGCCTGGTGCTCTCATGGTCATCATGTTGTCCATGGCCGTGATGGGTGGTAGATGGATTTTCAGTCACTCACCACCTGCTGCACATTTGAGGTTTCCCTGGAGTATGTTGATTCCCTGCTTCTTGCTTTCACAAGCCTTCCTCCACTCTTTCTTGAGCTGCCTTCTCTTCCTGAACAGGCACTCAAACCCCTGTTGCCTTCTAAACCTGCTTTCTAACATTGGTGCCTTTTCCTTTTGGTGCCTAATTCCAATGTTCTGCTCCATAGCCCCAGATGATGTTTGCATCTTATCAAGCTTCCTATCGCTGCTCAAGCTTTCGAGGACACTTGTCAGGTCTGCATTTATAGTTTCCCACTCAGCCTTCTCTGAGGCTCCCCCAAGGTTGAACACTAACAAAGCTCAGATAACTTTTAACAAATATTGCATTTTCTGAAGCTTCTTCACATTAAAAGCCTCACAGTGGTTTACTGGTTAAAAGCTTTCGATGTGAAGCAGCAGCAGACTACATTTGGTTTGCATCAGCAGTAACTTAACACAGCTCTGAACAGCTGAAAATGATCATTACACAGTAAAAAGAAAAAGGCTGAATTGTGAAAGTACAGACAGGAATGCAGTAGTGAAACTAAACTCTAAACCACAGAGATTCAGTTTGAACCTAAAAAAAAAAAAAGTACTGAAGAGCTGAACACAGAACAACTTTTAGAAACAGAACTGGACTCTCACACATCCTCCTTTGGGATAAAGGCATCATTATTTTTTAGACAAATGCTTGTTGGTTTGTGGAAGAGCATCTGGAATACCCTCCCCCCACAACTTTCAGTCCTCTCATTTGGGAATACTTTTGTTTTATAACTATAACTTAGTTATATCGAACTTACCAGCCATGAGAAGACACACGATGCACATGGAAAATGCCACCAGCATAATAATGGGCAGCTGCAAAAAGAGTAGGATTTAAAGCATTAGACTAACAGTCACATTACCTGCTGCTGCTGCTGCTGCTGCTAAGAGAGAAAACACTGATATACTGACCGTGAGGAACTTCCAGTCCTTCTGCACACGAAGAGGAGTGGGTCCATCAGACTCATCAACAGCAAAGTTACCCAGAAACAGGTCAATGGAGTCCTGAAAACAACAAAACCCCATTGACACCTTGGCTACACAGTATTCCAAATCACATTTATTTTCTTATTGGGGCTCATTTCACAACCAGCTTCATTGAAATGTTTAAACATGAAAGGTTAGAGAGGTAAAGCTTGCTATATGTGGGTTGGAGCTTGTAGCGTGGCATGAGCAGGAAATAGTGATGCTCATGCTATGCCCTTTCTTTATTTCCATTAGACTACAATGCAACTTGAACATTTTAACCACAAAGATTTGCAATAGCAATAGTTTATTTGAGGACTTTCAGTCAGGATTTAGAAATTGGACCAATTCTATTCTCCTTATATATGCTTCCTCTAGGCAATATTATTAGGAAACACTCAATTAACTTTCACTGTTATGCAGATGACACCCAATTATACTTATCAATCAAACCAGATGAAATCAGTCAGTTAGCTAAACTTCAAGCATGCATCAAAGATATAAAATCATGGATGACCTACAATTTTCTGATGTTAAACTCAAGCAAAACTGAGGTGATTGTGCTGGGATCTAAACAACTTCTAAACTTACTATCTAAAGATATAGCTCCCCTGGATGGTATTGCCCTGGCCTCCAGCACTACTGTCAGAAATCTAGGAGTTATTTTTGACCAGGATATATCTTTCAACGCCCACTTAAAACAAACCTCAAGAACAGCCTTTTTTCATCTTCATAACATTGCCAAAATAAGGAACATCCTGTCTCAGAACGATGCTGAAAAACTAGTCCATGCATTCGTTTCTTCCAGGTTGGACTATTGTAATTCCTTACTATCAGGATGCTCAAATAAGTCCCTTAAGACTCTCCAGCTGATCCAGAACGCTGCAGCACGTGTTCTGACGAGAACTAAGAAAAGAGATCATATCACTCCCGTATTAGCTTCTCTGCATTGGCTCCCTGTAAAATTCAGGATTGAATTTTAAATCCTCCTCCTGACCTACAAAGCTCTAAATGGTCAAGCACCATCATATCTTGAAGAGCTCATAGTACCTTACTGTCCCACTAGAGCACTGCGCTCCCAGAATGCCGAGTTACTTCCTAGAGACTCTAAAAGCAGAATGGGAGCCAGAGCCTTCAGCTATCAGGCTCCTCTCCTGTGGAACCAGCTCCCAGTCTGGGTCCGGGAGGCAGATACTGTCACCACATTCAAGAGTAAACTTAAGACTCTCCTCTTTGATAAAGCTTATAGTTAGGGAGTGAGGAGTTGCAGCATCTGCCTAGCCCGGCCCACCTGCTTCTCTGTCCCAGAAATGATTGTTACTAACCTAGCTCTGGGAGCTTGCTCCCCGGAGTCTTTCTGTTTCTTATCACCCAGGATGAAATCCCGGGATTAGGATGGCACCAAAATCATGGTTCCAGCTGTTGCCGTGGTTCTGCTGAAATTCCCTGCTATGCCGTGCTGCTCCCTGCTACGCTACTACAACCACTATTTCTAGTCAACGTTTCATTATCAATACTGTGATGCACCCCAACGGCACGTCAGACACCACCTACCAAGAGCCTGGGTCTGTCCGAGGTTTCTTCCTAAAAGTGAGTTTTTCCTCGCAACTGTTGCACTGAGTGCTTGCTCTTGGGGGATTTGTTGGTTGTTTTTTTTTGTAAATTATAGCGTGTGGTCTAGACCTACTCTATCTGTAAAGTGTCTTGAGATAACTCCTGTTATGATTTGATACTATAAATAAAATTGAAAGTTTCTGCTATAGATCAGGTGTTTATATCATAATGTGCAGTTACTGTGAGTGTAATTACTATTAAATCTATTGATATCTTATTCTCTTCACTGACAAATTCAAGGAAGCTTTGTGTTGGTTTAGTACACGGCAAAGTTCTCCAGCATTCTGTGATTGGGCATTAAGATTGAAACTGTGGATTGTTCTGGTACAGTACCACTTTCTTCAATGATGATGGATCTACAACAAATCATGTCATAGATAGACATCCTACCTGTCTGAATCCATCAGAGAAGTTATTTTTGTAGTAGCGGATCATTGAGTTCCAGCCATCCATCAGCAGCCCCCACCTGGTCCTCTTCCCCGTCCTGAGAGAGAAATGAAGTTGGATTAAACAGCTGCCATGACAATACTACTGCAGGGGGACTCCAGAAAGGATGTGACAGTACTGTACCTTGTGAAGTCAGTTTTCAAGGCTCCAGTTCCTGCATACTGTACAGCGCATGCATTGGCATTGTCAGCCCATGCTGGTTAAAGAGCACACACAGAGAACAGTGAGGGTACAATCACAGGCTACACTTCCTACTGATCACACAACACATGCGCAAAGTCAGCCATACAGAAGACATTACCGTTCTTGTAGATCTTTTCAAACTCAGCCTGCTCTTCAATCCGCTGACCCACATTCAGAACCCCCATCCTCTGTGCACACACAGGCAAAACACAAAAACTGGTCAAGATTCAGGCCTCTCATTGTGAGCAGGATGTGAAATTCTCTTATCTTTTTTTTTTTTTTAATCTTTCAAAGATAAGTGTATATGTGTATATGGCAAAAATGGAATTTATGTCCCCCTTGGCTGAAAACATGCATTTAAAGGAATCTACCGCCCAAAATCTGAACATCTATCTGGTCAAATCCATTTGTTCAGTAACTTTGGAACATCATTTTCTTTGCTTCAAAATAGTCAAAATGTTAAACAAAGTTTATTCTTGGTATTGGAAACAGTAGTATGACAACCCAACTAGTTAACACATGGCAGAATATATTTTTTCTAGGGCTGACGTCTCCAGGCCGGTGGGCGATAGGCTCTTGTACGACCAAATTCTCATTGGTCGGGCAGACGCTGGAGTTACTTATTATACTTATACTTATTATAAGGCTGTGTGTCCACCAAACATTTTTTTCCCTGCTGCAAATGCCAGGCGGTCTTCTGAAAACACCCAGCTGGGCGTGCTAGAGCGCTTTGGAGGCACAGCTTTTTTTTTTCTTTTTTTTTTCTTCAGCTGAGACGCCTTAGTTGAGTCTGGTTGCTATGATACGGAATATCCACAGAAGTAAAAATGTCTGCGTCGGCATTGTTCTTATTACATCTATGGTCTGCACAGGCTAGAGTTCTAGGAGGACAGATACTGTACACGGTCCAGCAGTATTCCTTTTTGTCCTCCGTTGCTGTGGCTCAGCACTTGTACATGTCGGATGTGAGGGTTGGTCTTTGTGGTATTTGTCCCGCCCCTCCTTCACTGTGATTGGACAGCTGGGTAAAAAGTGACAGTGACGAGCGCAGCTTTTTACCAAAGCTGAACGTTTCTTTAACTGTCTGTGAGCAGAAACAAACTCTCGGTGCAAACTTAACGCTCGGTGCAGAATCGACGCTCAGCACTGCTGTTTGTAGCAGCATGTGATTATGTGGCACTCCCGTTGCAAAGCACTAAAAACGTTTAGTGGCCTCAGGAAAAAAAACTTTGATGGACACACAACGCTACCAGGTAGAGTACACTTAGGGCCTCATTTACTAACACCAGCGCAGTTTACGCTGCGTCTGTTTATTAGAGTTTGGTAATAACGCACGCTATGCTTCCACATTTTGCGTAGTATTTATCAAACCTGACACCCATCAGGCAATCAGCGTCTTTCTCCGCCCACTAGACCGTAAATTGCGCTGTAGCAAACCGGTACTGGTGCTATGATACGGCTGAGTGCAGACTGCCTTATTCCCACTGCTGTTGTCTGAAATGATCCTGATGCCAATATTTGTAACGTAGCGAGGAGTTTAACAACTGCTGGGATGGAATGTGAACGCTGAGTCGGAGATTCAATGTCATCTCTGATTTCTTCCAGTAACTCCAATATTGCATGGCTGCTTAATCTGTAACGCTTAATGATTTTGTGTTCACTCCACTATCAAAGTGTGATCCTTGTGTTAAAAATATTTTCAGCCTGGCCTATGTCTTCGTCTTGCTCGGATTACTGCTGCCATTTCACCAGCGGCATATATGCCTACAAGGAAACCCGATTGCGGCTGGTTTAGACCTGCTTTTAAGAGGCGGAGAATTTCCCCCGTAGAATAGAGGCGCGCTCTTACTGGCAGTCTTTGTAAATACCATGGAATATATAATCGGGCGCGACTTTACGCGTATCCTCCACCTTTTGGGGTGGAACTCCCACTTCCCCCATGACCCTCCCACGAACGCATATTGAAAACGCAACTTGTGGCAGGCAATATGCGATTTTACCCAAGTGCGCCCTGTTTGTAAATAGCCCGCATCGGTTACGTCAGTCTTTGCAACCAATTAGCGCCTGGAAACAGGCGCAAACGTCTTGATAAATCTAGCCCTTAGTGCACTGTGGACTGCAGATGTTTTGACAACCTAAAAACATTGTTTTTGAAATTTTCATGCCAATAACGCCCCGTATAATGAATTGAGAGAGAGAGCAGCGGTGGTGGCGCAAGCTAGAGAATGAATGAAGAGAGGGAGCGGGATTAGCTAGAAACAAAGCAATGAATCAAGAGTAGGGTTGGGTACCGAAACTCTGTGCCAATCGGACCCCGGTCCCGAAGTAAACGGTAGTAACGAGACCGAATAAGAATGAAAATTTCCGTGCCTTATTTCGGTGCCTGACTTTACACTACACTCGACAGAGAGTTGGATTAAACACTGTTAAAATGCTGACAAGTAACGTTAAACAGTGTAAAGTGTGACTGTATATCAACAGTCTGCTCTGCAGCACAGCAGTTGCCGACGTCGGAAAGACACAGACGGTGCATTCACTGAAACTGGTAACCTACAGCCTCGCGGTGCATTCAAAGTTATTGTAAAATACCCTTTTCCCATCTGGTTGTTGTTTTTGTCGTTCAACAGCAATTTACTGGTGAAATAGGTTATTGTTTATTATAAGTTATAGTTATTATATTACTATTAAATCATTTAATTTTGACCATATGGCCTTAGTAATAAACAATGTCTTCTTAAATGTCACAGACTGTTGTTTAGTAGGCCTATCCTTCTTGTTTCTTCTTTTTTTTTAAAACTTTATTAAAAAGTATTGGTTCAGGCACCTTTTAGACACCGGCACCGTTTTAAAAGTACCGATTTATCACCGGTATCGGAAAAAACCCAAACGATACCCAACCCTAATCAAGAGTAATAAAACGTTATCACGCAAGCACTCACAAATTATTTGCACACGTCTCTCATTATGAAATATCCCAACACTAACATTAACCCTACATTGTGAAAGTATTATATTATTATTTTGCTATTTTAAGAGGCATAGCAGCAGTGGGCTTAGAAATACCTGAAGTTGAGACTGTAAGGAGCGCCGGGCCAGCAGGCTCTGGATGACGTTGGTCCTGTCCAGGCAGTCCATGCAGTTACTGCGGAAGACTCCTCTCTGCTGGGCCACCGTCTTCCCCTCCGAGTTAACCATGAAGTAACTACACACAGAGAAAAGTCGGAATATTCCCACACAGTACACAACAAAAGATATTAGCCCATAAGAGCTGCTGGTTGGGTTACCCGTATTCCTCTTGTGTCTCAGCAACATCATCCACTAAGATCTGGAGACGGTCCCATCTCATGGCACTGCACTCTTTGTGGAAGTCGAAGGCTATGTAACTGAGGACAGAAAAGACAGTGTCACAGTGTAAAAGTCACATTAGAAGGAGATGACTTCATCAAGTTTTTCTGATCAGAACATTCATTGTTACAGAGGTGGCAGAGATAGATCACAGTCACACGGTTGTCAAGAAAAGCAAACCAAAACCAAAGTAACGAGTTACAGCTGGCTTTCTCCAGTAAGCTGACTTCTTAAACTTGGTTTCTGTAATCGGACTAGGTGATTTCCCCCAGGTAGAGTTCTCTTGGAGAAAGCAGATTTCTCTGCTGTGTGTATGGGACCCTGGGTTTCTAATCGGCTTTTTACAAGTGAGCAAGCATGTGCATGACAAAAGACTGCAGGGAACCTAACAGTGGAGCAGGTGGATACAAATAGACATAATTACACTGAGCAATGCATTCTCATATTGGTGAAATGGCTTGCTTATATATATATATATATATATATATATATATATATATATATATATATATATATATATATATATATATATATATATATATATATATATATATATATATATATATATATATATATATATATATATATATATATATATATACACACACACACACACACATTTTTTTACATACATACATAAAGATCGATACTTGGCGTCTGTGTATCGATACAGTATTGCCACGGAAAATATCGTGATACTATGCTGTATCGATATTTCCCCCCCCACCCCTAGAGGAAAACATCTGCTGTGCCTGTCTGTCCGTCTTTCTGCTCAGACACACAAAGCGTCAAAAAAAGGAAAGCAGTACTTCCAAAATAAGGTCAGGTGTGTTGGAGGAATCTGATTACTGACCTGCTGCATGTATACACTGATTTACAGCAGCTAGGTCACTGCAGTGCATGTCCAGTTACTAAGTAACCTGGTGTCTCTGAGTAACTTGGGTGCTAAAGTGCAGGTAAATTACGTCATTGTGAAGTAAAAATTGTAGGAACCATTGAGTGATACTTACTTGAGCATACCGTTGTTCATGCCAGACACCATCTTGGCAAAAGCCTGTTCTAGAGGCTTCTCTGAGCCCTTCTGGTTAACCTGGAAAAATAAGAACACACAAATTGACCGAAGATGCGTTTGCTTATATTTCCTTTTAAACAAATATTGGAAGAGCTTGAAAAAGGGTCCTCACCAGGTTCAGAATAGTTTGCTTCCCATAGATGAGGAGCTGAGAGTCGAAATGTCTCTGGAAACCATCCATCTGTACGAAGGTTTCCAGTGGTTAGCATCGGATTTTCACATCTCACCATTTAAAAAGCACAGAGAAAGATGAAAAGACCTGCTCTTACGTGATTGGTGGTTTTGCTGATTATTGGTTTAGGTTTGTATTTGAGGTTGGGCCTCTGACTCCAGTAAAAGGGCATGGAGCCTCGAGTCTGGGAACGAGAAAAAAGGGTCATCTTGAAAAGTCATTTCTGAAATCCGGCACAGAATTCTATCAAACTTAAAGTTACTACAAGGAACTTTCATTGTGTGTTGATTTTTGGAGGCTCTGTGGACAAAAGCCACAGTGCTTCCATGAATAGCACCACCTCGGGTCGCAAAGATCTGCAGCTGCCAGACTCCCAGCCTCTCATTTTACTGCAGCAGGGTCCGACAGTGAGCTCCGACTGCAGGTCGAAGGCGACAGCAAAGCAGGATCTGGGTCTGTCGGCGGCAGGCTGCGCTGACAGAGGCTGGAGTCTGAGCTGAAGGAGTTTGCGGTGAACCTGCATGCCGTGACTCCTTTTTGTTTGATTTTGCAGCGAACCGGGCCCAGTGGCAGGCATGATGACGCTGGCGCTTGATGACGCTGCCTTGCGGTGGCGACACACAGCAGTAGCCGCGTGTGATCGTATTTGTCTAATGTCCTTATCTCGCTTGTCATGTTTGAACTAGCTGCAGGAATTCAAGAGTAATAGTTAACTTAATAGAGTAACCGAATATCTTGGAATCAATATGGATCTGTTCAACACGGTGCTTATGAGCATGCTTACTCTTGGGATTGTTGTGAACCACCGTCACACCAACTCGCCTCACAGACTGCAGTACAGTCGGGACTTTCTCATCCAATGCAACAGTTCAATGGCCATTTTGGCTAACACCACTCACCCACTATACTCTGAGTTTTGCCTCCTACCATCTGGAAGCAGGTATGCCTTCCGAAAACGTGCCCGGTCTAACAGATACCTGAGATCATTTGTACCATCAGCTGTTTGGTTTCTCAATAAACTATAGGTCATCTGCCATCCCATTTCACAGCATATATTTGTCATCTTTTTAAGTGTAGTGTACATGTGTATTTATGTTTTTATCTATTTACTATTTTAGGTTTTATGTGCTTTTTCTGTGCGAATGTTTATGTGTTGGATACATGTTGTGAACCAAATTGCCCCTTGGGGACATTAAAGACATTTCAATCAATTCAATTCAAGCATTAAGAATAACTATAGAAATAGCCAATCTTCTTGTTGATGGTCCTGTTCGTTTTGCCCATATAGAGGCATCAGTATTAAATTGAGACCGTTTCATAACCAGTTAAAAACTTCTTGTAGTTACTTTAAACAATTTAACATTGGAAAAAAGGCTGCACAGAACGATGTAGAAAAAGCCAGGTACACATGAGCTCCAATTCATTCTTTAACAGTATGACTGGCCCTTTATACTTGCCTGTATAAATGAAGCCTTTGCTCCCTCATACAAAACTATCTGCTCAGTCTCCACAAAGTTAGCAGCATGGCCTTCAGAGTCGATGCCTGAGGAAAGAGCAGGACAGAAACCTCAATGAGCAGTCAGCGGTGTCAGTAGAGAGGTAGACAACCCTACCTTCTGTTCTACCTTCATACTGTTTATGAAAATGTGTTGACTTATCAGCCACTTTGCTCTCCACTAGTCCACACGCAACTTCCACAACCAATGCTTGGTGCAGTTCAACAAAGACATTGCTCCAGGAGTTTTTACCTCGAAGGTAATATCTGACGCCGGCCCGGAAGCAGCTTCTCCTGGATATGAGGATCCACTCAAAGATCTTTCCGTTTATACGACATGGCTTCATGACGATGACTGGACCAGGAGGGTGAAGGAAAGGCTTTGCTCAGGAATTGATAAGATGCCACATACTCCATCAAAAAAATATTAGACATTCAGTGAAAAGGATACATCCATGGACAACAGGAAGTGCAAACTTATGAAGCTGTGGGGAGATAGGGACAGTTATTCTACCAAAATTCCAAAAATATTCAGTAAAAAACAAATGTATCATGAGTCATACGGTATATGTTACCTCTGGCTGTGCAGCCAGTTCTCTCAGAAGGTTCCCATTCCACACAAACCGCTGATCTGCCTGAAAACCACAAGCGACACGACATCAACACATTATTCATCAGTCACAGAAGCAAAGGCATGCCTCTCTATGATAACGATCAATTTAATGGGAAACAAATGAAAGACCAAAAAAAAAAAAAAGACCAAAACCACTATTGTGTTCGTAAGTCTCTCATTACTTTTGGACTTCCCTACTGTGTGGCTCTCATCCCATTGGTTTCTACTGAAGACGCACATTTTTAAAAACAACTCACAAATACACTCAGTTGCCAGTGTATTAGGTACACCTAGCTAAAGTGGTCATGCGGTTGAAACAACACCTCTCTACAGTTTCAACAAAAAGATTCTAACCTTCATGAAGGAAGGATTTACTGCAAGACTGTTGCATTAGTTTTAGCTAGGTGTACCTAATAAACTGAGTGTATACATAAAGTTTATTTTGAAAGGCTCAGTAATTTCCCCAAACAGCTAGTCACTGTTGATTTTATCAAACAATACTCAAACAGAAGGAAATTTGTTAGGGACTATTCAGCAGTGGATGAATCCACATTTGGTGTTCTAGTGCGTGTTTGTGGCAGAAGGACGGTGTGTGTGGGATTGAGTCAAAATAAACTAGTGTGTGTTAATGGTAATGAAGAACATGTCACCCAGTGCAACAGTGTTTTAACAATAAACCTCTCATAGAGTTCTACAGAAACAGACTTCTTTTTGGAGCCAAAGGAGTCGCCCCCTGCTGGAAGTTAGAGAGAATGCAGCTTTAAGGAGCTCCAGCATTGGCTTCACTTTTCAGGCCCGGAAGTGCCGTCCATTATTTTTACAGTCTATGGTTTTAACAGTGGCGCTCTATGTCACAGAGGAAGAAGGTGTATCAAGCTTCGACGCACGCACACGCACACACACACACACACACACACACACATCAAATCGATAAAAAAAAAAAAAACAGAATAACCTGATAACCTAGAGCTCTTGAGCGCTATTTGCCCTGTAGAGCAAAAAGTTACATGTGGGTTGCTGTATTGTTGATATGTCCTGCTTTACCACAGTGGGCTGAAAGGACACGCATACATGCCACAAACACAGATGTGATACAACCATAGAACCACTTAGGATTGGGCATCGAGAACCGATTCCTACTTGGAATCGTTTCAAAAATTACGATGCAGCCTTGGAGCACAGTAAGCAGCACTCTAGTGTGGCTTTATTTTACAATGAAAAAGCCCTGTAAAACTGCAATCCACCATTTTTCCTCTTATTTGTGAAAATAAGCATGTGACCCGTTCCGGAATCGAAAGCAAGGATCGGAATTGGAATCAGAATTGTTAAAATACAAACAATGCCCAACCATAGAACCACTTCTGTTTTAAGGCAATGTATTGGATGTCTCACCCTCTCCAGCAGACTCATCTCTTGGAAGTCAGGGCTGGTGTTTGCCAGCCGCTGCAGTGTGTGTGTCAGGTCGTAGTCAGTGCAGAAGTAGAAGCCGTCTGTAGTCAGCACATTGTTAATCATGGACAGGAAAGTCTTATTCTCCTGAGACTGGAGTAGAAAGGAAAACAGACTTTTAGTTTTCAGGAAACTCATGACGAGGCATTTTGCAGAGTGCAGGGAACTGCATTCGCATGTTATAATGCTACTGTATGTGTTACGCTGGGTTTTCACAGACAGCTTTTTTCAACTAAACCTCCGCTACCACTCTGCAAAAGCTGACTCAGAGTCAACTTCTGAGAAAAGGCAGAGCAGAGAACATCCGGGTACTTTCACCACGGTCAGCCATCTTTGTTCATACTGCTGTTCTTATATGGAATGAATTGTACCACTCCGCTCTGCCATTAACAGAGCTGCCTGTAAAAAAAACAAGTGTCAGAGATACACAGATCCCATTTTTTCTCTCCCGATACATCATCTCTATTTAGTATCTGCCAATATCAAGTACTATTCTGATACCAGCTCTCTCTTTTACCCACATTCCAATCTGTATAGTTGGACTGGTAAAGTAGCTACTGTTAAAGCCTTAACACCACCAGGGCTTAAAATATCAAGTGTCCTGAGGGTGCTGTTAGAAGAAAAGTCATGAGGTGGTAAAATCTAAATGGTTTAAGGCCTGGAGAGCGTGAGTGATCTCAGCAAACATGGGGTTAGTTGTTATGGAAAAACTCAGGAGCAGCTTGCCTCTGGATATGTGATTACACAGAAGCATTTAAGGAAATCTCGATGGAGGAGAATTAGGATTAAGCAGTACAGTTCCACCACAATATGTTGTTGTGTAGTGCAATCCCAACTCTCAAGTTCCTGTTTTCCTGAAGGAGGATTTAAACTCCTGCTGGACAAACAAGATTTAGAGATGACCAAATAAGGTCCTTCTTCACTCCTCTATGCATTTACAACAATTATTCTTCCAGATTACATGCAGCACATTTATCTGTGAATGTCTGGGTCTTATCGACTGTTTCTATGTGTCAAGGTTATGCGTTAACCTTGGTGGGATGGGAGTGCTTGAGGCAGCACTGTCTTGTCATACAGCGGTTACATCATCTATGGAGTCAAAGAGTAGTTCTCTGCCTGAGACAGGTTATGACCTACTGCTATTACAGTATGTTGGACACTGACTAAATGAGACCTGGGTACCACGGTCGCAACTTACACAGCATGAGTTCTTCAGCAATGGAGTTGCTACACTCCAGACGATTGTGGTGAGGCGATGAGAAGATGTTGAGCATTACTGACTTGCATTGTATTTGAGGAAAGGTCAAATGTGTTACTATTTATATACCAGGACTAACTAACTTTACGCTGCAATACCACAACAATGCTGCTCCTGTATTTCCATGTTTTCAACATTAATCAACATCTGGTGAGGATGCTGACTTTTAACATGACGTCATGTAAGTAGCCATCATGTGCATATTTAACAATGTTGTATTACAGATATCTAGTTTCAAAATGAGTCAGCTGGAAACATTAAATAGTAGTTCAGAGACTGTATTTTCATCCAACTCTCTGAATTAGCTACCTATAACTGACTAAATCTGCCAGACACGGTTTGAGTTGACCAACTGACAAAGTTGACGGTTGACAACTAGAAATGCAAAGCTGCTTTTGTTTACCTCAGTCTCAAATCAATCACTATCACTGTGAACTGCATATGTGCCGTGCTCAAGAGGAAAGCTAGCAACAGTAACTAAGGGGCTTAGTCAAGAGTTAATTTAGGTCTCTTTCAGACTTTAAACTGTTGATAGGTTGTGCTGCTTCCACCATTGCATTCAGTCTTTTGAAGAGAAACCAGCAGGGCTGAGATTCATGCCTTTTGAGCTTGTGCATCTCTGCTGGGCTAATAGGATCTGGCTGCTAAGCCAGTTAGCACACAGAGTGACGCCTGGTGTTCCACTATTCACTCACTCCATCTGCTCTCTTACATTCCTGGTTTTCCTGTGATTTTACTTACACACTAGTACTTGCTACTCTAAATCTACTACAACCAACTGTCCATTGTTTCACATTATTAGTTCTACACTGCAGTGTTTTACCATGCATCACATAGTTTTCAGCTAAAGCTGCTCTTTTAATTAGCTTACCAAGAATAGAAGTAGATTAATAATGCACTGTTGCCTGCTACACTGAAATGAGATAGCAGTGTGATACCAGACTGAAAAGAATAAGTGATCCTGAAACACGAGGTCTCACTGAGAGACTGGACGCCTGTCAGACACCCAGTCTACTGGACCATCAAACAGTACCAGGAACAGTATTCTCGCCCTACCATCACAGAAACCTCACTGGGCAGCCAAAACCACAATTGGTGAGGAAATGGATTGAGGACATCATTTCAGTAATATTATAATCATTTGAATTTCAGTTCCATTGTGACTACTGGTGGACACAAATATATTAATGTAAAAGTGTGAAAATGTGTCCCTGATAGTATTGATTACATCTGACCAGATACAATTGGCTATGATGAACTAAAAACAGGCGTCGGGTAGTAGATATTTTTTGTTGAGAATACTTAACCCAAAAATGTTAAAGCCCCATTGTGTAACATTTGTAGTTGTTTATTATCAAAATCTGTATTGCCCTTCACAAACTTGTCCTTTTTTATGAATATTGACCACAACCATCAATTCCAAGTATTCCTATTGGCTTGAAATTTTACATTTGCACTTACATGAACTTGGGAAGATGATCCATAGCCATGTGCCATCTTGAAATACGGTAGCCAGTAAGGACATACAGGATATACTGCTCCGCATTTTGTGCTTTTCACTCAGTGGCACTGACTGTGACGTATGTCAGGGAGGGAGGGAGAGAAGACTGCGACTCACCGCCAGCAGATTTGAAAGCCTGTTGCGTCTATTATCGAGGACATGTAACTGAATCGCAGAGGGAAAAAAATGACAATGTGACAGGCAAAGCAACGCGACCAAAGTTAATATTGTCGTGGCTTTTCCAAGATGGAAAGAGCTGATGAGGAGCAAGGATTTTAAAAGGGACGCCGAAGTTGCCTGCTTTCTTCTCAACAGGTAATTCTGCCTATTTGTGTAAACGTTTTATAGTTGCTACTTGCTTGGCTAACTATAGCATGGTTGTGTATAACGCTAGAACGGCGTCTAGGATACTTTTCCTCACGTCAATGATGAAAAAGGATTGTCTACCTTGTAACAAACGTAATCATATGTGCTGTGATTTCACTGGCAGACAACTCACGTCATGGATCTGTAACACAGACTAGCTACTAGAACAGCTGCGTGTAAACGATGGAGACACTAAGAGATCATTTCAGTTTCATTGACATTGTTCATGCTGCTCAGAGAAATATATTAAAAACACAAACCTCCGTTGCTTCTCTCCTACGCTGTAAACATCGCCTTACACTATTAATCTGGTACAATATACAGAATAACGATAGCACTGATACTTTACTAACATCAGCTTGCATATGTTTGGGAACCTGATAGCTGATGTTAGCAATGAAATGGTACCAAAATAACGTAAAACTATTATTACACTGGAAGGGACACTCACGGACGGTTGTCGCTAATTTCGGGTTCGGCCACCGTAGGAGTTATAACGCACTCGGGATGGGGGGGGCTACAAAGTGAAATTCAGTTGGTTGTCATATACAATTTCACCGATAGATGGGAGCAATTCTTACACACTGGGGCTTTAAAATAACACTGGACTGTTGTAAAAACGGCAATAGATTTTGAAATAGATAGAACATTCCCATGGGTCCAGATTTTGTTTAATTTGTATTATTATGTGCAGTACCTTCTGAAATAATAATATATAGGGCAAATATTTATTTTGAATATTAGGAATAAATTCTTTGAAATGATCAACAAGCAATTAAAAGCAAAGTGGAAGCCCGAGTATAAACAAATGGAAAGAAATAATGGAGCAAATTAAAGGCATGGAGAAATGTAGTTATAAAATCTGAGGCAATATTAAATGTTTGGAAACAAGATGGGCTGAACGGCCGTGCTACGCAAAGTGAAATCTTGGAGGCAATGGATGAAATCTAGTCTACGTGGAGTCTGATGGGTTTGATGATGGTGATTTGGGGGCGTTTCATGTTAAAAAGGATCTTACTCTTTAACAAAAAGGTCTATCTCTGTAGGGATCCTTTCCATAATGTTGTCAGATACTTAATAATCTGAGTCTGTCAGCGGCAAAAACAGAACTTTTAGTGGACGCTGACTGACGCTGAACATTTGTCCTGTAGGGTTACATTTTGCAGCCCGGTTTACAACTGCTAGTTACACAGTTCTTGCTCAATACTGGACCAATTTCAAAGATTTTTGTTCTCATCAGTCACTTAGACACTAGTCTCGCTTTGCCAGACAATCCACACGCTGCGGAGCGGAGGAAGGTCTGAACGTGCTCTGGTTTATTGGCATTTCTTTAAACCAGTCACAATCGTCTTGGGCGGTCTGCAAAATAGCCTCGGGAAGGAACTTGTTTTGGTGGAACACGCGTACGTTCAAAAGTAGTTTTAGTCGTGCAACAGAAAACTGATTGGACAGATAGTCTAGCTAGCTGTCTGGATTTACCCTGCAGAGATCTGAGGAGCAGTTAACCAGAGTCCTCACAAATCCACCAGAGGTTAGAACGCCAACACAAAGGAAGAGGAAAGAAACAGACATCGGTGAAAAGACATGCATCCGGCATAATTTCCTGCGGCACCGGAGCAATCCTGGAAGTGGAACGTCAAGGATATAGACTACTTAAGACACTCAATGCATGGGAAAATAGGGTCAAAGTTGAATAAAAGTTAAGGTTAAAAGCAAAAAAACAAAAAAACATGGCAACATTATAGGAAATACTCTGGTCTAACCCAGAGTCAGAAGAAAATTGGCATCAGTGTCATGTGATTGTGTCCAGTACAGAGACTGGTCCTGGAAGAGTTTAGATCTGATGCAGCGGGAGAACTGCTCAGCAGGCAAGCAGGACTAAGACAGCTTTGGAATTACTCAAAGATATGTTTTGTTTCTCTTCGAACAGGGCTGATCAGATTGAAGAGTAATTAAACAGTTCCGGTATGGAAACTATCAGTAAACGCCACCGCAAAGATTTAATCTGCTCTTAACATGTGGAGTTTCTAAAGAATCATTGTCTATTGCAGATTTTGGGTGAATAGCCTTGCTGACCTGGATCTCTGAGAGATGCAGCACTGTCTTCTTATAGGAGATCACGTCAAAATCCACAGCCTTCCACACAGCATGGCCCAGCAGGCTTCCCACATTCCTCTTCCTGGTGATGACGATCAGGTACATGCCTGTGAGGAGTAAGGGTAAGTCACAGCTGTACAGGCTTCACAGACAACACAATGCTGAGTCAGCACGGCGCCTACCTGCTACCAGGCGAATGGTTCCCATGATGCCACATATGGGCCTGGTGACTGCCGAGGGAGGGACATCTTTTTTACCTGTCAAAGCAGCACAATGCTTAAAAACAGACAGGGCTCGACAATGCGAGCGTTTTACTCGCATTTGCAACAAAAATAGATGTGCGTGAACTGTTAAATGTATTTAGGAGCACGTGTGTGAATAACCGTAAGGGTTTTTTCACCCTTCTCGTTTTTTGCAGATGCAGCAGCCTGTCACTTCCATGACCTTCACCTGATGTAGAATTGTGTGTGTTAAGATGCCGGTCATATTATCTGTCCAGAGTGTTTTTCTCCTCCTTATGCACAGAACATGCACTACAGGAAATCACTACTACTTTTGTTTAGATTTTCTTGTGCAGCATGAAGGGTCTACAACTTGAGCAACCCTGTGTTGAACAATGATGATAAATGAACCTTGAACCATATACAGTTTGAAACTGTTTAAAGTATAAATAATTACATAATAAATAAATACAGTTTATTTGGGATGTTGTGTAAAGCATTAAAGAGAATCTGGAGAAATCTCTGCACGTAAGCGGCAAGCCACTGGGGTGTGTTAGTGCCCATGGCATGGGTAACTTGCACAGCTGTGAAGGCACCATTCATGCTGAAAGGTACATACCAGTTTTGGAGCAACACATGCTGCCATCCAAGCAACATCTTTTTCAGGGACGTTAAAGAGTGCAGGTACTAGACTGGCCTGCCTGCAGTCCAGACCTGTCTCCCATTGAAAATGTGTGGCGCATTATGAAGCGCACAATACGACGAGACCCCATACTGTTGAGCAACTGAAGTCGCACATCAAGCAAGAATGGAAAAGAATTCCACCTACAAAGCTTCAACAATCAGTGTCCTCAGTTCCCAAACACTTATTGAGTGTTGTTAAAAGGAAAGGTGATGTAACACAGTGGTAAACATACCCCTGCCCCAGCTGTTGCAGGCATCAAATTCAAAATAAAAATAATAAAAGGTTTATCAGTTTGAACATTTAATATCTTGTCTTTGTAGTCTATTCAATTGAATATAGCTGGAAAAGGATTTGCAAATCATTGTATTCTGTTTTTATTTACATTTTACACAATGTCCCAACTTCATTAGAATTGGGGTTTGTAAATTAAATCACTTTGCTGGTAAATGTCTCCTTGTATTCCTTTTATTAAAGAAAAACATTTTTGTTTGCGCCCCTAAAGTTCTTTCTGCGCTTCTACATTTTTCAACTTACTTTTCACACATGCTCCTTGGGATAAAAAGTTGCCATTAAGCCCTGTTAATGCTTTTTAAATAAGTAATGATTTAATTTAGTAATATTTAATCTGTATTCACAACTATTATATGTAATACAGATTGATAAGACAAAAAAAAAATCTATATACCATATTCTCCTCGACAGAATGAACTGGTTATATGTTGTTATACGTTTAAAGAGAGCGACAGGGTGGTGCAGTGGTTAGCACTGTCGCCTCCCAGCTGTAGCTACAGCCCATTTTCAACCGCAGGAACTTTCCCCAGGGGCGGGGAACCTTTGGAGGAACTCATTAGATTTCGACTGCAGGGACCAGGGTCTAAATTAAGTTCCAGGGACATATTTTAACCCACAAAAAGTCCCTGATCGAGGGTAGTACTTTCTGAAAGTACAGGAACCTTCGGGGTGGGGCTTTGCAGGGATGACGCTGATTGGTAAATCAACATTGATCGATAAACACCACGCAGCCCTAAACGTCGTCGCAGTGAGATAAAACGTAAAGTGTTTTTTTTCCAAGTGTTTTTTCAATGAAACAGATTGTGAACAGAGTGTGTTCACCCCACCAGCAGAGGGACTGTGCTGCTGCGGATTCAGGCAAACAGTGTTTTGTTGTACAGTATATATCATAGCAACGGTTTGTATACCATTTTTCACACAGGCGGAGAGCGTACGTGATATTTGGCCGTCAGCTTAAGTCTTTGCTTGTGTGTTCAGGTGCAAGTTTTTGGCCAAGATACAGGCGACGTGAGGCAACGCCAGAGTCAGCCTTCATCACCACTAAGTTTTTGGCCATCTACCTGCTGTGTTAGGGCCTTAAGGCGGAAGCATAGGACTGTATGATGACAGGGTGTTGTAGAGTTTAGAGTGGACATCTCCTCTAAGCACTTGGGCAAAGCTTAGGCAGTCCCAGTGTAGGCGAGTGTGGATGTGTAGACGTTTTGCACTTATTCTTTGCATAGTCTAATGCTGCTGATGACCAATCTATGAAAATGAGCTTTGTTTGGTTTTGACACTATCAGTACACATCTTGACAGAACTAAGATTCAGATTGTCCTGTCAATATGGTTCTTATATCCCTGGACACTCCCTCCGTCCATTTAATCAATATATAAGGCATTTTGAAAACCAGTCAACATGCAGGCAACATGGTAGTACCACTTAAATGGCAATTCATGGCTAGCTGTAAGGTATTCTGAGAATAAAGAGATATGCCATTCCTAGCCAATACATGTGGAGAGTGAAAATAAGGTTTAAAAGCTCAGGGTTCAAAGGTGCTGAGACATGCGTCTATTTAGGGTGTCACCTTTTTCTGATTTCGATTTTAAATCAAAATCTATCGAAATTAAGTCACAATCTTGAATATCGAATAAAAAAATGGAATGGTCGATACTGCTACGCCCCCATGTCACGTCCGGTCGGCTTGCCAAGCAGAAAAAAAACACACGTGTTGAAGTGCTGCAAGTCAGTCAACCTCCTCTAACTTAGCTAGAGCCAATCAAAACATAACATGGCAACTGCAGACGCTGGACACCCATCAACAGAACTTGAGCCCCCTCCTCTTTCACTGAAGTTGCCGGTGTGGAAGTATTTCGGATTTCCAGTGAGTTAAAAGCCACAGTTTGCAAGCTCTGCTATGTGCGTGTACCATATTCTGTGTGTTTACCATTAGCACATTAGCCTAGCAGCTAGCAGAGAGTCCGTCTGCTTATAGCTTTATCCCAACAAAACCGCACGGTTGAATTTCAGCCTACATGAACGTTTTGCAGCCTGAACAGAGCAGCTTATATTGGCTATATTAGAGAGAGCAACAAGTTAGGGCACTGCCTCTGCTCTCTGACTGCTCAGCTGCTGTGCTGCTGCTGCTGAGAAGCCAAAGCGTCTGCGTCTTAAAATTGACTGAAGATATGTTATTGTTACATTATGTTGTTATTAAATGTTTTAAATTTGACAATGTAATGTGGTACATTGTGAACAAAGGTCAGATATTATATTACATACAAGTCTAGTCTAAAAAATAAATAATAATGTAAAAAACGAGAATTGAATGTGAGTGTAATCGAATCGAGGATTTGGAGAATCGTGACACCCGTAGCGTCTATACGCAGATCCGTAGCTTAACCTGTTTTGTCTTTGTAGTGTCAGATGTGCAGCCATTAAACTGTCAAAGTCTTTCTACCTGTGAGGGTCATCTCATTTGAGACCCTGTCGATGGCCAGCACAGCATCAGCCCCCTCATCACAGGCCTCGATGAAGAACTTCTCTGGGGTTGTGTGCCTGAGAGAGAACAAGGGAGATGCTGAAGTTGAAGTTGTCCTCCAGGGTAAAATTACAGCTTGCAAGTATAGTCAGGTTCACCAAGCATCACAATGTGCAACAGATGCTAATGTCGTCCAGCTCCAAAATAAAGGTGTCCTGCTGGCGTAGCAGCAGCAAAGGAGCATTACGTTTTACCACTTACAAGCTTATTCACCTCGAATGCAGAGAGAAGCCAGCCTGTATTTCTAATTTCCCCTGTTTCCTCATAGTTCGACACTCCCCCATTTTCTTCATTTATACATGAAATGACTTTACTGTTACAGGTATTTCCCACCAGGCATGTCTGTTTTTAATTTGCTATATGTGCTGGTGTTACTGTAAAGTGTCTTTGAGTACCATGTAAAGTGCTATATAAATAAAATGCATTATTATTATTATTATTATTATTATTATTATTATTATTATTATTATTATTATTATTATTATTATTATCCACTGTAGCACTAGTTGCATCCCATCAGACACTTTTCGATCCCGGCACTACTTGAAATTCGTCCTCTGCATTTAAGCCATCCTATACTGTACACTAGGAGCAGTGGGAAGTGCATTTCTTTAAACCAATCACAATCGCCTTGGGCGCTGCTAAGCACCAGGAAAAGCCGTGGTGACGCGGCAAAATAGCCTCGTGAAGGAACTTGTTTTGAGGGAACGTGTGTACGTTCAAAAGTAGTTTTTAATCTGTCCATCTGTCCAATGACACACTAAGAAGGCTCGACACAAGATGAAACTTTGCTCGAAGGATCTCCAGGAGCTCTAAAAATAGCTATTTTGAGGATAGCATAAAAGTGCCCCTAGCTCTCCCATTCAAAAAGGCCATTTGACCCAAAAACGAGAATACGGTGAATCTTAAATGTGGCGATTCGGTCCTAAATATGCTTTTAAATTAAAGTTTGACTCACGTACATTCACAAAAAGACCCTAGGATGTATTTTGGCGAGCGTTACGCTTTAATGTCGGTGGCGGTGCGTCCTGCTCTGTCTCAACCTAGCATCAACTCGGCGTTAGCACGGAGGAGCTGTGATACACAACGAGCAGAGGGAATTACCCGAGGGATCTGCACGTTCATTGAGATGAATATTGGAACCAGCATGTCACATACCGTCACGACGTACCATCACCAGACTGGTAGAAACTCACTACGAACAACGGAATAAGGTTCCCCGGCCCGGGCTGGCCAAGTTAGCGCGGAGGTACCTGTGCATCCTGGCAGGTGTTTTCGGCGGCTGGACTGACGGTCACCAGGTAGCGGTCGCGTCTGATCCCAGATCAGGTCAACCTGCTTATTTTTCTCAACAAAAACCAGTAGACTGGTGCAGAAGTTGTATGTGAGTTCATGGGCGTCAGTTTGGTTTGAAATGTGGGGGGGACAGAGACGCATTCGGAAGTGTATTTCCAGAAGTGGTGGGGACAATGACGCATTCATATTTTTTTCTCTTTCGCGCAGGTCATGTTTTGAAAGACGTTGTCCAGGGGCCTGTAGGCTACTACAAATCAAGTTTAACATGCTGGGGAACTGAAAGGAATCCAGGGCATGCCCTGGATTCCTTTCAGTTCCCCAGCTACACTAACCCTAACAACCACGGTTAAACTGTCACAACGTTTATCAACTATAGTTGACTCAACCCAGGGTTTACCAATCTAGAGACGCGCACGTTCACATAAAAGAGGCGGTGTTTGCAATCAATCTACCAGAGCCACATATTTTACATAAGAGCAATTCTACATAAATATGAAGAACACAGACACGGTTTACAAGCAAAAGGCAATCCAGTCGCTTCCTAGAACAGGAAGAAAAGCTGGCAAAAAAGCCGACGCTGTAAATGTGTAAGTCACAATGCTTATCAGTCCCTCCAGACAAATTCAGAGTTTTGTGATTGTTGCGGGCAGAAATCCATGATTATGCGGCACGTTTTCTTATAAAATGCGATGGAATATGCGGGATATTTGTGCAATTTTATGCGATGAAATTGCAGTAACTTGCAAAAACTGCGGTTTGATGAAAAAGAGATTCCCCCAACCATGTTGTCAGTAGGCGAAATTACGTCACTACATAATGTTCCCATGGCAACAGGGGAAAATGGCTGCTCTTGTGTGAAGTAAACGCAACATTTTTCAACTTTCTGCTGAGATATATGTGACTTTTTTGCAACGAAAATGAGGGGATTATGAAATCATGCAAGCCCCGCATATTTTGCGAGGAAATTGGCAATTTATGCGGCTAAAGTGCGGCGTAGCCTATTTGAAAAAATGCGGCCCCCACATAAATATGCGGACTTTGGCTGATTATGCGTTGAATTCTGCAATCGCATAATCACGTTTGTCTGGAGGGACTGGCTTATCAATCAGTCAGGCACAAGATCTGATCATAATTACACTTGTTCTTTCCATAAACTGTCGTTAGTCTATTCAGTTGCAACCCTGGCAGTGGGAAGCGATCGTGGGAGCAAATAAAAAATATAAAAACATAATTCAAACCGATGCGTGCATTGGCAACACACGGCTCAAGAAGTTTACAATAGTCTCTCTCTCTCTCTCTCACTCTCTCTCTCTCTATCTCTCTCTCTCTCTCTCTCTCTCTCTCTCTCTCTCTCTCTCTCTCTCTCTCTCCTCTCTCTCTCTCTCTCTCTCTCTCTCTCTCTCTCTCTCTCTCCTCTCTCTCTCTCTCTCTCTCTCTCTCTCTCTCTCTCTCTCTCATCTCTCTCTCTCTCTCTCTCTCTCTCTCTCTCTCTCTCTCTCTCTCTCTCTCTCTCTCTCTCTCCCCATTCAGTCAATGGATCTTCTAAGAACGGTGATGCCGTTATCAATGGAGTAGGCCTATTGATTGGTCAGTAGGCGGTGCTTTTACACCGGTTGATCTCTGATCTCCAACATAATCTGCTCCCGACCAGGTTAGGTGTTCAGCATAAGTTACCACGGCGATTGAACCCGGTAACAACTAATCCACCGTCGTGGTACAGAAAACCCTGGGTTCAGTACAGGCCCCTGTAGCTTACTAATGTAAATAAATAAAAATGTATTCAAAAATGTGATTTCCAACTCGTTTTATGAAGAAGAAAGCCTTAAGTTTTCAAAAAGCATTAGACACGACTATATGTTCTGCTTCGTACCATGTTGACAATATGACATGACGTGGTTTAATGTACCTAAACAATAATCATTTCTCTCTCATATTGCTCCTTATAACCACCGAAAACTCTGAAAAAATCGAACCAAAAGTCCAATTATTATGGACGTTATCTGACATTAAGCTTGTTTCTGCTTCACATCTTCAGCAGCAGCGGCTGTGGGTTGACTCCCCACGGTTCTCATGGGCTTAATATAACGTGAAAAAGCTTAACGTGGTTTAATGTTCCTAAACAGAGATCAATGATCACATTTCTCTCTCATATTGCTCCTCATGTACAGTAAGTGATCTTATGTGTTATGAACTTTATTTTTTAACTAAATTGAGCTTGAGGTTTAAAAAAAAGTGGTGGGTACAAAATGACTCATGACAAAATCTAAAACGACGCCTATGTGTGAGTTACTGGTTATTTTATATTAGGCTTTGTCCGTGCCTTGGATAGTTATATATAGTTAGTTACATTTTGACAAAACCTGTCAGATCTTAGTGTTATTTAACATGATTCTTTTTATTTATTATTTTGGAACAGACGAGTGTCTCTGTTTAAGAAGGCCTGCTCGCAGCAGCAGGTTCATATATATATATATATATATATATATATATATATATATATATATATATATCTCTGCCACAAGTTGTTCTTGTAATTAAGATCTCATTGAGGAAAAACACGCTGTATTTTTGTATTTTCATTGCATTTTTAATTCATAAAAAGTTAAATAAATAATGAATTTTAATACAAAAATATGAATGATTAATCGATAGTCAATCGTTAATTCTCCTGACAATCGACTAAGAAAATTGAATCGAATGCCCATCCCTAAACACAATCATTTCAGCCTATGAAACCCATTTTAACTCAAGCAAACAGTGAAATAGAGCATCCCTGTTGCCAAGTGGTCTGAGGAGCATACCATGTAGAGTCCCAGCAGGGGGGGCCTTCTTTCATGTTATCCTCTTACTCTCTCCTCACATCGCCTGTCTGTCTCTACTGTCAAACTATTAAATAAAAGCAAAAGGCCAGAAATGAGGAAAAAAAAAAAAACACAAAGTCAACTGAAGGAAACTGTTGATTATCCAACTTCAGCATGGTGCAGCTTTCCTAAAGCCACTCGATTCAACATGTTAAATGGACCAGAGATCACAGCAGCAGCTTGAGTAACACACAACTCGGAATCCTGCAGCAGAAGAATGTGACCTGTAGTGCTGTAAGAACACAACCACCCTATTGTTAGACCACACTACACATGCCTGTGCTACACCAACACAAAGTGGTCAGGGTTTTCCCTACTATTATAAGGCTTATGGGCCACCTAAGCTGAATGAATGTAAAATCAATGTGAGCAAGCATCAAAACTAACTAAAAGACTTTCATCAGATCTAATGATTGTAGTCGGTCCCCAGTGGACTTCTTTAGCACGTTTTGTCTTTAAGCTGGTTGAGTGTTATTTACTTATTATCTGCTCTAGCTTTTAGACACATATATGGTCATAATAATTGTCTAAAATGATGTGAAATTGCATTTTCACACCCCGTCAATTACATGCACCTACGTCTTCCACAAACCAGGGGGAAACACTGGTAGTATTACTTAGACCCTAACTGTTAAGGTCCACCCCAAACTGTTGGCATTGTTCAGCACATTTACTACTGTACAAACATGTGGACCTTTCCTTACTGCTGCACTCACCTATTATCAAATGAAGCTGAAGTGTTTACACATTCTTGTACGTTGCCTTTCTTACCTTCCCTGAAAAGGGTCGACAGGAGTGCCAAGATTAAGATCAATTCTGAGGTCATGAGTCCATAGTTTTTCTTCACATTTTATATATTCATACAACGATTTAATTCTATTTTCTGTAAATGTTTTCTCCCCATGCAATGGTCTGAATACTGTTCCAAAGCCTTCTCAACAATGCCAGGCTGTATCAGATGGATTAATACAAAACCCTTTGATTTTAACCTTTATTGGGGCTTAGAAATGAGCCTTAGAAACTCACAATGTGTATTTTATGTAACTGTGTCAGGGAGGGATATAACGCAATACAAGACAGAACAGTGGTAGGATCCCTTAAATCCTCAGTTCAAACTTGCAGGGTGGCTCCATCAAAACCAGCTCAAACTGTCGAGGTGTACTGACACAGTCCACCTGGAAGAAAGACTGGTAGGACCGGGCAGCTCGTCTTTTGAATGAGCTGACGTGTTTGAACAAGGGTGTGTCTGAAATAAGTACAGAGCTCTGTCAACTTTGATGAAAGTTAAAGATGGCTAACGTTTCATTTCACCAAGTTTCAGTGTTCGCTTCACACAGCTGATTGAGTATAAGCCATGGCATTAAATAAACGACTTAATGTAGCTAGGTTTTAAAGAAGTGTGTGTCATAAATCAACTATCACGTTGTCACCCCTGAATGGAACTGACATTATATTCTGATTTAAAATCCACGACCCACCACCTATAACGTGTAACAACCATTTGCTGCTAGCTAACGTTAACGTTAGGTTAACTAACTTTCTTCCGCGCTGTTCGCACTAAACAAACCCCCTCCTCGGTGTGTTTGACGATAAAGGCATTTGACAGCCGTATACACCTCCTTCCAAGTCTACATAATGATGCCAAGTTATTTCTTCATAATGAATGATTATGGAGTGAAACTTGACTGGTTCTGGTTCCTTGTCTAACGTTAACGTTACCAGCCGTGCCTGTCAGCGAACTTCAGCCGCTGTGTCACCGAACCTGACGCTACTTCTGAACTCCAGCTCCTGCTTTACCTCAGGCATCATAAGCTTTGCCTCTTGTTTGTGTTTTATTTGACTTGGAAACAAGGTGAGGGATTTTTAAAAACGATTAACTATAGTATATATACTTACAAATTGTATCTCTCGTAGGCAGTCGCCATCTTCGCTCCGTCTACCTGACCTCAGTGACGACAGCAGTGAGGGTTCTGTGTGTGTTGCCAGATACAAGTTGTAGAACCGTAGAGGGCGTAGTGCTTAAAATGCGGCTTTCCCTTTTAACCCACGAGAACCTGGCATCCATGTAAAGCGACACGGTGGGTGGTACTTGTAGTTCAACCAAAGAATTTCTAAGAAGAAGTTCCACTCCCTCGTTACTTCCGGGTTCTGAGTTCCACTAGATGGCGCTCACAGGCGAGTGCAGAATGAATGGGACTCTATGGAGCTATACCCCTAAAAACCCACTTTTATCAGGATATCATTTTTTGTCTAGTAATTTGAATGTTGCATTCGAAAGGGGAGGTAAAGGAAATACATACTGCTGGGTGTTAGATTTTTTTAAAGTCGCTTTTTTGTTCTAAAAAGCCTTTTAAAATGTCAATGACGTCATACACATATACGGCCAGAGATACTGCTTTACGGCGAGCTCTGAGTCGCTTCCTTTTTTCTCTCGAGGCATCGACAACACAGCTGACAGGTTAGACTCTCCCTGTCAATACACGTGTTAGAAAGAGGTTTGCTAATGTTTTAACCATAGACAGTAAAATAAAAATGTGACGTCCGAAATATTCTGGCTCCGCTTCGGATGCCGTCAAGCGGGATCTCCGATCGTAATCAGTCCTTCACTGACCAATCAGCATTCATTAGCAGAATGCTAGCGTGGTATGGGCAACAACGACTCAACCTGTAACAAATTGAAAGGGCATAAGTACTCGTTCATTCAACTTTTGACCTATAATCCATGTTGAACTTGCAAAAACTACAATCAGATCTGAGATTTCTCAACGACAATCAGGCGAAAGAGACACATTTAGCCGTCTAGCTCCATAGGGTCCCATTCATTTTGCACTGGACCGTGATCACCCCCAGTGGAACTCTGGTGGAACTGCAACCAAAGTAGGTACAATGGGGCTGAATGGGGAGTGGAACGGCTTTCCGTAGACCTGCTTTGGTTCAACCCATTGACTGTAAATATTAACGGTCTATGGTTCAACCACTGAAACTAAAGGTATATGCATGTGGTATAATAGTTAAAAAAGGACACTTGCTCTTTTTTCTTCTTCTAAATATCAACTGTAATAGTCATCATTTTAATATAATTTAATATAGTTTACTTTGTAATTTCTACAAATGAATCAAAGTATCCTTAAAGTACAAATGTATGTCTATATTAATTCAAAATGAATGGCCATTATGTATTGAAGATGGTCTTGTACTCTCTCTTTCATGAAATGCACATTTAACTCATGGCATTAGTATCATCTGTTGGTGAACGTCACAACAGGCATTATTCAGGACGCCAAAAGCACGCGGGTGCTGTGAAGGACCCCAGCGTATATAAACCATGGCCGGACGTTGGTCCAGCCTCTCGTTCGCCACTCTCTACGCAGGTGGAAGAGAATGAGGTGTCGGCGGTTTTCATGATTTCTTATACCGAAGAGAAGGTAAATGTGGTGAATTATGAGTATCTTCCTAAAGTGCTTTGTATTAGGTTATGAAGGGACTTGAGGTGAAATGGGACGAACAGCAGCCCCGATTTCATCCACGCTGAGCACATGGCGCAGAAGCCTAATGGAGGGTGAAGAACCTGTCTTCTAACGTTACTTGTGATCTGTGTTTTCTCAATAGGTCAAATAATGAGGCTCCTCGGTGTGTTAACTACTGCGAAGACTAAGTTCGAAGATGGGTGAATAAAGTGAGTGTTTATTAACGTTAGACTATAGCTATGGGGTTTAGAACTTAACAGCAAGCTAACGTCACAGTTTCTGAAAACTAGTTTTCGCTGGATGCTCATTTGAATGATGTACAAATCTACACAGGCTTATATTCTAAACTACACGCATGACCAATATGAAAATGCAGGCTTTTCATCTTAAGTGTTGATTTTAAAACTAATTAAAACATGTCGTACGTAGTTGGGCCTCGTGGCATGTAGACACTCTGGTGTTACCTAGCTAGAGTTGCAGCACCCTCTGCAGGGCATCAGCCAATACTTTATACAATCCTAACATAAAATGTGATTTTTATTTTAATTTATCTCTGGACTACATGACAGCATACATTCTGTTCAAATAGTTAGTAAGTATTATAATGTAATAACGTAACTACTTATTTAACCAGTAAATTGCTGTTAAGCGAAAAAACAAACGTATGAAGGGTATTTAACAATAACTTGCACCACGAGGTTTACCAGTTAAGTCCTGTGTTTTTCAGACCGCAGCAGTGACCATAGTCAGAGTGCTAGCTTGTCTTTTAGCTCATAGCTTTAGCAGCAGACTGTACGTCCTGGTGTTGGAATTCTCTACAGTAAAATACGGTCATTTTACCGGGTTTAATCCAGCTACTAGCTAACGTTACCTGCTGCCAAGTGTAGTGTTAACTAGCGTGCCATGCAGCGGTGCTTCTCTTGCCTTTAACTTCCGTTTCGGAGCATCAGAGCAGCGCACTGAAATCCGGTTCAGATGCATTCCGAGTGTTGATCCGTACGGATCAACTATAGTCCGTTGCAACACTAATCATAACTTTATTTTAATTGCAAAAACTGATTTCTTTTGTTAAGGTTAAGAGGCCCACAGAGCGGTGCCCTCGGTAGCCAGTCTGACTTTGTTTTGGATTTTTGCTGCTGGTGGTAGTAGTCTTTACGCACGGTTTTCTGGTTTGCGCAAGTATATAGTATATATTTTTACGTAACGTTATATGATCCACTAGTCACGATAGCAATATCGATAAGCTCGGCCCTTTTTTGGGGGGTTTTGAGAAATTTGTCAGTGTCTTTAAAGAACAGTCTCGTGATCCATCCCTACCAATAACCCATATGTTGCCTGGTAACGACAGCTGTCTGCAATCAAGTATTGATTACAGTAATGCCTTCTCAGAAATGTTTTTAAAGTGATGCAGATGTACATATGACTTTTCACAAATGGTGAAAACCCATGACTGTATAATGGAAATTACCACTGCTGTTTTAGGATCACCCAGACTGAATGGTTGCAGCTGCCTCATCAGGCTTCTCAGAGCACTGATGGAACAGGATTTCCATCCTGGATACTTCAGTAGCCCTATGTGATGGTGAGTGTCGATGGGATGCCACAGAATGATATGCTATGAAAACCAACATGCTACTATGATGATTCATTAGACTAGAGTCTCTGATTAAACCATGAAGCTCTTTCACAGTGCACTGAGCATGTATGCTGTCAATATATTACAAACTACAAACATTAGAACTGGTTCTAATACTGTTCTCTCTGTACTTCAGACCTGCTGGACTGTGGAGACTGCTCTCTGGGTAAGTCTAGGATCTGAAGTCTCTGTTCTGTGTTTTGTGGAATGATGATTTCTTAGACTAGAGTCTCTGACAAAAGCATGAAGATGTTTCACAGTGCACTGACCACAACCACACCAGTGGTATGGTATGTTTTAACCCATTTACTGTCAATCATGTTGAACTTGTATTACAGCTGGCATGCTTCATATATAATATAAATGATATAATTAAATAAATCAAAAATCAAATCATAGCTTTTCCTATCTAGTGTCAATGTTTGTTTGCTCAAAAGCATATGAGCACTTTAAGACTTGCCCTTAGTATACTTGTATACATTAGATGTGTACTGAGGTTAAAGTACATAGTTTTCTGCTGCCACCTTAGTGCAATGAAGTGAAATGGTTTAAGGTTTTTTTTTGAAGCATTTGAAATCCTGACAGTTATGTATGACCATACTGGACATTCATAGGGACTGTTTCTTTGAAAGCCAGCTGGTTAACGACGAACAAAGGTTGAAGTGATTGCAGTAAAGGGGCTAAACATCCAAACCGCTGTGGTCCCTGAACTTATCTTTGTGATGCCGTGTGGTGGTATTGATGTGAATTTCTCCGTAGCTCTTCAACACTGACGAGTTGGCGTGACAGTTCCACAGATGTACAACTTCTTGGGAGGGATAGGATTCAGTTTTCATGGAGAGGTGGGTCCTAGTGCAGCATATGAATGAATTCTTAAAGACTATCCACATGGGGCTTAGAGCCTTTATCCTATAGCTTTTGTGTCTGAGTTTGGTCAATGATGATTCAGTTATTTGGTTCTACTGATGTTAACTGAAGTCTACTCGCAGCGCACTGAGACACTCAGACTGATCAAACTTCTGTTTAAGAATTTGTGGAAGCCAAACACTGGTGATGACTGATGTTTATATCTCCTCAGGTATGACTTGCAGCCCAAGCTGGATGGGTAACTCTACTCCTAGGGCCAGAATCTTTTATATGCCGCCCAAAATCCACAAAGCTCCAACAGTTGGCCTGTGCCACATTTTATTCCACCAGAGGGCTATTTCACAAAGCCAAGATAAGGGCATTAAAATGCAACCAGTGCATATTGCCGTCAACTGCTGTTATTTAAAGTTGTGACCATTATTCGTGTGACATTGTTACTGGTATATTGCTTTATGAAGACTGCTGTTCATATTGTTACAAGATGGAATTTATTACGGAAGTTGAGAGAATTGGAGAAGGCTAATCAAATTTCAAATGTTTATAAATGAAGTCTGTTACTAGGGGCAATACAGTTTCTCTAGTGGACCAATGCACCTTGAATTATTTTAGGTGTTTTGTATTTACAATAAAGGATCATGTTTGTTCCACTTCCATGTGCAATGTGTTTGTGTTGACAAGTAAACTGGGACTAGAATTTGGGAGGATTGTACACTTTTGAACATATCCTAATTGTACAATCATCGCAATTATAGATTTAGTTCTATCTACAGTTGTAGGCTACTGTACATTCATGTAACAGGTAGAGGACACCCCAATGGTTTTTGACTGTATTTTGCTGGGGGAAATGACTGAATATCACTTACTTTCATGGTTTAAGGGTCATCTTAGTTTTGCTTTTTTTTTTTTTTTTTTTTTTGTCAAATTTGTTCAATGTCTATCCATTATATACGAGGAAGCAAAGCATATGTAAAACAGTTGTACACGTTGCATTAAAAGCGACTAGTTGAAGTTAATATGACTTAGGAAATTTATATTTTAGCCCATGAGTGAGATATTCTAGCGTTGTAGAAAATTGCTCTTCATGGTAAATTTCTTCAGTAACATCTGCTGCTCAAATGATTAGTAGCCTAATCCTTGAATGGTATGATTATGACCATTTCTGTTCAGAGCAGTGGTCAGTTAATGGATATATTAAGACTGCTTACGCGTTGTCTGTTTGCGATGGTCTGCCACACTTGCTTTTTTTTATTACAGTGGACGTGTTTGTTTTCAGATGTGTTTCACGTTATACTTCCATAAGGAGCTGCTGCTCACTCTAAAGTATTCTCCATTTTAGCATCAGTAAATCTGTTATCGGGGTCTGTTAAGGAAAGCCGTGAACGCGGATCTCTCTGAATTCCTTCAGCCTGGCTCGACCTAGTCGCTCCTCAGTCAGGATGCACAGATTAGACTAGGTCAAGCCTCACTTTATCGGTTATCCTGGATTTATAAATTCTACATTTGTGCAACAGCCCCCTGGAAGACCAGATGTATCAGATTGTGATAGTGAAACTTATTATACAGCCGAATATTTAGACTATTATCTTACTCCTCTACCAGACACACCAGTTACATCAAAGATAAGATTTTGTACACAAAATTCAGCAGCTAAATATCCCTGGTCTTTTCTGTTCACGGCTGATATCGACAGCTTGTACACAAATATTGATATCGTAGAAGGCATCCAAGCCATAAGCAACATTTTCCAAAAATATCCAGGTAGTAGGATGCCAGATAAAGAACTGTTGCAGTTACTAGAGATCAACTTGACAAGAAATTATGAGAATTTTTTCTCTCCAAATTAAAGGGCAGGGTTTGCGCCGACATATGCTAATGTCTTTATGGCTCAGTGAGAAAATTCCACCTTAGAGACATGCAACAAAAAGCTTGCATACTATTTTAGATATTTAGATGATATCTGGGGTGTTTGGACCCATTCTAGAGAGGAGTGTGATCACTTTAAACAGTCATGAGTCAATCAATAATAAGCATATAATATATATTTAATAATTATATAATATATAGTAATTCTGTTGATTCCTGGATACGACTATGTTCAAACATACTGATTTTCAGCAGACACAGGTTAGAGATTAAGGTTTTTAAAGAAACTGATACACATGCTTTGCTTTATAAAACAATTAAGCCATCTAGAGATATTGTCATTCCTACACAAAGTTGTTTTGTACAAAGCTTTTCGCAACGAGGCATTTACATGCAAGTGCTTTTAGAGAAATTTCAAATAAATGGTTGATAACACAATGACTCAAGGCTTTTTTTCTTTTTCTTAAATTTGAATGATTGTGTTCTGGTCTTAAATAATTTGAAACTGGTCTTATTTTCCTACGTCAATGTAACCCTCGCTCAAATGCTCCTGCAGCACTTCAGAATGTGATTCCATGGTGGTCTTTCTTTCACAGTCCAAATATAATTTGCTGTATTAAATGAGACCAACTTAATAACAGCTTTCATGTCCTTGGAATGAGTCTCTTTCGGTTTGTACCATAGACTGATTTTATTCAGCTGTGTGGAAGTGTACATTTTGTGATACTTGGCTTGAAACTGAATTTAGCGCTTGGTTGAAGCCAGTTGCTAACACTATTTGAAGCCTACTGCTTATGCCAGAAGGCAATTAACTGTGAATGTTGGGGGTACGAGCGCTGGAGTCCCATGCAGACTGAAGGGTCTCTAGTAATGGTCCTAAAAGTCTTAACATTTCACTTGGTGAAACCCTGTGGCAGGTTGATTACCATAAAATGAACCACAAGAAGCTATATACTGCTGTGGGCCATACAATGCTTTGCTTTAGCATGAGTTTAAAATACAAAATGTGATCAAATACAATAAAATGCTGTAGATGAAATCAACCAGCAGAAAGCACTCGTCACAACCTCGTCCTGTTGATGCTTGACCATCAATAAACCATGGTAGGTAGGTAGGTTTATTCGGTTACTAAATGTAGAACAAAATGTATGTACAACAAATTCATTACAAACAAAAGGGGTAACCGAAAAGGTGTAGGCTGAAGCCATGGCTTATTACGCCTACCCTATTTACAAAACAACATCTACCCATCGAAATTTAAAAAAAACAATATACACATATGTATACATACACACATACATATATATACATGCTACATATATACTCATATACTTACACATATATATACATATATAAACACATATGCACATAACTACAAACGTTTGATTATTACTTGTGTTATTTCAATTTATGCGCAACAATTATAAACTTATCTTGGACAATTTTTCTTAAGCATCCATATATTTCTCAAAAATTGATATTTTAAACTGTTTTTTAAAGTAATGAATGGAATTGCTCCTCTTAAGATCATCGGTGAGACCGTTCCACAAGTCGACTCCTTTAACCGAAATGGTTTTCATTTTAAAGTTTGTTCGAACCATTTGTTTTTTAAATATGTTCTCTCCTCTTAAGTTATATTTCAGTTCCCTTTTTTCAAACAAACATAGTATATTTTCAGGCAATAATTGCCTATATACTTTGAACATAAATACAACGGTATATAGACTAACTAGATCGAAAAATTTTATTGCTTTAAATTTGCAGAATATTGAATTGGTTGGTTCATTATACGGTGAATGATTGACTATCCTTATGGCTTTTTTTTGTAAAATAAAAATAGGTTTTATGTTTGTGGTGTAAGCATGCACCCATATTTCAACACAATAAGAAAAGTATGGAACAATAAGAGAACAATACAGAATATACAGGGATGGCTTATTTAAAAAATACTTGGTTTTATGTAATATGGCTATTGTTTTGGACATTTTTGATTGAACATGAGCACTGTGTGGCTTCCAGGATAATTTGTGGTCTAATATTATTCCAAGAAATTTGTTTTCATTTACCCTTTCTAGTACCACATCATCAATCTTTAGGCTCATGCTGGTTTTAATTTTGCGATTGCTGAATGTAATATATTTGGTTTTATTTAGATTAAGAGATAGTTTATTTTGATCAAACCATCGCTTGATTCTGGATAGTTCTCTAGTCACATCAGTAAGTAGTTGATGAAGATTATCTCCGGATGCATACAATGTTGTGTCATCCGCAAATAAAACAGATTTTAACAAGTCGGATACCTTACAGATATCATTAATATATAAAATAAACAACTTGGGACCAATCAAAGATCCCTGGGGCACCCCACAAGTTACTTCAGACATTTCTGATTGATGATCATTAAAATGTACATACTGGTATCTATGGTCAAGATAGCTTTCTAACCATGAGTAAGCACGGCCTCTAAAACCATACTGTTCTAATTTGTTCAATAACAATTTATTGATGTACATAAGAGACCTTTATACAAAATGAGATATTTTGCTTTGTACAAGTACTTTTTACTGATAAGAGTATTTTGGTAAAGCAGTGCGTGCATGTGCTACATATATTGCTAACCTGCATGTTTTCTAAACGCTGCCAGCTGGCCCCCATCTTCACACAGATCTTCCACAGATCACTGGAGCTGTCAAGTCCCCTCCTGCTGCAAATGCTCCACCATCATCCCAGTCCCCAAAACATCCATCACATGTTTCAATGACTACAGGCATGGTCTGTAATCAGGCGTCTGTGGTCATGAACTCTTCCAGGTCAGTGGATGATACAGTCAACATGGCACTGCGCTACATCCTGCAACACCTTGACTCCGCAGGGACCTACGCAAGGATCCTGTTTGTGGATTTTAGTTCTGTGTTCAACACCATCATCGCAGGGGCACCTGGGTAGCTCACCTGGTAGAGCGTGCGCCCCATATACAGAGGCTCAGTCCTTGCCTTTGCTGCATGTCATTCTGCCTCTCCCCTTTCATACCTAAAACTATCCTGTCAAATAAAGGCCTAAAATTCCATTATAAAAAAATACGGACAGGACTACTGAGAAAACCATTGGTGCCAACCTCCCCTCCATCTAGGACTTGTACTCCTCCAGAGAGAGGAAACAGACAGGAAACATCACTACAGACCAGAGGTGGATCTACAGAGGGGCAAGGGGGTGCAGCTGACCCCCACTGTAGAGCCTTGCCCCCCCAGCTGCCCCCCCTAACTTTGGTGTTCAAAAAACTGTGTTTGTAAAAACAAACTATGTCCACAAGCTTCTTAAAACATTGAAACAAACTATTCATTTATATGAATTAATAATAAATGATAATTGTAGATGTAATCTTAGCCCCCTGGCCCTCAAATATAGCTACATCCCTGCATGAAATGTGCAGAGCAGCGTTCGCATCGCACAGTCTGGCTTGCACACAGCGGGTCTGCTGCGGTGCGGTGGCCCTGCATCCCGGCAAAGACTGGAGCGACTGAGCTGGGACGACCTGAAGTCCTCTCAGTTACAGAGCAAAGCAGTCAATCAGGATACAAACGGGGCTGCTGGACCTGTGGTGTTAACCAAAGATGGCCAGGTCAAGGGGATTATGGTGGACAAGGCCCATATATTCTATGGGATAGCCTACCGTATGCAGACCCCCCCGGTTGGGGCTTACCCTGGAAGATCTGTGAGTCCTCGGCCGGGGGTTTACAATGCCTCCTTCCACCAGGGCGTCATGCATGCAGGCATGCAGCGGACCCATCACTGAGGAGTGTCCTCGTATAGTAAGAAACAACGCAACTTTTCACTTATTTGCATTTTGTCGTAATATTTCACCTTAAGTTGTAATAACATGGTTGGTATTTTGGCACGGAGTCACTCACAGCGAGTGCAACTGTTTTACCTGCTAGATGACCAACATTAAATATTATTTAATTTAGTTCAAATATATCTGTTGTCTGACCAGCTATCTCTCTTTCTTCCCTCTCCTCAGATCGCCACCGACTAGGCTACATCTTCCTGTGTCCGTCCAGGAGGTCGGTGCGTGCTAGCACAGCAGCTGGCAGCAACGTTTGGCTGTATGTGTTTGACCACGTGGCGTCAGACCACCACGTGTGGTCAGGTCTGACCTTCTGCTACCAGCACGCCTGCCATGGCGCCGAGCTGCCCTTTCTTTTTGACTCTGCTTCGGGGGCTAACTTCACCCTGTTGATACCAGAGAAGCTACTGTCCAATCGGATGCTGTGCTAGTGGGGCGCCTTCGCCCACACTGGTGACCCTTCCTCGCAGGCCCAACAGACAACTTTCTGCCAGGAGCAGCGTCTGCCAGTTTGGCCACGCTATTCTGACACCAGCAGCTGGCTGGTCATGAACCTGACCAGGGACCATATATGTGACTTTTGGGACCAACTAGGCATCTATTAGTGGGGGGCAGGTTGGGAAATCGGTACCAAGCAGTAATTATAGTTTAATAAAGCGTCAGCTTTTAGAGAGGAAATGTTATTTCTATTTCCTTTCTCCAGCAACAGCTGTTCAAAACACATCAGTTTTTAAAAACGGCTACGATTATCAGCATTCTGTCATCATCTGTTGCTCAGCAGTATGAAATGCATCTCTGGCCAAAGCCTCACCATTTCCCCCTTAACGTGAGAAAGGATGCAGAAAGACAAGTTGCTCTATTTGGGGTAACTTTAGGTGACGATGAGTTCGCACAAGTTGAAAAATATTTTAACCTGAGCGAAACATGTACTCCTATCCTGAAGCTATATGACACTTCATCATGACAGTACAGAGACAGAGAAAAATGGAGACTCTCTTTATTGAGACTCTTTTAGCTCCATACTCTCAAAGCCTCCGAAGATTATTTCTAGAAGAAAAGAAATTGTCAGGTCAAGGTTAGACAAAAAGGGGCTAGCTTAAAAATGTGGTGGGAATCCAGCTGTCTATTGGCACAAGTGAACCAAAATAAGTGTACGTGAAAACCAGATGTTTAGCCCTGTGACAGGTTCTGTTTTTTTTTTTTATTTGACTTTTGAATCCCAGAGCTCATGTCCTACATGAAATGTACTTCTGTGGTTAATCTGTGTCTGAAGGGATGACATGGAGTTGATTAAAACCCTTCATTTCTCATGTAAGTGGTATTTTCATAAAGATGTAGATTTATGGGACACTGTGATTTAGGATTCAAAGACAACTTATTTGTGTTTATGCCCATTTTATTGCACCACTCTCTTCCTGTTTAGATAGATGTATAGATGTAGGCTACAGAGGAGGCTGTCTGTTAGTCACTCTGGCCAATGTGTTTCTCAAATAAAATGAATCCTTAACCCCTGTGTGGTGTTCGGGTCTGTGGGACCCATTTTCAATGTTTGCTAAAAGAAAAATTATGCTATTTATTATTTCTTCTAACTCAAACTCCTTGGCTCATTTTCTGTGAAGAACATAAAAAAATAACTTATTTTCAATGACTGCACACAGTATGGTTGAATTTCCTTATTTTCTCACAAAAATAAAAATGATCACTTGATCATAAATGTGATCTCACAGGGGTAAATGGCAAATATGAACCATAAATGATGTATATATAATTGGTAACTGAGCTAAAGTAAACATCTGTTAAGTATTTTTACATACATTGTTATGGCTGTATTGACTTAAAAGCCTAATAATGTGGTGGATCCACCAGATTGGCTGTGTAACAAAAATATGAACACCACACAAGGGTAAAAGCTGCACTGATCAATATTTTGTATTATTGACTATGGAAAAAATTACTAGGTATAATGAAAAAGGGGTCGCTCGTACTGAAAAACACAAGTTGTTCAGTTCTAAGAAGCGTTTTTAGCAACTTCTACGTCATTTCTTATTTTTCGTAGCCTTCAACTTTACTGTTGTGGTTCACTCTCACTGCTCTCTTCAGCGAGCTTGTGACCAGGAGGTCGCCTGTTCAATCCCCAGACCTGCAGGATCAAATCTGGGTGGGGAAAGTGAAAGAACAGCACTTGTCCCTCCCTCATTACCACCACTGAGGTGCCCTTGAGCAAGGCCCTTAACCCCAACGGCTCCAGTGGAGCTGCTCAGTGGCAGCAGATCAGACTGTGGTTGAACTGGGCAGCTTCCAGGTATCAATGTGGAACTGTGGGAATGTGACAGGTCCTCGATGCAAATGAGAATTTGTTCTCAATCAACGTACCTGGATAAATAAAGGTTAAAAACATATTCTGAAGCATTTCTTCTTCATAAAACTTTGAATTGCAGCTGTGTTTGAAAGGCTCTGTGACACTAAATCAACCTGTTTGGTCTTAAAGGCTAAAGCTACATGAGACTCGTAGTAAACCTGCAAAATGTCACTGAAAATAATGCTCCTGTGTTGTTAATATCATTATTTTCTTTGGCTGACCAACATATACCTCCAGACAAAAACTTTACTATATTATATTTAACATATAAAATAATTTGAGCCAACTTATATTTTGGGGGTTCAGGATGCAAATGAATATTTGTCCCCTGATTTATACATCAAACTATATTACACATGACTGTAGTGCAACTTAACATTTAAACAATAGACCAACAAACATGACATAACTTTTATGCATTTATTTGAAAAGATTATTTGTGTAGCTAGTGTTTATGTGTATGCAGTAGTTATTATATATAACTTTATTTACAGACTCAAGGTCCAAATAGAAAATAGAATAGTACACAACATATTACATATTACACACACACACACACACACACATATGCATCTCACACACACACACACACACACACACACACACACACACACACACACACACACACACACACACACACACACACACACACACACACACACACACACACACACACACACACACACATTTTCTTATCCTCAGCCAGGCATTAGAAAAGCTTTCTGTACCATTTCTTCTTCTTTGGTTTTGTCATGATCTGGCTCTGAAGATCTACCAGCTGTGACCTCATGGCGCTCTCCGTCCTCTCCCACTCCAGCTCCTTCTCCTGCTGACTCAGCTTCAAGCTTTCTGTGGCCTGAAGGAGGGATGACTTCTCCTCCTTCCACTCGCTGAGAAGCTGCTGCTCAGCCCTGTTCAGGGCAGCCAGGAGGTCATCACTCACAAAGCCCTGCTCGTCAGTCTGAGCCACGTAGGAGGCTCTTGTTTTCTCGCTGTCCTCCAGCAGGGAGGTTTTCTCCTGCTGCCATAGGACACACTCACTCTCCAGCTGATGTTCACACTTTATCTCAAGAGCAGCCATGAGGTTCTTGTTGGTTTTGTCCTGCATCTCCAGCTGGGCTATATGGGAAGCCTGAGATCTTTCCAGTAATGTCTTTCCCTCGTCCTGTCTTCGGAGAGCTTCCTCCATCTTGCTCAATGTATCCTTCAGCTCCTGAGCTTGAGCCCTCTCAGTCTCCAGATAGCGCTCCAACATCACATTGGTGGTATTGGCTACCGCAAGCATCTGTCTCTCTTTAAGAAGCTCCATCTTCTGAGTCTCCACATTATTTTTAAGGGCCTCCTTCTCTCCCTTCGTCTGCTCCAATTTGACTTGCAGAAGATCTGCAGGTGGAGATCTTTTTGGGCTTTTCGCAACAAGTTGCTGATTTTTCCCAGCTGAGATTTCAGATACTCTGGAGTGGACACGTTCAGCCAGAGCCTCATCTTGCTGGGCGGTATGGGAAGCCTGGGATCTTTCCAGTCTCTCCTTTGCCTCCTCTGCCTGTTTTTGGAGAGCTTCCTCCATCTTGCTCAATTTATCCTTCAGCTTATGAGCTTGAGCCCTCTCAGTCTCCAGATAGCGCTCCAACTCTAACTCCACGTTGGTCTTAGCTACTGCGAGTGTCTGTCTCTCTTCACAAAACTCCATCTTCTGAGTCTCCACATTATTTTGAAGGGCCTCCTTCTCTCCCTTCGTCTGCTCTGATTTGAGTTTCAGGTCTTGAGTAATGAAGATCTGCAGGTCGAGATCTTTTGGGGCTTTTCGCAGTACGTTGCTGAGCAAGCTGAACTTTCAAGTCACACATCTCCCTCTGCATCAGCTTTTTCTCACGGTTCCAGCTGCTGCCCTCTCTCTGCTGTTGGAGCTGATCGAGGACATCGGCCAGTAAGTCCTCTCGGATGATCAGGTGAACTCTTCCCTCTGATTCACATTGGGTGAGCCTCGCCTCGCTGTCCTTCAGTTCACACCGTACCTGTTCTTCAAGTGAACTGAGATAGAAATTAATTTGCGGTTCGATCTCTCTGCTGTTGAATTCCATGTTGTCCAACGTTGTATTCTGCTGGTCTAGTGTTCTCTCGTTGCAATGAGCACCTTTGGATTATCACAGTCAAATGACTCTCTGATACAAACTGCTGTCTGAGTGAATTTGTGTCAGAACTAAAGTTGGGTCCCAGTATTCATAGTGTGTCAACAACATGTATTCTTATGTTTTCAATCCAAATGGTTATTGATTATATTGTTGCTATGGGATACCAGTTTGTTTATGTTTGAATATACAGTATGAATGTAAGGATTTCTGATGATTCCTAAAATATGGCAAAGAAAGAACACTTTACAAAATATGGAAAGGAAAAAGATGGATGATATTACACAAGAGCAGTACACACAAGTATGCGCCAGTTGGGACGCCATTTTCTCTAACTCCAAGTAAATACTTTTAAACAGTGACGATCTAACTGACAATACTGTAAAAATACAATTGTTAGCACTGAGCCACAGAAAAAGAATACTGGTTGTAATATTCTACCTATGACAAAGTAGCCTATGAATGCATAGGGCTGTTGGAACGAATTCTGAAAGTCGAATATAATTTGAATAGTAAAAAAATCAATAATATTGGAATGCTAAAATTACTATTCAAATGTGTTTTTTTTTATAAATAGGTTGGCTAACGTTAGCTAATATCCCTCTTGTCATGTCACATCTGATGAACAATAAGTTACGGGAGTGAGAAACGTTACGTACCGAGTAAGGGGGAGTGACATGCTGCGACTGGAAATCGGAAGAAGGATAGGAAATAGTTTAAAAATTTAAAAATCGACATCCACCAAGCCAAAATGTTATCAAATAGTTAGCTCGTTTTGGTTTCCTAACTGTGTCGCAAAGTTATAGGAACTTAGCTGGGAGCTTCATGGAGACAGCTAAAGTTAATGTTAGCTGCTCTACAGCTGTCAGAGTTAGCTTTGACTTGCTATTTTACCTTCTAACAGCTGTATTCTCAGTAACGTGACAATCTGCAAGAAACAGGTTGCTTATAAATCACAAAAATAGTAGTGACAGCACCGTTTGGCTTAGCTAGTTATCAGTGCCGTTAGCATCGTGGCTAACGCTATTGTTACTTAGTTTATGACAAATCTTTTCGGCTGTGCTTTATAACATGATGTCATTGTGCTAACCAAGCAGCGTTAGCCTTTACAACAGATCCGCTTTAATACACTTGTTGTGTTTCATTACAAAGTTCTCTGTTGATTTGTGTTTGTCGCTGAGTGCGTGGTGGAAAATAATGTAAACAGAGAACAGTGTGCCAGAAATGCAATGCGCCATGACCCCTTCAAGGCCAGGCTGATGTTGGAAGTCCCTCTAGTGGACAAAACGTGTAACAACAACCACATGCTTATTGAGAATGAGGACATACGTCACGATTTGGAAGGGATCTGAGCTGAGCCCGTCAGCCATTTTTGGGTGCCTACACTATCGGTTGCCAGGGGCAACATTGTACGAGCGAGCGACACAGAGACGGACCTGAAAATGATTATCACGGTGTTTAAACTTAAGAAAATTAAGAGGAATTGGAGAAAAAGGCAGCAAAAGAAAAGGGACCTTACAGGGAGAAACAATTACTACCAGCGCCAAGCAGAGGTATTTAGAGAAGCTGGCTCATATCACTCACGTCGACCCATACAAGCTGCTGGCAGCACAATGGAACAGAGACTGGACTCTTTACCACCTTTACCACAAACGAAGCAAGCAGGAAAGGTTAACACGTTGAACATTTGAACAGCTTATTTACATGCGCTTGTTGCCTCGTGTGCGCTGATGACCTCATCTGTTGACATTTCCGAATGCCTTCCTACATTTGTTTAATAAAAGCGGGCTTTCCACACAAACAAACATACATGTGTCATTAGTATGAGAAAGAAATGAGATTTTAACGGTGTCTGGGTTCGGACAGAAAAATTCGGCCCGATCAATGCTCTAACCTACGTGGAGATTGTTAATTACTTGTTTTTTGGCATCAGTTATTACACTATGCAAGAATTCAAAAGCATGAAATCCTTGGAAAGCTACGAGACTTTCTGCTGCGGCTGGGTGCAAGACTTGGTCATCTACAAGCCCCAAAACACAGAAGATATTTGTGCTGATAGTTACATTAATGCACTGTTCATTCTAAAGCACCTTAAAAATGTATGGCATCTTATATATTTTACACTGTGTCACCCCCTGTCATGTAAATGTGTTAGATGAAGGACATGTTAGTCACGTAAACTAATTTGACATGTCAAAATTTGCACTATACGAAAAAACTGTGACACGTGGTCCCTACGATTTCCATGAAAATCGTGTGAGGAACATGAGCACCTAAAAATGGCGGAAGGGGGCGGGGCGCTGTGTCGGGACGACATCTCCTCATTCTCAATAGTCACATTGACAATGCATAAGCCTGAGTAGCGTACTACATATTTATGAACATCAGTTTATTTCCACTGAACGTTTAGTTTTTTGTCCCTGAAGCTTTGATTGAGAAAAAGATTAAAACAGCCATGGAGGTCTGCGTCTGGTTGGCAGTGCACGAGAGCAGTCTGCTGTGTGTGTGTGTGTGTGTGTGTGTGTGTGTGTGTGTGTGTGTGTGTGTGTGAAAACTCCAAACAGCTCAGAACTGTTGAGAAAAAATTACCTACAGAACACATCTGCTTAAATGTACTTGTATTATAGGCATTATGTCATCACCTGGAATGGAGCGTGCATTAAATTGCAATCTAGGAGCAATGATTCGCCAAACCAAATTTCTTCAGATTTTATTATGTAGTAACGAGTAACTAAGAACTAAGATACATTTTATTTAGGAAATGTAGTGGAGTAAAAGTAAAAAGTACAGATACGTTAAAATTCTACTTACAGTAACAAAGTATTTGTACATCGTTAAATTACAACACTGCTGCAGTGTTTATTACACCACAAAATACAAACATGTTGGAGTTAACAAACAACTTATCAATGACGTCAATGCTTCAATTTGATTCAATGACCTACTTCATCGGATCAAGCCTTACATTCACCATAAAAGAACTCATCTTAAACCAGTAAGTTTACAAGAGAGACTTGCAGTCACTCTGCAAGTCCTAGCATCCAGTTGCTCAGGAGCTCGTTCATGCTTCCTGTTTCCGCTTTGTTGCGCACCGCTGCAAAAAAAAGTGGTGCACGACCTCTGCTCACACGCTATAAATCCAGGCGCGCTGGCAAAATCTACGTAATTTTGACATCACGATGGCAGCTTGGCTGCGGCTACTGAAAAATGGCTTTAAGTTCTGCCTCATATCCAGGTCACCTTCTGCTCCACTGGCCCCTGTCCCTCCATCACGAAGGGCAGAGGCCTGTGGACGAGGTGGAGACGTGGATATGAGGCAGGACCAGAGCTCTTTATGACATTAAGTTTGAAGGAAAAAAAACACATTTTCCTTCATGACTACTATGTCTAAGCTAATGTTTTTTTTTTTATATATATTTATATACTAAATGTGGGAGAAACACTCGGAGCGCCCGGAGAAAACCCTAACATAGGCCTAGTAGACAGACAACATTTTACGTACATATAACACCAACCCTATTTCTGCGTCTGCAGAAATTGGAGATGGCTTTACACACAGATGAGAAGAACCCTGTTTTCTGTGATTTCATCAGGTGATCTTTGAAACAGCAGGCAATAGAGTCTTCCAGTGCTGGTTCCCCTAAAGTCACGGAGACCAGCATTTCTTCTGCACAGCCCCACTTCTTACACACGTCTTGGAAAACCGCCTTGTCGAGATTTTTGAATGTTTTTGTGGTGGTATCGAAATCGACACCCTCAACTTGGGCCCATGTTTTTTCCAGCAGGCGGTCAATGAAGTCCTCAGTGTTATTAAGTTTGCAGTCCACTTTTGCTTTCTTGAATGTGCGTGTAAGCAGCTTCTGTATGATCACCTTGATGGACATTTTGTTTCTTGATGTCTTTGCTGTTGCATCCTCACACGCCTCTGCTGACTGTGTTGGTGTGATGTGTGTTGGTGCCAGTGATTGATTTTCCAATCGGCCTAGAGCTTCTTGACTGTGGCTGCCGACCTTAGTGTTCAGCCACCACCTCAGCATTCCCAGGAAACTCCACATTTTGTTCTGTATGTCTGCATACATGTCAGGATGTGTCCTGTGAGATGCCTTCTCTCTAATTGCATCTGGAATAATATTTGGCGCCATCCCAGGTGAGATGTGTCTGGAGAGGAGATCACATAGTGCCTTTGTGAATATCAAGTCTTTACCACTGGAAATCTTCTTGAGGTCCCGGAATACAGTGACTTCGTTTCCACAGTGTGCTTTTCCACCATGCTGTGGCTGTAGCAGAGAGTCAATATCGTCTAGGAGTGACGACACTGACTGCCCGCTTTCCACTTTGGAGCCCTGGTGGAATTTGGCCTTCAGTTGCACCAGCATACGATGAATCCAAGTTTTTACAAAGCACTTTGCAAAAAAGGTTTTGATCATGTTTCCGATTTTTTTCATGCACAGTTTGCGCTTCGGCTTTTCTTCGGCAGCATCTGTCTTGTCCAAACTCTTGGCAATTGACTGAGCAATGTCTTTTGCAACAGCTGAAATCTCCAGAGAGCTTTCAGATTTTAGTTGTGCATATTCTGCATCTGGCACTTCGTCCAGAAGAGGTTCAGTGATCTTACTCATCTCCTCCCTAATTATATATTCGACCGCTTGAGCTGTTGTCATCTCAGAGCTGTCCTTTGGTGAGACCTCCGGGGTTTGTGGTTCCATAGCTGTGGTTGCAAATGGTGACAGAGAGCAGACATCAGTGGCTGCCTTCTCTTCCACAATTAGTTCTTCCTTGGTGGCGGTCGGACTTTGTCTCTGACTACGTGGTCGAGATGAGCAGAAGATTTGCATCCTGGCTCTAAATGACTTCAACATTTTGCAGGCATGATGAACCATAGCATTTAGTCTTTTCGCAGGAATGACACGCAATGTGTGTGACTCTGCAGTGTCCTCAATAGTGGAAGAGTTGCAAATATCTGCAACCTCTTTAGCAAGCAGGTTGGTCAATGATATTGAGCTGACACAGGGGACTTGGCCGTCAACGTTCAAAACCTTGCCAAAACTCTGAGAGAGTTTGTTGCCGATACTGGACAGAACATTCTCCTCAGAAAAGACTACGTTTTGGCTCCTAGACTTTAACAAGGCTTGTGACAGTGTTCTTATTATGTCCAAAAGTAGTTCTGCCAACAAAACTTTAGTGGCATGATCAGGGGTGCCTAAATTCATCAACCTCCACTGTTCCTTCGTCATCCTTTTAGAAAAGGTTTCGATCGCTGGGAGAATGACATTGATTTTAATCTCCGGCATTTCTTCAGTCTTAGGGGTTCCTGGTCTAGGCTTGACGACTATTACTGTATTATTATTTTCAATCCCCGGCATGTCTTCAGTCTCAGGGGTTACTGGTCTAGGCTTGACGAGTATTACTGTATTCGTATTTTCAATCTCCGGCATGTCTTCAGTCTCAGGGGTTACTGGACTAGGCTTGACGACTATTACTGTATAATTATTTTCACCTTCCATGGTCTATTTCGATGGTCTATTTCGATGGTAGATTATTTTGATGGTCGATTATTTTAATGGTCGTTTATTTTGATGGTTGATTATTTTCAATGAGATCACAAACTGGTCCGTTAATTTAACAAGCTCTGCTCACGTCTCACGTCTTGTTTCCAAGGGAAATTCAGTAAGAATGAACTGTGAGTCCAATTACCTTTATTTATTGTCTCTGTTCTCATCATAGGATCAAAGGATCAAAGACATCAAAGGAATCCTAGAGTCTGACTAACTGTTCCATAAGCCCCGCCCACCCAACAATGACTGCTGCTTAGCAACCGTTACTAGGCACCGGCAGAACCCTTTGGCAGGTTTCAGTAATATTTTTTTTAGATTAGAAAACGTAAGAAGTGGTTAAAAATATCCATTCCCCTCTCTCAGACTTTAAGTAACATCTTGTTTTACTGGACCAACATTCCGAAGAAATATTCAGTTTACAATGCAATTTTCTCTCCATTGCATACACACAAAAAATGGAACTATGAACACAATTCTACAGCAGATTCTAGAGCAGCGAACGAAAACCAGTGTTTTTGCAGTCAGTTCAGTCAGCTGAACATTTATTTATATATATATATATATATATATATATATATATATATATTATTAATATATACATATATATTTAATTATATATATATATATATATATATATATATATATATATATTTTTTTTTTTTTTTTTTTTTTTTTTTACCTTTTTGTATTTGTGCATTGATTTCATCATTACATCCCCAGGAAGACAGTCTAAACCATAGATATAAAACAACAGTGTTTCTAATCACAATCAGAATACTTTATTTAGTAAATGTACTATTGTATTCAATCTCAGTAGTAAATGTACTTAGTTATATTCCACCTTTGGAAATATCACACCCTACACAAAAAAGTGTGTATCTGTCCTGAGAACACAGAGTGCTGCTGTGTTTTTTCCAACCTTGATTTCAGTTAATTGCACAGATGGCAAGAATAAACACCAGAAGCCTTCTTTGTCCGGAGAAACAGTTTACGAATGTGTGTAAGTGGTTTTCACTTTTTTTTTTAAAAAGCACTTTTGCAAAATAAAATACCTTTTTATAGGACTTAACACAGATTCATAAATGATACTAAATCAGCAGAACTTTAGCCTGAGTTGAATGTTTACCGTTCTTATAGTAAATGATAACAGAGATAAGCAGTTGTTTTTTGTTTTTCAATTTTATTGAATTAGTTGTTAGATGTTTCTATGCAGTTAATGTGGGGGAACCGGAGCGTTCCCCCACATTAACTGCCTCATATCCAGATAACCTCCTGCTCCATTGGCCCCTGTCCCTCCATCACGAAGGGCAGAGGCCTGTGGACGAGGTGGAGACGTGGATATGAGGCAGGACCAGAGCTCTTTATGACATTAAGTTTGAAGGAAAAAACACATTTTCCTTCAAGATGACTACTATGTCTAAGCTGTTTTTTTTAAATATTTATATACTAAATGTGGGAGAAACACTCGGAGCGCCCGGAGAAAACCCTAACATAGGCCTAGTAGACAGACAACATTTTACGTACATATAACACCAACCCTATTTCTGCGTCTGCAGAAATTGGAGATGGCTTTACACACAGATGAGAAGAACCCTGTTTTCTGTGATTTCATCAGGTGATCTTTGAAACAGCAGGCAATAGAGTCTTCCAGTGCTGGTTCCCCTAAAGTCACGGAGACCAGCATTTCTTCTGCACAGCCCCACTTCTTACACACGTCTTGGAAAACCGCCTTGTCGAGATTTTTGAATGTTTTTGTGGTGGTATCGAAATCGACACCCTCAACTTGGGCCCATGTTTTTTCCAGCAGGCGGTCAATGAAGTCCTCAGTGTTATTAAGTTTGCAGTCCACTTTTGCTTTCTTGAATGTGCGTGTAAGCAGCTTCTGTATGATCACCTTGATGGACATTTTGTTTCTTGATGTCTTTGCTGTTGCATCCTCACACGCCTCTGCTGACTGTGTTGGTGTGATGTGTGTTGGTGCCAGTGATTGATTTTCCAATCGGCCTAGAGCTTCTTGACTGTGGCTGCCGACCTTAGTGTTCAGCCACCACCTCAGCATTCCCAGGAAACTCCACATTTTGTTCTGTATGTCTGCATACATGTCAGGATGTGTCCTGTGAGATGCCTTCTCTCTAATTGCATCTGGAATAATATTTGGCGCCATCCCAGGTGAGATGTGTCTGGAGAGGAGATCACATAGTGCCTTTGTGAATACTAAGTCTTTACCACTGGAAATCTTCTTGAGGTCCCGGAATACAGTGACTTCGTTTCCACAGTGTGCTTTTCCACCATGCTGTGGCTGTAGCAGAGAGTCAATATCGTCTAGGAGTGACGACACTGACTGCCCGCTTTCCACTTTGGAGCCCTGGTGGAATTTGGCCTTCAGTTGCACCAGCATACGATGAATCCAAGTTTTTACAAAGCACTTTGCAAAAAAGGTTTTGATCATGTTTCCTATTTTTTTCATGCACAGTTTGCGCTTCGGCTTTTCTTCGGCAGCATCTGTCTTGTCCAAACTCTTGGCAATTGACTGAGCAATGTCTTTTGCAACAGCTGAAATCTCCAGAGAGCTTTCAGATTTTAGTAGTGCATATTCTGCATCTGGCACTTCGTCCAGAAGAGGTTCAGTGATCTTACTCATCTCCTCCCTAATTATATATTCGACCGCTTGAGCTGTTGTCATCTCAGAGCTGTCCTTTGGTGAGACCTCCGGGGTTTGTGGTTCCATATCTGTGGTTGCAAATGGTGACAGAGAGCAGACATCAGTGGCTGCCTTCTCTTCCACAATTAGTTCTTCGTTGGTGCCGGTCGGACTTTGTCTCTGACTACGTGGTCGAGATGAGCAGAAGATTTTCATCCTGGCTCTGAACGACTTCAACATTTTGCAGGCGTGACGAACCATAGCATAGTGTAGTGTAAAGTCAGGCACCGAAATAAGGCACCGAAATCTTCGTTCTTATTCGGTCTCGTTAATTACTACCGTTTACGTCGGATCCGGGGGCCCATTGGTACCGAGTTTCGGTACCAAACCCTAGATATATGTGACTTTTTTGCAACGAAAATGCGGGGATTATGAAATCATGCAAGCCCCGCATATTTTGCGCGGAAATCGGCAATTTATGCGGCGAAAGTGCGGCGTTTTTAAAAAAAATGCGGCCCCCGCATGAATATGCGGACATTGGCTGATTATGCATTGAATTCTGCGATCGCATAATCGCGTTTTTCTGGAGGGACTGTTTATTGATTGTTTACTATGTACATTTGCAGTACAGCATATGACCTGACCTGAGCGCGGTCTCTAGAATCCAGTGACACGTCTGGCCTCCACTCCATGTGTTGGACTAAAAGACACAAAAAGAGGTTTTCAAACAATTCGTGACATGCATAGCTAGACACAGGTAGTATAGCTAATTGTACCTTTTTAGAAAATGTAATTTTACTGCGAATAGCAATAGCCCTCAGAATAGCTTTTCAGATCTTAAAAAGGAGTATATATATATATATACATTACATGTTGAGCCTGTAAAACCTGCATGATCTGAAACTGACTATGGCTAGTACCTAATTGCATAATGCTCGAGACATCATAGTCGTACCCTTTTCTTTATCAAAGGAGGCATCGGTTGTGTGGTCACAAGTAGGATGAGACTTGGCCCATGGGTGATAGCTGTCCTTTTCAAAAGCACCCTTGGGAGGACAACGAAAATCAAATGTGAGTATTGAATCACAAGTGCAGTAAAAGACACAATTTTTTTTGTATATGTATAAAAGGACACCATTTTTATAGACTGATATTGATTCATTTTCCCTTTGCTTTCGTCGTTGCAAGATTTGTTCAAAAGCAGATATAGTGCTTACATAACTTACATTAGAGGCTGAAAGTGCACATCGCAGGGATCCATGAAAAGGGTTAGAACACTGAAACTATACTATAAATTATAGTATTAATTTTCCACACAGAAAATGTCAGATATATTTATAAATACCTTCTCAATTAATTCAGTCCATCATGAGTTGGTAATACTTATCAGCATTTCCCAGGAGCTTCATCCATCTTTGCAGAGTCGTTTTCTCCACTTTCCCACCTGTCCACCTATCTATCCCACTGATCAAAGCTGCCTCTGCAGTCATTGCTATATAGATATACATATGTAGTACTAGGCCACTAGTAGAACACAGATATTACTTGAATTTGTACACAGATATCACTGGAATTTGTACTAATTATCATACACCTTATCCACTATATCAAATGAATGACAGGACATGAGATCCATAAATTAGAATTTATTTTAAACTACTGTTTTGTACATGCAAGATTGTTATTAGTGCTTGATCAAAATAGTTTTAAGAGAGCAACTATGGTGAAATCATTAATGACTCATTTACCACTTTAATTGTCTGTGTGGCGCCAATTTCAGCGCCTGGCCAATGGCATCTTCCACCTCATCTGCTTTCAATTTAAACAATTTCTGGCATGCTCCTAAAACACATAATAGAGGTTAGAGTTGTCAAAAAGCTCCAAGTTTTGACATTGTACATAGGGTTGGGCACCGAAAACCCAAACAATACCCAACCCTAACTGTAATAAGTAATAAAGTCTTTATTGCAATAGCAGCTTACCAATCATTGCTTCACACAGCAGAAGCTTACTGAAAGGGCGCTTGCCCAGCCTCCCTTTAAAACTAAAATTTGACCAGAGGTCATTTTTGCCCACCCGGCGGAGCATTCTTCTGACGGCTGCATTCAGATTTGCTCCGCCGAGTGAGCGCAGGTACATAGTCTGAAAGACATGAAGAGATCATTGTTAGCTGCCACCGCCGTGTTGTACACCATCATCAGCCCAGCTGTGGGCACAAGGATGCAAAATGCATACCTTTGGAAAAATGTATACCTTTTATACAATATACATTTTATATTTCACAGTCCTATAGCCCTGTGTGTGTGTGTGTGTGTGTGTGTGTGTGTGTGTGTGTGTGTGTGTGTGTGTGTGTGTGTGTGTGTGTGTGTGTGTGTGTGTGTGTGTGTGTGTGTGTGTGTGTATGTGTGTGTGTGTGTGTGTGTGAGAGAAATTGAATTGGTCACCATTTTTTGTTTTTTTGACTTGTCCTCCAGCTCCTTCTCCAATGTCTCCAGGTCCTCCAGGGTCTCACAGGGACGGTCAATTATGTCCTCTGACTCACTCACAGGTGGCACATTTTGTTTTTGGTAATTTAGAATTTGTTGCTGTTGTTCAATTATTTGGTCCAATTTAATTAAAACCTTCATCTGAAAGTCTAAAAAATAAAGAATGTATCACAATTTCATAAAGAAATAAACAACTTGTGTACATCTTATGTAATTACTATCATAATGAAGCCTATGTAATTAAAAGAACACTCCAGCTTTTTGGGAAAATTTAAATAACACTGGGGCACACTGCAAATAGGGTAATTTCCCAAAAGTTAAGACAGCTGACTGACTGACTGACTGACTGACTGACTGACTGACTGACTGACTGACTGAGTATACCACAGTATTAAGACTTACTGTCATTTGCCACCTGTGTTGCATTGCGCTCAGCTTAAAATGAGAAAAGAAAACATATTTGTAATTGATGTTACAAATGTTAGTAATGACAATAATAATACACTGTTTTGTGACACCAATACAATAGTTGGGACAGGAAGGTGATAGAACAGTCAACCACAACTTGGGAAAAACAGTTTTTGTGTAATACATAGATTTTTGTATATTTATAGCCTCTAAAGTATTTTTCTTTAAACTGGACTTACTAAGCACCATTCTCTCTGGCGTAGTATGTGAATTGCCTGCTGTAAAACAGAAATATTAGTGATTTCAATAATACTGAATTTTGGAATATTGGTTTGTTTGTTTCTTAAGGATTATTTCACAACACTGTTCTTACCATTCAAAGGACCCACCAGAGGAGATAGACCAGTCACTGCAATTTCAAGAAATGCATGATTGTGAAATGCAGTTTTAACACTTAGACATTTAATATTCGTATTCATAATTTCACTGTTTGTATTTTACTTACCCTGCACAAGGGTATCAGTGAAGGACGCAAGAGGCCCTGGAGACCCTGGAGACTCTGGGCTTACTGGCCCACCTTGTTTTGGGACTGAAAACATGTCTTGCGAGTAGAGATCATCTAGTGATCCAAAAAAGGGACACTCCATCAGCAAAGGTATGAGTACAGCGAAACAGCAGAACATTTAAGGGTTTCGTTTATGCCTTACCTGGAGTCTCCGAGTCACTGTCATGGTTGAGTACTGTGTTGTACTGGTGTACTGTCTTCCGGTTGTTGTCTATCATTTTAAAAAAAATGTAGTTAATAGAAGTAATTTACAAATAAATGGTAGTTTCCCCCCTAAAGTTGTATTTACATTCTGGAGGAATTGGGAGAGCTGTGGTTGGGGCTGGCTCTGTTCTTTTCTTCTTCTTTTTTTGGGACATTTCATCTGCACAGTTAAGAAAATGTAGCTTGTTAACATCAACAACAGCAGATCTGATAAAGTGGGTCTTCAAGGGTGATTTTGAGGTTGTTAGGTCGGAGCGGTCACGGTTCTAGAGGGAAGGGGCAGCAATGGAGACTTACCATCAGAGGACTCTGTATTGTAGCGAGTCGGCCTTTTGGTGTTTCTTTTTTTTTTTTTGTGCTTATTTCAGCCTCACTTTCAATGTTTGAGGTGAAAGTTGCCTCTTTAGCCTTCTCAGCCGCCCTGCTGTATGAATCTTAAGGGATAAAATGGGGAAATCTTTCATGCAGTTTAATAATATGTTAAGTACAATATGCTATGCCTCCATTTAACCAGGTTTGCAATTATTCAGCCCTAACACATGCCTGATGTCTACCATTAGTTGTTTTTTTATGTATTTTACCTGTCCTTAGCCATATTTTTTTACGGGCAAATTTCCTCCACCTCTCTTTGTCCGGCAGGACAGCCTTTATCACCTTTTTCGTGACCTCCGTATTGGTCCAGTACGAAAATATTCCCTGTAAAGTAAAACAAAAGTAATTATGTATTGCATAAAAAAAAAATTCTTATCAAGGCATTAACATTAAAATTACCTTTTTTCCCCTCTCAACCCAGGTGCTGGGAACAGCAGCCATTGCGCCATCCAGGAATTCTACAACTGTATATTTTTTATCAGCCATATCTACAAAGGAAAGGAAGGTAAGGTAAGCATGGTAAAGTAGTGAGTGTTATATTGCTTTGTTGAGCATGCATGTTATATTGCTTTGTTGTTAGGTTGTGTTATGTTAAACAGAACAATCTAAATTTATTCACTGTTTCAGGTTAAATTCAGTGTTAGGTTGGGTTAGATTAAACAAAACGATGTGAAAGAACATTACCGACAGTCCTCTTCATTGCTGGGGCCGTTTATGATCCACTCAGCAACAGTTTCAGCTGTTATTTCAAGTTGCATGGAGGACTTCCATGAAGACAATCTCATCTCTGTTTTCCACCATTATTGCTCTCTTGGTGCAATTGGTTTCTGGAACCATCATTACAGCATAGCGCTTCGAGTGCACCTTGAAACATCCAATAATGCGGGAGTCACAAGGACTCAAAAACAAGGGAAGAGGTGATTCGTACACCCGACACAGTAACAATGGACTTCCAGAATCATCTTTCTTGTCTGTTTCTTCGATCACCTCGTAGCATTTGCCTTCAACAACAAAGCTGTTGTTTGGTCGTGACACTTTACTTTTCTCTGGCAGCGTGATGTTCCTTTGGTGTTGCTTCATCTCTTTGAGCCTCTTTGCTACCTGTACAAGTGGCTGTTTTCCTGATCTCACAAGCCGTTTCATTCTTTGCATGTAATTCTCAAACACAAATGCACTGCAAGCGTCCAGACATCCAAATTTTCTTGCTTCTGCTGCGACATGCACAAGAGAGTGTACATTGTACACCATGAAATGCTTCCCATAAAGGTCCTTGACTTGATTAACAAAATATGCCATCAGGTCCTCAGCATACTTGTTGTGCTCCTGCTGGCATGGGCTAAGGAGGAGACTCAGGGCTATGCTGAACTGCATGAAGTGATCATACAGCTCATTCTTTAGTATGCCCTTCAGCACCACTTTACCTGTGTACACTGCAAATTGGCGTAGCTCTGTGGCTTTCCATCTATCGATATCCTCCAGCTTTCGAGGTTTTCTGGCAAAGCAACTGGGCATTGATTTCCTCAATGACAACAACCTCTCGCTTACCTCATTTACTTGACCAGCTGACATGCGTGTCTTCTGCGGTCCCTTTATCCAGACTTGTAGGAGTTTCTTCATGACTCCTAAGCAGACTTGGTGCATGTAATCAATGGGAAACTGCTCAACCATGTCTACTGGGAGCCTCATCAGTGGTGTTGGTGGAATGTCCTCATTGAGTTGGCGGTCCTCCATCCAGTGGCGGAACTTGTCATCTGTTCTTAGGCTGAGATCATACACTTCTGGGAATGTCATCCTTCCTTCCCATGCACCTCTCTGATCACACTTGTCACAGCCATGATAACCTGTGTATTGCTTGATGCGTTTGACAAAAGCTCGAGCAGGTGCATCACAGACAATACAGCGAATTTTCACTCTGATGGCTCCATTGTTGAGACCATCTCTCAGTAGGTCCTGAAGATCATCTACCATTTCGTCCAGGAACTCAAGCGAATTTGGTTTTGAGGAGCCTAGTGTTAGGACCACAGGAAACACAGTTTGTGGTTGTAGGTGAATACAGCAAAGGACTGGCCACATTGTTGTCTTGCTGCTCTTGAAAAGTGGCAAGCCATCCACATTCAAAGAGATTCCTATTTCTCCTACCACTTCAATAACTTCTCTGGGGTAAAGCTGCAGCTGTTCTGTCATTGTGTCCTTGAAATCAAAGTGTATGTATTGCATTCCCGATTTTGTATTGACTTCAATGTGTCTTGGAGTTTGCATGAGAGTACGAGCAGTTGAAGGCAATTCGGCGTGGCCATGTATTTTTAAACCCTTCAGAAGGTCATCCAAGGCAGTGTGGGTGATCTGGTGTTTTGAGGCCCACCCGTGAAGAAAATCCTTAATTGAATGAGGATCGTCCTCCACTTCAGACTCTTCTGAGGTGGTACTTGCCTCCTCTTCTGTAGCATCAAAGTCAGAGGCCAAAGAAGCAACTGCACCCACCGGTTCCTCACTGTCCTCTTCCGTCTCTTCTGAGTTGCTTCTCTCCCCTTGTTCTGTAACCTCTAAGTCTGAATCAACATTTTCTTGTTCCTGCTCCATTGCTGCTCCATTGTGTTGTTCTTCCTCTTCCATCACTTCACTTTGTTGTTGGTTGACAGTCCGCAGTGTCTGTCCATTTTTGAATGGTCTAAGCAAGTAAGAAAGAAAAAAAAAGAGAGCGAAACAAAACCATATTGACAAAAAGTATTGGGACGCTTATAAGTACACCCATTCAAAGTTTTAACATGAAGCAATGTAACACGAGTGACAGTGGGGTTAATGGATAAACCCGCAGATGTTGTTCGGCTCTCGCCCAATCCAAAATAAATTAATTATTTAATAGAACACAAGTATTATATAAGTATCTGTAATTTTTTATCTGAGTGGTTAAATACAGGACAAAATATCCTTAAAGGAATATATTAACAACAGTTCTGTGTGTGAGCACAACTTTATTTTTTTCCCATGGTAAGGATGACATTTACATGGAATTGCCCATAAAAGTTTGTCCGTCTGTTTCGTAGTCTACAAAAGGAACCTAGTTTAAGAGCTTGACATTCCCCCACGAAACAGTCTAATTGATGTGCATCCGGATGTTGATGTTCATGATTTCCTGTTTATATCGTGTTACGTTGTGTGGCGTGGTATATGGGTATATGCTACCCCGTGAGACACATAGAAAATGGTACTGATTGTGATCACTGGAGCGCTGAAAAGTAAGGTCTAAATGCATGCATCTAATCTTGACTTGATTGGTACTTTTATCCCGAAATACATTATGGTGTGTTGTGTGGATGACCCGCCTTCGCCTTTCAGTAGAGTGAAGCGTGCATAGCGTTACGAGGCCTATGCCATCATTGTGTGCAATGTTTGTCTTTGTAGGTTGTAGCTAGACCTGTTGTCAGAGTAACTGCATGAAGCCTAGCTACACCTTTCGTGGTCGTCAGTTGTTATATCGATAGCAGTTAACATAGCTAGCTCCGAATAGCTAGCATTTATTGTGATAGCATCCATCAAGCGAGCTTCTACAATTTAGAATTTTTATTTTAAATCCGAGAAACGTTGACATGGAGTTCGATCTGTTTTGGTGGGTACCTCGGTGGGCCTGTCTATATGTGATTTTGAAGTTAATGTTGGTAATTGTCAAGTACTCACCAGCAGTGAGTTGTTATTATGCCAACTCAACTTAAAATAGTACAGTAAACATTACAATTTAAAATGAAATGTTTTTATTAGTCATTAAACATAGACTACAACAGTAAGAATGAGTAGGAAAATGGCAAGTGGTGTTTGGCCCATATCTGTGAAACAAATTGAGTGGAAATTAGTGTGTCTGGGGTGGGGTAACCAGTTTATGATGTGGAAATCTTTGTTCAATAACTGTGCATGGAAAAAGGATATTGGTGAAATGTTAAATGTGTGTATGATCTGTCTTCGTCACAGGTCTTCATGACGAGGAAGGTCCTGTAGGGTAAATTCTGTCTAGGAGTCCTGGAAGATGCTCGGCTGTGATCCCATACCACGCTGACCTAGAAGATCAGCTACAGCATTAAAACAATTAGGTAAACCATTTACAGGTAACATTAGTCAGCTTAGGTGAACACACACAACCATGCCACAGCTGTGACGGAACGCACACACCACATATCTGGTGTAAATGTGGTATATGTTACCATATTAATGTCATTATATATATTTCATGGTTGTAAAATGCATTGATTGTCTTGTATAGTTGTTATGGACCTTTCACTCTATTGATCATCGTCCCAGAGTCACCACAGCGCTGGTTCCAGGCCAGGCGAACATTATCCAAAGCTCAGGTTCCATATATCATCCACATTCTCTGTACAATTGACCGGTCAGAGGTATTGCATATCACTGCTTCACATCAGCAATAACTGATGATGACGACGCACCATTACATCTAAAAATGTATGGGGTGATGGATGGTTGGTGAGGTAAAAAAGATGAAATTTGTAGCTTCATATTCCCTTTTACCTTGAACACTTCTGACCTACTTATACAACACAAAACCTGCAGGACTTTACAAAGGGATTGGGTCATATTGAAAGGTTTCAACCAACTGCTCATTCATTTACGTGTGTGTGTGTGTGTGTGTGTGTGTGTGTGTGTGTGTGTGTGTGTGTGTGTGTGTGTGTGTGTGTGTGTATAGGTAGAAGTTTTGTTAACCATGTTAAGAATCTGTTTTAGGCCTACTTTGTTATACTGTTGTCTTGTCATTCTTGTAGATCTAATTGTTACTGCTTGTTTGTTTATGTTATTTACCTGAAGTTGTTCCTGGTTGTCTAATTAAATTGTTTCAGACATTTATAAATACAAAATCCTTTTGTAAACCTAACATGTGTCAGTGTCTCTTTATTCTTGTTTTCATAGTAGAATGAAGCACACAGGAGCACACCATCAGCTTGTCTGTATTACAGCTTTTCTGTTCTCCCCACAATTAATTTTGCTTCTTCAGAGTATAAATACTCCCATATTTGGCTATGCATCATGCTTAGATGGTTAAAACATCTTATTTTTGTTACATGACCATTATATCTGTATTTTTGGGTCATATTTCCTGGGGTCCTACAGTGTGTGCTAATTAGCTGAAGGAAAAAAAAATAACCATAAGAGAATTTCAAGGTTCTACAAAACTAACCATTACAGAACCTTTAGGGAACGTTCCTAGAAGGTAAGCTGAAGGTAAAAAAAATAACCTTAAGAGAACCTCCAGGGAACGTTCCCTGGAGGTTCTCTTAAGGTTATTTTTTTTACCTTCAGCTATTTCAAGGGTCTACAAAACTAACCTTTACAGAACCTTTAGGGAACGTTCAGAGAAGGTTAGCTAAAGGTAAAAAAAATAACCTTAAGAGAACCTTTAGGGAATGTTCCCTAAAGGTTCTTTAAAAGTTCAACAAAAACAACTTTAAGAGAACGTTCCTGGAAGGTTAGCTGAAGGTTCCAAAATATTTTACCTTCAGAGAACCTTTAGGGAACGTTCCCTAAAGGTTATGTGTTTGCTGGGCATTACCTGCGTATCTTTTCTCCATTTTTCATCTTCATAAAATATCTGTCTTTGTTAAAACGCCGGTGTGATTGGCTTTGTGGCAAATTAAACTCCTATCTGAACGGGACCGCAATTCGTTGGTCATCGGCAATATGCTCTGGCCAGCACCCCGGGTCTGTCTATGTAAACGGGGCTTTCTCCCTGGCATCTCCTCACCTGTCTCAGCGGTAGGAACTTCATCGTCATGTTCTTGTTCTACTAACAATGTTTGGTCATCGTTATTGCCAGCAGTTTGAGTTGAAGACGGATAATCTGTATTTTGGCTAGCATCCTGTGACGGGGGTAGGCGAAATTACGAATCCCACTATGGCAACGCCAAGACCCGCCCTTCAAGCACTACTATTGGCCAAGCGTCCAAGGTAACGTGACCCCATTTGTTCATGTCCTATGCCCTGACCAATCCGCTATCCTAACCTTAACCACTCAAGGTGATATGCCTAACCCCAACCAATCAAGCTGCTTCGGAAGGCGGGTCTTGGCATTGCCATAGTGGGATTCGTAATTTTGCGTCCGGTAGGGTTATCGATACTGGACCAAAGGAAGAGGTCACTTTTGGTAGACTGAATAAAGCTTTTCCTTTGTTGTCTAATATCTTTCGTTTTTCAGCATCACTGGCACATGTACGTTTCATTTCCTCTTAAAATTCTTTTCCTCAAAATAACATTTTAATCTAACGGCACAAAAGGCAAAGGTATAAACACATAAACTATCGATATTATACTTCAGATCGCTGAAGCCGTTCGCGGGGCGGTAAACGTCGCCGTGTTAACCGCGAGTTCGACCAATCAGAGAGACGTCAGTGTTTTGCTTAGTAGGTAGTGTAGCTAGTATTTCAACAGAAGATCGCAAATAACAAGGTTGATTTCATACCTTGTGGCTTTTAAAGGAGCAGAAACTTTCGTTTCACAACCTCGTAGCTCGTGGTCAGTCTACCTTGGATGGTTTAGACATTATGGCTGAAAATCAATATCCTACGGAGAAAATGAATGGGATGTTGCTGGTCTGTTGGGGCCCCCCTTGAAGGTCGGGGCCCGTTTCAATTGAAACGGGTGAAACATAGGCCCCGTCCACATGAAGACGTCAGGATGAAAACGCATCCGTCTTCCCTGGATTCGGTTCAAGAAAATTCACATCCACATGAATCCATCTCTAAATGACTCAACACGGTACTTCATATGCCAGGCCTGAAGGCGGCGCTGTTACTGCTACAGAAATTAACGGAACGAAGAAGAAGAGCAGCCTTCAGTGACTTCCTTTCATAACCATAGACAGTATATAAAAGTTCATAACATGACTGTTATGAATGACATCATCGATACGCACATATGCGGTTTCGCCGTCCATATGAAGCCAAACGTGAGCCGGCTTTTTTTTTATTCACCCTGGGACCAGGTTTCAAAAAAGTGCGTTTACAGGATTCATGTGGACAGTCGGCCCAAACGATGCAAAAGATGTGCGTTTGCATTGAAATACGTCTTCGTCTGGACGGCACCATAGGTAAAGCCGCGTCTGCCTAGATGATAGGCTGCTCTCCAAGATCCAATCCAGATTACCACAGTAACGCCAGCTGCCCCCCCCCAAGGCCGGATTTACCACCGGGCCGATTGGGCCGGTGCCCAGGGGCCTCCGACCTCTAGGGGGCCTCCAAGACCCCACAAACTGTGTGGGCTTTTTTTTTTTTTTTTTTTTTTTTTTTGCTTATTAAATTAAAATAAAATTAATTAATGAGTGTGTGTGTTGTGTGTATGTGTGTTAGCAATGATTTATTTACACAAAAAAAGTATCATGATCAGTTTTTGTCTGTCGGCTGTGTCTGATGATGACAATGAGTCAGGTTACCGCGGAAACTGTTGATAGCGGCAAGACAGACGGTAGAAGGTAGTGTGGGAAAAAGAGAGTTGAGGACATCGAAAAAACAAACATGGATAAAAAAACGGTGGAGCAGTGGAGCCACAAAACAAAAAGCCAAAAGGGAGAAGGATGGCAGAGAGGATGAACCTGTCTTACCTGAGCATCAGCACCAGCACGAGTCGCACGACAATTCAGAAAACCACAGCCCGGCTGGAGTGACACCTGTCCAAGTGCCCCCCCGCCACCACCACAGTCCCCGACTCCCCTTGAGACCGAAACCGCTGAAGGCGGCAGAGACCCGGCGGTGACGGGTAGGTTAGCGTAGGCTACATTACCAGTTTGACAGCCTCAAAACGTAGGCGAATCTGTTAGCCTACTTTTCCCCCTCATTAAAAACCTTGATAGGCTAATTATAGATGTCTGGATCGGCGCCGAAGCCTTCCGAATCTGCGTCCACCAACCCACCTAAATAAATATGTTTTTCTGATTTAGCTAGAGCTACTCTGACCTGTCCCGTATGATATGTTGCCTTTTAAATCATGTAACGTTGTTGTATTAATGTTGACTGTTCATTTGTATTATCAGATACGCGGTCTAGGCTTATCAATAGGATAATAGGCATATGTGACTCATTCTCTAGTTGAGTGTACTTTCACGTAATAGGCCTATTTCACATAATATTTTAAAAGTTCGTCTTTTGCCGTCAGTTCACTGCAGAGAAGTAGGCCGGTCGCCGGTTGCGGTTTTTGGCTCGGGCGAAGCGGACACACGGGGTTCAGTGTGTGTGTGTGTGTGTGTGTGTGTGTGTGTGTGTGTGTGTGTGTGTGTGTGTGTGTGTGTGTGTGTGTGTGTGTGTGTGTGTGTGTGAGAAGCGGACACACGGGGTTCGGCACGAGCTCTGTGTGTGTGTGTGTGTGTGTGTGTGTGTGTGTGTGTGTGAGCCCGTCCTACCAAAGCAGAGAATTATCTACACACATTGTTCATTATAGGTTAACTCTTAAATACATTTGGAATATGCATTGAAATATTCCCATTTTACATGAAAAAAGTTACTCTCAGTTTGGTACATTGCATAGCATTACTGTATGTGTTGGGGTACATTTTCATATAATTTATATACAAGTGGACACCTGAGTATTACCCCCATATTGATATAAATACACCCAAAACAAGCTTTTAGGGATATTGTAGTCAAATATAGTGATTGTAATGTCATAATGTAGCAACAAAATAATCTGTATTTTCTGTCTATAAAAACTACTAATCAATTAAAGGTTAAGGCTGGTGATAGTCTGTATTCTTTTATTTTTTTATTTTAATGTTATGTTGTCATTACATTTCAGGAAATTATGACATAGAATAAAATAGTTGCCACAAGTACAGCTTTCCCTGTAAGTCAGGGGTGTCGAACTCAAACACACAGTGGGCCGAGATTAAAAAATTGCTACAAGTCAGGGGCCAAAAAAAAAAAAGTTTAGTTTCATGTGCTCACCTGAAACTTTCATGTGCTCACATGAAAAGGTTTTGTGTGAGCACATGAGAGTTTGACACCCTACAGCCGGCCAGTGTTCTAGTAGCCAGTTTTCAATAGTAAATAAAAACTGTGATCATTTTGGTCACTATAACCATGAGGTCATACTGTTGCATCCTCATGACTCTAGTTATTGTTAGTTATGTTATTAGGCTGTATCTTCATAGATTTTAATCTGCTTTATTGCAATAAATTCTGTTAATTTTGTTCTGTGATAATTTCCATTTTGTCTTTTGTTTTATAGATATTTATAGATCTCCTTTGCTGTTACAGTTAACATCACAAGAAATGGAGTTGGAGAAAGTGGTTTTGTTTTAAACTAAAGAAAAACCCACAGCTTCCATTTACTGTTTCTAAAATGTAAGATACTGTGTGAGTTTGGGCCACGAGTTCTGGGAGGGGGGGCCTCCAAGATTTTGTGCCCAGGGGCCTTTGCTTTCTAAATCCGTGCCTGCCCCCCCCTCCTTTTTTTTCCTTCTTTTTCTCCGTTTCATCTCCTCTCTTCCTGTATCTCTTTTCATTTATCATGATGTTGTGTGCCCTTACTGGTGTGTGTTTGTCAGAGTGCACCGGTCTGTGTTGTGTGTCCCTGTTTGTTTTGGGCCTGAACTGGATTGGTTTGTGGGTGAGTAGGAGAATTGAAGGGAAGTGATACACTGTTTTCACTATTCTTTGTTCACCATGGACTGTGCTGTGTGTCACATACTCACAGGGGCGGACTGGGACCAAAATTCAGCCCTGGAACTGTAGCCACAACAGCCCACATTACCATGACCATGCAGCCCCACCGTGCATTCACTAATTACATTTGTGTACAGATGGTGAAATAATATAAGCAGTATCTTATGTAACAGATTTTTAAATATTTTATGTAGGTAACTGGCAAATAATGCTTACTACTTTTTAACTACTTTAAAGAGCACACATTTATAACAAATTTACACATATTGCCTATTTATGCCGTTTGTATGCTGTTACTGTCATTCTCTACAGTATGTTGTTCTTTGTCGTCACTGTCTGTTCATTTGTCCGTGTTTCTCTCTGTTGACACTGTACATTCTATTCTATCTCCATCACCTATTCTGTTGTACAGCACTTTGTGATTTTATCTGTGAAAAGCGCTTTATAAATAAATTTTACTTACTTACTTACTTACTTACATATTGTCTGTCTGTTTCTCCATCTTTTCATCTGTTAACTCTAACACTGCAATTTAAATATATATTTTATGGCTGTCTGTGATTATACTTCAGGGTTGTTCCTTGCTCAGAATTGGCCTTTGGTGGAACACATATAGCAGGGAGGGTCTGGGGGTCCTCCCCCAGGAAATTTTGAGGGTAATAGACTTCAATTCCTGCATTCTGATACATTTTTAGCCACTAATTTATGGTAAAAACGTCTATATTTATGGCAAGGAAATCACAAAATTCTGGTGGCAGGTAACAATTCAAAATACAAAATATAATGGAATATTATTATATTCAGCAGTCCAGTAAGGGGGCTTTCACATCCGGGACATGGGCCGGATACGACAACACACAGCATGAACAGGGCTTTATGGTAACTTTTTTTTTCCCCCAAGGAGCACGTTTTGCTCCCACTGTGAAAAATGTAGGATTGACTTACAGAGGCTACTGCTTTTACTGCTAAATTGAACAATAATACAATCATGTTATGGATACAAAACGTTATGAAGTGTAATGTTTTCTATGTTCTATTGATCAGAAATTATCAGTGATATTGAATATAGCCTACAGTGTAATGGACCACCACAGTTCATGCGTACATGTGAACCGCGGATTAATTGCAGAGCTTAACCTTCATAGTGTAAAACTAAACACAGACGGAGCAGAACGATGCTGCTTGTTCAGGGTTGTCATGTGTACTCCTGTAGGCCTACACTTCACATCAGGTGTTAAAACCAACTGTACCAAAACACTGAATTGGACTACTATTTAACGCGACAACGAGACGTTTTTAACTGGTAATGAACTGTGTCCATTTAATACTGATGCCGTCAGACGGCCGCGCGACAGACAGCAGTCGGAGCTCCAGCGAAGCTGCGCCCATCAGCAAACAGAGATTGTTTGCAGGTGACGTGCTTGATTTTGACTGAACGTCCCAATTTGAGTAACCTCTGATTGGGTCGGTCGACCCAATCTGACCGGCCCACACACCGGCCCACAAAAAAATGGTCCGGCCCCTCTGGCATTTGCCAGAATTGCCAGATGGCCAATCCGCCCCTGCATACTCAATAATGGTGTGTTACTTGTGCCAGGAAATAGTCTGGCTATCACCAGACCAAGCTCAATATTTTAAGATTGAACATTAGTCTGGGGAGTCTGCTCTGTATTTTCTACTGCACAAGAGGCGTGATCAACGGGCGTAGTTCAAATGACTCTGTACGCAATTGGATAGTCCTTCAACCAATCAGACCAACGATCCGGATGACGTAGCAGCGACAGCGGCATCAACGGGTTGCTGCACTTCGGTGACCAGCTTGTTGAATGTAAACAAAAAGCTGATTGGTCGCTTCTCTATCGGCATCGTGTTAAATCCGCCAATAGCGCGCCAGGTGGATAAGCCAGTTTGTGATTGGTTCCCGCAAATTTGTAACAGAAGCAGGAGAGATAAACATACAGGTTTCGAGCCTGAGCTGCAGGGCGAAATCAGATCCCCGGCAGATTGTGCTGGGTTTACCCAGTCTAGCAAGGAAACACAATTGTTCCATAAATAAGGTCACCCACCCAACCTATAACCCAGCCTTGACCCAGCATTTGGGTTATTAAAATAACCTAGCATTTTTTAGTGCACAGTCATCAGAGGTCACATTCACACTGTTACACATTCATACATATAAGCAACCACAGTCTGATCTACTGGCCAATGAGCAGCTCCACTGGAGCGGTTGGGGTTAAAGGCCTTGCTCAAGGGCACCTCAGTGGTGGTAATGAGGGCGGAATAAGCACTGCTCTTTCACTTTCCTCACCCAGACTTTACGCTGTCAGTCTGAGTATTGAACCGACGACCTCCCAGGCACAAGCTCACTTCTTTAACCTTTAGGCCACCGCTGCCCACCAATGGATTCATGGAGGGCCTCATGAAATACGAGACCATTCTCACAGCTCAAACCTTTCTTCGGGTTTTTGAGTACACTGGACCCTTATCAAAATATCTCCAGACAGTGCTCCTGGTCTTTCAAAGAGGGGAAGCTCATTTTCGGCCTACATCATAAAAATTGTCCAATATAGCATATTATCATTGTCTGCCATTGTGTGCAGTTTGCTAGCTGGTTCCATGTGCGCTCAGCAACTACCTATTATTTAAGATGTGCATTTAGCCTACCACAATAAAACATTTTTTTTTTTACTTTTATTCAAACTGTACATGTTAAAAGTTGTGGTAAAGGAAGTGAAATATGAAGCTGTCCCTCGCTGCTGCAACAGGGAGAATTCCCCCGTTGTGAGAATAAAGAGCTTTTCACACGGGGAGCCACACTTCGCCTGCGTAGTCGCGTGTATCCGCGGGATCTCGCTCCTCATGTGAAGGACAATTCACAAACATGTCAATTCACTGAGTGAAATGATATGTTTTCAGTTTTTAGCTATTTCTATTCTGTTGTATATGTAAATATGTACATACAGTATATAAATAGATTATCTAATGATGTTTTACAGTTTATTTTGTTTGACCTTTTGTTTCATCATAATTACTGATAAAATAAGACACATTCTATTCTATTTGTTTTATAATATCAGTAATTATGATCAAGCAAAAGGTCAAACAAATGATAGAATTATGTCATGCAGTTTGACAGGTTTTCCTCTATTTGCCACACAAGCCATTTACATATGGGGGTTCCCGTGTCCCGTCTTCCAACGCCACCCTGCCAAGACCTTTCGCCACCCCATGTCAAATTTTCTAGATCTGCCATCCCGCCCTGGTTTGATTGTCTCCCCTCTGGTAGGCCCTACAGAAGCCTGTTCACCAAAACAACCAGACACAGGTCACATTCTGTCACTGTGATAAACACTGAACACCAGTCCATAGTGTCAGGATCTATCCCTGTGTAATATCCCTGGAACACCAAGCATCCTCCTTTCAGTTAATTATAGATGTATAGAGTTAAACACATCATTTAAACATGTGCATAAATATGTCAAATATGCACTGTATATACTGTCAAATCCAATATGCAACCAGTTATTGTAACACTTCTTTATTCCAGCACCATTTGCACTTTGGCATTGCCCTGTTGTCTTGTTACAGTCCTCATAGAGCTGTCTGTTCACATGTGTGTATGTAAACATATACACACTTTTTTTTCTATACAAACTTATATCTGTACAATGTTTGTTTACCGTGTTCAGTTTTGTTGTCCTTGTTTTTAGCGGTATGAGAGAGCAATAATTCCCTGTTTGTGTTCACACCTACTTGGCCATTAAAGGTGATTCTGATTCTAAACCATATTACACTTTGGGGTAGTCACTTTGTGTGTAACATCTTTTGTGTGGACAGGACAATTCCTAGTACAATACGGTCTTCTAATATCCATAGTAGCCTACAAGAGCATTAGCATGAACTGCTTATTGTGATGTTTTACTCTGATTTGTTTCATTTATGATGGTAACTTATAGGTACCATCAACCTGTCAGGGACTAAGGATGAAAATTAGCCTTTGGCTACAATCCTGTGTATTTACATTATTCGAAATGTTCATTAATATACACTGTCCCTTTTTGAAATACTTAAACATAGCCAACCGTTGTTTTATTTTGAAGGTTGAAACCGGACCGGTAGTCCGTCTTCTTTGTTCTCGTAATTAGCATTAGCTAGGTAAAAACGTTCCATCGACCTGGTGGGCGGACCTTCCCCTCGGCTTTTGCTTGTTAGCTGTGCCGTCAATTGTACCCGTCGTCAGTTAGCTAGCTAGCTTGATTGGAAGCTGATTTATCCAACCGCAAAATATAACACCTTTGTGTGTTTACAACTCGGTTTCCAGAAGTTGAGGAACTTGGTCTGTGTGTCGACATATTTGATGCTAACAAGGAGGGCTAGCTTACGGTCTGACAGACAAACTCAAGCTAACGTCGCTGAAGGTGAGCATTTATCTGTTAACATTGTCTAACGCTAACTTACCGTAGCTACTTAAGAGACACCCGAAAACTGTTATCCTGAACTCTGTCAGTAACGTTAGACGTTAAGTGCTAACCAGTCTCACTTTCCATTACAAATCTGCAAGTTAACGTTAGCTAGCTAAGTCAAGTGTCGGACCAGTGTAACATTAGCTAACGTTAACTTGCATTGATGTTGACGTGGAAGTTGAAGGAAGATTTAGCTAATGTTTTAACTAACTGTAAATGTCTTTTCTTTTATTTGCAGGTGTAGCTAGCCAACGCAATGGGTTTCGGGAGACTGAAAAAGTAAAACAAGTTTGTCAAGCAATGACGTTACGTTGATTGTCCTACAGCTGAAGCCTGGGTCCACTCAACCTATTCACTTGTAACTAACGTTAGCTGGTGCTAACTTGCTTATTGAGCATATTTGAAGGTTGAGTTACCGAAAGCAACCTTGGCAGCTCCAAAGGTTGCCAGGTTAAACCAAAGACATGTAGACGAGAAGCCTGACTTGTAAATGCTGTCATTTCATTAAGAGCATTGTAAGTAATTTAAGGAGGGGTCACCCCTTGTTTCTGTTAAACTGCTGAAACACACCCACAGGTGTGTCTATGGCCTGAGGACGACATTCTGCTGAGGCCTGAATCCTTGTCAACAAGTATTACAACTTCCCAGCTGAGCTGGCAGCACATGCATGCTTCTCCAGTAAGTTTACAGAGCTTCCTGGCCAACTTTAGCAAGAGGAACTGATTGTCTGCGCTTTGAATTCCACTCCGAGAAAGCATGACAGCTGTGGTAGGCAAAGCATTGGGGTGGCTGCGCTCATGGGGTGGCACTGATGTGACAGTGAATACCACCATGGTGACAGCCAAGGGCCAGATACATGACTTCAGCAAGCAGGGCCCCAGGGGCTGGACCTCTTGGATCTGGGGAGGGTTGAGACCAAGTGAACAAAACAGTCCAGTAGAGGAGTACTGGGAGGCGCAGGAGAAGCTTCAGCCCATGGAAGTGAATGTCCAGGAGACAGGGGCAAATTCACAGCAAGTTACTAGGTGGTGGAACAAATATCTCCACACTTCTTACCTTCCGTGGCCAAGGAAAACGGAAGCAAGCGGACTGAGGCGCAGGAAACAGGATGGTCGGAGTGTAGATCCGTGGGACTGTGATGTTGATGGGGACTTTTCTGACTACGGGACGCCTCCTCCATCTCCTATACCTCCTTCCTATCAGCTGACATCCCCTTTTCGACTCTTTGCGAACAGTTTGAAGGTGGAAATCGTGCCGGAGCACTACGAGATCTCTTTCAACTTCCTCCGCCACTTGTTTGATCTGTTTGTGGTGGGCTTCCTGTGGACTGTGTCCCCACCTGCCAAGCTGATCCTGGAGGTGTTGGGGGTCCAGGGAGCGTTGAGGCTGTGGCTCCATGGTATGGCCATGTTCTTTGTCTCCACAGTTGGGATGGCAGGATTACTGTGGCTGATCCAGGAGTATCTCCCTCAGTTTGCGTTGATCTATGGCATCATCCAGGCACTGGTGATCTCGGTCAGCGTTCGCCAGAGTGTGATGCTCGGCGTAGATGTAGAAAAAGAAGAGAAAGATGACGAGGGCATGGAGACCGAGGAACCCAAAGAAAAGCTTGTGTCTGTTAAGGACAAGGTGAAGACAAGTTAAGTTTTAAGGTAAGCCCCTTCATTGGTCTGATGGGATGTTTAGGTTACGTTTTACCACTTGCTCAAAGTTTTTTTCCCTCTCTCTGGCAGTTTGTCTTGGTGTTTTTGGTCTTATGACTGCATAAGTTAAATTTAAAAACTCCCACACTAAAAACCTAAAAGCATTTACATCACAATAAAATAGTGCTAAACAACAGTATAGGTGAAAACACAGACAGCTGAAGCTGCAGCACTGTCACTGCAGGTAGGTTTGCTAGGTCAGTCAATAGTTAATACCTGTGTTTTTTATCGGCGGATATACCGTTGTCAAATTTTTAAAAACCCAAATATATTAATATCAGAATCAGCCTAAAAAGTTGGGCTATAACACTAACTAGTTACTTTGCACTTCATAATAGAGAATAAACTAGGCAACTCTTTTAGTTAAAATAGCTCCACTTTGGGCACCTGGGTAGGTCACATAGTAGAGCGCGTGCACATATGCAGAGGCTCAGTCCTCGACGCAGCTGCCGCTGGTTCAGTTCCAACCTGCGGCCCTTTGCTGCATGTCATCCCCCCTCTCTCTCCCCTTTCATGTCTAAGTTGTCTTGTCAAAAATAAAGGCCTAAAATGCCCAAATAATTGCTCCACCTTGACTAACTACAGCAGAAAATACTACTTCCACATACACTGAGTTCAGTAAAAACCCATTCTTTAATACATAGGTTCCCAAACTGGGGCAGTAGTACTAACTTCTGAAAATAACTGTACTTATGTAAGATTTGCAATGCAGGACTTTTACTAGTGTTTTTTTATATTGTGGTGCTATTTTTTTTTATTTTTTTTTTTTAGCAATATAGCACTTTTTTCTTCTTTTTTTTTTGAAATGTATTGCATGGGGGTGTAGCTGTGAGCTGAGTGGTTAGCTGTGTTTAATGTGGCTCATTTTGGCCACAAGTTGTGTTCTGTTGATGATTTTATATGCTAGGTCCGATCATTCTCCTGTATTTTCCTCTTTATTGAAGAGCTTGTCAACTTAATGTGTAATCTTGTTAGTGAAGGCATTCCCAATGGAATGTGTGTCTTGTAGTCAACGTTGGTCTAAAGGGAGAGTTGCCATTGTGGTAAGATCAGAATGACATGAAGATTCTTTTTTTGTGGAAGGTGAGGCTGCTCCTGCATGTTGCTGTATGTTTAAATTGCATTTAGCACATATTCATTAAATGCTGGGGTTAACTGATGACACACACACACACACACACACCATAGAAAAAGAAGTGGGAGATTCTGAGTGGTGTGAAACCAGACACAGATAATTCAGTTTATCTGCCAGAGGCCTCAGATTTCAGTTTTCATAATTATCTGTTCACAGAGAAATGTTAGTGTTTATTATGTCGAAACAAGCATCAGCCAGACATCAGCGATGATGGAATACATTTAGTTGAAATGAGTACGATAACATCCTGTTATATCCTGTGTACCCATGTACAGTTTCTTCCATTACATTTTTACTCTTATTAAAGTTCTGCTTCAGTTATTATAACTGGATCTCGTTGTCTTAGTTATCATTTCTGTCAGTTATGATAAGATTGTTCTCACTGCAAATTTCTGAGGTCAGTGAACTGTGACGTCTGGCAGGTCATAAAAATGTGAGCAGTCTGAGGATCAGACAGGTTGGAAACAAACCAACAGTTTTTTTCCATCATCTGAGTGAGCACAGCTGGATGTGGCTAATACTGGTCCCTCAACGACCACTGCACACAGCTGGAGTCCAGTCAGTCAAAGTGGAAGCAGGAAGTGCTTACAACACACAGTTTGGCTAATAATGGATCCTTCACCTTTGTTTTCTCTTCCAGTTAGGTTTGATTAAAGTGCTCATATTATGCTTTTTGGCTTTTCCCCTTTCCTTTATCGTGTTATATATCTTATGTGCACATTATAGGTTTACAAAGGGACTTACCATCTACCATCTCCAACAGAAAACACTGTTCACCAACTGCTCCAAACAGCTCTGTTGTAGTCCAGCCTTTACTTCAGAGACAAACGTGGTCACTTTGGAACACATAATGCTATTATGCTAGCTGCTAGCATGGCACGCCCTCATACTCTGCTTCTGACTGGCTAGTAGTCCTTACCTAGGTACTGTCAGGACACGCCCTCATACTCTGCTTCTGACAGGCTAGTAGTCCTTACCTAGGTACTGTCAGGACACGCCCTCATACTCTGCTTCTGACAGGCTAGTAGTCCTTACCTAGGTACTGTCAGGACACGCCCTCATACTCTGCTTCTGACAGGCTAGCAGTACTTACTGCACATTAGGGCTTTGACTCCAAACTTCAATATTCGAATATAATTTGAATATTTAAAAAAATATTGATTATTTAGACGAATATTAGGCAGCCCTTAATATTCGAAGTTCGAACCTGTTATGGGCATTATTTTTTTGTAAATGTGTTTGCTTGTAAACGTTGCTTTCAATTCAAATTCCGAGGTATTTTCATGCCTGGTGAAGTTGTGAATCGCTCATTAGCAAGGCTATTATTGGTCATCTGGGCTCCTGTAGTTGACGTTAGCGTCATGGTTAGCAAAGCAATGGCTGCGCCAACGCTTACAACAACCAGCAACGTGTGGCGCTACTTTGGGTTCCCAAAGAAACAGAAAAATCACGAGTAAGGACAAAGCGATATGTAAAATGTGTAGGGCCCAACTCGCATACCTCGGGACGACCAGCAACGAGAGCCCACTAACCCACTACATCACGGCAAGCTGGAAGAGGAGGAGGGATCGGGGGCGAAGCAGGCCAGTATCGACTCCATGCTATTTCCTTCACGAGGACGGACCCTATGCCCGTCAAAATAGTACGACAGATTCATGAACCTGAAAATGAGCTTAATATGAGCACTTTAAAACCTTATATTTACTGACATTAACCCCCACATATGATGTCCAGGCTCTGTCAAAACTTTGATTTTTAATTGCCAACGCAGCCAAAACGACCCCAAATCCCAGAGATGCAGATTCACACTGGACTAATATTATCAGCTGAACTCTGTGTTTGGAGAAATATGGTCGGTAATTGGTTACATGTTGCTGTACTGTGTTTTCCAGATCAGCTGTTTTTTTAAGAGAGCTGTGTTGTTTCCACAGATGGTGAGAAGTTGCTGCCCATCCAGCAGTCGTCCAGCATCAGTCCAGCTGTCAGACATCCTCCAGCGGGACTGCACCTCTGTGTTCTGCACAGTCATTACAAAACTCCTGTCACTTTATGTTCAACACTATAGATCTGCATTTATAGACGTCTGTCCTCACTTGGCCTTAAGGTTGTCACCAGAATGTTGACAGTGATAGCAGTACAACGTTTAGTATCACAAAGTACACTACTACTCTAATGGTGGTCAGTAATGTTAGAGGCCATCGATGTTCAAGAAACACACCCAGTATTCGTTGCGTTTCATTAACATTTCATTTCTTGTCCTGTGGGACTATTATTCTGTTGATTCACCACAAGGCAGTCACCTGGTTTGGGACCAGGTGACTGCCTTTGGTGCATTCTGGTGAAGAAGAAATGAACATGTTGGAACCCAAAACACCGCCTAAATGATCAGAAACTTTAGGCATCACCACAAGAAGGTAAGGAATGCAAAGGGATACAAACCACTGCATTAACAATAGCTGGTTAAATGAAACATTGTAGGGGGTTGAGAGAAGCAGAGTTTCAGTAGAGGGGAGTCTTCACATGGGAGTGTTTAGCTAAGGCACAGACGCTGAGAAGAGAAACCACAGTGCGCCAGAAATATCCCATTGCCCCTGAACGTCAGGCCACTGACTGTAAAGCAGCCAACAGGAAACTGCTCCCACACAGACAGGCTGCTGCAGATGTTTGGTCTGTTCAGACTGTGGTCCCTCATTTCATTCTGAAGGCCACATTAGGGGAATTTGGAATCACATGGTTCCAGTCGATTGGGGTTCAGTTTTAACCACTGACTGTAGTGCCTGTCTGTATTTGGGTTTGTCTCTGGCCACCATCTTTGTCCCTAAGGGCACAGTGATATTTCACGCACCCCATCAAATATTCATCCCACCTTTAATTTTAGTCAGCTGAAGTTAGAAACGCAGACACATTCAGGCGTACGTTTGCTGTTTCAGTGCCATCTCTCGCTGTCTCCAATCCACTGTTTGGAAATGGAGAAGTGCTGTGTCAGCACCTAGTGTAGTACAATAATAAACTACAAACTGCAATATTGCTTTGTTTACAGTCTGTAATCACGCTACTTAATATTTTTGTATACTCGCATCCCACCTGTGACATCGCATCCCTTTCCAGAGCAATGAACGGACCTTTTTCATAGATCAAATCCCAAGGTGGTCAATGGTGGGAAGCCTGAGAGGGTGTTACTACTAACCTGTCAATAAGCACACACGCTACAGAATATAGTGCATTAAAGCCATACTATCTCCTTAACTCAGCATTGACCTCCAACTTTGTTTCTTCAAAATGTGTATTTTGAGATGGAATGGAATACAATGGTTAAGTCTATGGCAGGGGTCTTCAACGTTTTATAAGCCAAGTACCCCTTAGCTAGACTTAAACGGATCAGGGACCCCCTACTACATATATTGTATAAAATGAAGTTGCATAGGCCTACAATAATGTGGGACAGCATAAGTATACATACCTTTTTAGTGCTTAGAATACTCGGCTATTAAAATAGTTGTTGGCATGATTTTATAAATCATGTTTTAATGTTAACATATATGTGGCACACTTAACTGTATCTGTGGATGGCTGCCTTACCTATTGGCCAGTAAGCCCATAGGTACAGTAGTCAATGTTTTAGTAGGCTGATTTATATTTGCTAATATGTGCAGTAAGTTGGAGAACCCCCTGTTGAAGATCTCTGTTCTGTGGGGTTTTCTTTTTCTTGGAACAACAGCATCTAAAGGCCGTTGAGAGGTTTCAGTACTCAGCTGTGATGGTTGCTGCTTGTTCTAGACTATAAAGAAATGGAACAATCATTTCTGCTGGTGAATCTGCTTTGTACTTTATGTATGTTCACATATTGAAGTGAAAAAGGCCCTTCCTAAAACCTCCCCACATTGTTTCTTGTCTTCTTGTATCTGTGTAGGGGTTTTCAGTGACCCATAATACCAGCAGCACATGTGAATGTGTCCTTTGTACACACTAGTTTCTTGGCCATCATATTGCTCAGTTCAAATGTCTATTTTCTCCACAACTAATTTTATGGGCTTTTACTTCATTGTCATACTTTAGATTTAAAGGTACAAAAATGAAAAGACCAAACATAGACTTTGGTTTTCGTGCACAAAAGCATGTTTTGCACTCCTGTTGCATTGAAGCACATTTGACTTGCATTAGGCATTCTCTATAGCATGTGCTGCTCATCCATGTATTCCACACACATGCATACGTTTGCTTACTTGTATCAGCCTGTGAGATGTGGATGCTGGCGGCTGACAATATTGAGATGAAATCATTTAATCTATTTGTGTACACATGATGTATGACAAAATTAGAATACAAATGTTCTCATGAAAACACAGCAACTACTGCCAAAAACCCCGAGTATACTCCTGAGCACACACTGCCAGAGTGACATGGAATGGAATGTTGTATGGTCTTCTCATTTTAATTTTCAAATTGGCAGATAATGTGCGATAATGTAAACGTGAAAATGAAATTGCAAACGTTAGAATTTTGGGCTGAAATAGTCGATTAGTCAGTCGCCAAAAAATGTATCTGCAGCTATTTAAGTTTATTTTTTCAAGCCAAACATTTCCTAGTTCCAGCTTCTCAGCTGCATTATTATTATTATTATTATTATTATTATTATTATTATTATTATTATTATTATTATTATCACGGCAAGAGAAGTCATTTGAAGATGGACCTTTAGTAAATTGTGATGGCCATTCCTCTGTATTTTGATCCTTTTTATAGACAAAACAATAAAAGAATCCCGTTAGCTGCAGCCCTTTATTCATTTGAACTATGTTTTGACTGATAGTTACTAAATAAAATGTAAAGTCTTTTTTTGTGGTTAATTTAATAAGACATTAAAATCAGGTAATAAAAAAAGTCTGATTTTCAAGATTTATTTTACATCGTCTGCCAATTTGTAAAAAAAAAAAAAAAAAGTCCATTTCATCATTGTTGGGGCCATGTTATGCTAAGGAATGTACTGCAAATGATTGGAACTGTAGTTTTTATTTTCATTTTGGCAGTATTTCCAAACAATACAATTGGATTTTGAAATCAAAATGTAAATGTTTTGGTGTACACAAATGGAAAATGAAATTTGACCAAACATCTATTAACAATTTGTGTTCCAAGAAGGCGACACAGTGTCTCCAACTCGTTGCCTTTTATTCATTGTTTGCTTATGTGAGAGTTTTATTGCCGTGATATTAACGCTTGTAAGGAAAGCTATTTTTATATGAGCAGCCTGCCCACACACCTAACAAGTGCTGGATCACTGTAGCTGTGCAGAGGCTCCGTCCTGCTTCCCTAAATAAGCAGGATGAAGCTCACATGGTGTCATTTGAACTCTGCTGTGAACTGTGACTGTACACCTGAAGCCAACACTACACTGACGGGGAAATAAAGATTCTCTTTTATTAGATCGTCTGCCTGGTTTTGATTTCCTACACGTCTTTGAAATCTTACGTTAAATGAAACAAATGCAAAATTCTTTTTAGTAGAAGAAACCATAGCAGAGTAGTTGTTAGAATAATTTACATTATCAAGAATAGACAGAGACCACTGAAGTTATATCAAAGTTTGTTTTCCTTGCAAACCCAACAAGGGGGCATTTACAGCACTAATAGTACAGAAATGTCTCTTGAATAGCTCTCTTCAGCAGCCTTTTGTAATACAGCATGGAATGTGATAAAACTAGTCCTAATAAAAAGAGTTGATGTCGTCAGTTATCTCAGTCAAGGAGCGCCCATTCCTTTCTCAGCATCACACCACGCTGTAGACCGGGACATTCAATGGCTCCATGCTATCTTATGAGAGCAAGCAGTGTTTTGGTTTCTTAACACAAAGGAAGGAGATGGACATCCGGCTGAAAAGAGCGTGATTTGGCATAGACTAGGGTTAGGGTCACAGACTGATGGCAGCATTAATGTAAAGCCCAATAGTTTCTGTGGTAACAGAATCATGGAAGGAATTGCCAAATTTCGGAGTTTAAAAAGACTTACATTAAGTCAGTGCTAAAATGAAACATTTAAATTTGAAACTATGACTATGTATAAGTTTCCAACCAACTGTAACTATAGTTCAAAAAGATTTCAGAAAAATACATTGAAAAATAATTCCCAGAGACTTACCAGGCTTACCATACACTGGGGGAACCCTGATGTGGCGGTGATCCAGCACTGGATCGGACCGGGGGAGATTACCATGTCATTTTTTAGTATTTATGCTATACTACATCTATGTCTTTAGGTAAGAAGAAAAGCTAAATGTTTCCTTTAGACCACAGCGTGTAAAGTGTGCATGGCTAAGTGGTGTCATACTCCTGCGTAATATATAACACATACAGTTTGATCCCAGTTGAAAACTTTAATTCACATTACATCTGCTCTCATTATGCCTAATAATATATACAGAAAGGTGCAATACCAGTACAAGAACAATGTCCATATGTAACAATGCCGGTGTGTATAGACAGAACAGACAGTGAGGGGGTAACCATGGTGAGCTGTGATCCAGTTCCATATGTACAGCCTGGTCGGGAAAGGACGTCCAATCACAGAACGCTGCGTCCTCAGCCAAGTCGTCGTGCACAGCACAGCAGGAAAAGCACAAACAGCCAGTCTTTAAATCAAGTTCAGTCATATTGTAGATTTTATTTTTTACGCCCGACATGAAACTGAATTCAATGGGAACCTATGGGAGTTAAGTGAAATGAACTTGTCTTATACTATTAACATCCTGTGCAAAGACATAACTCCAGAACAATTCTTTGGATGTCATAATTTCTACGATTGTCCCGTGGATTCAACAGATTCATCTGAAATCAATCAAGCAAATGAAAACCAGCAGAGGATTTAACAGATTTAAAATACCTACACCCTTCTGAGCTTTCATCAAACCTAATGCCGTCAGAAAATGAAACGACAAACAGTGATTACAGCAAACTGAGCGTTACAGCTCTGCAGAAAGAATCAAAGCTGTGGTGAGGAGGCGAGAGCTAAACTTTGACAGAACTAGCAGTCTGTTTCAGGACTAGCCAGGCCCTGTTCTTCATGTGGAGCTGAACTAATCCAGGGTCACATGATGTCAGCCAGACATTCAGTTCTTCCAACACAGGGGATGGATATATTCTTTAAAGTTCCCTCATAACAGCAAACTTTATTTCGAAGTAAGAGTCCTGAGTGGAATCAGCACAGATATTAACAGCTGGCGTGGTCATAGGTTGAGTCATGTCCCTCATCTTCACACAGACTCTGACCATAGTCAGAAACATACTGGATTCTCGAGTCCAATAGTGGTATTGATATTAGAGTTTAAACATGTTTTAAATGACAGTATACCGGCTAGTATCGGCTGAAATATCCGCCTGTCTGATAGATAAGTCTCTCATTCTAACTGTGAAAAGAAAGGTAACCCTGAGACTGCCAGAGCCTGTAATAAAGAACAATCTGTAACTTCACTAATCTGATTGAGAGATGAAGAAGCCCGTCACCGAGGTGTACTTTTGGACCCGGCGCTGTCTTTTGATGCTCAGGGGAACTGAAGTAGTGCAGTCCTACTTTGTCCAACTGAGACAGCTAACCAAGATCGGCTCATTTCTTCCCTCTGCAGATGTAGAAAAGCTCCTCCGTGCTTTATCTCCTCCAGACTATTGCCACACACTGTAATCTGGTATCAGCAGGCCAAACATCCAAAGCCTGCAACGGATACAAAACATGCTGCCAGGCTTTTAACTCCACATCCCAGCTACCCTTGCTGCCCTTCTATTGGTTACCTATGTGTTTTAGAATCAACTTTATAGCTGGGTTTTCAAATGCTCAGGCTCCTATCGGCCTCTATAAAAGACTTCTAGGGACAGGCATTGGAAATGAACAATAGCTATAACTGCTGTGGATGCTGTACACTGGAGATTTGTTGCACAAATGTCTATGTCTTAGCATCTGTCCCTATTCAAATAAACATGAAATGAAATCAGTGACCTGATGGCTGCCCTCCTCATGGTTCCTAACCCTTCAGGTGACCAGGCCTTTGCTGTACACTCCAAACTCAGAATCCTCTTTCAAATCTCATTCTAAAACTTACTTACTCTGAACTGACATTTGCTGCAATTATTTTATATCTTATGTTTTGGATGGGTGATATATAAATAAAGTTAGTATTATTGTTTTTTTTGCTATGACACGCTGCTTCAAAGAAACATTTAAACAGGTTGGAAGAAGTGAAAGATCCAGTGTTAAATCACGTGAATGAAGTTCTCCACACATGCAGAGCCGGGCCCAGGGCTGGTTCTGTAGGGCTAACAGGTGATACTGATGGTGCTGAGGGGTAAGAATATGACAACAAGTGCATATGTTCTGTCACTGGGCAAGAACACAAACAGCAATACTGGCTCAGCCTAATATAAAGTGAGATCTTTGTCGTGTCCACTCTATTCTACGTCTCACATACTGCTTTGTAGGGCCAGGCATCGCAATGATTTCCCAAATCCATTACATCATCCATTCCATATCAGTTAGGTCAGAGGATTTTCACATACAACACCAGTTTATCTTGGATATAAAAGAGGTTATCAGAGAACTTCTGCTGTAAACTGTACAAGCAAGAAGCAACCCTCAGATATATTTTTTATAATGCACCAGGTGCATGGTTAACATTAAGAAACCACATCCATGGTGAAAAGGCAGATATTAAAAGATCTATTTCTGGATTTTATTAATCAATATCAGATCACTCAAACAAAGATGGATTTTAACTGGAGAATGGATTATTTGAACCCAGCCCTAGTGGTTTGTAATGGCACTGTTACTACACAGACTGGGCTCCACTACATGTCCAGGGTTAGCAAGTTAAGAATGAAGAGCAGCAAATCAAACATAGAATATTAAACAATGTGCAGTATTATATACAATTAACTCAAACTCTCTCAAAAGGAAACCCAGAGGCAGGTTGTTTGTTTGTGTGTGTGTTTGTGTGTGTGTGTGTGTGTGTGTGTGTACTGCATGCTGCCGGGGACACACAGCCAGACTGCACTGATGTCATTAGATCCAGTGCTTTTATACCTTTCAGCTCATTCATGGCATAAACACTTTGCATTACTGCTGATGCACTCCAAACTGCTTTAGCTCGGCTTCATCAGCAGCCATTAGTTTCCACTCATCCTACTACAGTATCAACACCTCCCTTTTAGAGACCTGAAGCCCTGTCACAGGGTCTGCACTGTGAAGTCAAAGAGCCAAAACATGCACAAACATCGCTACAGTCCAACGCATCAGCCCTGCATGTCTGTGTGTTAAAGGGTCATGTTTTAGCAGCTGAAATGAGCCCAGCATTTTCAATAAGGCTCATTCATAATCCATGTTGTCTTCCGACATGGTGACATCACACAATAGAAGTATGTAACTAGTGTTTTTACATGCGTTAGCTCATTTATTACAGCCCGATAGTTTACATTGCTGCTGCTGACCGTTTCCAAAAGCACAGTGAAATCATACAGCATTGTATAATCAATCATTTCTGTTTTTTATTGTTGTAAAAGTTTAGTTGCCATTGGCTGGTCATGCAGTGTCATCAAGTGCAAGCTGATGACGCATTTTGTGTAAAAATCAATACATTTTAATCAGTCAAATTTGCCAACATATTTTCACTACCGTGAGTATCTTTGGGTTTCTGGACAGAACAAGCCATTTTCAGATGTCGCTTCATAGTTGTGATAGTTTTTTCTTTTTTCGACATTCTGAAGATTAAACGATTGATAAATGAATTGAAAGCAAATCAATTATATAGAGCAGAACAGATTTGTAAATGTGTGTCATTAATCTGCAACTATGATAATTGAGTACTGATAGTCTTTTGTCATTCTGAAGTAAGAATGCCAAACGCTCGCTGGTTCTAGCCTCTGCTGTGTTGGTCCTGGACAGTGGCACGGACACTGTTCTGTCTGCTGACATTGACTACTCCATTAACTGAGAAAATGTTCAGCAGATTAAGCGATAATAAAATGAATTGTCAGTTGTGACCTTAGTTGCATTTCTGCATAACAACTCTGACAAAAGTCAAAGTAAATGTGATGTGATGGATCTCAAACCTCAGAGTTTGTTGAACAGCATAGTGAAATAAATGGAAACCAACGGCTGCCTGACAAGTAGCAAAGCGTTTTAATCCCACCATTCTGCTCCATGCTTTGGAAATGCTCAGCAGTGATGCAATGTGTACTGTGTGGTCGGTCGTAAAAGAGCTGAAACACACAAAAAGACCGCTATGGCCTCCTACATTCTATTATTACAGCACAGTCTCCTTTTGGTGCTTTAAAAGCACTACTTCTTTAAAAGAAATTTAAAATGTCAACTTGTAGCTTTCATTCCAAGTTATGTAGTCAGTTGACACAATACTGAGCATGCTTTTAGCTGTTGAAAGGAGAGCAGGATTTTCAATGTGGCTAATTCAGTAATCCCTGTTGCTCTGTGTTCCCAGAGCAGCAGCCCCGGCTCCAGCAGAGTGTCTGGCAGCATCAGGCCTACCTGGGCTTCAGTGATGGAGCTAAGCTAAACAAGAGTGCAGCGCTGTAATGTGTCACTGTCGTGCTGAGCCACGCTAGTGTGTGTGTGGCCCTCCAGAGTTTGGGGGCCTCGTGGTCCCCCCGCTCTCCCCCTGTCCATGACCCCTCCTGCCGTGGCCCAGGATGCAATGAGCACTGCCGCAGCCTTCATCGTCATCGTCTCCGTCGCTTTCAGAGGACGACTCTCCAAACTGCCGCGGCTTCTCGTAGATACAGCAGCCTGTAGGGACACACCACACAGCACCGGGTCACAGTGGATCAGAAACACACCACACAGCACCGGGTCACAGTGGATCAGAAACACACCACACAGCACCGGGTCAGAACTGATCTAGTCTATATTGATTTATTAACGGGATAATTCCGAAACTGCCAGAAGTTTCTGCCACACGCCCCTCACTTTCCACTTTAAACTCCAGTTGCATCGAGCAACATTAACCTCTGAGCAACGTTACACGCTACGAATGTGAAGTTTTGAAGAAAATGTGGATGGTGCAACAAGGCAGGTCTGCTTGGTTCTTTCAGGGAATGATTGTGAAGATTTACTAAGAAAATGTTTAGGGCATTTCCTCTCTAACTGGGACGTTTTGGGACTGATTGGTGGGATCGCTGTGGACGAAGTACACACGGTGATACAAGAGCCAATGAGGTTTAACCATGTAGCAGCTAATTTAAATAGCTCACGTTACTGTATTGTGTCAACAGTTAACTTCATTTAATCTTGTATGTGCTGTTTTATTTTGCGGGGTGTAAATGTTCCCCCAAAACAAGTTCCTTCCTGAGACTATTTAGCAGTCTGCGTCTGGAGCTTAGCGCCGCCCAAGACCGTTGGGATTGGTTTAAAGAAATGCAACCAACCCCTGACTGTTTCTTCTCCTATCCAGGAGTGTATGCTCCTGTTGCCAGAGCTTCTTCCACAGTGCTGTGGAGATAGAGCTGCCGATGCAAGACTAGGACTGATCAGAAACACAGCGGCAACACACAGCACCGGGTCAGAACTGATCCAGATGATCACATCTACAGCTGGTGCCTTCACTGACTCACTGTAAGCTCAGAGTTCTCAGTTTGAAAATCAAAACTACAACAGGACACCTTGTTCAAACACTTCTGTTCAGAAATAGCAACTAAAAAGGGAGCGTGTGGTAAAAATAGCTTTCCAGGTGTCTGATCTGATGAATCCAGTCGTGCAGCAGGAAGCATACAGTTATAAATAGGGCTGCACAATATGAGGAAAATATCTAATTGTGATTATTTTGACTGATATTGGGATTGCAATATGATTCACAATATTGGAGGGAACGATCATTTTTATTCTCATTCTCATTTTCAATGAAATATATTAAAATAAAATAAAATGTAAATGATTATAGTGTGCTTTTTGTGAGGGTCTGTACCAAACAAAGATTTTTTTCTTTAGTCTGTAGGATACGATTTGTAGGTTGGGATGTCTCTGCAGCACCACAATATTTCAAATATGTCAGATTGGTTTGACACAGATTTTGCCTTTAACAAATATTGTGCCCATAAAAACCATCAAAAGCACTCTAACCGTGGATGTACAGCTAAACATCCCTGGATTCATCCGATACGAAAAAAAACATCTCAACGTGATGATTGTGAAGCGTGATCTTAAGTTACGGTAAGGACAGTCTTTATGACCATTTATCTGCAGTGGACATCCACTATCATAGTAACCCATTTCACGATATGTAGCACTACAAAGCAAATAGAAAAAGGGAAAGCAAGAAATAGTTCTATATAGTGTGATTGGTTCATTTGTGGGTTGTAGCAGCTGCCATATTGGGAGAATTAGCTCCTAGATTTTGACAATGAATTTGGATCTAGCCTCCAAAGCTCTAAAACTGTTGCTGGTCGTGACTCACAGTAACATATAGGACCACTGTTTAGGACGGACAACCTAAGATTGTTAACTTTGGTCTGACACAGGCAGCACAAAGTCACACAGTGTATAAGGGCCTCGATACGGAAAACATGGACTCACATTTTGAAGACCTTCTTCCTAGGTGCTCGTTGTCGACGGTGTCACTGGACCACTCCACCTTCTTCTCCGTCTTCCTCTTCCTCAGCTTGATGGTCAGGCTGCGTCCCTCCTGTAACATGTGACAGCTCTGTGAGATACTGACTATCCAATGGGAACTAGGAGCAGACAGTGTTTAACACTGTCATCACACAGCACAAAGCACCTGCAGTCTACATAGGGCCGCTGGGCAATATATCCATATTATATCAATAGCAGAATAGAAATTGTCTTTGATTTTGGATATCATGATATGACACAAGTGTTGTCTTTTCCTGGTTTTAAAGGCTGCATTACAGTAAAGTGATGTCATTTTATGAACCAGACTTACTAGCTGTTCTATTATTTGCTTTTGCCCACTGTCGTTATATCCACATTACTAATTGCAATTTGTATACATAATCGCCGTTTCTTTGTTTATTAATTGCCCACATTAGCTAAGGTCCTAAGGGGTATGAATGTTGATTGTAATTGTCAGTTTTATGTTAATTTTAGCAAGAAATACACTATTTTATGATAATAAAATGGCATGGTTTACTTCATGTGTTATTACATTATCTGGGCCACATGACAGCAATATAACCAAAAGATTTATTCAGGGATTCATTCAAAACTTTAATTTATTCGCAAAAGTAATACATAGATACATTTTTTATTTCTTTTATTTGACTGAAACAGACAATTATATTGTTAATCGCAATTATTTCTCAGACAATTAATCGAGCATCAATACCTTCATCTTCTTGTCAATAATTGTAATTTCCCCACTGGGGATCAATAAACAGTATAAATTATAAATTATAATTATTATTATATTATAATTATTTAACTGCTCCATTAAATTCTCACCAACTTAATGGATATCAGTGGGATTAAAAAGAAGGCAAATAAACTACTGCATGGCCCAAAGTATGTGGACACCTGAACATCCCAGCCACATGTTGTAGTTGAACATGTGATTCCCTGTCCAACAGGGGCGTTTCTAGGACTTTAGGAGGTTAGGTGCTTAGCAGGACCCCATTTAAATAGACTGAAAGCAATGCCAAGCAGTGAGTGCCCAGCTTGATAATAGTCTGTGTATGTTCAGTTTAGCTGCCCAGTTTGTAGATGTAAGTTAGATGGCACCAACATTTGGCCTAATCATAACTGGCCTGGCAACACAAAGGCCAAGGTTTTGTGTCCAGATTTATGTGGTGACTTATAATCTTGGGGGAGGGGGGAGGGGAGGGGTGTCCTCTGGGGGGTGTTTTTGCTGTAATGATTGCCTTTTCAGTGCCCTCCAGGCTCAATGGAATGCATTTGTCTGGATATGATTTGACTTGACATTCTTATTGCTGTTTTTCATATCAGTACCGACAAGAAGACCTGAGTTCAATACCAGGTGTGGTGTGTGCCTATAGGTCCAGAATGGTAGTTACCTAAACCTGCTCCAGAGAACCGCAGCCAGTCCAGAACTGCGGTCAAGCCAGCCGACACATCGTGAACGACAGTCAAGCCAGCCGACCCAGTTTTTTGCTGTACGTGATTATAGTAGCTTTACGGTAATAGCGTCTCAGAACTGGTTTCAAAATAAAAGCATTCGTCGTGTATATAGCGAAAGACAAGTCAACGAAAGCAAATACCGTCAAAGGAAAGGCACGGGCTTTGTGATCTGTACTTTCAAAATAAAAGCTCAAATAACTGACAAATGTATGCTTAAGCCAATAGGTTTTTTTTATTGGAATGTCTAAAGGCCCTGTTTCCACACACTAATTTAACTTCAGGGTTATAGTACACGACCTCATGGTGTGACCCATTAAGTATCAAGACATTCTGATGTATAGTTTCAAAATAAAAGCCCATCAAAGTGTCAAATATGAGGCATATTACATATATATTGGGATTCAATTTAAAAGGAAACGCCCTGTTATCAAAGAATAATTCCACTTCAGGTGTATAGTATGCGAACCCGTAGTGTGACCCAGTAAGTATCAAGACATTCTGATGTCTAATTTCAAAATAAAAGCCCACCAAAAATTTTAATATGAAACTAATTACATATGATTTGGGATTCAATTTAAAAGGAAATGCCGTGTTATCACAGACTAATTCCACTTCAGGGTTATAGTACACGATCCCATGGTGTGACCCATTAAGTATCAAGACATTCTGATGTACAGTTTCAAAATAAAAGCCCACCAAAGATTCAAACATGAGACTAATTAAATATGATTTGGGATTCAATTTAAAAGGAAACGCCCTGTTATCATGGGGTCATGTACTATAACCCTGAAGTGGAATTAGTCTGTGATAACAGAGCGTTTCCTTTTAAATTGAATCCCAAATCATATGCAATTAGTCTCATATTTGAGTCTTTGGTGGGCTTTTATTTTGAAACTACACACCGGAATGACTTGAAACTTCCTGAGTGGCAATATGAAGCGGTGTACGTCTACTATTACCCTGAAGTGAAATTAGTGTGTGGAAACAGGGCCTTGTTAGAAATTCCAATAAAAAAACTATTGCCTTAAGCTTACAATTGTCAATTATTTGAGCTTTTATTTTGAATGTAAATATCACAATTCCGTACATTTCCTTTGACGGTATTTGCTTTCGTTGACTGTCTGTACCCAACGAATGCTTTTTATTTTGAAACCAGTTCTGAGACGCTATTACCGTAAAGCTACTATAATCACGTACAGCAAAAAAACTGGGTCGGCTGGCTTGACTGTCGTTCACGATGTGTCGGCTGGCTTGACCGCAGTCAGCCGGAGGAGCTAACGTCACTGCCAATGCATGCCGTTACATGTCAGCATTTCGCACATAATATCAAAAGTACTTGTGTTGCCATTTTAGAGATTAACGCATTAACGTAGCTAACCCATTAGGCCTCGTCGTGAAGCTTCATAAGGTTGGGCTGAGAGCCGGGGTAAGCTATGGTTTCAGGCTGAGCGAGCTCAATAATGCTGGAAACCACCGAGCGGTTTGTAACGTGACTCTGCAGTAACAGTTGTTAGCAAACCGTGTTCACGGCCAGCTTACCTGCTGGGGCGGTGGCGGTGTGCTAGTCTGAACAGTCTCCGTTATCGTCTCACTTGAAGTCCCGGGAACCTCCGCCATCCCTGGAGCTGTTTTGCTAACGCGACCGTTAGCTAGCTTTAAGATATAAAGAACCGGAGTCCACCGTCAGTTGAGAGACAGTGTCTGTAATATAGCTAGCTAACGATATGATCGCTACAATGGCAACTCTGGTTATTTAAATCACACTCTGTACTCAGACTGAAGGTTGTTGACCTGGAAGTGTCGAGTCGTTGAACACTACGGGAAGATGTGGCTAACACAAATCCAAGCTACAAAGTTGGTCACACTCAAAACGGAAGTGTAACGTTTTTATGTCAGAAATATTTTTCACAGCTAACGCTATGTAATCATGTCACACAAACAAACAAAAATACCGCCCAACCACTCTTGTGTCATAACATTATATAAGCAACGAAACAGCATTTAGGACATTGCATTTTTGGTTATATTATTTCCATATGTTATTTTATTTTGAAATGTAGGCAGGATGCTTCGTTAATTTTTTGCTTTGCGTGACAGCTTAGTGTTGTGGGGAAGATATTTCCAGACGGACAGCGGTTATTTCCGCTTGTCCGTGAAGTTGTGACAGTCCGTCAACAAATAGCATCCACATGCCGAGAGTAAAACAAGGATAAATATTATAACAGAGTAATGTGAAATGACAATTTATTCCTAGAGATTACAATGATGTAACGTTAGTGTTTACATACAATGACAAACATTATAGAATGTACTTTGTCGTTCGGACTTACAATGACGAAGTGGCTAAGTTAAAAGGTCGTGGCAGGCTTTCTGAGCACTGCATTGAAAGCACAGTAAGTAAAGCGGTTGAACTGTCATCGCAGATACACTTATTTCACGTTTAGGTTAGCTAGCTTCTCCGAATCAACAGCCGACATTTACATGACGTGTGTGTGTGTGTGTGTGTGTGTGTGTGTGTGTGTGTGTGTGTGTGTGTGTGTGTGTGTGTGTGTGTGTGTGTGTGTGTGTGTGTGCGTGTGCTTAGGGATGTGGAGGGCAGGTCGTGTCCTGAGTTGGAGGCTGCCAGGAGAAGGAGCAGCTAGACTTTGTTTCAGCATCCCACCCAAACCTTCCTCCTCTTCCCAGTCCAACTCCTCTCCCCGGCCCAAAGCAGAGAAACTGAGGCGTAGACGAGAGCGGGAGGAGGCCATACTGTCAAGTCAACACAGTGTAAGTAGGAAGGAAGCATCAGGTAAAGACAGTCGCTGTAAACCGCTCCATCCAAAGTCTAAAATGCTGAATGACAGCAAACGCTTCATAAGGAAATAATACTATAATGATAATACATTATACATAATACAGTGTGTTTGAGAGAGAGACCAATATTCTGAAACTGTAGTAGTTCATTAACAGTTGACTCAGCCCTAGTCTACATCGACAACGTTTCATTAACGGGATTGCTGCGGTGCCGCCGGAAATTCTGCCGGATGTCCCTCATTTCGGCTGGATGTCTGTCTGTTGTGTTGGCGTTCTAACCTCCGGTGGATTTCTGAGGACTCTGGTTAACTGCTCCTCAGATCTCTGCAGGGTAAATCCAGACAGCTAGCTAGACTATCTGTCCAATCAGAGTTTTCTGTTGCACGACTAAAACTACTTTTGAACGTACACATGTTCCCCCAAAACAAGTTCCTTCCTGAGGATATTTAGCAGAGCCACCGTTGCTCTGTCCGGCGATTAGCACCGCCCAAGAGGATTGTGATTGGTTTAAAGAAATGCCAATAAACCAGAGCAGGTTTTTCTCCCATCCCAGAATGCTGTGTGGACTAGCCAGACCTTCTTCCGCAGCGCTGTGGAGAAAGGTCTGGCTATGCGAGACTGACCCAGCCTTAGCTGAACTGTGATATTTATGTTTCCAGACTGCTGAAGCTGTGAAATGGAGCGAGAAGCAGAAGATAGTGTACACTGCTCCAACCCCTGCTGGGACAAAGAAAGGTGATTGACCCCCCCCGCCCAATCACTGGTGTTGGACTTTTCTACCTGCTGTGTCTCTGCAGAATTTAAAATGCTCTTTCTTCTTTGCAGACACCAGTTCGCTGTTCCCTTCCTCGTATAGTCCAGAGTATGTGGAGTCCAGCTGGTATCAGTGGTGGGAGAAAGAGGGATTCTTCCGTCCAGAGCAACATGTGAGGCTTTTAGAACAAAACAACACCTCACACTATAACAACTTCTTTAATAATGCTGTTTTTAGGATCCTCATCAGCTCCTGCATTGGGAATTATAAGACAGAAACTAAGCATACACAATATAATTTGATAACACAACTTATATGATAATAAAATACACAAAGACAGACACAGACAGGACATCTCCACCAGTGCAGTCATAGGCCATTCCATACATTTATGTTTAACACTTTTACACCATCATGCTATCGTCACATAACATCTGTTTGATCCTCTCAGGACAGGTCTCACAATTGAACACACATTCATATTGTGTTAAACCTCAACCAATGTAGTTTCTGTGTCTACTTAACCTCTCTAAGCAATAGAATTTAAAATCTAGTTTTACTGCTGTCTTGTGTCTTTTGTTCAGATAGCACATTCCATTCTTGCATCGCTCTATACGTGACCATTGGTTTAACAGTATTTGTCTTTGCTTTTGGCAAAGTTACCTCTTGTGGCATGTCTAGTTGCATAGTCATGTCTGTCTAAACTAAAAGATAAATTATTATACAAAATAGCTCCGGGAACCATCACCTTATCGTGGTGGAGAGGTTTGGGTGTCCCTATGAACCTGAGGGCTGTGATGTCTGGAGCTTTGTGCTCCTGGTAGGGTCTCCCATGGCAAAGTGGTCTCAGGTGAGGGGCCAGACGAAGAATGGTTCAAAAGACCCTATGAAAAAACGAGGAAGGGATAGAGAGACCCTGCCCGGAGGAAGCCCGAGGCCCCCGTCTGGAGCCAGGCCCAGAGGGAGGGCTCGTCAGCGAGCGTCTGGTGGCCGGGTTTGCCACGGAGCCCGGCCGGGCACAGCCCGAAAAAGCTACGTGGCACCTATCTCTCCAGCCCATGGGCCCACCACCTGTGGGAGGAACCGCTGGGGTCGGGTGCGCTGCCACACGGGTGGCGGTGAAGGTCAGGGGCCTCGATGGACCAGACCCGGGCAGCAGAGGCTGGCTCTGGGGACATGGAATGTCACCTCGCTGTGGGGGAAGGAGCCGGAACTTGTGCGTGAGGTGGAGCGTTACCAGTTGGATCTGGTGGGGCTTACCTCTACGCATAGTCTCGGTTCTGGAACCGTACTCCTGGAGAGGGGTTGGACTCTTTTCTTCTCCGGAGTTGCCCAGGGTGAGAGGCGCCAGGCGGGTGTGGGGATACTCACAAGTCCTCGGCTGAGCGCCGCAACGTTGGAGTTTACCCCGGTGGACGAGAGGGTCGCCTCCCTACGCCTGCGGGTTGTTGGGGGGAAAACTCTGACTGTTGTTTGTGCATATGCACCAAACAAGAGTTCAGAGTATTCGGCCTTCTTGGAGACCTTGAATGGAGTCCTGTATGGGGCTCCGGAGGGGGACTCCATAGTTCTGCTGGGGGACTTCAACGCACATGTGGGCAATGACGGAGACACATGGAGAGGCGTGATTGGGAGGAACGGCCTCCCTGATCTAAACCAGAGTGGTTGTCTGTTATTGGACTTCTGTGCTAGTCATGGATTGTCTATAACAAACACCATGTTCGAACATAGGGATGCTCATAAGTGTACTTGGTACCAGAGCACCCTAGGCCGAAGGTCAATGATCGATTTTATAATCGTTTCATCTGATTTGAGGCCGTATGTTTTGGACACTCGGGTGAAGAGAGGGGCGGAGCTGTCAACTGATCACCATCTGGTGGTGAGTTGGGTCAGGGGGTGGGGGAAGACTCTGGACAGACCTGGTAAGCCCAAACGGGTGGTGCGGGTAAATTGGGAATGTCTGGAGGAAGCTCCTGTCCGACAGACCTTCAACTCACACCTCCGGCGGAGCTTTTCGTGCATCCCTGTGGAGGCTGGGGGCATTGAACCTGAGTGGACAATGTTCAAAGTTTCCATTGCTGAAGCTGCGGCAGGGAGCTGTGGTCTTAGGGTCTTAGGTGCCTCAAGGGGCGGTAACCCTCGAACACCGTAGTGGACACCGGTGGTCAGGGAAGCCGTCCGACTGAAGAAGGAGTCTTTCCGGGATATGTTATCCCAGAGGACTCCGGAGGCAGTTGCAAGGTACCGACGGGCCCGAAGGACTGCAGCCTCTGCCGTGAAAGAGGCAAAGCAGCGGGTGTGGGAGAAGTTCGGAGAAGACATGGAGAAGGACTTTCGGTCGGCACCAAGGCGCTTCTGGAAAACCGTCCGCCACCTCAGGAGGGGGAAGCGGGGAACCATCCAAGCTGTGTGCAGTAAGGATGGGACGTTGTTGACCTCAACTGAGGAGGTAATAGGGCGGTGGAAGGAGCACTTTGAGGAACTCCTAAATCCAGCTGATGCGCGCTCTTTGTTAGAGGCGAAGCTGGAGGATGACGGGGGATTGTCGTCAATTTCCCTGGTGGAGGTCACTGAGGTAGTCAACTCCACAGTGGCAAAGCCCCAGGGATGGATGGGATCCGTCCAGAAATGTTGAGGGCTCTGGGTGTGGAGGGGCTGTCTTGGTTGACACACCTACTCAACATTGCGTGGAAGTCTGGGACAGTGCCAAAGGAGTGGCAGACCGGGGTGGTGGTTCCCCTCTTCAAAAAGGGGGACCAGAGGGTGTGTACCAATTACAGGGGTATCACACTTCTCAGCCTCCCTGGTAAAGTCTACTCCAAGGTGCTGGAAAGGAGGGTTCGGCCGATAGTCGAACCTCAGGTTGAAGAGGAACAATGCGGATTCCGTCCTGGTCGTGGAACAACGGATCAGCTCTTTACTCTAGCAAGGATCCTGGAGGGAGCCTGGGAGTATGCCCATCCAGTCTACATGTGTTTTGTGGATCTGGAGAAGGCATATGACCGGGTCCCCCGGGAGACTTTGTGGGAGGTGCTGCGGGAGTATGGGGTGAGGGGGTCCCTTCTCAGGGCCATCCAATCTCTGTATGACCAAAGCGAGAGCTGTGTCCGGGTTCTCGGCAGTAAGTCGGACACGTTTCAGGTGAGGGTTGGCCTCCGCCAGGGCTGCGCTTTGTCACCAATCCTGTTCGTAGTATTTATGGACAGGATATCGAGGCGTAGTCGTGGTAGGGAGGGGTTGCAGTTCGGTGGGCTCGGGATCTCATCGCTGCTCTTTGCAGATGATGTGGTCCTGATGGCATCATCGGCCTGTGACCTTCAGCACTCACTGGATCGGTTTGCAGCCGAGTGTGAAGCGGCTGGGATGAGGATCAGCACCTCTAAATCTGAGGCCATGGTTCTCAGCAGGAAACCGATGGAGTGCCTTCTCCAGGTAGGGAATGAGTCCTTACCCCAACTGAAGGAGTTTAAGTACCTTGGGGTCTTGTTCGCGAGTGAGGGGACAATGGAGCGGGAGATTGGTCGGAGAATCGGCGCAGCGTGGGCGGTATTACATTCAGTTTATCGCACCGTTGTGACGAAAAGAGAGCTGAGCCGGAAGGCAAAGCTCTCGATCTACCGGTCAGTTTTCGTTCCTACCCTCACCTATGGTCATGAAGGTTGGGTCATGACCGAAAGAACGAGATCCAGGGTACAAGCGGCCGAAATGGGTTTCCTCAGGAGGGTGGCTGGCGTCTCCCTTAGAGATAGGGTGAGAAGCTCAGTCATCCGTGAGGAGCTCGGAGTAGAGCCGCTGCTCCTTCACGTCGAAAGGAGCCAGTTGAGGTGGTTCGGGCATCTGGTAAGGATGCCCCCTGGGTGCCTCCCTAGGGAGGTGTTCCAGGCACGTCCAGCTGGGAGGAGGCCTCGGGGAAGACCCAGGACTAGGTGGAGGGATTACATCTCCAACCTGGCCTGGGAACGCCTCGGGATCCCCCAGTCAGAGCTGGTTAATGTGGCTCGGGAAAGGGAAGTTTGGGGTCCCCTGCTGGAGCTGCTCCCCCCGCGACCCGACCACGGATAAGCGGACGACGATGGATGGATGGATGGATGGACAAAATAGCTGGTTTCTTTGTTAGAAGAATATTCTTAAAACATGCATAAACTGAATAGGGTAGTCTATTTTTCACAGGCAGTTCACCAACCTAAACATTTGTGCATTGCAACATTTGTTCACCCTTTTAACAACCCCAACCTTTTAGCAACAGGTAGCAATACTAGGAAAATAAAAATAGGTCAAGTGCATTTTATTGAAATATTATTCAAGAACATTTTTCTCTCATTTTCTTTTCCGAAAATGAAATTAAGTTAAACTTTGCCGAAACTGCACTCTTGTTTCCTCATTGTTCTCAAAGTATCAGATTCAATTCGATTTTATTCATAGTATCAAATCATAACAGGAGTTATCTCAAGACACTTTACAGATAGAGTAGGTCTAGACCACACTCTATAATTTACAAAGACCCAACAATTCCAGTAATTCCCCCAAGAGCAAGTATTTAGTGTGACGAGGAAAAACTCCCTTTTAGGACGAAACCTCGGGTGGTGAGGTTTGGACACAGACACTCATACAAATATACAGATATAGAGAAATATGATTCATAATTATAGCAGTTGGAATGATGAACAGTTGCAGTTATAGTAACAGTAAAGATAATGGAACTATAAAACACACATCTTAAAACAGACTTTTTTTTAATACATAGTTTCATATCTCATGGAAAGAGTTGTATTATTCTTTTATTTGATTTATTATTTTATAAATAAAGCTACTGGGATAGTACTCCAATTTAGATTGATTAAGATTTAGATTCTTGCCACACAACGGACATTTCCAGCTTTATTTATGATTATTCACTTTTAGGATCCAGCACCCAGCCTCAAAGCTTTCTAAGTATCTATGTGAGTGGAGCGCGTCCAGTCCTTTTGATTTATTATTTTATGTCATTTATCTTTATAAACTTCGTTTTACTTTTGACCATGTCATTTTATGTCAGTCTCTGCTTTGTTAAAGCCCTTTGCAACCAAGTTATGAGAAGTTATTATTACTTAATGATTAAGAAATATTACCAAACATTCAAACCCTTTTGACATGAGTTTGGACTCTAAGAAGGGATGACTCGTTTGGACTTTGAGGACAAAAAGAACACTGTGCTGCACACATGGCAGCTCCGCCTCTTTCTCCTCTGCTTTCAGACTTTAAATGTCATATTGTCCTGTTCATCAGGAGACATTATCTCACTCTGTGGACCAGACCTTCTCCCTGTGTATCCCTCCACCCAACGTGACGGGCACTCTGCACCTGGGCCACGCTCTCACTGTGGCTGTGGAAGACGTGTTGGTTCGGAGGTAACTGCCAACAACATATGCAGTCGAATTGTTTAAGAAGGCTTTTGTGTTGTCGGAGCAGTAAAACGTGGCTTTGTATCCATCAGGAGAAGGATGCAGGGCTACCGAGTGCTGTGGCTGCCTGGATGTGACCATGCAGGGATTGCAACACAGGTACGACAACGACTCTTCTCTTCCTATTCCATGGCAGTTTGGGAAAGGCTGCAACTAACTATTACTTTCATTGTGGATTAATATGTGGATTATCTTCTGGATGAATGGATTAGTTGTAAAATGGTGAAAAATGTGGATCACTGTTTCCCAAAGCCCAAGATGACGTCCTCAAATGTAAAGAGATTAATTTAACCCTCCTGTTGTCCTCGGGTCAAATTTGAGGTGTTTGGTGCTTAAAGCCCCCAATGTCTAGGATTAGGCAATGGTTAGGGTTGAAGTTAGGGTTAGGTGCCTTGAAGTCAATGGTCGCAGCGCTGCCTTGAAGTTGATGTTGGGGGCTTAATACACCATCAAGCCAAATTTGACCCATATTCAAAACGTTTCTATATCAGAAAATTAAGTTTCTTTCAACCAAATTGTCAAAAAATAACCTGGATGGTTCCATACAACCATTACTCTTCACAAGGGAAATAAAAGATCAGCTCAGTACTTTAATTGAATTTGGGGGTTTTATTCAATTTTATAGCATTTGGAGAAAAAAAGATAAAAGAACGTTGAAAAGAAGTGACAAAAATTGTCGGAAATAGCTTCAGAAACATGGGGTAAAAACAAAACAAAAAAGTAAAAAAAAAGCACGAGAAATGTGACAAAAACATCAGTAAGAAGTGACCAAAAAACCTTGGGGAAAAGCGACAGAAGTGTCGTAAAAAAGACGACCACAACATTGAAAAAAAAGAAGAAGGAAATTTTGACCCAGAAAAATAAAAAGTTGCACGGTCGACGGGAAGACAACACAAGGGTTAATAGTTGACAACTAATCCATTCATCTTTGCAGCTCTAGTTTTGGATTTAAATAATTAGCTCACATTTTTCCCATTCTCCCTTTCTCTCATTTTTCACATGGCCATATATAAATTGAAAGAGAGGTCAGTGGCTGTAAATGTTGCTCTTGTTCATACTGGCCTGGAAGAGATGGCCAGTGAAAGGGATGGGGGACTAAATTCACTGTCCTTGTTTGTTCTATCATTTTGTGAGATCTAGTTGATTTTACTAACTCTGAAGCTTCATATTAAGTGCAGCTGAACTTCGCAATGCATTTTTTTGCACAGAATGAGACCTGCGGATTTACCATAGACTAAATAATGAATGGACATGTAGCATCTGTGTCATCACCAAATGGTTTGTGGACTGCCATTTTGAAGCCTCGGGCGTCACTATCTTAGTTTTATTTAAACCTGATGTGATGATGTTTGAGAGAGGGTGGAGCTGGGGAGGATGATGCATCCCAGCCAGTGTTGTTTGTAGTTTCATGGCGCTGTGCTAAATGCTAAAGAGCGAAAGTCGCATATTTTCAACCCTTCTGAAGCGAGTCATCCAGCGGAGATTTACCGGCGGGTAAACACAAACCTCCAGGTACTGGATGTACAGAAAATCGTTTGTTTGTTGTGTTGAAGAGATTGAGACCATAAACTCATTATCAAAATGTTTACTGAGGTAATAAATTTAAGGCTCATTTTCTCATAGACTTCTATAGAAACAGAGCCAGTGGAGTCTCCCCCTGCTGGAAATCAGATAGAATGCAGGTTTAAGGAGCTTCAGCATTGGCTTCACTTTTCAGGCTCGGAAGCTCAGTCCATTATTTTTGCTGTCTATGTCACTTACATTGGAACTCCAGAAATCCATTGTTTTCACATGCCAAGTAGTAGCGAGTAACCTGAACTTGATTTGTACTTGATGTGCAGTTCCCCTTTATGACAAAAAAAGCCCCTTCATATAAAAGTCATCTCTGAAAGCCTTGTATAAGAAAAGTTCTGTCACAGAGTAAAATTTTATACAAGAAGCATAGAAGTTGTTTGATTATTAGGCGGTAAATTACAACCCCAAATAAGAAAAAGTTTGGACAGGATGGAAAACACAAATAAAAAAAGAAAGTAGTGATTTCTAAATATACTTTGACTTGTATTTCATTGCAGACAATGTGAACACAAAGTATTTCATGTTTTGTCTGGTCAACTTAATTTCATTTGTAAATATACATCCTTTCCTGTCATTCAGACCTGCAACACATTCCAAAAAAGGTTGGGACATGAGCAATTTAGGGCTAGTAATCAGGTAAATTGGTTAAATAATGATGTGATTTGAAACAGGGGATGTCAACAGGTGATTGTAATTATGATTTGGTACAAAAGCAGCATCCAAGAAAGGTCTAGTCCTTTAGGAGGAAAGATGGGCCGAGGATCGCCAGTTTGCCAACAAATACGTGAGAAAATTATTGAAATGTTTAAAAACAATGTTCCTCAAAGAAAGATAGGAAGACATTTGCTTATTTCACCTTCAACAGTGCGTAATATAATTAAAGATTCAAGGAATGAGGAGGAATTTCAGTGCGTAAAGGACAAGGGCGCAAGCCTAAGCTGAACAACCGTGATCTCCGATCCCTCAGGCGGCACTGCATCAAGAATCGTCATTCATCTATAAGCGATATCACCACATGGGCTCAGGACTACTTTGGCAAACCTTTGTCAAGTACCACAATACGTAGTTACATCCACAAATGCCAGTTAAAACTGTACTGTGCCAAAAGGAAGCCCTATGTTAACAGTGTCCAGAAGCGCCGTCGACTTCTCTGGGCTCGGAGGCATCTGGGATGGACCATCACACAGTGGAAACGTGTACTGTGGTCAGATGAATCAGTATTTCAGGTATTGTTTGGGAGAAATGGACACCGTGTGCTCTGGACCAAAGAAGAAAAGGATCATCCAGACTGTTACCAGCAACAAGTCCAAAAGCCAGGGTCTGTCATGGTATGGGGTTGTGTCAGTGCCCTTGGCAAAGGTAACTTGCACTTCTGTGATGGCACCATTAATGCTGAAAAGTACATAGAGATTTTGGAGCACAATATGCTGCCTTCAAGAAGACATCTTTTCCAGGGACATCCATGCATATTTCAACAAGATAATGCAAAACCACATTCTGCACACATTACAAAATCCTGGCTGCGGAGGAAGAGGATACGGGTACTTGACTGACCTGCCTGAAGTCCCGACCTGTCTCCAATAGAGAATGTGTGGCGCATTTTGAAGCGCAAAATGCAACAACGAAGAGCCTGTACTATTGCCCACCTTAAGACTTGTTTGCAGCAAGAATGGGACAGAATTACACCTGAAACACTTCATCACTTGGTGTCTTCAGTCCCTAAATGTCTTTTAAGTGTTGTGAAAAGGAATGGCAACATTACAAAGTGGTAAATGCTTTACTGTTCCAACTTGTTTTTAAATGTGTTGCAAGAACCAAAATAGGAATTTAGGAATACAAATCATGAGGAACACATTAAATTATGTGCTGTTGTATTGGAATGAAATACAAGTCAAAGTACATTTAGAAATCACTACTTTCTTTTTTTATTTGTGTTTTCCATACTGTCCCAACTTTTTCTGATTTGGGGTTGTAGATTCACTTTCGTCTGGAATGAAATGTTCTTTAAATTATATCTATACCAGATTTTTGAGAAACACTGTGTGTGTGTGTGTGTGTGTGTGTGTGTGTGTGTGTGTGTGTGTGTGTGTGTGTGTGTGTGTGTGTGTGTGTGTGTGTGTGTGTGTGTGTGTGTGTGTCAGACGGTGGTGGAGCGGAGGCTGATGAAAGGAGGGGGGAAGCGCAGACAGGACTTCACCAGGCAGGAGTTTCTACGTGAGGTGTGGAAATGGAAGAATGAGTGAGTATTCACATTCACATCATAATCCCCCACCCACCCCCACGTTTGCCTCTCTGAGCTGGGTGCCTGTGTCCCGGTGTGTCCCAGGAGAGGTGAGGAGATCTACCAGCAGCTGAGGGCGCTGGGAGCCTCTCTGGACTGGAGCCGAGCCTGTTTCACCATGGATCCAGTGAGATTACACTCATACATATTATACCACCTGGAAATGTGTAGGACTGTAATGTGATTGTTGCAAATGACTCTGATGTAGTTTTAAATTTTGCTTAAAATCTATGTGGTTTTACTTTTTTTTTAACCAATGATTCACCTAAATATTTTTGATATGGTACTGCTGGCAGCGACTAAATCATATCCGTTTTCTGACCAAAAGCAGAAAATATTTATATAGTTAAGTACTTCTTTCCAAAGTAAATAAATATCAGTTTTTAGAAATGTCTCATGATATATTGTCTCTAGAAGTGTACTATTCAACTAGTTTTTGTTAAAGAAGTAAAAGAAAATCGCAATACTCAATACTATCGAATCACAATACTTCTAGAATCACAATAAATGAAAATCGCAGTACAAATCCAATCAGCAGCCATGTATCGGGAAAGAATCGAATCAGGACAAAAGAATATCGTCCCAGCTGTAATACTAAGTATATAAATGAGACCCTGTAAGAGTCCTGTATGATTATGAATGCATGTATTTATATTAGTGCTGTCAAACGATTAAAATATTTAATGTCATAGTTAACTCACGATTAATCGCAATTAATCGCACATTTTTATCTATTCTAAATGTCCCTTGATTTCTTTTTGTCCCATTATATTTTCTCATTTTAATTCTCTTATCAGCATGGAAAAGTGGATCAGCTGCTTTATGCAAATGTTTTTTTTTTTATTGAAAACAACATTGGCATATACGTAGTGTTCAATTTCACACTAACATTCACACTTGGAGCTAATAATCTGTTACACAATGTAACACTGTTACCTCGATTTCCCATTGCAGATAGTACTGCCTCATGCCTGAGGCGAGCGTGGCTGGTCGTCATAGCGACTATGGTTTCCCCTGACTCATTTCTTGGTTGTCCTTCTCCATAAACAATGTAAAATCAAGGAGAGGGTTAACTTCTCCTGCTCCAGGTTTCCCACCGTGGTCAGAAAGAACAGAGGAGACACTTTGTTTCTCTCACTGACTGTAGAGTCGCTACTCGCTCCGAAGCTAATCGCTGTGACGAGCCTACAGTAGCTACACGGCTCGCAGGTCCTATCCCCTGACCAATCCGCTATCCTAACCTTAACCACTCGAGGAGAAATGCCTAACCCCAACCAATCGAGCTGCTTCGTAGGGCGGGACATGGCGTGGCCATAGTGGGATTCGTAATTTTGCTGGCCGTGTCTGTTTTGTTTCCGGTCTAGCTAGATCCTAAAGAATGTTAATCGTGCGATAAAAAAATTGTCAGCATTAAAATGGGTTTGCGTTAACGCCGTTAATAACGCGTTAAACTGACAGCCCTAATTTATAGGTATGTATATAAGGAGATCAGTGAGAGGCGGTTGTCACTGCCCCGGCAAATTATTTGTTCATAATGGAAGATCATACTTATGCCGAGCCACAGGAGAAGGAATCCTCGTTGCCAAAAAAGCGAAAATTGGAAGACATGTTGTCATAGCTTCTTGGTACATCACGGCTACCGTAGTTGCAACACGCATTTGAAAAAGCGAGGCACTAGAGAGCACTATTCGTTTGAATGCAAAATACAATTTCACCGCTAGATGGGAGAAATTCCTACACAAAGAATTGTGAAAGTAATTTGTTTGTGTGAATGCTGTCTCAGGGCTTCAGCAGGGCGGTGACGGAGGCCTTTGTGAGGCTGTGTGACTCGGGTCTGATTTATCGGTCGGAGGCGTTGGTCAACTGGAGCTGTGCTCTGGAATCTGCCATCTCTGACATTGAGGTGAAACGGCTTCACATTCAGACACAGCAAATACAACAGGTGGACTAAATAATGGATACCACCACATATGTGGGAAACTTTGAAATAAGTAAGGTTCTTCCTTTGTCACGGGGACCAGTGGTGGTTCCTCCTCACTCAGCAGCCAAAAGCTACTGTATGCTCTCTAGCCAATGATCAGGACCTGCTCTAATACTGTTTTTTTGTGATTAGCAATTTTTATTTATTTTTTAAAACAACATACAAAACATACACTTTACAACACGAACATATCCCCTCCCAGCCTGAACCCCCCCCCCCCCCCCCCCCCACACACACACACACACACACACACACAGACACTTGTCATCACCACTTACTTAGACAAAAATTTAAAAAAGATGACATATTAACCATAACATTCAAGACAATATAATAAAAATAATAAGCAAATGGCCAATAAACTGTAAACCAAATAAACATATGTATGTGTGATAGCACCATAAGCACATAGTTTACGTTTCTCCCCAGCACAAAACTTTTTAGGACTCCTCCAGAAAGTTCAGGTACTTTCCCCATTTTCTAATCTAAACATCCAATCTGGAAAACCGTTTGTATGACATCTTTTCAAATGCCGCCACCCTAGTGATCTCACGAGCCCACTCCTGGATTGACAGCACAGCTTCATTCCTCCATCCTCTTAAAAAAATCTGTCTGGCTATCATTAAACTACCTGGACCCAGCTTCTTATGTGCTTATCCATCCCGCTTAGGATTGACCCATCTCCCACAACAAATAATGTTGGGCTGAATGGAACCTGGGTCCCTGCAGTCCGACATAGGTTACCATGTATCCCTGTCCAAAATCCCTGGACCTCATTACAGGACCATAGGAAATGAAGTAATTGGAGGAAAGAGCTTTAACCCATAATGTATGTTGCCGAATGTCTAATGCCAGAAACAATGATACCTTAAAAGCATGACTGGTTTTAATGACCAGTCATGACTGGTTTGAACCCTGGATGAGCGCCCTTCATAGAACAAAATCTGATAATCACACTTTGCCGAAGCCCTTAACATTTCTCTTATTTTGTCCACCTATTGTATGTCTTTTAGACAGAATCATCATTCATTTTGTTCTGTATGCTGTAATGACAGAAAATGTGCTATTGTAGAGAATCATATACTGTATGTGCGTAAACTTGTGGATTTGCTGTCAGGTTGACTCAAAGGAGCTGTCTGGACAGACCATGTTGTCTGTTCCTGGTTATGAAAAGAAGGTGGAGTTTGGAACCATGCTTACCTTTGCATACCCTATAGAAGGCCACGGTGAGTATTTGTGGCTGTCTGCAAATACGATACACGTTGTGCTTGTTCTGTTTTGTATTATATTATGATTTTCTTTTTCCCTTGTCCCTGTCTTTTAGATGGCGAGGTGGCAGTGTCCACCACCCGTCCTGAGACTATGCTGGGAGATGTGGCTGTAGCTGTCCACCCTGACGACCCTCGCTATCAGGCTAGTACTTTATTTTTTTATTTTTTTAATATATCTTCCTTGAATTTCCAAGGGGCACATACAACATAAAGTAAGACAGCCACAGAGTAAAGAATAAAGCCCTCCTTTTAAAAAAACAACAAAAACACAGAAGGTTTGCACAGTTGAGGCCTACTCAACGTAATCAGTCAAAATGGGTTACTTAAGCCATTGTGTGTTATCTGGAAATGTACTTTGAGATCTCAGACCATGCTAAACCATTGGGGGTGGTACGGTTCACAAAACCCACGGATCGATTCGTATCCCGGTTTTCGGTTCTGTACGGTTCTTGTTATTTTTTCTTTTAATCTTTAACACTCCAGAAATATACTTCAGCATATTATATATATAGCTTAATTATCCACAATGTAGGATACAGTATTACAAAATAGTTATATCATGTAATCATGCACAAACTGAATGTGATTTGACTTTAAGCCCATTGTTGGGACCATCTCGGAGGAAAGCTAGCTGAGATTTTGATACAGCCAGAGGGAAGACATTGATGATTTCAACAAGCTTTTCATTTATTTGGCAAAAAAGGAAAATGTGTAAGGAAACTTGTTTTAGGGAGAATAAAATGACTCTGGGCTGAGTTTTCCCAGTAACCTTACCAAAAAGGTCCAGGATGCTGCAAATGTTGGTATAATATGAAAATGGTTGGTGGGTTTAAGGCAAAAAATAAATAATTTATTGAATAAATCAAATTTGAACATGTCTGTCAGTGGCTGGTTGATCTTTAGCCTACAATGTTTAGTTAATTTCCTATCCTGGACACATTATACGGTTTGATAAAGGACTTATTGGACTTTAACTCATTGCACTTACAATAATGAGCGTAGCTGTCCTCAATTTAGGTCATCCTGTACGTCTCATCTCCGGTCCTGCATCCAACTTGTGTGTTTGTGTGTGTGCGTGCTTCAGTCGCGGGGGGAACTGAGCAGAACCGACAGGATTGAAACAGCAGGGCTCCACTTCAGCGGCGTTAGAATGAAAAAACGTTACAGCGTACATTGATGTTAAAATGAATACAGGTTGGCAGGGCGGTCTGAAATGTTTTGCACGGTCTTTCGCCGCCAGAGAGATCTGGCATGAACCGTACAGTCACTGGTTGAAATTGACAAGGCCTGTCAATTTCCTGCAAATACGTTTCCTGGAGTCAGGCTTCTGGACAGCCTTCTCCATAACTGAGATGGAAAACCCATTAGGATTCAACTTAGTATTAGAAAGAATGAAACTGCGTATTTGCAAATACTATTCTGCAGAAGATTGTACTTCTCTCTGAGCTGATCAAAAGACAACACAGTGCCCTCTGTCAGCAAGTCACCCACAGTCTTTATAGCCCTACTAAACCACATTGAGAAGGCTTGGTCGACCAGACCAGGAGGAAAATCTGGGTTCAAATGAACAGGTGTGAGGAGATGAAAAAAAACCCATCTTGGTCTTCTAACTTTATCATCCTCCAGACTTTTAAAATATTCTGTAAAATAAAATTCCCCTTTAAATTAAGGCGAGCCCACCCCTTAGATGCATATAATATATGACGCAAAGGAACAGGGGCCACTGGGGCAGCCTCTAAACCAAGCCAGGTGGATTCAGCGCCGTTGTCAAACCAGTGCCAAATATAGGTGAATATAGAGATGCTTCACCTTTTTGATGGAGATTTTAATTATGGTGAAGCCGACTTGGAATGTCACTGAATGTAGACAGATATACACCTAGTTAGGGAATATAAATACTGATGAAACGTACACATGAAGGAATATGGCAAAATATATTTCCAGTTTGTTTACATGCTGTTGCATCAGGCTTTTTCAGCCCAAATGTACCAAAGTGTAGACGTTATCAAGCTGAAAAAAACGCATGGTAAAACGTGTGTTATTTGTTTTTTCTGTAGAAACATTAAAAGCGCTATGACTTAAAGCTAGAGCAACAAGGATATATTGAAGGGCTAATGAAAGTGTTCACCACTTGGAGGCAAAGGACAAAAAACTGTGTTGTCGCTAGATTTAGGGACTTTTCAGACTCTTGCTGCTGCTAGTACCAGCTCTGCTCTGCTCGGTTCGGCCGCGGTGACCCCTCCTTCATTTTCAATTGCAGATTTAGTACTGCCTCATGCATGAGGCGAGCATGGCTGGTTGTCATAGCGCCACCGCAAGAAACTTGATCTATTGCGACACACACACACAGAACGTGGAAGATGTGTTGATTTTGATTCTCGGAACGTGGCTGTTGCCACAGCCAGAAGACTAATTTAGTTTCAAAAGAAGCTGGAAGCAGCAGAAAAAACACCGCTGGCTACACTATTTAAAAATGGCTAGTTTGTTCAGGACACCCCCGTCTGTCACTGTATTATAATAGATAGATTTTCAGAACCATGTAGTCCTGCGCATGTTGTTCTGTCTCTGTACAGTTCTGACGTTGAGTCGTAGAGCTCTGGCTGCCGATGTGGTAAACATATGTAAAAGTAATCCCTGAGCAGAATCCTCAGATTCCACTCTGTGTGAACACTCTCTGTTTCCAACAGTTTTCTTCTCACAGCTCAAAGTGACGTCTCTCAGTGCCGGATGTTTTACATGGTCGTCTGCTCCAGGCACTACTGCAGTGTTTACATTACATACACTGCTACATGTAGCTACATGCTAACTCCAGGGAAACTTGTAATCTTGGATTTTTTCTCCCCACTTTCAGATCACCTTCCTGCTGGAACATGTTTGTTTGCGTAGTTTTTGGTTTAAAAGTTAAAAATAGAAGAAGATACATTTCCATGGTTTCATGGTGTATATCGTTAAGTCGCCCAACCCTGCAATGCACACCAGATCTGAATAGTAGAAACAAATAATTGAATACCACATGGCGGTATGTTGAACATATAGGCCAAAAATCTGATTTAGCTTGAGGCATTTTTGTTTTGTTGTAATTGTGTATGTATATGCATGTCCTTTTTTTTAAGCCGGAACGAAAATTGGTTCCGGTTTGGTCAGAGGACTCAATCCAGTGTCTACAGGAATGCTACTGCTGTACTGATTGGGATCTATTTAAAAATGAATGTAAGGACATTGATGAGCTTACAGAGACTGTTTCCGCATACATAACCTTCTGTGAGAATTTTGTCATCCCCCGTGAAATAATCTCCATATATCCAAATAATAAACCTTGGGTCTTAAAATCTGTTAAAAGCATCATAAATCAACGAAATATTAGCTTCAACCAAGGTAACATGACTCAATATAGAGTATTTAAAAAACAAGCTAAAAAGGAACTTAAGCTTGCAAAACTTAATTATAAGGACAAAATTGAGAACATGTTGAGCACAGGCAACTCAATGGCATGTCAGACCTTGCTCTATCAAATGAACTGAACTCTTTCTATAATCGTTTTAATACCTACGACTTTAGTGAGGAGTTGTCAGTCTTTAATAACGTTGCCCTGGACAGAGTCATGTCCAGGTTGACAGAAACAAGGTCCTGACACTCTTCAGAGGTATTAAGGAACGGAAAAGTCCCGGCCCCGACGGCATTGGTGGCCGTATACTAAAGAACTGTGCTGAACAGCTGGCAGATATTTTTTGCTTTATTTTCAAGATGTCCCTGCATCTCCACATCGTTCCTAATCTTTGGAAAGACTCAATTATTGTTCCGGTGCCTAAAAATAAGGCTCCAGAGTCTTTTAACGACTTCAGGCCTGTAGCACTCACATCCCTCATTATGAAGACGTTGGAGAGGATCGTGAAGGATGATCTTTTGAACTCTGTACAGGACCTATTAGATCCGTTTCACTTCGCCTACAGACCTAAACGGGGAGTGGAAGATGCAGCATGTACTCTTTTTAACCTGATCTGTACCCATCTTGATGGGGCAAAGAGCTTTGTGCGGCTGCTTTTCATTGACTGTTCTTCAGCTTTTAATTGCATCCAACCAAGGGCACGGGAAGGGGGGTGCTGAGGGTGCTTTTTAAATGATTACTAATTCGCTGTCTGACATTATTTATATTTTTGTATATCAAATAATGAGGCAAACAGCAAAAATGGTTATGGATAGGTTCTAAAATATAGCCTACTAAAAATGAACCGTTATAGCTGATAGAGGTGACAGTGAGTAAAGTGACGTGACTCGCTGAGAAGCGAGCAGGCTGAGACTAGTTGACTGAACGTTAGCTGTAGAGAAGAGTATGTTGCAGAAAAGGATACAAGAGTTTTTCTTCCGTAATAGTAATGCGGCTAAATTTAGCAAGATTTTATCTGTAGATGTTACAGTTGATGTTTCCTCGTCCACCGCCGAGGCAAACTGTTGATCAGCTGTAGAGCCAGAGTCTGAAATAACGTCAGCAAGCAGCAGCCGAGAGGGCATGAGGATAAAAATACAATGACGAGTCCATAGCAACCAGTTCACGTGTTGAATTTGTTATTACCCAGTGTGCTTTGTTGAATGGTCTCAATGTTTTATTGTTTTATTTCATGTGAATACTAGTTTACTAGAGGAGTAACTTAGTATTTGAAGTAATGTAGTAGTAGTAATGCAGGAAGTGTGCATTTAGTTTCCATTAGGGCTGGGCGATATGGCTGAAAACTGTATCACGATATAAGTGTTTCATATCAGTCGATATCTACTAAGGAAATGCTGATCGACTTTAGGAAGAATCCCCCCACCCTCTCTCCTACCCTTATTAATGATCAAGCTTTCGAAGTGGTGAAGCAATATAAATACCTCGGTATTATAATAGACGACAAACTCACCTTCGAGCCACAAGTTGACGCTGTCTGTAAAAAATCACACCAACGCATATTTTTCTATCGTAAACTTCGCAATTTCAATGTCCATAAGACCTTTATGCAGATGTTTTACTCTTGTTTTATTGAAACTATTCTTTCTTTTGCCTTTGTGAGCTGGTTTGGGTCCCTCACTCTTAATACATAATACATAACTGCTGCAATACATAACTAAAGTGTGTGGCAAAGTGTGTGGCAAAATTTCCCACAACTCCCTGACTGACTTAAACTCTCTATATGAGATAAGGACTCTGAAGAAAGCCCAGTCAGTCCTGGCTGATATAAGCCCCCCCTGAACAGCTACTTCATGTTGTTGCCGTCTGGCCGCAGATTCTGTCTGCCAAAATGCAGGACAAACAGACACAAAAACTCTTTTGTTCCTGCTGCTATTGGCTTTGTTAATAACTCAATGTGAGATGTGGACGTCTGTGTAGTTTGTATTTATTTTGTCCATTATTGATGGTGTTTGTTGTCTGTATAGTCTACTTGTTGTTTATGTTGCATTCTATTGCTGCACAATGAATTGCCGCCTCGGGGATAATAAAGACTCCTTGAACCTTTTTTCTTTTTTTTTCTCTCAGAGAAGTGTAGTAAAACTCCCCCCTATGTTCTAACTGATCCTACTGTTAATAATATACAAAAATGTAAAACAAAAAACAAAAAAAACTTTGGGACTGGGAATAAAACTGATATCGATATATGTCCTTTGTACCAGGAACCTGTAAATCGTATAACAAAAGAGAAAATATGTTAAAAAAAAATCCTAAATTGTTTTGAAACCTGTTGGCCTCAATAAAGATAAAATAAAAAAGAATACCACATGGCATTTGTTAAGAGAGCTGTGCTCATATATTTCCACTCCGTCCCCTTTGTTTCAGGCTGTTCATGGGAAGCAGTGCAGGCACCCCTTCACCAACAGACTCCTGCCCATCATCACTGACTCCATAGTGGACATGGAGCTAGGAACTGGTGAACACCCACAGCCTTTCAGCTTGCTTATTGCAGAGAGAATGTGTTGCCTTCATGTTGCCCCGTACGGACACACACACTGCTGTCACATTGTGTGAGCTGCTGGTGTTGATCCAGTCCCTGGCTGTGTGTTTTGTAGGTGCAGTGAAGGTGACCCCCGCTCATGACCACACTGACTTCCTGCTGTCACAGAGACACTCACTGCCACGCCTTACTGTGATTGGAGGAGACGGGAACATGACGCCCTCCTGTGGACAGTGGCTGCAGGTGCTTGAACATCTCTGTTATTATCTGGAAACTGTATTACTTTGTGAGGTGTTGTAGAGATATGGTCCATCTGGATATGTCAGCTGTCTCAGGTTGCAGTCAACAACGTTCAGGGCCTTGTAAAACCCTGTTGGGCCTATGCTCAGTGATAGAGGAAGCAGGTTTGATGTATCTATATCCCGGCTGGTATCATTGTGTGAGTATTTGTCTCCTTTTAAGGGAGTGAAGCGTTTTGATGCCAGACAGCTCGTTGTGGATGCCTTGGTTGAGAAGAAGCTGTTCAGAGGAAAGAAGGATCATGCCATGACTTTACCCGTCTGCAGGTAGAGGAACACACGCATGCACGCTAGACACACACACATACGCACCCCCACCACTAGACTTATTCTGACTTTCTGTCTGTGCATATATGCCTCCGCACCTGTTAACACAAGTTAAGGTTTTTAAAAAGCTGTTTTTCATCTTATAGCACAAAAAGCTTCTTCACAAAAGAAAGCACAGGGTTATAAAAAGAAAGACAAAAGGACTTTGATACACAGAAAAGTGTGATTGCTATTAACTGTTGACAAGCCCATCCAGTCTGTATGTCTGCAGCCTTTTGTCCTATAGGTGCATATGTAATGATTGATGCACACCTTTTCTCTCATGCATGTGTGAGACAGCCTACTGGAAAATACAGTATGGCTGTACTGCATCCTGTCCATTCAATGGGCTGCATGGCGTTCCACAGCTGTTCCAATGGAGCACACCTTCATGCAGCCTGAACCTGATCAGACATTTTTTGTCCCCCTCCCCTAAACAAGTACAAAATGTTTTTAGGGCAAAAGTCTATTCCTCTATTCCTTTAGTTCTTCCATTCTTTTACAGCAGAGGTTAAGAACCACACATGTCTGTCTGCTTAGGGTATATTTCAAACTTAAGGCCCTGACACACTAAGCTGACCGTTGGCCTAGTTTGTGCGGTGTATCCCTTGGCGCGACACTTGCCGACGGTGCGGGACACACAACGGTTGGGCGCCGTTGGCCCAACTAGGACCGACGTCTTGAATGTGGCTTTGTACGCAAACTTTGTATGTACAGGTGGAGTTACATCTCCAGCAGTGTCACAATAAGCGTCCTCCTGCTTTCCTTCATCTTCTTGAAACAAGTGTGTTGTGGTGTCCCTCTTCCCTCCCCCCTGGCTGACTCAGCCGCTCAGGAGACATCATTGAGCCCCTTCTGAAGAAGCAGTGGTTCCTTCGCTGTGATGAAATGGCTAAAAAAGCTATACAGGTCAGTCGGTGGAGATGTTGAGATGGAGGCCAAACTTTATGTATCCAAAGATTGAAGTTGCATTACATGTGTTCAAGTAACCACGTCAAGTTCCATCATGTAGACATAGTAAGAATAGAGAAGTCAAGGGATGAACATCTCTGAAACACTCAAATGTGATTATTTCTTCCCCTGTCAGGCTGTGGAGGACGGACAGCTGGAAATCATCCCTCACTACTACACCAAGACATGGAAGAACTGGCTGTCCAACATCAGGTAGGCTGTCCTGACCTTTGACCTGGATCAAACTCTTTTATTTGAACAGTGGTGTGAGCAGGAACAACGGCGCTTTGTGTCGTTGTTACTGGTGTGACGTGCGTGAGATGACACCACTCTGGTGATGAATGAGCTTTTCTTTGAACGTACGGCTTGTCAACAGTGTTCCTCTGTTTGCTTCACAGTGATTGGTGCATTTCCAGGCAGCTTTGGTGGGGTCATCAGATCCCTGCGTACCGAGTGGAGCTTCCTAATTCTGCTGACAAACAAGAGGTAGTACTGTAAAATGTCATCTAATGCAACAAGAATATAAAAAAAACGTATATAGAAATGGATGGGAGGGTGGATCAATGGGTTAACTACTAACTCAATGTCAGTCAGTCCTAGACCGTGGTGTAAGTTTCTCTGTGTGTGTGTGTGTGTGTGTGTGTGTGTGTGTGTGTGTGTGTGTGTGTGTGTGTGTGTGTGTGTGTGTGTGTGTGTGTGTGTGTGTGTGTGTGTGTGTGCACGGTAGGAGCACTGGGTATGGGGACAAAGCGAGGACGAGGCCCGACAAAGAGCTGCTGTCAGATACGGAGTGAAGCCAGAAGACATCACTTTGACCCAGGGTGACTCCCCTCAACCTGCCTCTGTATCAGCTGTATAACACTACTCTACATTAGCCATCGCTCTCACCAAGGGAAAAGCTCACCAATGTTGCTATTGCTGCTAATGTTATGGAAAAACTCAGGAGCAGCACAACTCATTTCACATACGTGAAGAATGTTCGGGAGACCTTGATGACTTACACAGGAGCATTTAATGAACACTCAGTTGAGGAAAGACAGTATAGTTTAACCCTGATGCATTATCGCGTTGTGCCGTCCCAACTCTCTGAAGTTCCTGTCCTCCTCAAGGTGTATTTAAACTCATGCTGGAGGGGTCACGTTCAGCTGAACCTTTAGGGTAAACAAAGATATTGCAGGCGCATAAAACACAGATGCTAAAGCCTAGTTCAGTCTCTCTCTCTCTCTCTCTCTCTCTCTCTCTCTCTCTCTCTCTCTCTCTCTCTCTCTCTGGGAAGTATCAGATGCTAAAGTCTAGTTCAGTCTCTCTCTCTCTCTCTCTCTCTCTCTCTCTCTCTCTCTGGGAAGTATCAGATGCTAAAGTCTAGTTCAGTCTCTCTCTCTCTCTCTCTCTCTCTCTCTCTGGGAAGTATCAGATGCTAAAGTCTAGTTCAGTCTCTCTCTCTCTCTCTCTCTCTCTCTCTCTCTCTCTCTCTCTCTCTAGGAAGTATCAGATGCTAAAGTCTAGTTCAGTCTCTCTCTCTATCTCTCTCTCTCTCTCTCTCTCTCTCTCTCTCTCTCTCTCTCTCTCTCTCTCTCTCTCTCTCTCTCTCTCTCTCTCTGGGAAGTATCAGATGCTAAAGCCTAGTTCAGCCTCTCTGAGAAGTATGCTAAAGTGTGGCTGCTCCAACATGAGACAGTCCTGAGACAAAACATTACCTTATCATGCAGCTGCCTAGATTCCCTGAATCTATAAAGACACAGAGTTGAAGTACTCCTCTGCCTGAAAAGGTTCTGAGGTTATGTTATGGACACCGACCTGAATGACACCTGGGTACCACTGTAGCATGAGTTCGTAAGCTGGAAATACCATCACAGCTAACACTGCTGTTGCTGATATTATTGCTTTTACCACTGCTATGACCTATTCTACTTATCCTATGACTATCTCTACCAGTAGTTGAACCAAAGACAGTGAGTTGAACAAAGCATTGGCCAATTGTTTAGTGGCCATTTTAGCTTTATACAGATAAAGATCAGGATAACGTATGTGTCGGCCGATAGGATCTTGAGTCACCGTCTCTGCCGACGCCATCTCTGCTGTCCTGTTGCCTCCGGACTTTCTGCTGCCTCGCACTCAGCTGCTGTTACAGATATATTGTTTTCAGAATTTGTTCATTCTAAAATATCAATACCATTGTCAAATATCAGTCAGGCTGCTTCTACTCCTGCTGCTGCTAGAATTCCAACTGCTATGTTTCTACCTACAGTAGATAATGCACAGAAAATCAGGTTATAAACCGTTTTAGAATCAATGAAGGCTAAACCAGTTAACCACCAAAACAACTTTAAAGCCTGCCACTACAGTAATAGTGACTTGTAGAATTGACATTTGTGTAAATATACTCCTGTGTTTCTTTATTGCTCACATCAGACCCTGATGTGCTGGATACGTGGTTCTCCTCTGGGCTGTTTCCCTTCGCCATGCTGGGCTGGCCGGAGCAGGTAGGGCTCTTCTCCAGCAGAACACGGTCCTCCATAAGCAGCCCTGTCTGTCTGTATCCTGACCACAGCTTGACTTCCCGCAGACCACTGACCTTCAGCACTTCTACCCCAATTCCATTCTGGAGACAGGCAGTGACCTCATCTTCTTCTGGGTGGCGAGGATGGTGATGCTGGGCACAGAGCTGACTGGACAGCTGCCCTTTAAACAGGTACTACCCAAAAGCACACAGCTTTTACACAAACACTACTGATTCATTAGCGTGTCAGCCCACCATGCTGATTCTCTCTCTCCCTTTCCTGTTCCCATCATGCCTTTCAGGTCCTCCTTCACTCTCTGGTGAGAGATAAACATGGCAGGAAAATGAGTAAATCTCTGGGGAATGTCATCGACCCTTTAGATGTTATACATGGAGTCTCTCTTGAGGTGGGTAGCACACGTGCATGGTCCACCGGGATTAATACTGTTAATGACACACTGTGTGTGTCTGTGTGTTTGTCTGCCTGTGTGTGTGTGTGAGATAAGTCAAATATCTTTATTTGTCATGTAAAATCATATAAACTACAATTTCAGTCTTAGGCGGTGTAGAAAAGAAAGAAGTAGAGGACCTGACCCACTGGTGTCAGGACAGCAAACTACTCCTGAGTATCAGCAGGACTACAAAGATGATAGTGGACTTTGGGAAGAAGCATGGAAGGATCTACACCCCCCTTAAAATCACAGAGTCCTCGTGGAGAGGGTGGAGTCCTTTGGTGTCCACATCTTGACAACTGTATTAATAAATCTTTTTTTTTTGTCAGCCTTGATAAGCAGTTTAATGCGTTCCTTTGGAACAGATTAGTTTTCCAGCTCCCAAAGTCTGAAGGCAGTTTAGCCCTCCTAAATGTCCGTCATTCCTCCCGGGCCTGTAACACCAACAGACACCTCTCTCAGGGACACCTGGGGCTCACACTGAGGTGTTGTCCTCCTAGAGCTCACTGCACTTTGCCATTTGCCCCCAGCTCCTTATAATGACCTTCAAAATCTCTAGCCAGGCGTCACTAACACTATCAAGATTTAGCTTCAGTTTAGCAAGTATTATGGTTTGCACAGCGCTCCAGTCCTCCTACCAATCCCAAACAGTTACCTGTTCTCCCCTTCTGTTCAGACCCGGTCTTTCACAACAGGACGGTCAATGGCCCTGCAACTCTTAATAATTTATATGAAGATGTCTCCCCTCCGTCATCCCTTTCAGCTTAACATAATTTGCCCAATAGCCATCTCTTTCTTTTCTTTCAAATCAGGCACTTTGTAGAAAAGCAACTGTCCCATTTACCCCACCACCCCGCTGAAGAGGAAAGTGACCAATTCCTTACCCTTGATTTCGATCAAAGCAGATCACATCGATAATTTGCATCATAATGGATGGACTCTGTACATCTTTCCCTCACTACATGACCTCACAGAATGACCAGTGGAGTAACATGCAGCACCTGGTGCATTCCTCATCCATATGTGCCACGCACCGACTACTGCAATCAAGGGGCTCCACAAAGCACATTTCACCAACGCTAAATATCTCCTGGACATGCTCTCGGCTGACAAACCTTTGGTCCATTATATTTCAAAACATTAGGCCGGGCCATTTACACACCTATTGACCCCAGGCCTGTTAAGGCCGTTTTATGCTTGACGCGTTGGAGGTGGCGCGCGCATTCGTGACATCAAAATGACGGAATTTCCGGCCGGCGCGTCCGATTTTCAGAGCGCGAGCACAGAGCGCGCACCAGTCTATTTTTTTCAGCGGAGCCCGATAAACCGGAAACAGAAAGCCTGAACGAGCTCCTGGGAAACCAGATGCCAGGACTCTCAGACTGACTGCAAGTCTCTCTGGTAAACTTACCGGGTTAAGATGAGTTCTTTTTTTGTGAATGAAAGGCTTGATCTGACCAAGTAGCTCACTGAATCAAAACGAAGCATTAACGGCACTGTTGCTGCCTGTTCTGCCGTTTATCTTTTTCTTCTTCTTCTTCTAGTCCTTAGAAAGAAAAACATCGGTAGCCTTTGCTCCTTAGCGCCACCGCTGTTCAGGAGAAGACTGCAACTAATGCCGCGACCACCACGCGCGAGTATAAATACTCACGGCAGTCCCGTGACGTCATGATTTCCGCACGCACTGTTGAAAGCGCTAGTATATCTGAGCCTTTACAGCCCTGCTGGGCCTCCTCCTACCACCTCACAGCATGTCATCCCATTTGCTGCTCTGTTGGCCAGGCGTGCTATTCTTCTTATCTGGAAACATGACTCCCCTGCGACAGGAAATCTTGGAATGCGGTAGAAAATTATGATTCTAAATAAAAGACACCCTTAAAACCTTTCACAGGACCTGGAACCCCCTTCTGGACTTTATTGATAGCCTCACTATCACTTCTGAGACTGACAGTGTTCACTGAGTAAAACCAGTTGGAGAGAAAGAGAGTAATCCAATTCTCAATTTTTTCCTCTTTCTTTGCTTTTTCCTTCTTTCTTTCTTTCTTTATGTACTTGTACCAAGGGAGGTGGGGGAGCTGGGATTACTTGTGGAATTGTACTGTAATGTCTGCTGGAACCAGGACAGATAGAAGTTCAAGCAAAGTGGCCCCATATCTCCTCTGGGATGTGAGAGGAATGATACTGTGAGAGAAGTGTTTTTGCTGTTGTGATGTGACAGCACAGCTGATGTACTGTCAGTAGGAAACATCCATTGTTCCAATTCCCTCTAAAGACATTTAGTTATTTAGTTTGTTTCCTCCTAGAGACTCCAAGAGAAAGTGAAGGAGGGGAACCTGGACCCCAGGGAGCAGCTGGTTGCCATGGAAGCGCAGGTCAGCTGCCCTTGCTCTTATCTGTTTCTTTGTGGCTGACTGAGCACAATCATTACTTTCTCTTATCTGTCAGTTCCATGTGCTTCCCCACAGAGGAAGGACTTCCCCACAGGGATCCCTCAGTGTGGGACTGATGCTCTGAGATTTGCCCTTTGCTCTCACAAGATGCAGGGTGAGTGACTCTCCTCTCTGCTCACTTTATCTAACCAGGAAGACCATTTGTCAGAGGGAGTGAATGTGTGGAGCTGTGTGAACATGAACACAGTGTTGCAGGAAAAGAAGATGATGTGCAACTTGAACTAGATGGAGATAGCGAGAGGAGTTGTGAGGGACTGCAGTGACAGGACTAGAGATGGGTTGTCAAGATTTTTTGCCTGTACCAATTTGGCAGCTGATCTGCTCTTTCATTTTGCACTGTGCAACGAAGAAATGTTCTCATTCTTCCATGAGTTCTTCCAAGTGTTTCTCCTAAGTGGCATGTCTCTCCGGTTAGTCCACTTTCCTATGCTTGTGTCTGGAAGGATTTACTGCCGTGGGATAATGAATGTGTTCAGCACATTTGATGTAATTGTAGACTAAGGCTGGGTATTCAACCTCAATACTTTCTTGGAAAACTGAAAACTGAAATCAAAAACTCTGAAGTTCTGAAAGGACCACTTTATTCCATTTGTCAGTTGGAGTAACAGATTATTACACATAAAGGCTTAGGCCTCCTGCACACTGCCTGCGTGGCGTGAGCGTGTCAGCTGCGTGGTGTATCCGTTTTTATTTCGGCTGCCATGTTAACAGGTTAGAGCTTGCACACTGCCTGCGTGACACGCACGTCTCAGACGCTGAAAACGCATGCATGCTAGAAACAGAACCGATGCCTTTTTTTCACGCGACACGCAAGCGTGTTGGAAGTGTTTCCAGGCAAAATAGAATACGAAAAGATGTTTATATGTCATTTTGACACAAATACATTTAATACATTTTGATGTTTGAAAGTCTCTAGGTTTTGACATTAAGGCGTAACTCTCGCAAAAATACATCCTAGGGTATTTTTGTGAATGTACCCGAGTCAAACTTTAGTTTAAAAGCATAATTAGGACGGAAGCGCCACTTTTAAGATTGACCGTATTCTAGTTTTCGGTCAAATGGCCTTTTGAATGGGAGAGCTAGGGGCACTTTTATGCTAGCCTCAAAATATCTATTTTTAACCACTAAGAAGACTCGACACAACATGAGACTTTGCTTCAAGTATCTCCAGGAGCTCTACACATTAACTCAGCATTGAGAACATTGTTTGTGTACACAGATTTACTAAAAAGAAAGGTTTTGAAAAACTCATCGTAGCTCTTGTTGTTTTCGCTTGCAGCCATTTTATCAGTCAAAAAGAGTCGATCTCTGAACGCGGATGAACGGACTCCATAGGAGGAAATGTCATTCTTATATGAGGCTCCTTTTTCAACTACAAGGTCAATATTGTTTTTCACTAACAACAAAACAACAAATAATCCGTGCATTAATATAGGACTAAGCTTTAGGAGCTTTCCATCTTTACTCTCCTCCCTGTTATGTCGCATTCGGAAATCAACTCGTTTTGACTGATAAAATGGCTGCGGTCGGAAACAACAAGAGCTACGGTGAGTTGTTAAAAACTTTCTTTTTAGTAAATCTGTGTACACAAACAATGTTCTCAATGCTGCGTTAATGTGTAGATCTCCTGGAGATACTTGGAGCAAAGTCTCATGTTGTGTCGAGTCTTCTTAGTGGTTAAAAATAGATATTTTGAGGCTAGCATAAAAGTGCCCCTAGCTCTCATTCAAAAGGACATTTGACCCAAAAACGAGAATACGGTCAATCTTAAAAGTGGCGCTTCCGTCCTAAATATGCTTTTAAACTAAAGTTTGACTCGCGTACATTCACAAAAATACCCTAGGTTGCATTTTAGCGAGAGTTACGCTTTAATGCAGATATAAATGTAATAAAAAATAAATAAATATCGATTTTCAAATATTACACCTGTCGATACTAAATATTCTGTAGCTTATTTTGCCGTTAATACTGACGACGTCTTTGCTGTAATCAAATCAGTATATATTTATGTTTATGTTTATGGGGAACATACGTGTGTACAGACGAGGCTGGCTGCAGCAGCGCTGCGTCAGACACGTTTCTGGTGTGCAAAGACAGAGAAAACGCCACGCAGCCGCCACACAATTGACATACAACAGAAATGCCACGCTCACGCCACGCAGCCAGTGTGCAGGAGACTTTATCAAAACACTGCACAATGGTTTATAATACTAAGAGACAGGATTTTACATCTGTGGAAAGTTATCACAGCAGTAGTCTATATCCACAACGTGTCACTTCTGGGATTGCTCCGGTACCACCGGAAATTCGGCCGGATATCTCTAATTTTGTCCGGATGTCCGTTACCTTCCTCTTTCTTTGTGTTGGCGTTCTAACCTCCGGCTGATTTGTGAGGACTCTGGTTAACTGCTCCTCATATCTCTGCAGGGTAAATCCAGTTGTCCAACTGTTTATCTTCAAAGTCTATTTACCTTCATGCTCTTTTTGTTATCAGGAGAAGACATCAGTCTGTCCATCTCTCAGGTCCTGAGTTGCAGACACTTCTGTAACAAGATGTGGCAGGCACTGAGATTCACACTGGGAGTACTGGGTGCTAACACAACCCCAGTGGCAACACTGGAAGAGGTACAGCCAAGAAACCAGCAGGCGGACCGCACTTTTATTCTGATGTTCTGTTCATGTATATAGTTGTGCTGTTGTCGAGTAAACGGCCAACCTTGTCTTAAAAAACATTTGAAGATCAACCATTCAGAAATGTGTATGATTTCAACAAAAGCCCTCCCTGAGCCGGCCTGACAGTCCCTGCCAGCCTCGGCACTAAATGTTTGTGTGCCACTGAGGCAGATTGGACCAAAGCTGTTGATCTTGCACAAAGCAACATATTTTAGTGTCTGCCTACACTAGATGGTGCAGGGAAAGATTGGCTTAAATGTAACAATCAGTTTGTGGAAAAAAAGACTGTAACCATACACTCCACACACCACACACAGCCAAATAGTATATAATGAAGGATCCCTAATCAGCATTGGTATGAGCACACAGTTTGCTAAAGGACACACTAACATAGGCAGGCAAGGCATGAGCAGTGTTACAGGTCTCATCGTCTTCAGTACAGTTGGATTTGACACAACAACAAAAAACTGGTATGGAACCAAGGCTGCCAGTGGTTTGTCCGCAGTCCTGTTTGTCTGCGCTAACTAGAGCACAATATAACGGTTAATTTGACTCCTCACACATTGATGTTTAAAGGAATACATTGGTGCTAATTAATAGGCAAACATCTGAGCACCTTATGTCAGACAAAGTTTGTTGTTGTCATTTAGCCCAGATGTGATAGTTTGAGTGATCTGTTGTCAACTCCCAGTATTTTAAGCCTTATACAACCATCTTGAGTTGTCCAGCAACATAAATCCTCACAATCTCATATGACTGGAAGGCAGTGGAAGTACAGAGCTGGAGTCAGGTTGCTGTTAGCCTAGCTTAGCATTAAGACTGAAAGCAGGGGGAAACAGCTAGCCTGGCCCTGTCCTACCAGCACCTCTACAGCTCACTGATTGACATGAAGCAACAGCGCTTGGATGCAGTGACTGTGCATGGCTTCCTTGGAGCCTTGTCCATACAGTGAGTTTGCCAGCGCAATAGTCAGAGACTCTGTGTAATGAAGAAATAGTTTCAGTACGTAATTTGCCCTAAAACCACAAAGTGTTGTTTTAACATTTCTGTGTGTGTATAGATTAAAAGAGACAGCCATGGATGTTTTGCATACATCATGTCGGGACCTTTTAGACAGAGCCTGGCTAGCTGTTTCCCCCTGATTCCTGTCTTGATGCTAAGCTAGGCTAACCATGTCATGCGTCCTACTTTACTTTACACAGACACGAGATAAAAGAAGATTCAGTGTATTTAACAGACATCCTGTCCAAACCCAGGATTTAAACTATTAGTTGTAAAGGATATCCAAATGTAAAAGATATATTGATTATACTATATAAGTGTTTCTTTCCCATGTCCAGACTTGTGCAGTGAGCAGCATGGAGCGCTGGATCTGCTCCAGACTCTACAGCACTGTGGTTCAGTGTGAGCAGGCCTTTGAGGTCTACGAGCTGCACACGGTCACATCTGCGCTGTACTCCTTCTGGGTCCACAGCCTGTGTGACGTCTACATGGTGAGGAGCAGAACTCTCACATTGCATTATGGGTACACTTTGATGTCATCAAGAAAAGGACAGATTAGAAATGAGATCCTAACTTGTCTCCCTTGTATTAGCAGTAATATAAAAAGCAAGGCTGATATGTTTCCCTGATTAATTAGTCTCAGGGTGTCAGAGAGGGATGTAAACAGATGAACCTGAATAAAACCAGAGTGTTTGAGTTGATTTTATAGTAGTTACCCCGATGTGGAAATGTAACGTGTGTGTGTGTGTGTGTGTGTGTGTGTGTGTGTGTGTGTGTGTGTGTGTGTGTGTGTGCGTCTTATAGGAGTGTGTGAAGCCGGTGCTGGTCCAGCGGCAGGATGGAGGGGCCGTGGTCCAGACGGACACAGAGCCCAGTGTCAGAGCCAGGCAGGTGGCCAGTAGTGTCCTCTACCACTGTGTGTCCATGTCTCTGGCCCTGCTCTCCCCCTTCATGCCCTTCATCACTGAAGAGCTGTGGCAGAGACTCCAGCCACGCGGACCTGGAGCTGCTGCCCCCCCGAGCGCTCTGTGTTTACAGCTGTACCCCTGCTCCTCTCAGCTGGTAGGACTACAACCATCAAACCTCTCCACAACCACACATAGACTGTAAAAATAATGGACGTAGCATCCGTGACGTCACCCATTTGACGTCACTGCCGCTTTGAAGCCGGGAGTTTGGCAATACGGCTGCAGCCCTCATGTTTTTCTTTTTAAACGGATGTGACAATTTTTGATAGAGGGGGGAGCTGGGGAGGATGACACAGCCAAGCCAGTGTTATTTATGGTTGCTATGGCGCTGCGCTAAGCTAAACGCTCAGATGCGAGTCATCCAGCGGAGATTTACTGGTGGGTAAACACAGACCTCTGGGTACTGGAGCCTTTCATCTGCATCTACGGCAGAACAGAAAATCAGCAAGCTTTCCTTTAAGGTACCAGCTAACGCTAGCGGTAGCTTGCTAGCTTGGTTGGCAGAACGCTGAACAAGACATTTTTAGGTGACCAAAATCTGATCTTTCAAAGCTCAACCAATGAGATATCAGGACATCAAACTGAATCTTGTCCAACCTAAAATATGATTAGAACCTCTTGTCATGGCACCTTAGCTCTCTAACCAAGTTATATTTTCCTTTTCATGAACCCCTTTCAAAGAAGAAAATATTGGCTTTAGCATTGTTGTCAGAGAAGATAGTATTTCAACATAGCATAGTTTCCTTAATATTTGATGACAAATTGTGGTAATTTTTTTATTTAATACAGTAAATATTTTACATATTGGACCTTTAAGTGTTCTCTTATATACACAGTACATCTTTGCTTATACTTTACTCCTGAATGTGTTCTGTTATTTTTGTCTGGATTGTCAACTTTCCATGTGTTTTAGCTGATGCGTTCTTTTTCTGTAACCTCTCCATCCTGCCAGGCACACTGGCATTTCCCTGAAGAGGAAAGAAATTTCCTGTTGGTGCAGGAAGTGATCCGAGTGGCCCGCTCACTACGATCCCAGTGTGGCATGACCAAAGAAAAACCTGCCAGTAAGTCATTTTAAAGGAGAATTCTGGTGGATTTCAACACGTAGCTCTGTTGTTTGTAAATGTGGAGTGCTGTCAGTAGCGAAATAAACGAAACCAATCGGTGCTGCCTACACCGTGTTATCCTCCTGCTTGTAATGACATCTCAAACATGTTTAGAGGCTAAAAACAGGTTTAAAACCTGCCCTGTTTCAGCCTGTTGGGTGCTAACTCTAGCAGGAGGAGAACACGGTGTAGGCAGCACCGATTGGTTTCGTTTTTCTTGCTACTGACAGCACTCCACATTTACAAACAGAGCTACGGGTTGAAATCAGTTTAACAGTTAAAAACAACTCTAAAACAACTCTTCACTGATGAACGGTCTAAGACTGCTAGATGAAAATGTTTTCATACAAAACAAATTTGATGAGCTTTATTGATAAATTAATAAATGCATGGATTACATGGATTGTAAAAGTGGTTTATTTCAATGTTGTATGTTGTGTGTTTCAGTGTGGGCAGTGTGTTCACTCGGCCAGGCCCAGATCCTGCTGCACTTTGGCTCAGCTGTTAGGACTTTAAGCCGGATCTCAAGCCTCCATATCCACTGTCCTCAGAGAGCAGACCTCTTCTCTGTCCACTCCACTCCTCCACCCGAAGGAAGCCTCATCGGTGTGGTGGACCATACGTGTCAACTACACCTTCACATTCAGGTATGTATCAACTTCCTTCTGCTTCGGCCCTTAAGCCAGTCTTATAAGCACAATTATATGGAAGTTTACAGCTGCCAATATTACAATCAACCCCGCAAATGGAGTTGGATTTGCAGGGCTAATTGTAAGTCACTCCCCCCAACTAATTTGATAAGTGGATGACAAAAAAATGAATTGCCTACAATTTTAATAATCAATTAAGCTTTTCAGATATTTATTCAGCAAAAACATCAAACAATTTCTGGTTCCGGCTTCCTGAATGTGAGGATTTGCTGCTTTTCTTTATGAAATGGAAGATTATGAAATGTCTTTTGGTCCTGGACTGACTAAACTCTCTAAACTAAACTTTGTCAGTCAGTACAAAACAAGTTATTTGAAGACTCTGACTCTGAGAAACAATGGAAGACATGGGGCAACCTGGTAGCTCACCTGGTTGACTGTGCGCCCCATGTAAAGAAGGCTCAGTCCTTACCGCAGTGGCCTGGGGTTAGATTCCAACCTGTGGCCCTTTGCTGCTTGTCATTGGCAAACATTTTATAGACTTAACAATAAAAGAAATAACTGACACATTAATCTACAATGCATAAATATGATAGTTGCAGCCCCAATCCTTTCTCTGTCTTTTGGCCTGAACCAAACAGTGCTTGGTTCAGAATTGTTTAAATCCAAACGATGCCCAACCCTACTCCCAAGTAACAATTAGATTGCCAAAATCATTAGAGCTTAATTGTGAAATTGACTCTGCATTGACTTTGCAATGTGCTACCTAAGCTTCAAAATCCAAACTGGAATGCCTCATCATCTACAGCCACATGTGTGCACATCAGTATGCTGGTGTGTTCCGCTGTTTTAGTTTCCATGGTGGTGATGTCTAACATACAGCATGATTTACTCTCTCAGAGTGGAATGAACATTGAAAACCAGATGGTGCAGCTCTCCCAGCGCAGAGACAAGCTGGTTCCAAAGCTGGAGAAGATCCTGTGCAAAGTGCAGTCCCCAGACTACCTGGCCAAGGTTCCCGCTCATGTCAGGCAGCAGATGGACACTAAGGTGAGCAGCACTGGGCCGTAAGTTGCAGGCCTGCTAGGGGTTATTTACAACCCCAAATCAGAAAAAGTTGGGACAGTATGAAAAACACAAATAAAAAAAGAAAGTAGTGATTTCTAAATGTACTTTGACTTGTATTTCATTGCAGACAATGTGAACACAAAATAGTTCATGTTTTGTCTGGTCAACTTAATTTCATTTGTAAATATACATCCTTTCCTGTCATTCAGACCTGCAACACATTCCAAAAAAGGTTGGGACAGGAGCAATTAAGGGCTAGTAATCAGGTAAATTGGTTAAATAATGATGTGATTTGAAACAGGTGATGTCAACAGGTGATTGTAATTATGATTTGGTACAAAAGCAGCATCCAAGAAAGGTCTAGTCCTTCAGGAGCAAAGACGGGCCGAGGATCGCCAGTTTGCCAACAAATACGTGAGAAAATGATTGAAATGTTTAAAAACAATGTTCCTCAAAGAAAGATAGGAAGACATTTGCTTATTTCACCTTCAACAGTGCATAACATAATTAAAGATTCAAGGAGTGAGGAGGAATTTCAGTGCGTAAAGGACAAGGGCGCAAGCCTAAGCTGAACAACCGTGATCTCCGAACCCTCAGGCGGCACTGCATCAAGAATCGTCATTCATCTATAAGCGGTATCACCACATGGGCTCAGGACTACTTTGGAAAACCTTTGTCAAGTACCACAATACGTAGGTACAGCCACAAATGCCAGTTAAAACTGTACTGTGCCAAAAGGAAGCCCTATGTTAACAGTGTCCAGAAGCGCCGTTGACTTCTCTGGGCTCGGAGGCATCTGGGATGGACCATCACACAGTGGAAACGTGTACTGTGGTCAGATGAATCAGTATTTCAGGTATTGTTTGGGAGAAATGGACGTGTAGTAGTAGCCGTGTGCTGCGGACCAAAGAAGAAAAGGATCATCCAGACTGTTACCAGCAACAAGTCCAAAAGCCAGGGTCTGTCATGGTATGGGGTTGTGTCAGTGCCCTTGGCAAAGGTAACTTGCACTTCTGTGATGGCACCATTAATGCTGAAAAGTACATAGAGATTTTGGAGCACAATATGCTGCCTTCAAGAAGACATCTTTTCCAGGGACATCCATGCATATTTCAACAAGATAATGCTAAACCACATTCTGCACACATTACAAAGTCCTGGCTGCGGAGGAAGAGGATACGGGTACTTGACTGGCCTGCCTGCAGTCCCGACCTGTCTCCAATAGAAAATGTGTGGCGCATTTTGAAGCGCAAAATGCGACAAAGAAGGCCACGTACTGTTGCCCACCTTAAGACTTGTTTGCAGCAAGAATGGGACAAAATTACACCTGAAACACTTCATCACTTGGTGTCTTCAGTCCCTAAACGTCTTTTAAGTGTTGTGAAAAGGAATGGCAACATTACAAAGTGGTAAATGCTTTACTGTTCCAACTTTCTTTGAAATGTGTTGCAAGGACCAAAATAGGAATTTTGTTTTTTTGAAACACAAACAATAAAAGTCATGAGGAACACATTAAATGATGTGCTGTTGTATTGTCTGCAATGAAATACAAGTCAAAGTACATTTAGAAATCACTACTTTCTTTTTTTATTTGTGTTTTCCATACTGTCCCAACTTTTTCTGATTTGGGGTTGTATAATTGGTTATTATTGGTCTTAACATGAGAAAGGTTAATATTTTGTATTCAATTATTTTCAAACTGATTTATAATTTAGATTTTTAGTATGCCACTTCAGTAGATTTGCTACATTTTTACATTTTAGTTCATTAACATTTTACTAATATCCTATTTTTAGTTGTGTACTTACACCCAAATTATCCCAAATATTTCCAACAATGTTCAAACCCAGAGAAATCTGCCATTGTAATCAATGACACGGACCGTGTCGTTTGGTCGCCTGTCAGTGGTGTCATGTAACCTTTAGTCTATATCCATGACGTTCCACTTCCGTGATTGCTCCGTTGCTTCTGACAATTCCGCTGGATGTCCTTCATTCGGCCGGATGTCCGTCGCCTTCCTCTTTCTTTGTGTTGGCGTTCTAACCTCTGGTGGATTTCTGAGGACTCTGGTTAACTGCTCCTCAGATATCTGCAGGGTAAATCCAGACAGCTAGCTAGACTATCTGTCCAATTTGAGTTTTCTGTTGCACGACTAAAACAACTTTTGAACGTACACATGTTCCACCAAAACAAGTTCTTCCTGAGGCTACTTTGCAGAGGCACCGTGGCTCCATACGGTGCTTAGCGCCACCCATGACGATTGTGATTGGTTTAAAGAAATGCCAATAAACCAGAGCATGTTTTTCTCCCATCCCGGAATGCTGTGTGGACTAGCCAGACCCTCCTCCGCAGGGCTGTGGAGGAAGGTCTGGCAATATGAGACCATATAACCTTTGACCCCTCTAGATGCTCTAACTTCCATCAAAACACGGAGATGATGATACAAAGAGAGTAATGTAAATCATATAATGTCACAGAATTATACTTTTATATTTTCTGCCACACAGTATCATGTTTTCATTACTTACATGCCACTTTGCAACACAGTAATACATTAATTCTGATTACTATTGTATCATTAATTATGTATTAAATACTATCCAGTATTAGACCTGCACGATTTGGGGAAAACTATGAATCACGATTTATTAGCTTAGAATTGATATCACGATTCTCTGCCACGATTGTTTTCTCATCAAGTGTAATGTTTGTTGAACACATGAACCATGACAAAACAAAACAAATTGGCAGTTCCAAACATAGATTTATTTTGGCATCTATAGCACATTGGTCATCATCACAAGCCTATAAACACAGAGGCTTCAATGAATAAAGAAAATAAAGTACATACTGGCCATTTAAGTACAATAGGCTACCAAAAATAGTGACATATAACACATTGAACTAAATATGGCCCTGATACAGGCTCTATCTGAACTAAATATGGCCCTGGTACAGGCTCTATCTGAACTAAATATGGCCCCGATACAGGCTGTATCTGAACTAAATATGGCCCTGATACAGGCTCTATCTGAACTAAATATGGCCCTGATACAGGCTCTATCTGAACTAAATATGGCCCTGATACAGGCTCTATCTGAACTAAATATGGCCCTGATACAGGCTCTATCTGAACTAAATATGGCCCTGATACAGGCTCTATCTGAATTAAATATGGCCCTGACACAGGCTCTATCTGGACTAAATATGGCCCTGATACAGGCTCTATCTGAACTAAATATGGCCCCGATACAGGCTCTATCTGAACTAAATATGGCCCCGATACAGGCTCTATCTGAACTAAATATGGCCCTGATACAGGCTGTATCTGAACTAAATATGGTCCTGATACAGGCTCTATCTGAACTAAATATGACCCTGATACAGGCTCTATCTGAACTAAATATGGCCCTGATACAGGCTGTATCTGAACTAAATATGGCCCTGGTACAGGCTCTATCTGAACTAAATATGGCCCTGGTACAGGCTGTATCTGAACTAAATATGGCCCTGATACAGGCTCTATCTGAACTAAATATGGCCCTGATACAGGCTGTATCTGAACTAAATATGGCCCTGGTACAGGCTCTATCTGAACTAAATATGGCCCTGATACAGGCTCTATCTGAACTAAATATGGCCCTGATACAGGCTCTATCTGAACTAAATATGGCCCTGATACAGGCTCTATCTGAACTAAATATGGCCCTGATACAGGCTCTATCTGAACTAAATATGGCCCTGACACAGGCTTTATCTGGACTAAATATGGCCCTGATACAGGCTCTATCTGAACTAAATATGGCCCCGATACAGGTTCTATCTGAACTAAATATGGCCCCGATACAGGCTCTATCTGAACTAAATATGGCCCTGATACAGGCTCTATCTGAACTAAATATGGCCCTGATACAGGCTCTATCTGGACTAAATATGGTCCTGATACAGGCTCTATCTGAACTAAATATGACCCTGATACAGGCTCTATCTGAACTAAATATGGCCCTGATACAGGCTCTATCTGAACTAAATATGGCCCTGACACAGGCTTTATCTGGACTAAATATGGCCCTGATACAGGCTCTATCTGAACTAAATATGGCCCCGATACAGGTTCTATCTGAACTAAATATGGCCCCGATACAGGCTCTATCTGAACTAAATATGGCCCTGATACAGGCTCTATCTGAACTAAATATGGCCCTGATACAGGCTGTATCTGAACTAAATATGGTCCTGATACAGGTTCTATCTGAACTAAATATGGCCCCGATACAGGCTCTATCTGAACTAAATATGGCCCTGATACAGGCTCTATCTGAACTAAATATGGCCCTGATACAGGCTCTATCTGGACTAAATATGGTCCTGATACAGGCTCTATCTGAACTAAATATGACCCTGATACAGGCTCTATCTGAACTAAATATGGCCCTGATACAGGCTCTATCTGAACTAAATATGGCCCTGACACAGGCTTTATCTGGACTAAATATGGCCCTGATACAGGCTCTATCTGAACTAAATATGGCCCCGATACAGGTTCTATCTGAACTAAATTTGGCCCCGATACAGGCTCTATCTGAACTAAATATGGCCCTGATACAGGCTCTATCTGAACTAAATATGGCCCTGATACAGGCTGTATCTGAACTAAATATGGTCCTGATACAGGCTCTATCTGAACTAAATATGACCCTGATACAGGCTCTATCTGAACTAAATATGGCCCTGATACAGGCTCTATCTGAACTAAATATGGCCCTGATACAGGCTCTATCTGAACTAAATATGGCCCTGATACAGGCTCTATCTGAACTAAATATGGCCCTGATACAGGCTCTATCTGAACTAAATATGGCCCTGGTACAGGCTCTATCTGAACTAAATATGGCCCTGGTACAGGCTGTATCTGAACTAAATATGGCCCTGATACAGGCTCTATCTGAACTAAATATGGCCCTGATACAGGCTGTATCTGAACTAAATATGGCCCTGGTACAGGCTCTATCTGAACTAAATATGGCCCTGGTACAGGCTCTATCTGAACTAAATATGGCCCTGATACAGGCTCTATCTGAACTCCTTGAACATGTCTTTACATAATTAAAACATGTTAAAGGGGTGATAGAATGCAAACCCACGTTTACCTTGTCATAGTTGAATAATGACAGTTTGGTGGGTAAATAGGACATACATAGAACCTCAAAGTCCCATAGACACCTCTTTCCTCTGCAAATCTCACTATTTGAAACTGCCTCTGAAAACGGGCAAATCTCAACAAAGCTCATAGTTGACTCAACTCAGTGGCTGTACCTTATTTGGCTCTAGTCTGTACCTTTGTCACGCCCAACATTTACACATTGACAACTGGTCTGAGAACAGCTGCTGTTGTGAATGTAAGTCGCGGAGATCTCAGAAACGTTGTACATTGTTCTTCTGCTATTTCATTACTAAATTCACTTCGGAGACTTTATTAAGTGCGTGCTTGCGTGCGTGCGTGTCGCTTGTTGTAAACCAACCAATCAGCGCTCAGCTCATCTAAATATCCATGAGCATACCATATAAGGGAGAAAACCTCTCCTTTCATTCTAGGGCTAAAACACAGGGTTGCATTAGGGAGCATAGAACAGCACCCAGGCCATTTTCAGCCCAACCAATGTTACATACCCTATTAGGAGACCTTAAGGAACAGTGTTATATACCCTATCTAATCATTCTATCACCCCTTTTAATTTCAATGTCAAATGCTTTCAATAAATTAATTGAAGGAGAAAAAAAAAAAATCAAAGTCATTTAAAAATTAAATCGCGAACAGGGGTGAATCGAGGTCGCGATTTTATAACGATTTCTCGTGCAGGCCTATCCAGTATACTAGTTCTGTAGTACATGCTTGTCTAATTGTATTCTAGTTAGCATACAATCATGTGTGAAACTGTGACTGGTATTTTGACCCTGTGTGTTCAGATGTCGGCCCTGCAGCAGGAGCTGCAGAGCGTGGAGGAGCAGCTGAAGTTCCTGCAGGAGACTCAAACATCACCATAACTCCAGCCAACCGTGTGGACTGCTGGACGTCACTCGCTGAGTTTTCTGTTGCACGACTAAAACTACTTTTGAATGTACACACATTCTGCCAAAACAAGTTCCTTCCCGAGGCAACTTTGCAGAGGCGTTGATGCTCTGCTCGGCGCTCAGCGCCGCCCATGACGATTGTGATTGGTTTAAAGAAATGCCAATAAACCTTTCTCCCATCTCAGAATGCTGTGTGGACTAGCCAGACTAGACTTGATGAATTATTTATAATGTTGTCTGAACTGGTGATCTCTACACTGCTTTAATGAAGGACACTTCACTGCATAGTATCATTATTATGTTGTTCACATAATGCAGTATCGCACGGTCAAACTGTGATACTGCAGTACTGTATTGCATAACTAACAACTCACCTGCAGATGGAGTTGTGGCAGGCTGCAGGTATCCATGGAACGCTTCGGTTTTGTGCACACATGCATGATGGAAGTTAGAAGCAGTTTATCAGTTGCTGCTGTTCAGCAAGTATTTGTGTTACTAAAAGAGGGACAATTTATTCATTCAAAAGGAAACTGCAGCCAAGTCACATCAGTCACAAAACAAATGATGTTGGTATGAAAACTAAACTACAATAATAAATAAAATATAAATATATAAAATCATAGCTAAGAGAATAGAAATGAAAAGTAGTAGCCAGTCACAATCAGAAAAGGATTTATTGCCAAGCAAGTAACACAAGGAATTTGCCTTGGTTGTTGGTGCGTACATAAACATATTAATGAATGAAACATGAATATGAAATAACATATGTACAATATAACTATTTACCATTAAGAAAAAAGAAACCGCATTGAACATGTAGACAGTGCCCAGTAATTCAATGTACATTGGTAGTGCCAATGTAAATAGATGTATAAATGTCCATGGATGTCAAAATAGAATTAGCTGTTAATTTAATATATTGATGCTAACCAGTATGGAGGTATGCTATGTATATATGTATATAGTTTTAGACTTAACTCACAAAAGGGGTTCTAATGAAATATGTTATTGAGTTGCATTGTGGGAAGTGTATGATAGTGTTTTTGGGCTTGCCCCATACTAGGGAATAAAAAGCAGGATATGTCGGGCATTGCTGCTTCAATCTTGACCATTTATCTTTTCACAGACATTGTATATATAACAGAAATAAAAAACGAATGCATATATTCGGTGGCAGATTTGTGTTGGCAGGTTTATAAGATAGAACATTGAAATTGTTCGGGATAGGACTCTGCTCGGGTCGGGTCAACTCGATCCGAAACGGGTCAATAATGCGGAAGTGTAGTTTTGTGTAGTCAAATGAAAAATGCCGTCATCATACACGAGAAGAGGCAGCCTGTGGGAAACCCAGCTGGGGTATAGAGAAACTGAACCCGGACAGAGGACATGACTTCTCGCTGCAAAATGTCACTGTGGACACATAAGCCGGTGGCTGTGTAACTGACGTTGGTAGCAGAGCAGACACTGTAGCCTGCTAACATTAGCAGCGACTGGTGTTGCATACAAGAGCAGAGCCGGGGAATAATGGGAACCAGAGGTGGAGGTGCAGGCAACACTGGAGCCGCTCTGTAGCTCACACAGAGATGTGCTGTGAATGTAACACCGAAGGAAATACAAATGTGGTTCGAATAGCAAACGTTAGCTAGCTATCCAGTCAGCTAGCCGGTCAATGCTGCAGCTTGGTGTGAGCTGTATTTCCTTTCACGGTGCAAGCCCTACCGACTCGTTGAGAACGGCATGTGAGAGGTGAGTGAGACTGGTGTGTCAATGGCTTCGACCAGGACTGCTCATGAAAAAAGGGAAAAAGCGTCACCACTGTTGCTCGGCGTTAGCCAGCTAGCTAGCTAACCAGCTAGTCGGCATAACGGTTTAGCTTGCTATTAAGACACTCTTCATGCCCTGATGCTCAGAAATCAACGTAGAGAGGATAACCACCGGCTATGCCCCTGCTCCATTTAACGTCCGCTGTGTTCTCTGTTTTAATTTAGCTAAGGTATAGCCGATAGTTTGGTGTCAGCTAGCTTCAAAGAAGAATACAGCTCGGTTTCATCTCAACTGAGAAGACAGCTGCACCGCTCGTGACCTGCCGTTTGCAATGTGGACACTTGCATCAGCTGAAAGTTAATAGTACATTATGTAGCTAGTGTTAGCAATGTAAGAGGCCTCGCCGGCCAGTCCTCATTGCCTTTCTACAGTGTAGTCATATGAAGCATTAGCCGGATAGTAACGTTACGCTGCCTGATGCCTCGATAGGTGCCTGCTCCTCTGGTTCATCCTACCAGTCAGTTCCACGTTGTCTGACGGAAGGAGGAGGGAGTTAAGGAAGAATAGAGTTTCAGCTGGTAACATTTGTGAGAAGAGCAACAGTTCCCTCCCTCTGCCCATCCTCCCTCTCTGTTCAGTCAGCAAAGCTTAACTTGCTACAGTCGAAAGGGAGGCATGACAGATCTGTAGGCTGCTCCGAGTTCAGGTAACGTTACGGTTAGTTTGACACTATATTCCTTATTTCTGCGGTTTACTTCTTGTTTGGCTCATAATATTTACAGACGCATGGTTTTCATATGTCCCTGACAGTTCTTTAAAGTACCCTGACTGTGTCTGACTCTTTTCCTTTCCCTCATATTTTTACGTTTCTTCTTTAATTGATCCCTTGTTGCCTAACGTTACTGCATGTACTGCTTTTTGTTTTCCAGATAACAACTGTACCTTAGATTGGCAGTGGGTTTCAAAAGTGTTAATGTTGCTACTTTATTTATCAAGATGACCATTTAAGTGTGTCAACTCTTTCCAAGCACTAGTAAAATATACAGTCATTATGTTCAACTAGCTAAAACGTATGCGTTCTAATGCAAAAGTCCTGCAATCAACCTTACCTTCATGAATGTTCACTTTTTGTTGAAATTATTTTAGAGAGGTGTTGATTGAACTGTATGGTCATTTTCCAGCAAGGCCGAGATCCTCTGTGTGGCAGGTGTTATACAGGTTTCAGGACTGTGGCCGGTTTCAGGACTGTGGCCGGTTTCAGGACCGTGGCCGGTTTCAGGACTGTGGCAGGTTTCAGGACCGTGGCAGGTTTCAGGATCGTGGCCGGTTTCAGGACTGTGGCAGGTTTCAGGACCGTGGCAGGTTTCAGGACTGTGGCAGGTTTCAGGACCGTGGCAAGCAGGTGGCCCTCGTTCAGCACCTACAGAGGATCAGCAGAGCTGTGTGGCACCACAGTGGCAATCTGTCGCAAATTTTCTGGGAAAACCCACAGGAGACTAGTGTGTGCATGGTTGTCACAACAGGTCAGCTCGAGAAAATGTATCTTGTGTATCATATCGGTTTAGCCTGGTACACCAGACCATACGGGTGAAACTGGAAATCAGCCCAACTCTTAGCACCCATGTGTCCGTAGTCAACAATGCTATATCTACTGGGTTGTGTTGCCTAAACCGAAACAAACTGAAACTGCGAAAATAATTAGTTAGCTTGGTGTAAAAATAGGTTTCTCGTGAACAGTCTCCTGAGTGAAAGTGCTTTTCTTTATACTATTACCAGCTGGGATGCTGGTTGTCAGGATTTTATCCGGCAAGCTACACTACTCTGCTGCTGCTTACATGTCACCAAAAGGAGGATTTGTAGCTGATATAAATGACTATAAACGTAATTATTAGTAAAGAGTGTAATTTTTTTATTTCTAAATAGGCAAAATTATTACCTCCTTAGGGGAAGTAATTAAAGCTTTAGTGCGTAACTTTTTGACATTGAACATCCGTTACATTCAAGCCGTCGCCAAATATGTTGCTACAAAGCTAATTAAGACTATCAGCTCCACACAACTCTCTCTGGATGTCTCAGTATGGCTATGTTCAGAACATTGTGTCGTCTGGTGACTTTCCCCCGCAGAAACTCAAGTAAAGATAATGACCTCTTCTGAAGAGCGCATCATGTTTTGTTAATCCTCCGTGTCCTCCTTGGCTACTAGCAACTGTGTGGAGGAGGGGTGGGGGTGGTGCGGGATCACGAAAGGCTTGTGTTATGTAGACATGCCAACAGTTTTGTTGTCATTTCTTAGAATTCTTCATGGGGACGACAGAAACTACGCACTATAGCTTTAAATAAAATAAAATAAATAAATAAATTAAAAAAGTAGCGCTCAACAAAAATCCTAAAACTGACTAACAGCTGACCTTACACTTTTTTCCTGTGGGTTTTCCCTGGAAATTTGGCCCCACCCATAAGGTCATAGTAATATGGAAATAAAGAGATCTGACATGTCAGTAGCTTGTTGAGCAGGGAAGTACAGCCAAAGATCCGTTACTAATCAGAGCGCCTGCTCCTTGTAGTCAAACATCCATCCTTACAAGATTATTGCAGGCCTATATTTATCAGCAGTAATTGGTTTAGGCTTTTCTAATGCAAAGGAGCTCCTGTGGAGGAGTCAGTTTGACCTTCATCCTTCACTCACTCAAAGAAAACCCTTACTGTCACATACACACTGTTGACACTCATGATGTTGTATTTTTCTTTGACTGGAGAGCTCTGTGGAAGCATTTTACCATTTGTACTAGAGCCTGTTTGTTAGGGGGAAGTTGGACCTTCGTACAGCAAAACCTCAGGTATGGTCAGGCACTAACCTCACTTTGCCAGACCTTCCTCCACAGCGCTGTGGAGGAGGGTCTGGCTAATCCACACAGCATTCTGGGACAGGTGAAAAATGTGCTCTGGTTTTTTGGCAAACCAATCACAATCGTCTTGGGCTACGCTAAGCACCGGGAAAAGCCACGGTGCCGCTGCAAAATAGCCTCGGTTCAAAAGTAGTTTTAGTCGTGCAACAGAAAACTCAGATTGGACAGATAGTCTAGCTAGCTGTCTGGATTTACCCTGCAGAGATCTGAGGAGCAGTTAACCAGAGTCCTCAGAAATCCAACACAAAGAAAGAGGAAGGTGACTGACATCCAGCCGAAAAGAGTGAAATCCGGCGGAATTTTCGACGGCAACAAAGCAATCCCGCAAGTGGAATGTCCTGGATATATACTAGTCAGGCACTAAATAGAGAGACAATTTAAAGGGTCAGTTCAGCCAAATTGCAAACTACTCTTTCAGGCAACTCAGATTTTAGATATACATTCTGAGATGTTGGTCTCTTCCCTAGTGCAATGATTCAGCTTTGAATGTTTGTATGTGTATAGAGCAGTCCTAGTATCCTGGAAATCCAGACCCAAATCCGAAAGATTAAGGGACTGGCATTGAGTAATGAAAATGGCCCAACTCGAGGGGTTGCACCAAGCAGTTCAGTCATTATGTTGGGATTTATATGGTCTGGATCAACAGTACATCTGCACCGGATGTCCCTCCCCCTCCTCTCTCTGTGTGTTGCCGTTCTCAAACTCGGTTCACTTCGGGAAACAACAACAAACTTTGAGCTAGCGAGCTACATGCTGAAAATGTCAAGTTTAGAAGAAAATGTGGATGGTGCAACAAGGCAGGTCTGCTTGGTTCTTTCAGGGAATGATTGTAAAGATTTACAAAGAATTTTTAGGGCATTTCCTCTCTAACTGGGACATTTTGGGAGTGATTGGTGTGGACGAAGTACACACGGAGATACAGTAGCCTTTGTTGCCACCTAGTTCATAATATGCAAATACAACCACTGTAGATTAAGCACTGTGTAAAACAGTAACAGCTTATGTTTTAAAATGTAGAATTTCTTTAGAAATATACCGATCCCTGGCACATACAAGAGGTTGGGAACCCCTGGATTTTCTGACCAATAGCCAGCCGACCCTTGTTCACCAATCATTAACCGTTGACATGTCATACATAACAACGTAATAATCTTGTGGGTTCTTTTGCAGACAGTGTGAATTTTTTTTCTTCTTCAATTTTACTGAAATGTACAGTGCATGTCTGATTGGGGCTTCTGTTTCTGCTTATTTAAAGTTCAAATGAGCTTCATTCATTCTGCTGACAATTTGTTCTCCTGCTCTGTTTTCAGGATGTTGGCTGACGGGTAATATCCTAGGAGTCACATTCCCTCAACCCAAAGTGACCCCCCCCCCCCCCCCCCCTCCCTTTTTGTACTACCATCTGCACTTTTGCAACTTCCCCTTGCTTGACTTTGTGTGACCTGTCTTAGGTCCTTTCTGTATGGGATTTCATGGAATGCATGCATTCCACAGTAGGATCATGTGAATTCATTTTAAATTGGACAATCCTCCTCCTGACATCCCCTAAAAGATAGGATGAGTCAAATTTGAAAAAAAATACAATGTGATTGGATATCAACTTCCTGCCCATCTGAGATTGCCACCTCAGTCTGTAGGATTCTCCCTCTTGTTCCAACACTTTACCCCATCCCTTTTCAAGTGTCATTGGGCCATGGTTCGCAAGAAAGGTTCTCTTATACTATGCGGTGCTTTCCTATTTGTCGCCTGGAATGCTTTGCTTCTACTTTATCTTTGGGGTCGTCCTCCCATCGGCCGCCTCGGAGAAGGTGGTGGAGCGGAACCAGGAGGACAGGAGGAGTGGGGCGTGGGCAGAGGGAAAGGAGGCCAGGTCAACCTGGCTGGGGAGGTGATCCGGCTGGCAGAGGAGGTCGAAGTTCAGCTTGAGACCCAGAAAAAGCTACTGAAGCAGATTGAAAGTCACAGGGCAGTGTGGGCTCGGCAGAAAGATGTCGGGAAAAGAGAAACAGAGGTTACAAAGGATGTCAAACAAGAGGTTGTCCACCAGCCACCGAAGCCTCCGCTTCCTCCAAAAGACAGCGTGGATGATGGGGACCAAACTCAAATAAAACATACACAGAAGCCTGTTCATACAGTAGCTTCAGACTCCAACTTAGAACAGCACCAGGACATTGAAAAAAAGGACGAGATTGGTGAGAACAATAACTTGGCGACTTCGGTTGCCAGCCCAGATGTCATCATTCCCATACTAGTTATTGCTTGCGACAGAGTGACGGTAAAACGGAGCCTCGACAGACTGATACAATACCGCCCTTCTTCAGAACAATATCCAATCATTGTCAGCCAAGACTGCGGTCATGCCGAGACAGCTCGTGTGATCAGCTCTTATGGCGATCAAGTGAGGCATATAAGACAACCGGACCTGTCAGACATCAGAGTTCGACCAGAGCACAGGAAGTTCCAGGGCTACTACAAAATTGCCCGACATTACCACTGGGCACTCAACCAAGTGTTCAACACGTTCTCCCAGTCTACTGTGGTCATAGTGGAGGATGACCTGGAGGTGAGTGCTCTCATAACATAACCATGCATTACAGTAGGCATTGTCATTGTGGCATTTTGCTTTTATTGGGTCGTAGGGTCACAGGAGAGGTCTGCATAGTGTGTCCAGTGGTTGATGGCATCGGCTATAGCTGTGAACGTAGCAGTGCAGTCTTTGTACAGTTTATCTGTCGTTGAATAAATGCTACTACTCCTCAGACCCAAGCCAAGTTTTGTCTCGCTGCTAGCTGCAGGATAAAGTGAAGGGGTTGGCTACAGAGCTAGCGACAACTTCAGCACCGGCTCACTAACTTAAGGTGGGCTGGCTTTAAGGTGGACCAGCTATTCTCATTTTAGTGACAAGCTTAGTGATCTCTCCCTCGCTGACCAGGGGAAAACCCTGATTAGTCATAAATGTTGATATGTTAAATGTTAAATTGCATTGTTCTACGCAAAATCCAATAATGAATTCAAAAGTATTGTATAGCGCAATTTTATTTTAAATGTTCTGCCATATGAACTAAAGTGCCATAACATTTGTTCTGCAAACACTTATCAGCATTTTGTTCATACAGCAGTTAAATAAAATATTTAGTGTAAATCTCAACTTAAACAATGTAATCAAAGCAAATACAAAATTAAAGCTTATTGCCACTGCCAGGACATTCATGTTATCATTAATAGGACTAGGGCTGCAACTAACGATTATTTTAATAATCGATTAATCTGTCGATTATTTTTTTGATTAATCGATGAATCGGATAAAAAAAGCATTAATTTACATCAACTCAATACATACTAACATACATACTTGTTGTTTTAGTTGCTAGTTGTGTAAAGGTAAGTAGCCTAACCCAAAGAACACACACACACACACACACACACACACTGGAGGGACGTTACCTTCCTCACTTCAAAATGGAACTAAAGTAGGATTGTGTAGTGACTTCACCCTGCTGTTGAACTCCCTTCCTCCTCATCAAGGATTCCAACATGTGTAGTTTTAGGTGCTGAATCATCACCGTGGTGCTCCCGTGCCATGCCATGTCGCTTTTGCTTATCTTGCAATTAACACACCCTTTCAATTTATTAAGTGTGAAATGCTCCCACACCTTGGATCAGAGGCGGAGTGGCAATCGGGAGAGTCAGGACTTTTCCCGGTAGGCCGGTAGTGTCAAACTGTGCAGCCTCTGCTCAACCCGTACGGCGGGCCGGGTCTATTAAATTTCCCGGTAGATTTTTTGGTCCCGCTCAATGTGTTTTTCTCGCAGAAGAACATGAAAATAGAATAACAGTGTACAGTACAGTGTGGCTTTTGGTTATATTGCACTTCATTTGTTTTATTTATTGTTTAGCGTCACAGTGGAACTTTCTCTTTTGATACAAATTCACCCATATTTATTTGATTTCAAATAGTATGTTGCATGTAGTGATGAGAGTTTGTAGTGAAATGGGTCTATTTCAGCAAACCGCCAATGGCGGCTGACATTATGTATTTTATTCGCTAATATAGATTTTACTTGCATTTGGCTAGTGGGGGTACTAATTCTGGACCCTGGAGGTAAGACAGCTGTAGAACAGCTGTAGTTTCCACATCATAAATTTATAAATATTAGCTTGCTAAACCTACATTTAGATACATTTTTGTTGGTGCACAGCTTGTATAATTTCCATAAATTAGGAGGGTGTCGATTTCAGAAATAAATGGGACAAGGACTACAATGAATGAGCCCTTCAGGCTGCAGGAGAGTATCACTCACCTTATCACATCCCAGGCATCAGGGCTTTTATGTTGGAGTCTTGGGCAGAGAGCTTCTGACAATGTTGAAGATATTGTTGCAAGCTGACACCAACATCCACACCTCCTATTCATCTTAGCTTAAAGAAATTGTTAGATGGTACGTTGAGTGTCTCCCTCGTGGTGATATTAATGTTTAGAAGAGCAGATAAAGCATTTGAAACGACTGCCCTGAATTATAACAATATTTTTTCTGAGGCTCCAGTGTCCTCTCAGACCTCTTTCCCACGGAATGACATTCTACTTAATTCTCCACCTCATTTTAGTGTTTACTTACAAACTACTTTCATCTGCTCACCCTGCTTTTCCCTTCAGTTTTCTTTTCCCCACACACCTACACCACTGGTGTTTTTGGAGATGGGGGAATCCAGTTTGTAGAGCGGATGTCACTGCTCTCACGCTGGTGTAGCCAGTAGAGATGGGATGTTCGACTCTATTTACTGACTCGAGGCATTCACTCCAAGCTTGGTGAAGCCTCCTCCGGGCCCCAGCGCCCATAGAGCATGAACACCGAGCCGGCTATCTTAGCCCTTCTCTAACTTGAATGGGATAAAAATAATTGAATCATGCAACTCTTTAAGACTTTTCAAATGTTATCGGACACAATGAATTAAATTCTGATAGTGACAGACAGACCTTCAGACCTCAGGGCAGGGAGCGGCTATAGCTTTACTGCTAACTTCATACTCACCGACACACACTAGGGATGCAGGGATTGCAAATTTATTAGCCGATACTGATGTGTAGAATTTTCTATTTGGCCAATGGCAATGCCGATGTTTGTTTTTTTCTTTTGCGCCAGGTAAACGAATAAATCTCATTATAAAAAAACATTGAACCATCTTCATCACACTAACCGAATGAGCAGAAATTCAATCAAACCAGTTTATACACCTGTCATATACACACACATTGCGCACCATGAAGTCCTATTAGCTGCATGCTACCAGCCGGTAAGCTAACATTACCCTGTGTCTTTAGCAGCATGCTACCAGCTGGTAAGCTAACGTTACCCTGTGTCTTTAGCTGCATGCTTCCAGCCAGTAAGCTAACATTACCCTGTGTCCTTAGCTTAGTAGTAAGTAGCTGTGTAAGCTTAGTCTGCGGATAATTTATTCAGCTTCTCGAATGCTGTGGTTAGCATGGGCTGAGTCGGTCTGTGCTCTCTTATGACGCTTTTCCATTACATGGTACCTGCTCGACTCGACTCTACTTGCCTTTTTTGGTTTTCCATTAAGAAAAAAAGACACCTGCTAACAGGTACTTTGTTAGTACCACCTCAGTCAAGGTTCCAAGCGAGCTGAGGCGATCCCAAAAGGTGACGTGAAAGCGAGAGACGGGGGGTGTCCTGAACAAACCTGCCATTTTTAAATAGTTTAGCCAGCTGTGTTTATTTTTTTGCTGCCTCCAGCTTCATTTGAAACAAAATGTGTCTCCTGGCTGTGGAAACAACAACACACCTTCCACGTTCTGTGTGTGTGTTGCGTTAGGTCACGGCAGTTTACTGCGGCGCTGCTATACGACCAGCCACGCTGAAGCGATACTAAAATCTGCAATGGAAAACGGACGCACCGTGCGGTGAGTAGAGTCGAGGCGAGTCGAGCAGGTACCATGTAATGGAAAAACGCCATTAGAGTTAGATGGGTTCAAATTTTGAAATTGACTTGTGATTTATTTATTTGCACAAATTGTTCATGTTTGGTCTGAAAAGCCTTTAAAAGTTAGTAGAAACATCTGTATCCACACACTGACAGGTGGTGGTTTGTTCCATTCCATTGGTCATTGCAGCAGTTTGATGTTTTACCTTGAGTGAACGATTAAAACAAGACTCCTTGCTTTTATGACTGCACCATTCATTCCATCAGATGGAAAGAGTGCTAATTGCACATGCATTCATTTGTGCACAGAATCCAGGTATATTTGGTACCTTTGGGATGTTCAGCATAATTAAAACAAAGTAAAAGTCTGAGGGTTAAACAGTGCCCAGAGACACAGCATTAGTTTGTAATCATGCTCCCACTGGTAGGTCTGGCAGGATTGAAGAGGTTAGATAGCCTTTCTATAGTAAAAGTGTAATTACATGTGGCTTCCATTCAAAGTGGGTTAATGATGGCTGGAGCTGGTCCCAAAATGTACCGGCAGCTTCTTAAGACTTTATGATACGTTTTCCCCCTACCAGTACCCCTTTTAGTGTGTTGTCACAAAGCCCAGGCTGGTTTCCAGACAGAGCCATTGTACAGCATATATTATTTAAGTGTAGGGCTGTGTGTGTTTTGGATCACAGCAGAAACAATAACTGATATTTGGAGAGAAGGAGAGCAAAGAATATCCATCATTCTGAATGGACAGCTGTTGAGATTAGCACATTTATATGATGATTGGATTATATGTGCTGGCACTGAACAGAGAGGTTGACATTGGATTGGTAAAACTCCTCCTTCCAGCTGCTAGAAGTGGATAAAAAACATCGGGTGAACATTTGGCTGGTAAAAAGTGCCTCAGCAGCAGGAAAAAAGTTACAGGAAATTTAAAGTAACTTTGACCTCAACCGAGGGAGAAAAATCCCTGTAAATCAGCAATTATTTTGCCAATAAACGGGGAGAATCTGGGTTTACTTAGACAACTCAGGCACCAACTCTCCCTGTTTGTTTTGGCTAATCTCTCTTTAAATTGAGTTAAAGTTGATTTAACCTCTTCAGCCCTGCTGGACCCACCAGTGGACCCATCCTACAGATTATGTGCAGCCAATTGTTAAAATGCACAAAATGTAATGTGTTTCATTAGTGTTTGCCTTTTTGATAGCTGACAGTAGAGAGATGACAGGAAATAGTGGAGAGATAGATGGATATGACATTGCAACAAAGTTCCCTGGATGGATTTGAACCAGGGATGTTGCAATAACACGGTCAATGTCTAAAAGCCATATTCCAGTGGGATGCCCCATAGAAAAGTATGGTAACATTTTATTTGAAGGGGTGTGCGTAAGACTGACATGACACCATCATTATTATGACATGACACCTTGTCATGAACATGAAGGAATCATTTTGAGTGTTCATGACTGTTGTCATTAAGGGTCATTTGTTAAATTATGACACTTTTATGCAAAGTTAGCATTGTCCGAGATGTCTTTGTCATGACAACTTGACATTAACAAAGACAACAATCTCTGTGTTATGACAACTTGTCATTAAACAAGACAATACAACCTGTCATTGTCTTTGAAATGACAACTTGACATTAACCTAGACAACCAGTCATAAATATGTCATGACAGGCCCAATTATCAAACTTTAAAACCTCTTAAGGATCACTGTACCGTGTACGGCACACTTAGTGGCTGTGGCATCGCTGTTACCTCCACGTTTTTATAACTGTAAAGCATTAAATCTTCAAAATATATGGTCATGCGATACAACAATTGAAAGCTTAGCCTCTCAAGATTCAATTAAGCCCACACAAAGCATAAGATGATTTATAGCAATTATACAACTGTTATAAAGTTAAAGAAGATAAATTAATTCAGAATTAGACTGCGCAGCTGGTGTCTGTGCATTCATACCTTTTTCATTGTCCCTTTATCCACAGAGGTGATATAATGATGATATAAACGTTTTCATGAATCCACAAGAGTCCAAGGAAATGGAATATCTAAGCACTTTAATCCAAAACGAGCTGTTCGCCTCAAAATCTTGAAGTTTACGAGCTCTGAGTTACAAAAAAAAAGTGATACACGATTCCACTTCTGGGCTCTTCAAATGCGTCTCTCTTCTCACTCCAGCCGTCTAACGGCCAATGAGCGCATCCATGTTATTCTCTGACGCCTTAGGAATCAAACAAGACCTCTCGTAAGTCAATCCGTATCTGGGAGCCTGAGATAGACAGGCTTAAAACCCAATCACGGCTCTGAAGTGAATTGGGGTCAGGTGGGTTCGATTGACATTTGCTTCAGCCAGTTAAAATGTCATGCTATGAAACGCCCCTAGCCTTGTACCCAATAAAGAGACGATTCGAAAGACATATTGGAACACATTGAAATTTTAACCCTGTGATGGCTGGCTCTGTGTTTCAGCACAAACAGTGACTGTTACAATGCAAAGCACTCCCTGACCAATTTATAATTACTTATTTCTATATATTTATGTATATTAAGGGTGCTCCGATCAGGATTTTTGGGGCTGATCACCGATTGCTGGAAGACGTATCGGCCGATACCGATCACATTTATGAACTGAAAATTACGCCATTACGTAAGTCACACATGTTTAGAGAATGTATCAGTAACTGTTTGGCTTTCTGTCCTAGCTCAATATATAAAAAATTTCCTTTCAATCACTGCAGACATTTCTTCAGCGCGCACACACACACACACACACACACACACACGGGGAAACGGCTGTTTGAGCGGCGCCGGAGCTGCTAGCTACACGACTCCGCTCTGCCTTAGCGTTGGCTAACTTTAAAAACTCCTCATCCTCCTTTCTGTGACTAACCTTCAAATGTCTGATGAGGTTGGTGGTGTTGAAATGTCTTTGGAGCTTTCCGCCTCGTGGTATTTCCTCGGTACACACGTTGCTAATCGCTAGTGTATTGTCTTTTTCCCAGATAGCAATGAGTCGGCGGACCACCAGCGGTGCTCCAGAGGCAGTAGAAGCGTCAGAATGGCGTAATCGCAAACACGTTTGCTGGAGCACCACCGGTGGCAGCCGCTTTTTAAAAGCAGTCTGTCTTCCTAGCGTCTTCGTTCCGCGGCCGCGGGCCAACTGCTGTTCTGCCGCCGTTCAGACACCTTGTAGAACTGCCAGACCGGTGAATGTAGGGACGCCGCCATTTTAGCTCCATGTAGAAAATGGTCTCACAAGTAGTGCGCTCTTAATACATCCATGGTAGTGCGTCATCTGATCGGCCTATCTGATCGGCATTTATGGACACCACCGATCAAACTATTTAAAGCCATTATCGGCCGATACCGATCGGTGACCGATCGATCGGAGCACCCTTAATGTATATAGTTATTTCAAGTATGTGTGATTGATGTGGGTGTGTTTTTGTATTTGAGAAGTTTTGAATTTTGCACTTTTTTGGCTTTTTTCTTTGCACTTTTCAAGAAAAACATATCTGTAGGAAAAAATCAATTTTTGAGTCTTTTAGCTTCTGGATTTTTTCTGTAGTAAGCAGACACATGTGGCTAATGTCCTGGATTGTCTGTCACCTGGCAGATGTGTTCACAGCAGTGTATTTTATTCACAGATGTACAGATGTATGAGTTGGACGGAAATAAAAAACCTTCATTCTAGCCTCTGTAGCTCTGTGTCAGTGAGGCCTAGAATCACCCTGACACTTGGAACAAAAACTTGAGTGTTTCCTTTCCAGTGATATCAGGCACATCCCAGAGTGTCAAACTATATGGGAGCTGTACCACTTTTAATTTGGGTATGCCGTTTAGACCAAAAAGCATGACATTTCAAGCGTTTGAGAGGTTTTAATAAACTATTTAGCTTTACATGTTAACATTACGTTAAACTGTCATTAAGTGGTTGTGTCATGAATATTATTTCTTGACCTCAAGTAAAGTGAAACAATTTGGACTTGTCACGAAGTTTGATTTTATCATCAAATGCTTATATGACGGTGTCATGAATAATATCCTTGATCTCAAGTAAAGTGGAACCATTTGGACGAGTTGATTTCCGAATGGGGATGAACGGACTCCATAGGAGGAAATGTTTATTGTTTATTGTTTATTGTAAAAAGGATCCCCATTAGCTGTCACCAAAGTGAACAAGCTAGTCTTCCTGGGGTCCACAACAAAAAAAGAAATCACATAACAATGTTAATGTAAAACAGTATTATAATATTATAGACATCATTACCACATCATCATAAATTAGTCTGAATAAATTATTAATATTACAAAATATGTCCTTATTCACAATTTAAATAGTACATTCTTAGATGGTACCTAAAAGAGTCTTTGCCATTCATTTTACGTATATTCAATGGGCAGTTATTCCAATGACTGATGGCACGATAAATAACAGTTCTCTTTAAAGCATTGGATTTTGGCCGTGGTAACATCACCAGGCCATCATCCGCAGACCTAGTCACATGAGAATGTAGCTGATCACACCTAACAATTTGGTTATATAAAAAAACTGGTTCGGAAGAATAGACAATATTTCTAAAAAACTTAGTTGTATTAAAAACAAGCCTTTTCTCCACCATTAACCATGAGAGCTGACAGTGCATACTTATAATGTTTGTTCTAATCGGACAATGTAATACTAACCTGGCAGCTCTATTTTGGGTCGTTTGTAATTTTCTTAGTTGACCTTTAGATATAGATGACCACACAGGGGCACAATAATCTAAATGACATAAAATTAAAGATTTAGCCACCTGCTCCACAATGTGTGTAGGGACATAACTAAGACATTTCCTCACCATAGAGATTCCACTACCCATCTTCTTCACTATGATATCAATATGTTCTACCCATGACAGCTTACTATCCACTATTGTGCCGAGTAATTTTACTTTATCTACCTGTTCTATAGGTTCCCCAGACAAATTCAAACTCATCTTTGGTATTAATGACAATTTATGACTCGATCCCAAGATAATTGATTTGGTTTTTGAAACATTCAGCACCAACTTATTTCGTTTTATCCAATCAGAAACCATTTTTAACTCAGCTGATAAAACATAATCCAGTTCACTGACAGTTTTTGCAGCATAATACAATGTGGAATCATCAGCATACATTTGTACAGTTGCTTTACATAAAACAGATGGTAAATCATTAGTGAAGATGGCATATAAAAGAGGTCCCAGGCAGCTCCCTTGCGGGACCCCACAGTCCAAGACCTTAGAGTGAGACCAGCTGCCAGTGTAATAAACCCTTTGCGTCCTACATGTGAGATAACTCTTCATAAAATGAATGGCAGTTGGACTAAATCCATAGCATTCTAGTTTACTAATGAGTAGATTGTGATCTATGACATCAAATGCCGCACTAAAATCAAGTAATACAGCACCAGTCATTTTTAAATTATCCATTTCCTTGAGCCAGTCATCTGTCATTACTGTAAGGGCAGAACAAGTTGAATGGTTATGTCTATAAGCATGTTGGAAATCTGTGTTCAAACCATTACATTCAAAGTATTCCTTTACTTGTGAGTGAACTATTCTCTCCATCAGCTTACTAAGAACTGGGAGAATAGTAATAGGTCTACTGTTCTTCCCAGTAAGTGCTAGCCTGCCATCTTTAGGTATGGGAATAATTTTACCTTCTTTCCAAATAGTGGGAAAAACACCTTTCATTAAGCATGCATTTAATATTTGACATAATGGACCGCAAACATAGTCAGCTGCCAGGCTAAGTACTTTACTGTCCATCAGGTCAGTACCTACTGAGCTGTGGTCGGGCAGAGACTTCAACAACTTTCTAACTTCCGGCTCCTCTACACTATTAAACTGGAAAGTGCAACTCTTATCTAACATCACATGATTTTTTATGAGCTTTAGGTAATTCGAATCAGTATTGTCCATATTCTGCCTTAGTGCATGGACCTTATTTATATAAAAATCATTAAAATAATTCGCTATATCAGATGGTTTGGTCAAAAACTTGCCTTCTGACTCCACAAAGGAAGCCCCTCCGATGTTTGCCTCCCCATTATTTCATTAAGGGTTTTCCAGAGCTCGTTACCATCTTGCTTTACAGCATTTATTCTCTTCATGTAATATTCTTTTTTCATCGATCTATTCAGTTTAGTAACCTGGTTTCTCAGTTGACAGTACATGAATCTGTCCTCCACCAATCCAGTCTTTACTAATATAGATTTGGCTTTGTCTCTTTCTTTCATGAGGCTCTTTATACTTTCATTCAGCCATGGGGCTGTTCTCCCTTTTACAATACACTTTCTCATAGGGGCATGCCTATCAACAATCTTCATAAATCTTTCCATAAATATATTTAAGGCAGCCTCAGGCTCCTCAGCAGCATACACATCAGTCCAATCAATACCACCAACATCTGCCAAAAAACTCTCCGGAATAAATTTCTTAAACATCCTTTTATGAACTATATTGACTCTACATTTTGGAATTTTTGTTTTTCTGGTAATTGTTATGATATTATGGTCACTAAAACCCACAGATCGAGAAACTGGTTTAATGCAGGATTCAGGAACATTTGTATAAATATGATCTATGCAAGTGGCAGAAATATGTCCAGCACTATTAGTAAAGACTCTGGTTGGTTGAGAGATCATCTGAGAAAGATTACAAGCAGCAATCAATGAAACTATCTTTTGTTTCATTGGACATTGTTTCGCAAACCAGTCAATGTTCATATCCCCAAGTAAGAAAATATCATTATTCACATCTGTAACTCTGTCAATTAACACACATAAATCATTCAGGTATTGCTCATCAGCCCCAGGAGGTCTATAGCAGCAACCGATTAGCACCGGCTTTAGGTGAGGAAGATGCACTTTAACCCATAACATTTCTAAACCATCTGAGATAAACTCAGAGCATAGTGTTGCCGGAAAGTTATCTCTGATATATAATGCTATGCCACCCCCATATTTATTCCTGTCCCTTCTAAAAATATTATAGCCATCAATGGAAACCTCAGTATCAAGAACAGTAGCATCTAGATGAGTCTCTGATACTGCCAAGATATTAATGGTGTTTTTTGTAATTAGGTTATTAAGTTCAAATACCTTATTTCTGATGCTGCAGACATTCAAATGGGCCATAACAAGACCCTTTGAAACAGAAAGGAGATGTTTATCATCAATAGGCCTACTATCCATAATTATAATTTTTTTTTTTTCTTTAAAATCAGTTCAGTCTATATGAGCTCAAGTTAAGGAAACCAGAGAACTAGTCTCTCGCTCCAGCTCTTGGCTCCAACTCCTGGCTGTTGGTGCTTTTCCTATCCTTATGCTTTTGGGCAGGGGGATGGACAATAAGCTTGTCATGTCGGATGTAGGCTATGTCACCTCGTTCTCTGGCAGCTTTCATGGATGGAATGAGTGCCTTACGCTTTTGCCTGACGGCTTCAGTGTAGTCCTCATTCACATAGATGTTGGTGCCTTTAAGATCCTTAGTCTTTCCCAAAACAGCCATTTTATCTTTATATCTGAGGAATTTGACCATGATAGGGGCATGCCTATCCGGATGGATTGCCAGTCCTATGTGCACGTTCAATCACCATCTGACTACTGTCCAGGTGAAGTTTCTCATTTATCACATACCTGACTTTGTCCTCAGTCTCCTTCCAGCTTTCATTCTGGGCCTCAGGAATACCATCCACAACAAGGTTATTCCTTCTTGTTTGACCCTCCAAGTAATCTGCTTTCTCAGTCATCTCTACCAATTGCGCCTGTATTATTTTGGTTTCAGCACAAACAAACTGACTCAGTTTTATCATTTTTCTTCATTAGATCATCAATGTCCTTCTGGGAGAATTGCAAGCTGCTTCTCAGCTCCTGTGTCTCCTTGATCAATTTGTCAATCCGAGTGTTCACATTGTTCACAATTAATTCCACAACAGTCTTAAAGTTACTTTCTTGCTGCTGTAGAAGTTGCATGAACAGATCCCTTTGTTGACTCATTAGATCCTTTATTTGTGAAAGCGACACCAACTCTTCTCCATTACTTTGGTTGCTGCTTTGGTCCTTCTTGGGTGGCATGGTGTGCTGAGATTCTCTACTAGGAAATCCTCAGGCTTCAGCTGATCAAGTAGGCCAAGATAGTATCCAACAAAATCTCAAAGTATGAATACCATCCACTGTTTTTCATTAGGTATCTTAGAAAATATAGTGTTTCTGAGTGGATATTTAAAGAATTTTAAGTTTGTAAGATAAAATAAAACACTTAAAATTCAGGGTTCAGAGGAACTCATTCTTATATGAGGCTCCTTTTTCAACTACAAGGTCAATATTGTTTTTAACTAACAACAAAACAACAAATTATCTGTGCATTTATATGGAACTAAGCTTTAGGAGCTTTCCATCTTTACTCTCCTCCCTGTAATGTTGCATTTGGAAATCAACTCGTTTTTACTGATAAAATGGCTGCGGCCAGAAACAACAAGAGCTACGATGAGTTGTTAAAAACTTTCTTTTTAGTAACTCTGTGTACACAAACAATGTTCTCAATGCTGCGTTAATGTGTAGAGCTCCTGGAGATACTTGAAGCAAAGTCTCATGTTGTGTCGAGTCTTCTTAGTGTTTAAAAATAGATATTTTGAGGCTAGCATAAAAGTGCCCCTAGCTCTCATTCAAAAGGCCATTTGACCGAAAAACGAGAATACGGTCAATCTTAAAAGTGACGATTCTGTCCTAATTATGCTTTTAAACTAAAGTTTGACTCACGTACATTCACAAAAAGACCCTAGGATGTATTTTGGCGAGAGTTGCGCTTCAAGCACAGCTACTCTTCCTGGGGCAGTAATATAACTATGTTTTCATCAGTGTATATTCACCTGAAAATAAGAATCATGTTTTGGTTACCTTAGAATGTGCTGTTTAAATCTTCATACATGGCTTCTCTTCCACGGAGGCCGCCATGTTGCACCGCCATGTTTCTACAGTAGCCCAGAACAGACAAACCAAACACTGGCTCTTTGGAGCGGCTTTGCGTCGGACACCGTAGTTCTCCTTGGCACACCGAAGACGTTTCACATACCTGCAAACTAGTCGCTTTTCGGTGAAAATCGCCATTTTGAATGAGAAAATGTCATCCACGTGAATCGTGTAGATTTATAAATTACAATTTCCCATAAACTGGAGTTTCAAAAACCTACTGCGGTCTTCTTCACAATAAAACATCTTTGAACGGCCATTTGTCTACCAGGAAGTGATTCTTGTGTTAGCATGATGTCACGGGGATTCGGTCTATTGGCTCTTTTACTTAAGTAAAGGATCAGAGTTTTTTCAAAGAAAGCATATTAGTGATTTTGGGCTATAACAATAAAACTGACTTGACTCGTATTTTTATCAGAATAGATGATCCTGAAACCATAGATAAACGAGTGCTGATGCTAGTAAGAATAACAGGATTCAGGTTAGCAAGATCTGTTCAGACAGCAAAACAACAACAGAATGACGAAAGAATAGAAACCTCAGTCGAGATTTTTCCCTTTGGAACAGTAGGTCCTAAATAAAAACTGCCACTGTTGTTTACTTCTCCAAAAGTAATTTGTCTATGCTTTGAACACAACAAATCCATCAATCAATCAATCAAGGGTGATTCCAGTTTATCACAACTTGGGTCTTGTTTCTGAAGTTTTGACCATCATTTCTATCAGTAGCCCAATAGTAACATTGTACTCACCAAGTTAATAGCTAGGAACATGCTAGTCTCGCATTGCCAGACCCTCCTCCACAGTGCTACGGAAGAGGGTCTGACTGTGCACACAGCATTCCTGGAATGGAGAAAATTTGCTCTGTTTATTGGCATGTCTTTAAACATAATGTGCTGACGGATTGTGGCTGAGTTAGACCAGAGAGTAGTCGGTTTAATTTGTCACAAACCCTACAGTAAGCCTGCACGATTTGGGGAAAAATATGAATCACGATTTGTTAGCTTAGAATTGATATCACGATTCTCTGCCACGAGAGCAAATTGGCAGTTCCAAACATAGATTTATTTTGGCATCTATAGCACATTGGTCATCACCACAAGCCTATAAACATAGAGGCTTCAATGAATAAAGAAAATAAAGTACATACTGGCCATTTAAGTACAATAGGCTACCAAAAATAGTGACATATAACACATTGAACTAAATATGACCCTGATACAGGCTCTATCTGAACTAAATATGGCCCTGATACAGGCTCTATCTGAACTAAATATAGCCCTGGTACAGGCTCTATCTGAACTAAATATGGCCCTGATACAGGCTCTATCTGAACTAAATATGGCCCTGATACAGGCTCTATCTGAACTAAATATGGCCCTGATACAGGCTCTATCTGAACTAAATATGGCCCTGATACAGGCTCTATCTGAACTAAATATGGCCCTGATACAGGCTCTATCTGAACTAAATATGGCCCTGATACAGGCTCTATCTGAACTAAATATGGCCCTGATACAGGCTCTATCTGAACTAAATATGGCCCTGATACAGGCTCTATCTGAACTAAATATGGCCCTGGTACAGGCTCCATCTGAACTAAATATGGCCCTGATACAGGCTGTATCTGTACTAAATATGGCCCTGATACAGGCTCTACCTGAACTAAATATGGCCCTGATACAGGCTCTACCTGAACTAAATATGGCCCTGATACAGGCTCTATCTGGACTAAATATGGCCCTGATACAGGCTCTATCTGAACTAAATATGGCCCTGATACAGGCTCTACCTGAACTAAATATGGCCCTGATACAGGCTGTATCTGAACTAAATATGGCCCTGATACAGGCTCTATCTGAACTAAATATGGCCCTGATACAGGCTCTATCTGAACTAAATATGGCCCTGGTACAGGCTCTATCTGAACTAAATATGGCCCTGATACAGGCTCTATCTGAACTAAATATGACCCTGATACAGGCTCTATCTGAACTAAATATGACCCTGATACAGGCTCTATCTGAACTAAATATGGCCCTGATACAGGCTCTATCTGGACTAAATATGGCCCTGATACAGGCTCTATCTGAACTAAATATGGCCCTGATACAGGCTCTATCTGAACTAAATATGGCCCTGATACAGGCTCTATCTGAACTAAATATGGCCCTGATACAGGCTCTATCTGAACTAAATATGGCCCTGATACAGGCTCTATCTGAACTCCTTGAACATGTCTTTATATATTTGAAACATGTCAATCAACATGCTGCAGCTACAGCTTCAGTCTCTAGAGAAATGGAGTTTAATTGCCAATTTAATTACAGTATCGAAAACAGAATGATTTCTCAGCACACTCTTTAACTGCTTACCTTTCATGTCTTCAGCTGTCCTATCAAAATAAAGGCCGAAAATGCCTTTTTTTTCTTTTCTTTTTAAATCGAAGTCATTTAAAAATTAAATCGGGAATAGGGTGAATCGAGATCGCGATTTTATAAAGATTAATCGTGCAGGCCTACCCTACAGTGTGCCTTGGATTGTTTTTGAAGGAGACTTGCATTTGAGACCAGATTCTACCCATGCAATGAGCTCCTGAGTAACTGAGAAATATTTGAAAAAGTAACTAATAAATTAAAAAAATGTAAGAACGGAACTTGGTGTGGTTGGTGTTACCTTGTAGGGCTATATTTTTTTAAACATGGAAATAAGTTTGGTTGTTCTGTTAGAAAATAGTCTTAAAAACTAACATGAAAAAGAATCCTGCCTGAAAAAAAAATGATACATTATCATTATCATTATCATTATATATTATAATATTTTGATCAGTTGGGACTGTATCTCTGAAGCCGCAGCTCACTACTGTGCATCTCTGTCCCCTCAGGTGGCCCCAGACTTCTTTGAGTATTTCCGAGCCCTGTACCCAATCCTGCGCGCTGACCCCACCCTGTGGTGTGCTTCAGCCTGGAACGATAACGGCAGAGAGGCCTTGGTGGATCCCTCCAAAGCCCAGCTCCTCTACAGAACAGACTTCTTCCCCGGTCTAGGCTGGATGCTGCTGAAGGAGTTATGGGATGAACTGGAGCCCAAATGGCCCTCGGCATTCTGGGACGACTGGATGCGTCAACCGGAGCAGCGTAAGGAGCGCTCCTGCATCCGGCCCGAGATCTCCCGGACTATCACCTTTGGCCGCAAAGGCGTCAGTTTAGGTCAGTTCTTTGACCAGTACCTTCGCTACATTAAGCTAAACACTGAATTTGTGCCTTTTACCAAACAGGATTTGTCTTATTTGCTAAAAGAGAATTATGATGAAAAGTTTATAAAAGAGATGTACAGCGCCCCGCTGGTGAAGATTGAGGACCTGCAACAAGGGGGCAGCTTAAAAGGCCCTGGACCGTACCGGGTGCAGTACTCAAGCCGGGACAGTTTTAAAGTCTTTGCTCGAAATCTGGGGGTGATGGACGACTTGAAATCTGGAGTTCCTCGTACAGGTTACAGGGGTGTAGTGGGTTTCCTGTTCCGGGGTCGGAGGGTGGTCCTGGCTCCACCAGAGGGCTGGACGCAGTATGACGTCAGCTGGAGCTGAGACACTGGTCCACGCTGTACTATGAGAATGGTGTTGGAGAGGGGACACAGCCTTACTAAGAGGGACACCCTCTCAGACCAAAGAAAATCAGCAGACGCAGTGGTTCACGAAGGAATGAAAGCAGCACAAATGGAGCTGCACATCCATGGAGCGTGGAGTGTTGAGCCAGGCCGCTTTGTTAGGGAAGCTTTTAAAAGAGAGAGTTCATTCAGGATCATCAACGGCCACACAGAATTTACAGAGTGTAAAATTGTTAGGAAAAGAAAGTTCCACCCTTAAACACTGTTTCAAAACAGCTATTGGCAATGTGCCTTGCTTTCTGGGCCCATTTTGTTTGGTGTATTTTTTATTCCTTTGACTAAGTGGCCAAATGTAGACTTAACATCTCATTCAGAAGTTAGCAACAGCGGTAAATGGAGTTTGGTAGCAAAAAATCATTTGAATTGTCAACAGAAAGGGATTGTTTTAGTGTCTGGGATAATACACTGGAGGCCAAACACAAGCAGAGTGATCATCTCTAGAACCTGGGAGAAAAACAGTGTTATGTATAAAGTCTTCGGTAATTTTTTTTACATGTTGCAAAGTTTTGGAAATTGATCCAGCAGATCATGTTACTGTTTAAGTCTATACACTAATCAGAAGCAGGAAAATGCTTGGCTTATATGATGTTTTTGGTGGTAAACAGTCCTAGCCATGGTGGTTAATATTAAAGATGGAAGAGACATCAACTTCCCAAATGACAGTGAACTGATCCAGGGCCAGCTAACTCATTGTCACTGTCCTGCTGTGCTTTCTCCCGGAGCTCTGAGCGACTCATCAGATCTGTTCTGGGAATGTTGAAAATACCAGATCATAAGACACCTATAAGGTGGGGACAAACGATGCCAGGTGGTTGCAAAATAATCATTTTAATTTACATAGCACGTTTCCAAAAACAAGTTTACAAAGTGCTTTACAGACATAAACAGAAAATAAACACAAATTAGAATATGTTCAATGCAGCCATGAAATAGAAACATAGATAAAAGACAATGAATACAAATCTTTTGTTTTATGCTTTTATTCATGTATTCTTATTTTATGAATTGAGTTTTTAAAAGAGCACACTGAGGTATCTTGTCCAGGCCTCCACCCTCTGTCTCCAGCCTCGTCAATGCTTTTTGGACTGTAGTAGAGGAGACCTTTCTTGGCTTAAGTAAATCATGTGTTTTGTTGCTTTACACCTGCCTGTCCATGGTTTTTTCCCCTAGCTTACAGATTACTTAGAACAGTATAACACATTTCATGAGCTGCTCATCATACAAGGACATTTGAATTGCGTTGAGTTGCTTTCAATGTACTAGACCTAGACATAAAGTTAGAAACAAGGCTGAACAAAGAGAGGCACAAATAAACAGAACTGTTACACAAGTAGGTGAAAACTCATTGACTAAGTTCATTGACATTGTCCATGTTCTTGGAGATAACAGCAGAACCATGACATGTGATCAGACAGTCCTGAATCCCAGCTAAAGCTTCACTAGATTAGACCTCACAGGAGAACTGCTGGACTTCCACAGCGGACTATGTTTGTGTTGGGAACTTAAGATATAATATCCAGAAAGTAAAACCACTAAAACCCCCTGACACCCCTGACAATGGAGTTATGCCTGAATGATAAGCACTGCTGTCCTCAGATCAGTTCATGAACATAGCCTTGAAAGCGGTGTGATGACCGTGCACAACACTAAATCAAAGCAGAGAGATGATCTCACAGTGTTAGGGGGAGACACTACGGGCTAAACTTCACTTTTCAGTTTTGGGGCTATTTTGCTAACATGTCTTCTGTCCGACTAGTGGGGGGAAACATCCAAAATATGCATTCAGGTGATTATTTGATCACACTTTGTCTATTTGGGTCTGTAGATTTCTCCTGAATTCACCAAAAGTTAGAATTGGACAATGCCTCATTTGCATATTTAAACATAACATTTTAGAAAACTTGTAATACAAAACAATGACTGTCTTAATGTAAGTTATCAACTGGGGCAGTTTCATGCTGATATCTGTTAGTTAAAATATTTCACCCTATCCACCTGTACGGTCTTCAGAATTTGGGAATTTGACAATCCATATCTTTTTAAAAGCCGTTTTCTCAAAATGACTTTTTCTCAGACTCTGATCCAGAACTCTCCACTTCAGTAGCACTTCCATACAAGCTTTCCACATTTATTCCTGTCTGTATTCTGACGGTTTTAACAGAGGGGTTTGTTCACATATCAATTAAAGCTTGATTTATGTAACATTTTATTCCTAAAATTAGATTTTTTTTTTTATGGCTGTTGACAGTATGTGATTTGGTGATATCCAAAATCCCCTCTGTAAAAACCTTTTGACTCTAGTAGGTTTTGACATAACATTTTCAACCTGGCTTTATGTTTCATTTATGTTCTGGAAATGTATGCAAATTAGCACATATTTAACAAGATGTCTTACTTGCATATTTCAACATAACATTTCAGAAAACGTAATGTAAAATTTCAAATCATTTCATGCTGATACAGTTTTTTTTTGTGTCTCCACTTTGACCTCTGTATGCTTCCAATGCAGTCGGTCAGAGCACAGTTAAAGCTATAGTGCGTAGTTTCTGTCGCCCCCATGAGGAATTCTAAGTAATGACAACACTGTCTGCGCATCCACATAATACAAGCCTTCTGTGATTGTGCACCACCCCAACCCCTCCTCCACACAGTTGCTAGTAGCCAAGGAGGACACGGAGGATTAAAAAAACATGATGGACTCTTCAGAAGAGGTCGTTATCTTCACTCGAGTTTCTGCGCGGGAAAGTCACCGGGCACCACAATCTTCTGAACATAGTCACACTGAGAAATACAGAGAGAGTTGTTAACAGCTTAATTAGCTTAGTAGCGACTCATTTGGCAATGGCTTGAATGTCAAAAAGTTAGGCACTAAAGCTTTAAAGGCCCAGTGTTGCTATGTGTTCTGATTGGCCATGCCTGAAGGATGCCACGCCCTGAAACTGACAGCATTGGTAGAAGCATGCCAAGGCCTTTGTGCTCCATCTCCTGCTCAAGTTGCTCTCAGAAGTCCTATTCGTTTTAGTTTTTTCTTTTTTTTTTTTGGTAACGTAATGCATTGAATGTTTGTGCGTAGCCCAGTTTAAAGTCCATCAATGTGATGGGTTCAGACGGGGACTACATCACTTTCTCCAGCTGAGTTAACTTGGTGTCTAAATTTGTAGAAGGAAGTTGTTAATATGAAGGATGAAATAATAATGGTAAGATTTTGAAATGATTGAACTGTCTTGAACTTGAAGTTTTAACAATGTTTGCCAAGCTGCAAAGGAGTTGTCTAGTCATTGATTCTATCATTTCCCTGATGGTCACTCTGAAGCCCTGACACATCAAGCCACTAATTGTTTGTCTGCCAGGTTTTTTGTTTCTTTTCTTAGCTTCTGCAACATGAAGGCTGCGGAGTGGCGAGAAATGATTATCCCTGTACTGTAATTAGCTTTGGGAGATGATCCACAAGATTGATTGACTGACTGATTCATGTCTTTATGGTGATGTGTAAAACCACTGCCTGATGTGTTTATAACTTTAATACAGTATAAATAAAATCAACTATTTTGATATGTGACCACATGCTGAAGGGCTCTTTGCTTGACTGACACCCTGCTGTTCAGACAACAATCTCGTCCCGATCCAGTGGCACGACTTCTACCACCGACTCCAGATTTACTGATGTAGTCTATATCGACAACCATTCATTTCTGGGATTTTGTTCCGGTCCCGCCAGATGTCTCTCATTTTGCCCAGATATCCGTCCCCTTCCTCTGTCTCTGTGTTGGTGTTCTAACCTCCGGCTGATTTGTGAGGACTCTGGTTAACTGCTCCTCAGATCTCTGCAGGGTAAATCCAGACAGCTAGCTAGACTATCTGTCCAATCTGAGTTTTCTGTTGCATGACTAAAACTACTCTTGAACGTGCACATGTTCCACCAAAACAAGTTCCTTCATGAGGCTATTTAGCAGAGCCACCGTCGCTGCATCTGAAGCTTAGCGCCGCCCAAGACCGTTGTGATTGGTTTAAAGAAATGCCAATAAACCAGAGCTTCCTCCGCAGTGCTGCAGAGTAAGGGCCTTTCCACAGATGAATTCTGGGATAGGAGAAAAAACGCTCTGGGTTGTTTGCATTTCTTTAAACCAATCACAATGGTAAGAAAGAGTCCGTGTCCATGAGGTCAGTCATATTGTCCTCTAGCTTTCCTGTTAAACTATTAACTTGGTAAGTGATTACAGAGACCAGTGGAACCTGACCCTACTGAATAGAAAGAAAGATAACTGGAACTTATGCATTTGCATAACAAATAAATCAGTTCATGAAGATCTTATAGTAAGTAACATTACATGGATTGATTTATTTCTTAGATTTGATTCTGACCCCTTTGTTAACCTTGAAAATGATGGATTATCATATGTAGGTATCACTTTATTGTAGAATGCTTCATAAACATAACTTTAGTCCACATAAAGCTACAATTTGGAACAACAGGTACATTCTACACAAAATGAAATCTCTATTATAAAAATTGGATGGAAAAATGAGTTTGGGCCATAGATAATCTAATGGATGATGGAGGAGATATATTAAGTCTCTGTTGTTGTCAAGGCTATGACAGCCTGGGGGCTGTTTCACAAATGTAGAATTTATAAATCCAGGATAACTGATAAAGCGACACTTGACCTAGTCTAATCTGTGCAGCCTGGCTTGGTGCGTTTCACGATGGCCAAGTCAGACTGAGGAGGAGCGACTAGCATAGGCGTCGTTTTAGGGGGGGACGGTGGGGACGTGTCCCCACCAGATTTTGTCATGAGTCATTTTGTACCCACCACTTTTTTTTAAACCTCAAGCTCAATTTAGTTAAAAAATAAAGTTCATAACACATAAGATCACTTACTGTACATGAGGAGCAATATGAGAGAGAAATGTGATCATTGATCTCTGTTTAGGAACATTAAACCACGTTAAGCTTTTTCACGTTATATTAAGCCCATGAGAACCGTGGGGAGTCAACCCACAGCCGCTGCTGCTGAAGATGTGAAGCAGAAACAACGCTTATAATGTCAGATAACGTCCATAATAATTGGACTTTTGGTTCGATTTTTTCAGAGTTTTCGGTGGTTATAAGGAGCAATATGAGAGAGAAATGATTATTGTTTAGGTACATTAAACCACGTCATGTCATATTGTCAACATGTTACGAAGCAGAACATATAGTCGTGTCTAATGCTTTTTGAAAACTTAAGGCTTTCTTCTTCATAAAACGAGTCGGACATCATCACATTTTTGAATACATTTTTATTTATTTACATTAGTAAGCTACAGGGGCCTGTACTGAACCCAGGGTTTTCTGTAGCCTACCACGACGGTGGATTAGTTTTTACCGCGTTCAATCGCCGTGGTAACGCCGTGGAGCAGGTTATGTCAGAGATCAGAGATCAACTGGTGTAAAAGCACCGCATACTGACCAATCAATAGGCCTACTCCACTGATAACGGCATCACCATTCTTAGAAGATCCATTGACTGAATGGGTGGAGTTCAGTGAGAAAAAAAGGAGAGAGAGAGAGAGAGAGAGAGAGAGAGAGAGAGAGAGAGAGAGAGAGAGAGAGAGAGATGCGCTCTTAAAAGTTAAAACATTTAGAGACTGACAACCCCGTTAACATTCCCTGATGGGTATTTATGAAAGGTAGGGCCTATAGATTTTCATTGGAGGGAATAACGTAGGCCTATCTTTGTAAACTTCTTGAGCCGTGTGTTGCCAATGCGCGCATCGGTTGAATTATGTTTTCACATTTTTTATTTGCTCCCACGATCGCTTCCCACTGCCAGGGTTGCAACTGAATAGACTAACGACAGTTTATGGAAAGAACAAGTGTAATTATGATCAGATCTTGTGCCTGACTGATTGATTGATAAGCCAGTCCCTCCAGACAAACGTGATTATGCGATTGCAGAATTCAATGCATAATCAGCCAAAGTCCGCATATTTATGTGGGGGCCGCTTTTTTTCAAATAGGCTACGCCGCACTTTAGCCGCATAAATTGCACATTTCCGTGCAAAATATGCGGGGCTTGCATGATTTCATAATCCCCTCATTTTCGTTGCAAAAAAGTTACATATATCTCAGCAGAAAGTTGAAAAATGTTGCGTTTACTTCACACAAGAGCAGCCATTTTCCCATGTTGCCATGGGAACGTTATGTAGTGACGTAATTTCGCCTACTGACAACATGGTTGGGGGAATCTCTTTTTCATCAAACCGCAGTTTTTGCAAGTTCCTGCAATTTCATCGCATAAAATTGCACAAATATCCATTCCATCGCATTTTATAAGAAAACGTGCCGCATAATCATGGATTTCTGCCCGCAACAATCACAAAACTCTGAATTTGTCTGGAGGGACTGGTAGCCTAAGCGTTGTGACTTACACATTTACAGCGTCGGCTTTTTTGCCAGTTTTTCTTCCTGTTCTAGGAAGCGACTGGATCGCCTTTTGCTTGTAAACCGTTTCTGTGTTCTTCATATTCATGTAGAATTGCTCTTATGTAAAATATGTGGCTCTGGTAGATTGATTGCAAACCTCTTTTATGTGAACGTGCGCGTCTCTAGATTGGGAAACCCTGGGTTGATTCAACTAGTTGATAAACGTTGTGACACAGTTTAACCGTGGTTGTGGGAACTGAAAGGAATCCAGGGCATGTTAAACTTGATTCGTAGTAGCCTACAGGCCCCTGGACAACGTCTTTCAAAACATGACCTGCGCGAAAGAGAAAAAAATATGAATGCGTCATTGTCCCCACCACTTCTGGAAATACACTTCCGAATGCATCTCTGTCCCCACCACATTTCAAACCAAACTGACGCCCATGGCGACTAGGTCGAGTCAGGCTGAGGAGGAGCGACTAGGTCGAGTCAGGCTGAGGAGGAGCGACTAGATCGAGTCAGGCTGAGGAGGAGCGACTAGGTCGAGTCAGGCTGAGGAGGAGCGACTAGGTCGAGTCAGGCTGAGGAGGAGCGACTAGATCGAGTCAGGCTGAGGAGGAGCGACTATAGGTCGAGTCAGGCTGAGGAGGAGCGACTAGATCGAGTCAGACTGAGGAGGAGCGACTAGGTCGACTCAGGCTGAGGAGGAGCGACAAGATCGAGTCAGGCTGAGGAGGAGCGACTAGGTCGAGTCAGGCTGAGGAGGAGCGACTAGGTCGAGTCAGGCTGAGGAGGAGAGACTAGATCGAGTCAGGCTGAGGAGGAGCGACTAGATCGAGTCAGGCTGAGGAGGAGCGACTAGGTCGAGTCAGGCTGAGGAGGAGCAACTAGGTCGAGTCAGGCTGAGGAGGAGCGACTAGGTCGAGTCAGGCTGAGGAGGAGCGACTAGGTCGAGTCAGGCTGAAGTAATTCGGATAGATGCGCGTTCACGGATTTCCTTAACAGACCACGAGGTCGATCACAGATTTATTGATGCTACAATGGAGAATATGCTTTGTTCATACTTTATACAGAGTGAGCAGCAGCTTATTGTAGAAGTATGATAACGTGAAACACATTATTTGTAAAAAAGAAACACGGGCGCTGTAATGAAACAGCGAGAGAAAGCGAGGCAGACGATCGCGGACCGACTGAATGCGTAAGCAGCCTAAATATATCCATTAACTGACCACTGCTCTGAACTGAAACGGTCATAATCATACCATTCAAGGATTAGACTACTAATCATTTACACAAATTAACTCTTTGTCCTAAAAGTAAGCAGAAGATAATGTAACTCAGGAAATTTACCATGAAGATCCATTTTCTACAACGCTAGAATATGATGCGTAAATATCTCTTTCACTCGGTTTCTCCCTCTCTCTCATGGGCTAAAATATAAAATTCATAAGTCATATTAATTTCCACTGCTTGCTTTTAATGCAAAGTGTACAACAGTTTGTTTTTGCAAATGACAAGTAACTCATTGAATGGTTTCAGTTAAGAGCAGTAGTTCATAAATGTATATTTTTAGACTAGCTGTTATCTGACACGCTATTTTTTAGGTTTACTTTTTTATTTTTTATAGAGGCCGAGTTTCCTTCTTTACATATAGCCTATGTTTTGCTCCCTCGTATATATGGAGATAGAAAAGAAAGACACTGCAGAAATTGGACTCTAAAATCTAGAAACTATAAAGATAATTAAGTGATAAATTCCATGCACACTGTAAACATGAATGTAACCGAGTATATTCATCAGTTATTGCCCCCCAGCAAAATATGAGGTCAAAAACCATTGGGGTGTCTGCTCCCTGTTAATGAATGTACAGTAGCCTACACCACTATATAGTTACTGGTCCAATGAACTAAGACTATAATTAAGGAGGATTGTACAATCAGGATAGGTTTTTATAATTGTACAATTCTCCCAAATTATAGTCCCAGTTTACTGGACAACACAAATTGTGTGCTAAGGATTCCAATTTATTGAATCCTTTATTGTTAAAGAATACAACAAATGAATCGACTAAAATAATTGAAGGTGCATTGGTCCACTATAGAAACACACATGCACAACACTTACCCTTAGTATCTGACTTCATTTACTGCATCAGCCTTTTCTAATTATCTCAACTGTCGTAATATATTCACCAAACTTATAACAACAATATGAATAGCAGTCTTCACACAGCAATGTAACAGTAACGATTGTCACTTTACTAATTATGAAAAATAATGGTCACACAACTTTAAATAATAACAGTACTTAAATGAACAGCAATATGCACCTGTTGTACTTTAATGCAGGCTGATAATAATAAGGTGCTGAGTGAGCAGAAAAGGCTCCAGGATTAATAAATCCTGGCTGTTAGTCTGGTCAGGAGCAGGCTAGCTGTACAGAATAAATCTCCATGGTAACGTAGGTGCCTCTGCTTTTGTGAAACCGAGTCAAGGCTAAATTGAGCCAGGATAACTGGAATATCCCGGCTTAATCCCATATCCTGGTTTTGTGAAATAGCCCTCTGATCAGGGAAATATTAAGATATCCTCAATAGTGATACAAACAATCAAGGCACAATGTGTTTGTACATTTGTCAAAAAAAGTGTTGACAGCTTTGAGGTAGAGACAATCTATACCACAAAACATAACAAATAAAGAAAAAAGAAGAAAAGGAAAAGGTTAATGGGGGTCTTTTTAGTCAAGTAGGGAATGTAAAAGTCCAATAAATAAAAGTCTCTTGGCCTTTTCCTTTGTCATGCATTGAAGAGAAGTCCAACCGTTGATGTGGGTTTGACCTTTAAATACTTACACCTATGAATACAATGTTCAATCAAGTTATTCATCAAGAACTCTAAATACTTATCCTTTAAAACTATTCCAGCTTTAATTGACATTTCATTTAATGGGTGCAGCAGTATTGTAAGCTTAAACAAATAAAAGTCTCTTGGCATTTTCCTTTGTCATGCATTGAAGAGATGTAGCATGTTTAAGCTCATTTTTCCGTCTGGGGAGTCTGGTCTGTGTTTTCTCTGCACAAGAGGCGTGAACAACGGGCATAGTTCAAATGACTCTGTACGCAATTGGATAGTCCTTCAACCAATCAGACCAACGATCCGGGTGACGTAGCAGCGACAGCGGCATCAACGGGTTGCTGCGCTTCGGTGGCCGCCATGTTGAATGTAAACAAGAAGCTGCGTGGTCGTTTCTCTATCGCCATCGCGTTAAACCCGCCAATAGCGCGCCAGGTGGATAAGCCAGTTTGTGATTGGTTCCCGCAAATTTGTAACAGAAGCAGGAGAGATAAATGTACAGGTTTCCACCCTGAGCTGCAGGGAGAAATCAATCATCTTTGTGCGTCTGGTGATAAAAATATTGACATTTGGCACACCGTCAAAGCTGGCTAGCTAAACATTGTGGCGTTGGCAGGGTTCAGGTTCAACCCCGACGCAAAACTCCGAAAGGGTCACGATGCCGTGGAGCGACGGCGTAGCTACGGCGTGGAGTTGACGCAGAAGCATAAAACAACCTATAGTCTACCTAACATTGACGTTAGCTCGCACTAGCTGATACTAGTGATTTCTAGTCAGCAACATATTTTGGGCTTCATTTAATAAACATAGCCTGTAGTAGTACACAATCGTATGTGTATTGTTTTGATTACAATGTGCGGAATTACTTTACGTTGCCTATTTATGTCAATTTATTTTTATTTCTCACTGTTAATCACCGGCATCTGTACAGCATCAACAGGGGGTCGCCATTGTTGTTTATGTGTGTGTGACGTTAACAACTGTAACTGGGAGAACAACGATCTGGTACGAGTTCACGGGTAGTAAGTTACGGGTTGGACTGCTGTTTCAGGGCACTTTCACGGGTAGAAGGTTGTGAAAACACGAGTTACAGGTTGCCTGGAACGCAGCATGTGTCCCAGGTGATAGCCAATCAGCAGAGACGTGTCTGTAAACTTGTTTTTTTTATTTAACCTTTATTTAACCCGGTAGACCATTGAGAACAGGTTCTCATTTACAACGGCGACCTGGCCAAGAAAAGCATAAGCGTACAACATATAGTTTCACATATAGTGTAGATTCACATTCAACATAGTGCAATAAAACATACAAAACAAAATACAATAGGCTACAAAGGTACAGATTAAGAAGGCAGTCTAAACCGGCACAAAGGGAGGTGTAAGTAAATTGATGGATATGCGAAAGCGGTATGGTGATAACATAATTTACATGAAATAGACAGTCTATAACAATGCAGAGATGTAGTAAGAGTCAGAGTACAGTGCAAAAATGAAGTTGTGGGCAAGATAGTGATGTGGAACCAGTGAACAGTTACAACGCAGTATATATAAATAGATAGTCTATATGAGTGCTGGGAAGTACTGAAGTCAATATACCATTAGTGCAGATGTAGTGATGTAGGTCAGTAATAATACAGTAAACATGAACAGTCTGTGAAAATGCAGAATATAGTAAGGAGTCAATATATAATTAGTGCAGATATTTGTCTAGGTAGTGAGGTAGAAACATGAATAACACAGTATACATGAAAAGACAGTCTATAGGAATGTTAAATGCTGAGATGAAGTAGAGAGTCGATGTACAGTTAGTGCAGATTGTGGACTAGATAGTGATGTTAAACAAGCATAGTGCAATATATTTGAATACAGAAATATTTAAATGCTGAAATGTAGTAAAGAGTCGAAGTATAGTTAGTGTATATTAAATGACATACAACATTACAACGGATACACAACATACAGGGGTACAGCCACAATCACAATAGGCCTAGGTGGACAGAAAAGATGGTTTAGAACCACTGAATTTGCTCCTGTATGTGGTATTTAGCATATAGAAATAAAGAGAGTAAGAGCGTGCGCCCCATGTTGGCTGAGTCCTGCAGCGGCGCAGAGTTCGAATCCGACCTGCTGCCCTTTGTTGTGTGTCATCCCACATCTCTCTCCCCCTTTCATATCTGTCCACTTTCAAATAAAGGGAAAAACCCCAAAAAAGAATCTTTAAAAAAAAAAAAGAAATAAAGGATTTATAATGTGTTTACCTTCATATTCCGCTTCAAAGTCAAACATACCAAAGGAAACATCCTTAAAGCAAAATGAAAAATCTGGGATTAATACTGAGTGAATGAATTTTAGGAACTCAGACCAGAATTTTACTGTATGGGGACAGTTCCAAAAAAGATGTGACACGTTTTCATCAGTGCTCTTACAAAACGAGCAGTTAGACTCAATATCCTGTTTGTATCTTTTAAGGAAGGATTTTGCTGGGTAAAACCTGTGTATTAGTTTAAACAAAACTTCTCTCACTTTATTAGTAACAAGGTATTTGAAAGGTAACGACCACACTTTCTTCCAAGGAATATTCTCTACTATACCATTCCAGTATGGAATAACATAGGGAGTAGTAACGTTTATTAGTCTGGAATAAAGCTCTAATTTTCCTATTAATACTGTGATTTTCTACTGAGAAGCACAAACCACCCACAGTAGTATCAGTTAATTTGATTAGATGAGTAAGTGGTTGTGGGGGAGTATTACCATTTAACAACATCCCAGTGGGAATTGCATAAAAAATAATAGCATATTCCTTGACAGTTACTGGAATTTGATATCTTCTTAGGAATTCTGAGTATTTGTGTAGTTTACCATTCGGATCAAAAACTTGACTAACAAGTGTAATGCTATTGTTAAACCAGTTTTTTTTTTTTAAAGAGATTTGTTTTTGTAGAGAATGTTCTCGTTATTCCAAATGTAGCATTTGTGAGGTGAGAAGTTATGCTTAAATATGAGAGACCACGCCAAAAGCATTTGCTTGTGGAAGTTCCATAAGGATGTGGGTTATAAATAAACAGTCTAATCCACTTTATTTTGAAAGTGTTATTTAAGGTTGTGAAGTCTAAAAAGTTCAGACTAGACTAGACTAGAGTTCATTATAACAGATTTTTTATTTAATGTATTCTGTTTTTCCATATAAAGTTAAACAACATTGAATACATTTTTTTTTACAATATCTACAGCTAAAGAGAGAGCACCATAAGTAAGTCAGTTAAAAAAATGATATGGTCAAAGTCCGTCTACGGTATATATACAGTATATATATTAGACATTCTTTGATATGGTAGAGCAACCATGGATTTATTAAGAGAACAACCATAGACCCATAGACAGTATATAAAAGCATAGACCTATATAATAGAGAGCAACTCAATGACGTCTCAGCGTGCGACGGTGAGGAGTAGAAGGACCCCGCAGTATGGAAACTATGCGCATGCGCATTCTAGACTTACGGTAACATTAGAGACAGAGACGTTTTGGTCTTTTCGCCGATAACCGTGTATTATCTGTGGGTAGCAACGCGCTAGTCACACGTTAAACAGGTAACGTTAAAAGTTAAGTAAGTTAAGTACATTCTGCTGTGAAAACTAATTTGACAATGTGGCTAAAGTTGAATATAACGTTAGTTAACGGTTGCAGATTAACGTTAGGTCCAGTTCTTCTCACGTGCTGCCTCTAATGTGCTGCTTTTGTGCTTTAAATTCTTACACACCATGGTAGGGTTCTAATTGTGTTTTGGACATAAGTCCTTAAATCTTAAAGACTTTAAAAGCACTTTAAAAAAAACCCTGAAACAATTCCTGAATGTTAACAAACCTCCAAAAGAGAGAGAGAGAGTGAGAGAGAGAGAGAGAGAGAGAGAGAGAGAGAGAGAGAGAGAGAGAGAGAGAGAGAGAGCGCGCCAAATCTACCTACGGGTATAACTAAATGTACCTTGACCTATGTCAATCACCCAACAGTCAGTGTAAATTGTGTTAGTGGGATTTCTACCAGTCTATCTTCCCTTAAAGTACAGTACAGATGCTCCTTTCCTTCCCACAGACATGTCGTGTTTTGGTGGTGACCCTAACTTCTGCCCAGAATGTGGGAATGTTCTTCCTCTCCCGGGACTAGGCCTACAGGACACAGTCCACTGCCCCCGCTGCTCCTTCTGCATCCCTGTAGCAGGTACCGGCTCTGCGTCATGTCCTCGCTCTGTGTCCCGCTGGGGTCGCCCGATACTAACGATACACTCCGATTCAGTGTTTACCAACCCCCACTGACATTGACTCTAATCCTACATTCTGTCCTCTGCACATTATATTTGTTTATGTATTTATTTTTTAGATTATTTCATATTCTTGTTTAAATATGTTTTTATGTATGCACCATCAACCAAGACAAATTCCTAGTAAGTGTTACTCACCTGGCAATAAATATTTTTTTCTGATTCTGATTTTCTTTATCACCTTGGACATGTCACCAAAAACATGGCTGATCTGCCTCCCACGGGCCTTCTGTTGAATTAAACATATTCTATAAGTATTTTCTCACAGTATCTATTACTGTATTACTATTGACCCAAATATAAAACAGGTTTGTTTGTTTTTCCTCATGATTATATCTGAAAAAGTGACAGGGGTCCTATATTCGGGGTCTACACTTTTAAACCCCAATATACGTCCACAACAACAGGTGGCGCCAAATATCAATAACCTGAATGTGCTGCTCATGACTGGAGCCGTCAATCCAAACTGTCCACAGAGCCCGGGGGCTGAGACACGCTGAGTGTTGAGCGTCCCCAACAAAGCGGCTCAACAGTAGTTAGCCAAGTTAGCAAACACATGAGAAGAAGCTGTGATGCTAACTTTTAATGTGATGGTGATAAACGCAGCAGAGGAATGTGGAGTCACAGAATGTGATGTTCAGAGATGGAGAGCCCAAAAAGAGTGTCTTAAAACAATAAGAGTCAAAGAAAAGCGTACCGCGGTCCCCCGAATATGGGATTGAAAAACCAAATAGATATAATTATAATACGATTTTAAATAAGAAATCTTTTCTTTATTAAATCAAGATTTGGTCCTCATAAAATCTTTTTCCAAAAGATAATTTTTAATCTTTGATCTATTATCAGGGTTGTTTTATATTTGGCTCATTCAGTATGAATGCAGATAATTTTGGTTTGATTTGTCCTGCCTTTTGTATTGAAAATGCATCTTTTACAAGATTCAACAGCAAAGTGCTTTTCCAGAAACAATGGCCCTGGTACACTCAGTAATCCACACACCTCACTGTGAACAGTTAAGAAAATAGCCCATATGTAAACTGCTGATATGATACCTTATTTCTAATATGTTGTCCCCCAGAGTTCTCGGGCCAGCAGATCTGCTCGACGGTCATATTCAACCCTGTGGAGCAGTCGGTGGCCCTGGAGGACGAGGACAACTCTGAGCTGAAGGGTGCTGTGGTAAGGAGAGACTCTCTGACTGCTGCGTGGAGAGCTGGAACCATTCCAAAGTTTGCTGTACTATTAATTGTCTCAGAAATAATTGCGATTAACAATATAATTGTCTCTTTTTCAGTCAAATAAAAACACATTTATTTATTACTTTTTTAAACAAATGAAAGTTTTTAATGAATCCCAGGATCCATCTTTTTGTTATATATCCCTGTTTTGTGACCCAGATAATGGAATAACACAAACACACAGCCTATGAAGTAAACCACGCCTCTTTATTATCATAAAACATTGTTTTTAACTGTAATTGTCGCTTTTTTCTAAGTTTTTATTGCTGTTTTTGAAGTTTGTCACCTTTTCTTGAAGGTTTTGACCTATTCTGGCCTTTCTTCATTGCTTTTTTCAACTGTCTTTTTTTCTTCAAAGTTTTTGTCTCTTTTTTCAAAGTTTGTCGCTTATTTGAATTTTTTTGTCACTTTTATCGCCCTAGTGTTGCCTTCTTTCTACCGTCTTTTTCCAAGGTTTTGTTGTTTTTTTAAGTTTTTGTCTCCTTTTTTCATCATCATTTAAATGTTTTCCAGGTCCAGTAAATCTATCGCTGACATCGCTGTATTGTTCCTCTCTATATATATAAACTACATTCTCCGTTATGTTTGCACTGAATAACAAAATTAAAAAAACAGAAACATAACTCTTGCAGCGCACATGAACAGATGCGCAATATAGCTTACACAAAATACTGCCCTCATTAATTAGCCTACTGTTACTAAGTACATTCATAAATCCTACGTAACGTGTGGGTGTGTGGGTGGGTGGGGGTGATAGAGCGACGGAGAAGTGAGAGAGTGACGGCGATTAGCTTTGGAGCGAGTAGCGACTAGTAGTCATAGTGAGTGAAACAAAGTGTCTCCCCTGTTCTTTCTGACAACGGTGGTAAACCTGTTGTTTATGGAGAAGGACAGTTGTTAATTTCCCGTCCAGCGCCTGCGAATACGTCTGACAGGGGGGGGGGGGGGGGGGGGTGTGGCATCACAATGGTGGCTCTCCATCGTGATGTCGGCCAGCCATCGATGGTATCGTCCATCGGCACAACCCAAGTTCCACCTCTACGGTTGGAATCCTGCGTCCATAGCAACGTAAGTCTGTATCTGTTAAGCTAATGAAACCCTTCATCTATTACTCAACACCACCTTAGGGGCTGTGGTAGTAGCCGTATATGTTATGGGGTGCTGCCGCGGTGGTCAAATTACCCAGCTGCTGTTTTAATCACTGCAGGAATTGACATGACATTATGCTGACACGTTGTAGTGAGCTAGCGGGCTATCGGCTGCTCGTATTTACATTAAACTGAACATTTCCGTGAGACGAGGTAAATGGCTTCATGTCCTCATTCATCTCGTTTCCTTTTTGCACAGCCGCTGCATGTTGACACACCTAAACGTGCAATGTAAGCTAACTAATTAGCGTTGTTGTCCCTACGGCTGAAGTTACTGCGTAGCGATCATAGACCGTATATAAAGATGTAGAGATCATAGACCGTATATAAAGATGTAGAGATCATATACCGTATATAAAGATGTAGAGATCATAGACCGTATATAAAGATGTAGAGATCATAGACCGTATATAAAGATGTAGAGATCATAGACCGTATATAAAGATGTAGCGATCATAGACCGTATATATAGATGTAGAGATCATAGACCGTATATAAAGATGTAGAGATCATAGACCGTATATAAAGATGTAGAGATCATAGACCGTATATAAAGATGTAGAGATCATAGGCCGTATATAAAGATGTAGAGATCATAGACCGTATATAAAGATATAGAGATCATAGACCGTATATAAAGATGTAGAGATCATAGACCGTATATAAAGATGTAGAGATCATAGACCGTATATAAAGATGTAGAGATCATAGGCCGTATATAAAGATGTAGAGATCATAGACCGTATATAAAGATGTAGAGATCATAGACCGTATATAAAGATGTAGAGATCATAGACCGTATATAAAGATGTAGCGATCATAGACCGTATATATAGATGTAGAGATCATAGACCGTATATAAAGATGTAGAGATCATAGACCGTATATAAAGATGTAGAGATCATAGACCGTATATAAAGATGTAGAGATCATAGGCCGTATATAAAGATGTAGAGATCATAGACCGTATATAAAGATATAGAGATCATAGACCGTATATAAAGATGTAGAGATCATAGACCGTATATAAAGATGTAGAGATCATAGACCGTATATAAAGATGTAGCGATCATAGACCGTATATATAGATGTAGAGATCATAGACCGTATATAAAGATGTAGAGATCATAGACCGTATATAAAGATGTAGAGATCATAGACCGTATATAAAGATGTAGAGATCATAGGCCGTATATAAAGATGTAGAGATCATAGACCGTATATAAAGATGTAGAGATCATAGACCGTATATAAAGATGTAGAGATCATAGACCGTATATAAAGATGTAGAGATCATAGACCGTATATAAAGATGTAGCGATCATAGACCGTATATAAAGATGTAGAGATCATAGACCGTATATAAAGATGTAGCGATCATAGACCGTATATAAAGATGTAGAGATCATAGACCGCATATATAGATGTAGAGATCATAGACCGTATATAAAGATGTAGAGATCATAGGCCGTATATAAAGATGTAGAGATCATAGGCCGTATATAAAGATGTAGAGATCATAGAGATCATAGGCCGTATATAAAGATGTAGAGATCATAGAGATCATAGGCCGTATATAAAGATGTAGAGATCATAGACCGTATATAAAGATGTAGAGATCATAGACCGTATATAAAGATGTAGAGATCATAGACCGTATATATAAAGATGTAGAGATCATAGACCGTATATAAAGATGTAGAGATCATAGACCGTATATATAAAGATGTAGAGATCATAGACCGTATATAAAGATGTAGAGATCATAGACCGTATATAAAGATGTAGAGATCATAGACCGTATATAAAGATGTAGAGATCATAGACCGTATATAAAGATGTAGAGATCATAGACCGTATATAAAGATGTAGCGATGGTGCTCACCAGATCTGCTGTCATTGCTTGAATTGGAGGACAGAAGTTGCTCCACGTTTCTCTACTTTTTGCCACAGCTGATAAATTATCCGGACTTCTTTCAGCGGATTGATTGATAGCTGTCCTCCAGAGTGAACAGAACTACGTCCATGACAACGCTCTGCTTTTGCATGGCAACGGTGTGTTATGCTTAGCAACGGTCTGTTATGAAGAAATTACAGACCGCATTCTACATTAGAATTCAACCAAGCCATGTAATAAAGTCCAATAATCACTTATATCTATCTATAAATTGCAGGAACGTCTGTGTGTGTGTGTGTGTGTGTGTGTGTGTGTGTGTGTGTGTGTGTGTGTGTGTGTGTGTGTGTGTGTGTGTGTGTGTGTGTGTGTGTGTGTGTTATGCGCATATCTCTCGAACCGTTAGTCTGATGGCTTTCAAACTTGACAGATATCTTGCTACGGTGCCAAGTTTGACATTGTTTGGATTAGAAATGCAAAAAATATTGTTAAATATATAGGTAAAAGAAGCACACATTGGCTTTTGTCGCTCTAGCCGCTGGCCACTCCCCCCTCACACTGAGGACCAGAGACAGAGAGCAGCGGAGCTTTGGCAGCTAAAATGTGGCACACACCTCAGATCCACACAAATGTGCAAAGTTGCACTACTTTGGAATGTCTTTGACTTTGAATAAACAAATGACAATTCCCGAATTTAAGGACGTTTCAGAATCCCACACATGCAAAGCAAACACGTGCAGACAGGTGATGCCACTTATAAGCAAGCTATCTATCTTATAAAGCGAGACGTATCTGTATATGTGTGTCCGTGTTTGGGGGGAAGGTAACCTACACATCAGTAGATGCAACGTAATCTCGGAGATTATTCCTTCAGAGCCTGTGCAATGCGAGAAAAATCTCAGTTGAACCGGGCAGATACATCAGTTTTCATCAGACTCACCCTGGGTCGGGTTAATTAAGTCGCCAAAACTTCACCGTTAACCGTCAAGCCACTTAAACTGTATGGAAATGAACACCTCTGCTGAAATGTCAAATTCGTTAAAGATCATACGACATGAGACAACACCGTCTCTCTCCCGCTCTCTCTCTCTCCCGCTCTCTCTCTCTCCCTCTCTCTCCCTCTCTCCCACTCCCCCCACCCCTCTCTCTCTCTCTCTCTCTCTCTCTCTCTCTCTCTCTCTCTGCGCACACACACGGTCCGGTTCTGGTGGTGATGAACGCAGATGTTGTGCTGTTTAGCACTAACAGGCCGGTGGGTAGCGCACTGCCATGTCTGATTACTCCACATTGTCATTGTGATATTTTGTGATTACATTCTAAATCTGCAACGTTCTCTGTCAGGTAGCCCAAATCAATAGTAGTAGGCTACGGTATACAGGGGAGTTGCATTTGAAGTGGTTTGGGGTCCTTCTGTAAGTAATTTTGAGGTAGGCTACAATTTGGTTTTGATTAATTCTACAAGCAGCAATAGGCTACCACAGGCCAAGCAGTCGGCCGTTCCAAACAGGCACATTTTCAACGGGCACTGCACTAGTAATTACAATTTGGCATATGCCTTAAGACCTTAGCTAATGTCAGCAATTAATTGCGGTTAAACAAAGAAACCGTGATTATGTAAAACAAAGAAACTGACAATTATGTCGGAATTGTTACAAGCCTACCAGCTGGACTCTGTATTAACGCGGTGACCTGTTCCCTCTAGATTGACCGGCGCTGCTCTCGATGCAATAAAGAGGGGATGGTTTACCACACCAGGCAGATGAGATCGGCAGATGAAGGACAGACTGTCTTCTTCACCTGTATACACTGCAGGTAATCCATCTGAACATGCTGTGGGTTGTGGAACTGAATTCAAACAGTGTGTGCTGCTGTGTGATCTTTTTGATTTTGGTGTTACAGGTATCAAGAGAAGGAGGACTCCTGAGAACAAGTCCAGCTCACCTTCTCCATTCCTCTCCATGCTTGTGTTCTCATATGTTGCTGTCAGATAGTTGGATGCTTTCCCAACACATGGATTGTAAATATAACAGTGGGCCCTTCACCGGTGGTTTATCTTACTGTTCTGGAAATATTAGCATTCACACTTTGAATAAAGTTCCACAAATTAATCTTAAATTTGGGTGGGTCCACTTGCTATCTTTTTCTGTCAGAGCTTTCAGTTGCGTCTTGCGGTCTTCCTCAGGTTTAATGGAAATACTGTAGCTCAGTTCTCATTAGCCCTAGTGATGGGACAACTGACTCTTTGACGCGAGTCGGATCAACCGGGCGGCCGTTGGTTGGACTCCCGAGTTAATAGATTCGATCAGGTCAACAGCCATGAAAAATCCATTTTCGCCATTTTGTAGGTATACAATGTTACATAAATTAGGCTATGAATGATATCTGAACAAATCCCTCTGTTAAAACCTTCAGAATATAGATAGGAATGTATCTGGGAAGTTGGGTGTATGTAAGTGCTACTGAAGTGGAGATTTCTGGCTCAGAGTGTGAGGAAAACCCCATTTTAAGAAAATGACCTTTGAAGACTATAAAATAAGACATATTGCAAGACATTACAGGTGAATAGGATAAAAAAAATTAAATTAACATATCAACATGGACCTTTCCCAGTTAATTACTTACATTAAGACATATATTTTTGTATTAAAAGTGTTCTGAAATGTTTTGTTAAAATATGCAAATGAGGCATTATCTAATGCTAACGTTTGCTGAATTTAGGAGAAATTCAGGTAAAATAAACATAAATGTGTATTTTGGATGTTTGTTTGCCAATAGTCTGAAAGAAGACATGCCATGGAAATAGCCCAAAAACTCAAAATTGAAAAATGATGATTTTGCCTGGGGTATCTCGCCTATTTTCTTTGTGACATGTTAGGCCTTTATTTATATAGGACAGCTGAAGACATGGGGGAGAGAGAGGGGGAATGACATACAGCAAAGGGCCGCTGGCCGGAGTCGAACCCATGATGGAGTCTGAAATTATCAATGGTCTGAGAGAAAGACATTTTTTAGTTATTATAGTTCATCCCAGTCCACGCGCTCCAGCATGTGGCGGTACGGCGCCTCTCATCTTGTTCGACCACCGCCATTGAGAATAGCTGAAGAAGAACATGACCAATAAGGACGCTCGTGTGGAGGTCACGTGCCCTGCAAACATGGCTACACAGCGAAAGAGAACTGCCGAATGACAACAATGCAATGAGTTAGTTTATACTATAAAACACCTTTACTGTCAGGAATTCGTCGACATTTTATATCCGTCTTCACGGTAAATAATGTTTTTACATACAAGCTAATACACTAATATCAGGAGTCCCCTGTAGTTGGTTTGTTGTGAGTGGCTGACTGTTGTGAGTTAACACTACACATCCTTTGGGAATAAGCTGTTAGCATACTGTACTGTCACGCTTAAATAAAAGTTCAACGTACACTATACGTGTACCGAATCAAAGTGTTGATGCAAAGAATAAAAGCTCTCCAGTCTTATGTAATTAGATCATGATGTGCATTTAGGGATGACCAAAGCCACAATAAAGTGCTAGATTTTTAAAGGGAATTTGGTGCGACCTTTTCCTCGTGGGTATGAACGACATATCAGTTGGACCGAATGTTCGTGTTTACAGTGAGCGTACAGTCATTGACGTTCCTCTTTATTTCGGTAGATAATGAAGCTACGTGTCCATCTGCAGTGTAAGAATCTGCATGAATACCTGCGAGAGCTGAGTCCTGAGATTTTGGACCGACTGTACAACCACCCAGCAACATGTCTGGCTGTCTACAGGTATGTTGGCTGGAACACATACTGTACTGATGCTCATGGTGTTGCTGTGACATATGACTCCAGGGGGACTGTGGTGTGTCAGATTATATTGTGTTCGACCTTCTACAGGGACCTCCCCTCTCTGGCCAAGAACTATGTGATGCGTATGCTGTTCCTGGACCAGCCTCTCCCGCAGGCAGCACTGGCATTGTGGGTGAAAATAGACAGTCAGAAGTAAGTCATGTCTTCATTACACCTGTAGCAGCATTGTCAGTAGGGTGGACCATTTTGATTACGCTCTTGTACCACATTTCTCCCACCGTCCTGTTGGTGAGGGGTTTTATTTATTATTCTTTTTTTTAAATTTACATCCATGTTGGTTTTCTAAAAACCTCTGTGATGAATGCTGTGTCAGCTGTTGTAAGCAGCCAGCCAGCCAGTCTCCTGGAAGGTTTGGGCAGCAGAAGTTGTCATTAACAAGTACAAGTAACAAGTACCTGAATTAGGGATGCACCAATCCAGCTCTTCCTCTCTGATACAGACTCTGCTACCTCAACTCAGGGTGTCCTCGGATAAAGAATACAGATCCGATATCAGTGCTTTCTTTTTCTCAAATTTAAAATCTGTATGCCTCCCTGTGTCGAACTCATTGGAATCATTTTATGTAAGGTAGGGCTGCACGATTTGGAGAAAAAGTTTATTTTATTAATTATTAAAGATTATTTTTTCAATTAATCGATGAATTGGATAAACAAAAACAAAAAAGCATATCAACTCAATACATACATACTTGTTTTAGTTACTAGTTGTGTAAAGGTAAGTAGCCCACAGAGCAGATACAGACCACACACACACACACACACACACACACACACACACACACACACACACACACACACACACACACACACACACACACACACACACACACACACACACAGGTTTGGAGGTTGTGGTGGAGCTAACATTACACTTTTGTTAACATTCAGGAATTGTCAGGCTTTTTAAAAAGTGCTTTTAAAGTCTTTAAGATTTAAGGACTTATGTCCAAAACACAATTAGAACCCTACCATGGTGTGTAAGAATTTAAAGCACAAAAGCAGCACATTAGAGGCAGCACGTGAGAAGAACTGGACCTAACGTTAATCTGCAACCGTTAACTAACGTTATATTCAACTTTAGCCACATTGTCAAATTAGTTTTCACAGCAGAATGTACTTAACTTAACTTTTAACGTTACCTGTTTACAGGACTCAACATAAAAAAAATCCCCACTGGCCCCTGGGGCCAGTAGATCAGAGTTTTGCTGGCCCGTTCTACATGTTTACTGGCCCTGAAAGAAATATCGTAGGTGTGATTGGTAAAGGACAAAAAAGCAGGAAAATATACGCCGCACCTACCATGAAGCTTCAGAAAATGGTTATAACCCAGCTAGTAAAGTAAAGCTAGACCAGGGATTATCAACTACATTTTTCCAAGGGCCAGAATTTTTTTAAGCAGACACTCCGGGTGCCGGACTTTCAAATAAAGAAAATAAAATGTATTTATACCTAATGCGCATATTCTTGTTTGATATTTCACTTTCTTACTAAATTAATACTATATTTTTTACATGTATTAGTGTAAGCAAACTCCTAAAAAAAACATGGAAAATCCACAATAATAACTAAATAGGCTACTTAACTAGAAAATGATCTCAGATTAGGGGGAAGTTCACTGAGTGATGGTTAAAGTCTTTGATTACTGAAACGTTGTTGTAGTATGCAGCGTCCTGATTGGTGGAAAATGCTTGCAGAAAGAAAGGCTGTTGTCAGGTAAAAATGTCACTGTCAGAGAGGCTTAAGCGAAAAGTTGATGTGGAAAACAGCAGCTTTAATGATGAATGGACTGATAAGCAGGCTAGCATTCATCATGTATGCCTTATTTGAAATAAGACAATGCTGTTGCAAAAGAATACAACTGGTAACATCATCAAGAATGAAGAACGCGAACATAACGATCACGTAATTCACGTGCATATTAAGTAGCCACGTGTATATGTTTTGGTCTTATAATACATCCACAGGTTACTGCTCCAGCGGAGAGGACGGTTCGTTAAGACAGCAGCTAAGTTTACAAGAGTTTGTCCAAAGTTCAAGATAAACAGACTACAAACTGACATCTTTCATTTGAGCTTGTTTGTAAAAAGTCGCTATTTGCAGAGTAGAGCTGTGTTTGCACAGCGAGTGGACAGAGCAGACTGAGGCCCCATCCAGACGAAGACGTTAGGATGAAAACATCCGTCTTCCCTGGATTCGGTTCAAGAAAATTAACGTCCACATGAATCCATCTGTAAATGACTCAACACGGTACTTCATATGCCAGGCCTGTAGGCGGCGCTGTTATTGCTACAGAAATTAACGTAACGAAGAAGAAGAGCAGCCTTCAGTGACTTCCTTTCATAATATGACTGTTAGCTAGTTCTCTTAGCTTAACACATCCATGGACTAGACTTTAATACCTTACACCACTGCTCGTTATATAAAGGCCACCTAGAAAAAGAATGTAAACTTTGTTTACATTCTATCGGACATGATTGCAGCTAGCAGAGCTAGCGTTAGCGCGCTAGCTAGCGCTAGCTTACATCAACATCGGCAGTCACACAAACATCAATGATCCGATGTCTTTTTGATAATCTAGCTACACGTTTTTCTTGCGGTAGCCTTTCTACAATAAGCGGTGCTAAAAGTTACTATAATCCGTTCAAGGAGTTGATGAGCAGACAAATTAGCGAGCTAGTTGATAAGTTCTCTACTTCCACTTTATAAGCAGCGTTGCGTCCCTGCTAGCGCCGTCAGCTGGGTTGAAGGCAGTCAGCTGTTAGGCCGAGGTGTGTGGGGATGACATCATCGATACGCACTTATGCGTTTCGCCGTACACACGAAGCCAAACGTGAGCCGGCTTTTTTTTTATTCACCCTGGGACCAGGTTTCAAAAAAGTGCGTTTACGGGCAGTGCGTTTACAGGATTCGTGTGGACAGTCGACCCAAACGATGCAAAAGATGTGCGTTCAAAATACATCACAATACGCATCAAAATACGTCTTCGTCTGGATGGGGCCTGAAACATGTTGATGCCTGTAGAACAGGTAAGTGGGTATTGATAAGTATTGACTTTTTAATCATGGAGGTTTTATAGTAGGCTACTTACAGTAACGACTGTAGCGTTTTAGTTCATCTGCACCAGCGGCAGTAGGCTAAATAATCCTCCGTGGCATTTTGCTGGTTTGGCTGGTCGGCTTTTGTTGGAAATTGCCGGCAAACAAAACAGTCGGCCTACATGCCATCATGGCCTTTCTCCACCCAGGTGTAGGCTACTGTGTTTTCCATGACACTAGGAATGCCCTCTTTCTCACATCAGCTTCATAGTTCTTTCACATTTTACGTTATAAATTACCTGAGGTGAAAATGTGAAATGTTAGCTCACCTTCACACGGTTCGCGCCACTCTGTATGACGTTTGCTGATGCAGCAGACAGAGACACTGTCACGGGCCCGTCACTGTCACAAGGCTGCATCTGATCACTAACGTTAGTTTAATAACGTAGCTGCTACATAAACTATGTATCGACTGACCCTCCGATAGATTTCCGACACATATTAGAAACTTTTTTAAACAAGGTTTATTTTTACAATGGACCTCATGTTTGAAATTTCTGTGATGGGAAAAAAAAAAAAATACCAGCGGCGTATTGATCTACTATTTGATGACACTGTGCTCAGTCAGTCAATGCCCTCCTCCCAGCCAATCAGAATCAAGCATTCTTAAACGAAGTAGAATAAGTTAATTTATACACCACATTTAAACACAGCTTAAGATACCAAGTGCTATAAAAGAACTTTAAAATGAAATTAAACAGTACAACACACACAAATATAAAAAAAGTTGAATCAGAGTCAACTTCGGAGAACAGGCTGAGCGTTGAACATCCAGTGTCCGTGTCTCTGGCAGTGAGAACTGTGTGCCTGTATTACTACAGTGAACATGTGTGCACACACTGATCACACCCTGCTGTGATCAGAATGAATGTCTCATTGCTTGTTTCTTTCCTCCTGGCATGGGTGTGCTTCTCTCCATGGGACTTAGGGCTCCTGCATAATCTAATCGGCCGTCGAACAGTCTGGCGAGGTCAGTGACTCGATTCTGCGCGGCGTATTCCGTGCCGTTGTCCGTTGGAAGGGCCATCGGCCTTAATTTTTGCCGATCTTTAAGGCATAGTCTGGAGGGCTCAAATGTCTCTCGAAATCTGACGAAAATCTTTTAAACTAACCTTTGTTGATCTGAAGTGAAGACAGATTCAGTAACTGCACGGCCTATTTCTCCTTAAAATGTTTTCAGAAACACGTTTCGGTGAACTATTTTAGTAGAATATGAGATTGTATTCTGAATGAGTCGCCATTAATGGCAGTTTGAAAAATCAAAAATACGGAAACAGCAGCCAGACCCACGTGACGCGTTCGTCCAATCAGCTGCCGGTTTTCATTTTTGGGCAACAATACAGATTAGCGCCGCCTGCTGTTATGGAGACGTATTACGTCTCGTCTCCTCGGTGTGTTCTCTGGCATTTTTTGACCAATTCGGGGAGACTGATCAGTCCAAATGCCTTTTCTGCCGATGGTCGCCCCGTCTGGTCAATGTGTAGAAACCAAAAAATAACTTTTACTTTCAATAGTTTTCTTATTTCTTATTTAAAACCAGCCTTCTTCAGTTTAATATGTTACCATTTAATCACGCTTACATTTATCCCACAGGGATATGTTTTTGTTCACCTTAAATTGAACTGTGAGCTACTGCAACTTAACAATTTTCCTGAGGGGATCAATAAAGTATTCTGATTCTTTTTCCGTGCCCATGCAAGTTGAGTAGCTGTTTTAGACTAGTTACTAGCGTTCTCTTACTTGCTAGCATTAGCTGATTTTGCTCCACACCGCTGTGGAGTAAGGTCTGGCTTCACCACAGATGCATTCTGGGATTGGAGAAAAACACTCTGGGTTGGTTGCATTTCTTTAAACCATTCACAACGGTCTTGGGTGGCGCTAAGCTCCAGACGCAGCGACGGTGGCTCTACTAAATAGTCTCAGGAAGGAACTTGTTTTGGTGGAACATTTGCACCCCGCAATGTCCCAGTTAGAGAGGAAATGCCGTAAACATATTCTTTGTAAATCTTTAGGCCTCCTGCACACTGCCTGCATGGTGTGAGCGTGTTAGCTGTGTGGCGCGTCCGTTTTTATTTCGGCTGCCATGTTAACAGGTTACAGCTTGCACACTGCCTGCGTGACACGCACGTCTCAGGCGTCGCTAGAAACAGAACCGATGCGTATTTTTCACGCGATACGCAAGCGTGTTGGAAGTGTTTTCAGGCAAAATAGAATAGGAAAAGATGTTTATATGTCATTTTGACACAAATACATTTAATAAATGACATTTTGATGTTTTGAAATGTCATTTATAATATAATAATAATAATAATAATAATGATAATAATAATAATTATCGATTTTCAAATATTGCACCTGTCAATACAGAACAAAATATTCTGTCGCCTATTTTGCCGTCAATACTGCTGACGTTGTCTTTGCTGTAATCAAATAAGTATATATTTATGTTTAACATGAAGTATACTACTGCTTGAGTGCAGTAAATTTCAGTAAAGTTGAAGAACACGCTATTGTTTCATTTTATCAATGGGAAACATACAGTACAGTGTACAGACAAGGCTAGCAGCAGCAGCGCCGCATCAGACACGTTTCTGGTGTGCAAAGACAGAGAAAACGCTATGCAGCCGACACGCAACAGAAACGCCACGCTCACGCCACGCTCACACCACGCAGGCAGTGTGCAGGCCTTAGACACAAGGAAGACAAGTGAGGGAAACGTGGATGCAATTAGCAGACTCTGTCAGTATAATGGGATCTGTCCATTTGAGGGTTAATGTCACCACCAGGATTGTAGTCTTACCGGGTGAAACCCCCTCTTAAACATTATTAAGGTGAAAGGAACTTCAGGGTAGCCACTCTGTTGTCACTGATTCAGCTGGAGAGAAACCGTGACTTCACATTTCAGATAAAAACCAGTGTGTGTTCATTATGAGTTTCTTTGTCTGCTTGCAGGGATCATGATGAGTGTGTCTCGGTGTTGGCAGGACTCCGCCTTTGGCACAGTCAGCAGCTGCAAGGCGGTCTGCAGGGCTACATTTTAAATCCAGTGTTCAAAGACAACCTCAGGATAGCTCTGCTCGGCGGGTAGGTCTGCTCCCTGGCAACACAGCCTTCGATCATTTTCTCTCTTACTCTGTTTTTACAAACCGATCACTCCACGATGAAAATTCAGCTATTGTGAACACACCTCCGTGTCAATGGAAGTGTAGTTGTTAAATGTTTGTTCAAAACACACCTGCTACATGCTAGGATGTGGTTGGTTAGAGTTACAGACAAGGATCCAAACCAGGGGTCAGCAACCTTAGCAGAAGCTTAAAGGTATAATGCAGGATTTTTCCGAATTTTAGAAAAGAACCACCCTCTCCACTTTTTGAAAAAATGCACATGCACAACACTACCTGCTCCCGAGAGGGAACGCCTATTAAACGTGTGCACGAGAGAGCATGCACACGCCTAGTTCTCCTCGTGCACGCTCTGTTTACATGTTTCCAAGAGAAGATTTGCTCTTTTTCCACTATGTCAGACTCGCCACCGGTAAGTGAAAATCTATTTACAACAAGCCTCTCTATAGCTAACGTTAGCATGCTACAGGCCAACAAACAAGCTATCGTCTAGCATCTAAGTTGTTTTTTATTGCTGGGGCGTTTAGAGCTTTCAAGAAGAGTCTTGTGGAATGTGATATTGACTACGAGCCCATGCCCTGTTCATCCTGACCAAGATCCAGGAGGGGGGGGGATGCGCCTAGAGGCCAAGGGAGACTAGGTCAGGGCGGGGGCGCAAGAGCCAGAACCAGCTGAGAGCGGGGAGAAGGCGGTCGGGCTAGAGGCCGCAGAAAGCGAAAACTACCTCGGGACGAGCACATACGACGGCCTTACGTAAACATATCAGTAGAATGATTGACAGCTAGGAGGACCAATAGTCTTGATGATCCACCCGGAAAAAGAAAATCCTCCACTATACCTTTGTGCAAGAGAGTTTTTTGGAAATGTTAAAGTGTCCTCTCTTAACCGCACGCCAAATGACCTCTTTCACAGCCATTATCATAAGCACAACCTATTATTTACTGTAGTTTGATTGACTTTCCCCCATCCACATTTAATGAAGACCCTCCCTACTCTACCTCTGATTGGCTAGTACTCTTTACCTTCTTCACAGACTGCATGAAGGGAAAAAAAGAACACTGCTCTGCAGATGATGGCAGGCTTAATGCTGATCCGGCAAACTGATTAGCAAGAACATTTAAAAATGGCACTTCATATTAAAAAGGTTGCCGACCCCTGATCCAAACTGTTCATAATATCTCACTCCCACAGGATAAACCAAGTTTTGAAGTTTGATTTCTAATATTTTTGACACATTTAAGCTGTGAGTGCAGTACTGTAGCTACAGTTGTCCCCTGCTGTGTGGACACAGGGGGAAAGCGTGGGCGGATGAGGGCAGCTCACTGGGTCCCGACCGCCACGCGCGGGACATCGAGAGTCTGGACCGCTACGCCATCGAGCGCTGGGAGGTCATCCTGCATTTCATGGTGGGTTCTCCCTGTGCTGCAGTCAGTCAGGACCTGGCTCAGCTGCTGGTCCAAGCAGGCCTCATGAAAAGGTACGCTGCAGCAGTAATAACCCGCCCAAGTTTGTTTCTACGCTGTAAAATCTCCTGCTCAGTACATGCCTGTGAAGAACCAAATTTAAAGGTGTAGTAGGTAAGACTTATAAAACTAACTTTCTGTCATATTTGCTGAAACTGACCCTATGTTCCAGTAGAACTACATGAAGCAGGTCATTTAAAATAAATCCAGCTCCTCTGGCTGCACCTACAGCCTGTAGTGCGATTTGCAAAAATCCACCGCTCCCTGTTCAGATAAACCAATCAGGGCGAGGGGGGGTGTCTAGCTGCGTGTCAATCACTGCTCATGCACACACATTCATTCTCCCTTGTGGGGGGAGGGACTTAGGAGACCGTTTTGGGCTTTAGCGGAAAGGGGGGGAGGGACTGAGAAGTCCTGGATCTTCACAATCCTACCTACAGCACCTTTAAATCATCAAAAATGTTTGTCTATGCTATTTGAAAATAATTAAATGTTCATAACATATAATTATCAGATTTCTTTCAACTTAAATATTGATGTTAGTGTTGGCCTCAGAAAACGTATCCTTCGCTGACCCCGCCCCCCCTAATTACTATGCTACACCTGTCCATTGGAACACTGCATATACACAGTTTACAATGATAATGGGGCCAGATTCAGCACTGGAAACTCATAGCTTTTAAGCAAGACTTCAGACAGAAGAAGACAAAAGCAGTTTCTCATTTTCACTAAGAACTGGTCCGGGCTGATTTCATCTGATAATTAGCATTAGCTCCATGAGTTGGTTCAAACACTGAGTCCGCCTCACTTTTCAATTTCTCCAGCTAACACTGCAAAAGGGTTTTGAATATGATTTTGATGACCAACTCACTTGATACAGTACACAGTACAGTAAAGTTTTTTTATTAATTCATTATTTGTTATTAGGGTTGGGCATCGTTTTTGATTTTAACAATTCTGATTCCGATCCTTGCTTTCGATTCCGTTTCTTATCGATTCTCGATTCCGATTCTTTGAGGGGTGGAGTTGAAACGGGTCACATGCTTATTTTCACAAATAAGAGGAAAAATCTAATTTTGATTCAGTGGTGGTTTTCAGTATTACCAGGCTTTTTCAACGTAAAATAAAGCCACATTAGAGTGCCGCTTACTGCGCTCCATGGCTGCAACACAAGCGCCTGGAAGGACGGCGGCCGCTACGGAAACCCAAACTTCCGCGTGTTAAATTTGGAACCGATGATCGGATTCGAAACTAAACTTTTCCAAACGATTCCAATAAAAAAAAACATTCCATGGAAATTGTAATTTTTGAAACGATTCCAAGTTGGAACCGGTTCTCGATGCCCAGACGACGAGATAGTCTGAAGTCTGTGCGTGAGCAGAATCCATCATCAAAGAATGAATAAAGAAAAGAGCATTGACTTAATAGAAGTTTAGCTCTAGGTTGAATTCTAGCTGTGTTAGTGCTACAGAATGCATGTTGTCCTGTGCTCTGTTTGTCAGTGAGGCAGGAGAGGCGCCCTACATCACCTCGGCTGGTTTCCAGTTCCTGCTGCTGGACACAGCCTCTCAGCTGTGGTACTTCACCCTGCAGTACCTCAAAACGGCTCAGGTACGGCTGGATCATCTGTAGGCGTGGGGAAT